>JBBMJY010000004.1:9432524-9496518 GCA_037833715.1 Toxotes lorentzi
GTGTGTGTGTGTGTGTGTGTGTGTGTGTGTGTGTGTGTGTGTGTGTGTGTGTGTGTGTGTGTGTGTGTGTGTTTACGGGGTGGGTATATTATTAGTTGACTCTATCACCTCAGGGAATTGTGATTCTAGAAACGTGTGCCTTGGTTTCTGCCATGGGAGGAGAAATTTAGAAGCACAACGGTCCCTTGTTTATATGCCTGGTTGTCAGGTGAAAGAGACACTCACTGTGAATTCTCCTGTTACAGCATCAAAGCCAACATGAATGGTGTGTTCAAAGTCTGAGGGTAGGGATATCTCAGGACGCTCCTTCTCCTTCTTCTTGTTTGCTAAAGGACACAAACAAAAACAAATTACGGGCCGATTACTAATATCTTTAAACACAACACAGTAAACCAGCAAATTACAAGTGAATCAATCCAAGTGTAAAGAAATGACATGGAGATGGATACTCACTTTTGTCTCCCCCGGGGAAGATGGAGCGCAGGCGAACCTTCTTGTTTTTCTCTTCAGGAGCCATTGGAAGCGGTTTAGAGGCGTGATTCACTGATGAAGAGTCTCGGGAACTACTGTTCATTCTCAAGGGGGGGGCTGGTGGTTTCTCTTCAATATCGACACTATCAGACATCTTTAGTGGCACTCACAATGTCCTGTGAGAGAGAAAGAGAGAGACGGAGGAGTTCAGTGTTAAAAAGTCTGATTATTGATGAGCAAGGACAACGACAGGTGAGGTTTTGAGCGAGGTCTTTTTGATTTTGAATTGTTTTTTTAAATGTTTTAGTCAACATCAAGGTCAGCTGCAAAATGCATAATCTATAACTATGAGCTAATCTATAAAAGGTTAAAAAGAATAGTGTGAGTGTGTGATTTGTTTTTCAGGCCAATGTAATGTTTTCAAACTGCTTGTTTTCCCTGACCAACAGTCCAAAACCCTAGGATATTAAATCTACAATGATATAACACAGAAAAAAGCAAGCTGGAACTGGTGAAATTTTAGAAATTTTATTTTTGTTCCTTGACTCAATAAAAATCTGCGACTTGATAAAAGTGTGACAATAATTAGTTTTGGTCACATAAAATTGATAAAGGCGGGCAGAGAAGGAGATGAATGTCTTTTTCTCTTTGGCTGGTTTCTGAAGCAGCAGAACTGGAGGAAGGTGAATGTTTCAAAGCCATATCAAAACTTGATCGCTGCATTCAGACAGATCTAACACTTACAGAAGACTCTTGGTTATAGTTTCAAGAGTTCTGCATTTTCAGAACTTTGGCCTATTTTACCATCGTAACATGAGGAATCCTGACACTGGCTGCAGGTCTGAAAAACTCTCATGAAATTTAGTAGTAGTCCTTTGCCAACACATCTGACACTTTGAACCGCAGATTTAGAAGTAGACACAACTCCTGAAATTATCGACGTGATGTTCTAAAAAAAAAAAAAAAGAAAGAAAAGAAAAAAATCTATATACAAATCCCTTTGCTATTTGAATAGGGGCTGTTTAGAATAGAGGTGGAGTCTGATGTCCAGTGGGTCTGTTCAGCTGCAAAAACAGTCACCAGGAGTTGATTCTAAAAGAAACTGGCAAGAGTAAATGTTCCCATCACTCATCCTCTCATCTTCTATCTCCCCATCCCACTAACATCTCAGACTCCTTCATTGCCTCACCCCGAGGCCAAGCCCATCATGTGATGTGCAGCACAACCGTCCCAGAAAGCGGGCCATCCAGGCCGCCCCCTTAGTGTAGACCTACATTAGCAAACAAAGAGCCTTCCTCGGCTCTTACACAGCGCACACTGCCTCTGACAAATTGCACATGTGCCTTCTTCACAGTGGCCTTTACAATTTTACATAACCATCGCCTGCACAAGACAAGATCTGGTTGGTTACACCCTACTCTTTGTTAACTTCCCAAAAGAGCTGGTTTTGAATGAAGGAATTAGATTAGCAGAAAGATGTAATACGATAAGAAGCCATGATTTAATCAGATATCTCTACAGTAACAGCATTATTACACAAGACCTCTGTGCTTTCCCTTCTGCTGCCTCAAATCCTGAAAAAGATGCTTGTCCTTTTGTGACACATGTTTGTCAGTTATGTGTAATTTCCTCGTGGACCTGTTTGAACAGGAAAACCAGCATCAATACTCAGAATCTCTCAGAATGCCTTCATTGTCTTTACAACTCTGCAGTGACCTCAAGACTGTAGATCTTGATATATGTAGGACAAAAACTGATCAGCCATCAGAAAGAACACAATTATTAATTGACTGGTATTTTCTGTATTCTTCTTTGATAAAAGCCAATATACAAAACTAATAACCTGTCTGAGCAATGTTACTCAGATTCTGTCTTATAACCTGCTGGATACCTACAGGTTTATGGTCACACTGAATGTGATTAAGTCAGCATATTTCAGCCTCATCTCCAAAGCAGCTGAACAGTGTCTCATCTAATCTAACAGCGTTTCCTCCACTGAGGACTATAACAAATGAATCTGTAATTATGCTGTGTTTAGTGTTATATTCGTATAAACCAGACTACAAAATATGACAATACTTAACACCTGAAAAAAAGTCTTGACTATCAAACACTGGTCAAAGTGAATCCTGCTTTTCTTGTTAACTATCAGAGCTTGCTGTCGGTGAATTTTCATGTCTTATCTGAGTCAAGATGCAGCAAATGGTGAACACAAGTTATACACTGAGCAGAGAGTGGCATAAACAGTGAAGTGTGCCTCCAGCCTCTTTTTTTACAACAGTTGTACCCATGGGAAACAACTGATGTAATCCATCCTGAGAAAGATTTATGAAAAGGTGAGTCACTCCAGACAGATTGGTTAAAAATACTAATAAAAGTTACATGCTAATCCATCTTATCGGAAGGGCACAGACTATTTTTGTATAAGCAGACAGTTGCAGAGAAACACCTTCTGTTCTTAATGTACTAATTCATTTTTAAGTTTGTTTGCCTGGAGTATTTCCAGGATCTTATATGCTGATGGTAGGGGGTTAGCCTTCTGGCAGTTTCTACTGGGCTGGGTGAGTTCCAGATAAGAGTCCAGATAACTGCAAAAAAAAAACAAACAAAAAAAAAAACAGGTTTTCTTAGGTTGGAGGTCAGGCGTGTCAGTAACAAAAAAACCTGGTAAAACTCTGTTGTTTACAAAGGAATGTCACAATGTTGACACATTAAAGCAACAGGGAGTTGCTGACAAGATGGCTATTGTAACACCTGAGGGGGAAAAACCAACAGGAAGTTGTGAAGGTAAGGAAGACATGGTAAGAAAATGACAAAATGAGCCCAAATGTAGTTAAAGGGTCACAGAGATTACTTAGCTGTATGGCTTAATACTGCTGAAGTGAGGAAATTCTGTATAGAAATGACCATTTGAGCAAAAGTCGACCTTTCCATTTTCACCGTGCAGTCAAACAATGGCTTCAAAATGCTTTCACATCACAAACTGTGCATTTTTTTGTCTTTTACAAATAAAAAATATATATTCATATACTCAGAAATCAGATTATTGACTGAGAGAAAGACGATTGCTGTGACTGTTTCAGCTTTTGAACTGCATTAAAAAACATTCAGATGTTGCACATTATCCCTCACATATTTCCACCTTATCTAGAGTTGGTTACGAAGACACATACAAGTAGTTCTGTCCTGCTGAGACTAATGCAGCTGTGACTGATGCCTCTGTTAATCCATTAACATAATCTCGTGAACACATTGTTGCCAGCTACACTTTGTCATACAGCTTTCACAGTCGTGCACAGAAGGGGATTCACCAACGTGCACGTGGCACAAGCAAGATCTGACAACAGTAACTGGGATCTAATCAATCAGGTCACTATCTGGTCAGCGGTGCAGTGGAAAAAAAAATCAATGGCTGCAACATCTAATAATGATGAGGTGACAGGAGCTTTTGAATATAAAATTGATATTTTGAATTGAGGTTTCTCCGGTGTTTCGTACTGTACTCCTTTGCTTCATCGATTCTCATGTCCTCCTTGGGAGCATGCAATACAGAATACACTTACATAAAACAGGGAAGGTATAGCGCATGCTCATAAATACGATAATTTCAGTGAACAACTGCCATCGCAGAGCAGTGTGGCTGAACGATGTAGCCGAAACACTCTTCAGCGTCTGTGGTCATTTCTATATCGGGCAACAGCGAGAATCTGAAAATTACAACAGGAACCCACAAGGAACCGAATGATTTTAGATATTATAAACCATTCACTCTGGTCCTCACTGCTGCGTGGCCATTCAGCTAATCACCTGACTGTTGGCCGCTGAGCGGTCAGACGGCTAAAGATGGCAGATTCATGAAGGCCCAGACATTACTGATTCTTCACTCACATAAAACACTGACCTATTTACTGTGCAGACTGACAGGCAGGCAAGCAGTCAGTGAGCGCACTGTCCCTGAAACAAGCAGCTCCTATTTCTGAAACACACATAGGCCAGTCTCTCAACATCATCAATCAACTCTACGTCTGCCTGATACTGAAGATAGTCTGAAGTCTTATACGAGGAAGAAAAGAGACCAATTTCTGTCATTCATGAGCCGCTTCTTTTTTATTTTATTTTATAGAGGTAAAATGCTAACTAGAAAAACTGCAGCTGCAACACTGATCCCAAAAGATGCTAATTTGTGAGAAATCACAGCCCCAGATTTTCTGCTTGGCTTGCTTGGGTATGGGATGTGATGTCTTGACAGTGATATAAAAATGTTCAAGTGTCTAAAAAACACACAGGACCACCACAGACATGCCAGCTCAACTCAGATATTACTGGGGATGTTTTCACATTTCTCTTCCATAAAATATTAATCTATCCACGAAGAGCAGGCATTTTCTCTTCTCTTTCAAACATTAATGCTGAATTTGAATGGCTAACACAGGAAGAGACTCTAATCTTGAGCCCATGGCGGCCCAGTAATGGCCCCTGCAGTGGGGGGGAGGGCTCCATAAGCCTGGCTCTTCATGCCCCTGATTAGGACACGCTCTCTGTTTGACTTGGCTTTAGCTTTGGCTGTGCTTCTTTGAAGGATGCTGATTACTTGGATGGGATGGACAGCTAGAGGACATTCAAAGGATAGGGGACGGGGAGGGGAGGGGGGGCCCTCTCCATAGCCACAGTTTACCATTGTTACCTTCTTTTTCTTGGTTTTACTGACCACTGTAGAGTGTTTTTATGAACAAGGAGACAGAAAGACAAGACCAGCTGACTTGAAAGCCATTATATAACACAAACACAACACAGCAACACGAAGAAAACCTGAAAACCACAGACACCTCACCCGGGCCTTAAAGCACTGGAGGCCGGCAGCACACAGATGTCAACATGTTACCGCACGAACACTCCTCTCTCACATGGCTGGCCTCTCAAGGTCAGAATAAAACACACGAAGCCACAGTGTAGATGCCATGTTATGCCACCCCCCTTTTAATTTCAAATGGACGGAGAGGAGGGAGGAGGAGTTTTGGTGTTCAGTTCTGTTAAAAAGGGCTTTGAAAGGGGACATGAGTAGAATTTATGGTCACAAGATCAAAACCTCATGTGGTCAAACATGCCACAGCATCCTCAAGGAAATAACCTGATCTCCTTTTAGCTCTTATTGTTTGCAGAAATACCCAAATTAAATATAAGGCAAAAGGGACTTTTTGAGTATAGTGTAACATCATTTGACTAAACACTGACACGTGGTGATTATTATGTTATTACACAGATATTCTGAAACAGTTTTCATTTCATTTTCAAGATTCATTACTCCTGTGGGCCTTTGATCCCAGTCCGGCACGTACCACAGTTTACATGGATCTGGACTTAATATTTGCATTTAAAAAATAAATAACTAAAAAAGACCATTACCCTAAATATGATCACTTTCTTTCCAGGAGTTGAGATGGGAACATCAATAAAAGATGCATACAGCACCTTAAAAGCTCCACTACTTAGCACATTATATCTTATTTAATCTGCAATGTGTTGCAATTTCAGTTTTTGCACTGGTAAAGTCAACACAGTTAGAAATCCAGGTGACCTTATCTGAGAAAAATAGCTGTGTTTGATACTTAAACCACAGATTAGTATCTAACAGAGCTTCTGACTTTGTGATAGCATTAAGTATGACCAACACACAACACTCACACTGAACCTGGAATTTCCAAAACATCTAAATACCGGCCACTGCAGCATTCAACTGATGACTGTGACTGTGGTTACTGTGCTATTAAAAAAATTCTGCCATAACAGCTTTTTGTCTGAGGAGGCTCCACCTCTTTGGTTTGGTGCCCCTCCTGCAAAACTCAGTGACTCTACTTTGCATACAGCTGCTAATGTTTGGTTTATGAAAGGGACAAGTCATAACTGCCTCATCAGTTTTCTTATTACAAGTGACAAATGAAACAGGGGTGTGTAAGTTTATTATCAACTCCAAAACTTGGCATACATCTTGCTGAATTCAATGAAAGTACAACTGCACAGTTTTTAATAAACACCTATACACAGGGTAACTGTTAATATTAACTCAAAAACATATTAATGGTGCTTGAACATGAGCTTGATAACAGCTTCATTTCACATTCATAAATATTGATTCAGTTGCTGTTGCCTTTCATAAAGTGCAAAATCATTTCTTTTATCGTTTCCTAATTGCCTCACAGCAGTGGAATCATGTGTTTCACTACTGAACAGGAAAAAAAAATCCAAATCAAACTTTTTCTTCCAACTTCTATTTTTAACCGATACACATGTCTCCGGGGGAAAAGCCATGAAGATGTCGAAGATGAACATCTTTCAATCGTGTCGGTATAAAAGGCTTATACCCGTTCATAATACACCAACTAGAGCATGATTACACAATATCAAAGGCAAACCTAAATGGATGCAATAGTTGCTCTTCCAAGTTAAATGTCCATTCACACTGACACATAAAAAAACAAAAAAAAAAACAACCCAAAACTATCAGTTCACATACAGTATATTGTCCGAGTTTATTTTTACTAAGACAAAACCTGACAGTAAACAACTTATTCACTCAGTTGTTAGGATGTCATTTTACACAGCACAGAGCATAAACATTTCTAATCAGTAACCAGCTATCTATTATCAGACACCACCCACATGTCTGTGTCCAATCTTTCTGGATTGTAAAGAAAACTCTACATAACCCAGCATTACCTTTTTTTTCTGTTCTATTTCCTGCAATGAAACTGGGTCAAACAGCAGTTACAAAACTTGAAATTTCTGTTGTTGATATAAAGGTGAAAGACAAATTAAGGTCCTAAATCCACCACATTTCTCAGGTGGCACAGTTTGAGTTGAGATATTTTTTTTTCTTCCTCTAATCCACTTTGAAATTACACATTATTTTCTGATCCAATCCTCATTTCATTTAAATTAGATGACTCCAGTGCACCTTTTGTTTGGCTGTTGAAATTCGACATTGATCTTATCCAATGCTAATCAAGCAACACTAATGAGATTGAAAAAGCACAGTGATAAAAAAAAAAAAAAAGGCTTACTTTCTCTTCAATGGCTCACACAAATCACTCTCTCAGATTCAAAGGATTCAGTGGTCTAACCACACAATATCTCCCTGGGTGACTTATTGTTAAGTAACCCTCTGCTCTCGGGGTGTGCGATAACATTCCTCAAATTCAAAACAAAGCAAAAAAGGCAGGTTTGTCCACCCTCAAGACCCATTTATTCCCCACAGACTACAATCCACCATGACTCTCATTTTACCAGACATCATCCTTTCCCAAACTCCCCTGCTGCGGAGGCTCGGGAGCTCGCTGTGTCATTTAATATTTAGTTCTGGTGAGCCCGGCCCAGTCCTGCTCTCTCATATCAGACAAACACTTATTTTTCCTCCCTCATGTCTTAAACCTGTCACATTAGCTCTCTCGTTTTCAACAGATGTTTGCATCAAAGCCTCACAATAAGAGTTTTGGTAAGTGTTTTCCAAGGTAATTTAATTAACTGTGTGCACACTTTCTTTTTTTAATGATGACATGTCTGCAGCAAAAGTAAACAAGAGGCCCATTAAATTAAAAGCAAGAAATAACACTATAGAACAGTCACAGCTGACATAACTGCTGTGCACTGTGTTCTGGCAGTTTGAGCCGCTCTCTCTCTGGGGATGAGCTACCAGTGGAATAAAAGTGCTTTAAAGTGAAGTAGTTTATTCTGTCAGGTGGGGAGTTTCTATTTAAAAAAAAAAAAAAGGACAACCAGGAGTGTAAGTGTGCTTAAAATTATGGTAGCTCATTCTGTCAAGTGGACTAAAGCTATTGATAAATTTAGATACATTATTTTTAAGCTAATTTATAAGGCTGGTTGTCGGTTTTGAGACAAGGCTTGATTTTATTCCAAGCCCAATTCTATAACTGGTAGTTTATTCTGATGGGTATTTCCTGCCTGACAGAGCCAATTTATTGTGCTTGTACATTATGAGGGCTTCTCTATTGTTCCTGACAGATTAAAGCTGCCTTATTTTCAAGCGCATATGATAGTTCATCTTGAAATATGAAGCATTTTGATGTATTTTTGCACTAAGGTGTTGTTATTCTCTCAGGTCTAAAATAAAGACACAAGATGGATGCAGAAGTCTGTGGTTGCTCTTGGCTTAGTCCAGTGGGTTTTGTCACCAACTCAATAGCTTTAACACCTTTTTTTATGGTATGTTGTCTTTATTTAGTGGAGACGTGCAGGAAACAGAAGGAAAATCAACCCTGCAATTATAAATTATGCGCCTACGCCACAGGGATGCCTAAAACCTTCAACATGTCTTACACTTTTCATATTCCAAGTAACCCCGACAGTTAATGTAATCTATGAACACATGAATAGAATGAAGTAACGAGCTATGAAACACGACGGCTTTCAAGATGACAAGCAAGAGATGCTGATGGTTCCCTGTGGTTGATACGACTGACTCGTTCTCAGGTGTCCCTCACTGGAAGTATCTCTGAGTTTCCTTGAGCTTGCATTGCAAGAGGACTTGTCAGCAATCAGACAGACCTACAAGGTTTGGTTTCATATTTATCAAAGGATGAACAAAACCTACTACAATTAACCCTTGAACCAAACCTTACTTTGCCGGCTTGTCTTTTGCCCTGACCTTCTCCATGACCATTAAAGATGTGAAGTGCAGGTGAGGCAGCTCGTCTTGTGTTGTCTGCTTTCAAGGTACCAAAGTGTGTTTTTTGCATTAGTGTGGCATGGGTGGGCACGTTTGAGTGCCAGCTGGAGGCAGAGAGGGGAGTGGATTCCCTCCTGCCATGCCAGCTGGTGCACCTTCTCTGAGTCAAGTTGAAAGGGTTAAAATGCACCCAATGCAAGGGAAGAAGGCAAAACAGCATGAGGCTATGTATGTGTTGATACACTCTATGGCATTTTCTTCAGCAGTGCATACATATATGCAAGGTCAGTTAATGTGTTATTTTATAAAGTATAAAACCTAATTTGTGCTTCTCCACAACCGTGTCTCTGTATCTAAAAAGCATGTTCTACAATTATACTGCACATAATATAATCTTACTAATCCCTCATTATTACTTCTGGCCGCGCATTTATTTTAATAACCTCTGCCCCGCTACGCTCATATAGCTGCATTATGACTTTGCATAGATAAACGCTACCATGAGAGTAATATTTGTGTAAATATTTGTGTCAACGGCAACGAGCTAAGAAAAGACACTGAATTCCATAGTTATTTGGAGGTGAAACAACTTCCATCGATTTTCCACAGGTGTTATTTATTTGTGACAGATGAGTAATTTCCTTTTTAGCGCGGAGTTACAAAACTTGGAACATGTGGTTATGACAACAGCTTTTCTATAACTTTGAATCGGAACTGTGCCTGGGTTTTTCTTCAGTCCTCCAACTTAATTTTTTTTCCTTTTTTTACACAGTAGCACAGTGTGCTTACAGTTTCATATGGATACTGCTGCTGCAACTTATGTGAAGTTCTAACCTCAGCAAATAGAGAGCATACAAATACAGAATAGAAATCCATCACGAGAGGGCTGAAATGTGAATTTTGTAACACTTTAAGCAATTATTTTTTCAGAACAGATGAAACGGTCACCTTGTAAAACCACATCTGAGGTCATCGGCAGTCTTTTCACTCTCTGAAAACTCCGTGACATGCTACATTCTGCAGCCTGTTCATCTTCAAACAACTTCAAGTTCAGATGCCCCTCTGCAACTCTCTGCAAACTCTTGACCCAGTGAAACTTGTTAATCTCTTAAACCCCCTGAACCCGTTCCTCCTCTGCAACATTTCATCCTTTTATTCTCCGCAGTCTCTATCCATCTGGAACGTCTTCGCACATCATCTTACTGTAAAGGCTTTAACACCTCTTACTTTCTGGAATCTCGAATCCTCCCAAGACATTTCTCTAACTATCTTGAAGCCGTATTTGTAATTTGAGTTTGATACATCATAAACTGTACAAGTCGCACAAGTACCTTCAGCGTTTCTATGAGACGACAGATGAACACACACACATAGACACACAGACAAGCAACCCTATTCTAAGTAGCAACAGACATCAAGCAGGGAGATTACGGAGGGAGCTGTGTCAATGTGTCAGTGTGTGAGTGTTTCCTCTGTCTCGCTCTCTCTCCCTGTCTCTCTCCATCCATCTCTCTCACTTACTCCCCCTCCCCTTTCTGAGACAAAATGGCCAGATGGCTTCCAATCCTACATGCTAATCCACAACACACAGACTGTAGCTCTGACACACCTACCACAAGACTACTGCTCCACTCTAAACAGCTATGCCCTTAAACGCATGCATGCACGCACGCACATACACAAACACCCCACACGAGACCACTACACATTTATAAGCTGTCAACAAGAGTTCTGAACGATAACTCCACTTAACAATAGCAACATAACTCACCCAGACTAAGTCCTCAACAGATGGAGGCCTACTTGCATGTGTTGTGTGTGTGTCCTACTATCATATTTCAGCCAGCCCCGTTAGCAGGCTACAGGCCAAGATGAGGTCTTGTGTCTACTGCTTTTGTTAGCTGAGGTGAGGTAAGAGAAGCTGTGTGTGTTGGGTTACACCGGCCAATGGAAAACATGGGGAAGCCCAGAACGGCACACTAATACACAAGGAGACAAACGGGCAGACACACTTAAAAAAGAAATGTTTTACATTGTTACAGTGCTGCTTTTATTGTTTGTCCTCTCTGACCGTGTTAAATAAAGGTGCAGGACAATTTATGATCATATGTGGTGCCAGATTAGATATTTACTGTCAGTGTTTTGGTCTGGGCAGACAATTAATAAAATAAAGGAAAACTGAACATCTACTAGTACATTTATCCAAGTGCCTAAGAGATAAGGAGATCCAGCTAAGCTCCTCAACAATACCTTTACTAGTATTGTGAAACTGCAAAAACTAGAATAAAATCATTGATTATTTAAGTAAAATGTAGAAGAAAAAGTCATATTACAATGCATACAAAAAAGATACCATTAAAAAAAAATCTGCAAGCTGTTCAATCAAACTATATGTATAACTAATTAGAATATAGGTAATGGTAGTTTTGGTTAGTCAATCATGAGGATCAGTTATGAAAACATTTGCATCAAGGCTAAGCCACAATAAACCTGCATTTTGCCTGCAGAAAACATGTTTACAGTATAAATGGTGAACTGAAAGGTGCAGTTTTACTTTTATTTTTAGGAAAACAGAATACACTGGTCTATTAGAGCAGCCACATCATCACATTTTGACTAGCAGCAGCTTCTGTCTGTGTTTTGTCTTTGCACACATCAAATTTTCATGAGGTGCATGTAGCCTGTGCAGAGACAATAGCCTATACAGGTATGAATACTTTCAACTGATGGTAAGCAGCCCAGCTCAAACCCATAAAGACATACAAAATACATAGCTTTTCATCTATATGCCTGCAACAGACCTGTGAAAATAATGGTGTATATTTATATGTATAATGCATGTGGCTTGCGGAGCTTAGCGTCTAAGGCCCAGAGTGGAGACCAATTATCCAGCAACAGTTTCACAGATCAGTTAAGCGGCAGGATGAACAAATGCCAAACACTTCTACTCTAATAGTGTATCACAGCATTTATGTCTAATTGTCTCTCTGCCTTCTGATTGTGACACTGCATTAGATTACTACTGTAGGCCTGGTGTCTCCTCTGCCAGGAGCGGTGCTATTTAAAGTGCTGTACAAGCACAAACTATTTTATGCACTGACAAAATTCCCAATGAGTTTTAAGTCAGATCATCAAATCATATTCTTAAACTGAAAAATGACAAAGGAGTGGCCATGGTGGTGGTGGTGATTAGGCACAGTTTATGGTTTAGCCACTTAATATTTCCATGCAATAATATAGCAGTAGACACAGTACAAACCCTTGGATGAACACAGTGAAACAAGAATGGAGCGTGGTCATGGTGTTGGATGTCTGGACAGATAGATTAGTGGTGAACGGACGAGCATGTATACATATCAGTATAGCAGGCCAATGCTGGGAGGGAGTAGCACCTTCAATATCCCATCCCCCAATTCACCCTCCCTCGATCACTGACATGACTCCCTAACATCCCTCTTTCACACGACAGCCAGACAACAGGTCTCCCATCAGGCCCTGCTTCTCACAAACCGGAGGATGACTGCGCTTCCTGGGAGAGGAATCTCTCACTCCCTCTACGTTGTTTCTGACACCACAATCTAAATGAGCATAGGTGCATGGGGAGACACACATTCAGCTCATACTGTATCCAGTCCTTCCATCCTCCTCCTCCACCACCGACGGCTGTGGAAGAATCCGAGGCAGAATAGCTCAGCTTCCACAGGACTGGCCCCCACCCCCACTCCGTTCCCCAATGAAGTCAGGTGACCAGATGTTGTATATCTCCCTGTCACTACAGCCGCCATGAAACCGCTACACACATCCATGTTAAGGCCATGAGACAGAGGCACGTCTGCTGTGTGCATGTGATCACTGAGGGACAGAAATGGAAATAAAAGCCATTTCTTCATGAAACCCTCCCTAAAAAGACCATAAGGGAGGCAGTGCAGAGATAACAAAAGAACATCCATCAGCATATTAATCATCCATCACCCCCACCCCATCCACAGCATGTACAGCTCAGATCCATCCGTCAGCCTCGGGTCTACAGACCCAAAATAGCATTGCTTCTTTTTTGTTCCAGTGTTGCCACTGCAGCTGCTGCATTTATCCAGGACTGACACACACACACACACGCACACATACACACACAAGGCCTGTTCAAACGCCACCATTGATTCTAACACCTCCCCATCAATAAAGATGCTATTTGTGAGGCACAAGGGAGCGCATACAGAGATGATGTGATGCAGAGGGGGGTATATGAACATACGAAACTATCCAGCCCAACTGATGCAGGCATCCATTTCCATCTCGCCCTCACGGACAGACTGCTGATGAAACAGCTGCCTCCTTAGCAGGGCAGAATGCAGAATGGAATAAGAAAAAAAAAAGGCTACAAAGCACCCCTACATACACAGCCTCCCCCTCCTCCTCCTCTCTTCTCCTCCCTCCTCTGCCTCCCCCCTCCACATCCCCTATTGCATACACAGAGAGGGAAATACCTGAAATATGTCTTCACATTCTCTTGCTCAGCGTTTCGCCTTTGGGCCTGGAGCTGTGGTAGATTCATCGTCAACCGTACAGTCCTAGTGACAGTTTAAAGGCAGGATTGCCATTCTCTTGTCAGACCAGTTCCTGACCCTAAAAGCAAGCTTGTTCGGCAGGCTGGATGCTTCACTGGCTGCTCACTGTTCCCTAGCCCATGATGTCATCCACCCGGCTTTGCCCATTGGATGAGAGGCTGAATATTAATGCAGGCAGCAGGTCTGGGGGAGGAGGCAGCCAACAGCCAGACGGGGTTGGTTTTCTGTTTGACAGACCAAACCTGCTGAGTGAGAAGCCCAGAAGGGAGGAATTATGTGTCCTGTTCAAGAGCTTTTCTTCTGCAGACTTGTAAGGCAGTGGTCTATGTTGCTACAACACTTAATACATCAGGGAGGCTGGAAAAACTGCAAATTTTAAAAGAAAAGGTTTTGCAAAAGTGGGTCTTTTATGTGAAAACTTTGGGCTGACAAAGCTGTGTTTTACGCACTGGTTCTTCTAAAAAAGTTATAGTTTTACTGTGTATAGCCCACATGAAAGAAAACAGCATATAAGCAAGAGTAAATAGTAAAAATACAATAATATATACTAATAATTTGATACGAAAGCACTAAAGTCCTGAGTACAAAAGCAGTAAACGACTAATCACATGTTGAAATGTGGTTAGATGTGATTAAGATCCCAACATCAAATGTTTCACAAACACCCACTGAACTTTGATATTTGGTTATTGTACATGGAATAGAGCATTTTAATTTTATGTAGGAAAGGGGCTTCTTTCCTTTCAGAGTTATCTTAGTCCTCAAAAATAAACAGAAAAAATATATCTGTCAATTCTGGCTATACGTTTAATGTTTTCTTCTTCTTTTTCTATAGGTGTATGTTAATCGGTATATGAGACTCATCCATGTACTTTGATGCAATGTTGTTAATTAACTGTAATGCTACATTTTTACCCCTGTGAGAAGTTTTGTCTGACAAAAGTGCAAGTGTTGTAAGTTAACTTGGAAATGCTACCATATATGTAATGAAATTCTTTTCCTGAATTGCAGTCAGTTTATAAAAGTGAGTATAAAACTGTACAAAAGATTTATAAGCAGGCGGAGACGACAACCAAAACACTCACTGCGTTTGCCCTAATTTGCCTATGATGTCATCTTTTTCCTCTATCTCATCTGCGATTGGCTGACTGTCACAGCATCTGCTCAGTCTCATGGCTAGTGCTTCTAGCCCAAGGTGGAGGCCTATCTGAGGCTCTGTGAATCATGGCTCGTTGTCCTGACAACCCCTGTAATGTCGATTCCTTGTCGGAGAGTAATATGGCTGTTCTCTGACAGTGTTCACTCAAATGGAGAACCTGATGATTATAAGAACATCATGTCCCCCATAATCCTTTATTCACATAAGAAAGTGGCCTTTGGGATTTCTGTAAATAAATCATAATAATATTTTGAGACATTTTGAAATAATTTGGATTACATTATTCAATAACTGTTGGTCAGTATCTAAAAATTTTAGTTTTTTTTATTTTATTTTAATTTGTTTTGTAACAATCATGGAAATTTCTGTGGTCTTGCAGGAATTAAATGTATTAAAAATCAGGAATAATCCCATGCACGTATTTTAAGACAGTATATGTTTTTTCCAGCTTTGCAGGCTATAATGCAATGCCAGATTAAACCTAGCCAACTCTGACAAGAAAGAGAAATGCAAATGTGAATTTAGTTCAACAGTGGCAGACAAACATTTTAAAGTTAAGAGAGGTTTTCCTCTGACTCCTGACAGCAGACAGTTACACACAGTCAGTGACACACAGTTAATACAGAAAAATGTCATAAAGCTCCTGGATCTGCGACAACACAACTACTGAAACCTTTAAAACATGAAAAAAAAAAACATTTATTATTTACTATTATTTGGATAATATTGGCCTAAATGTGATCAAGTCTCTTTTTTGTCACATTTTGCCAATTCAATCCTCCTAAAACAGCAGCAACCACTACTTAATTAATTTTCTATGCTTATGACTTCCCCTACATGTGACTGTAATTATGAATAGTCAGCATCACAGTGTCGCTGCCCCAGCAGGCATTTGGCTGACTGAGAGGAAATACCCTAGACAGGTCAGCTGTCCATCACAGGTCGAACACATGGACAGACAAACACTCTCAAACACATGAGACACATTTAGAGTGATTGTTAACCTAACCCACATCTTTGGATTCAAGAGAAATCCATGCAAACACAGAAACATGCAAACTGCAGCAAGAGGAACTCTCCCCTAGAGGTGAACGTGCAAACCGCTAAGACACCATGCTGCCCCAGCTGGAACCAGGATTGATCAATTCCTGTCTTTTGTATTCTCAGATATCCAAGGCTTTTTTCCTCCCATGGACTGAAGCAGCCACAGCTTTGTGCTTTTGGCCCACTATGTTTATGCTGCCCATTACTGAGTGAATGTCATGGTATAATGGAGTTTTTTTCCAACGTTACAAAGGGCTGTTAGTTCACTAACCGAAACCCATCTGTTGCCGTGCACGGTCCTTCATCGTCCAATCAACAGGGACAGCCCTAACATTTATGTGGCCCTGGCCAGAATCTGGACCAACCAACCCTCAAAGAAATACCCACATAACCACTTCTGTAGATGACTGGACTGAGGTATAAGCTCCAAATGGTGCTTCAGTTCTTCTTTTACCTTTCTGTTTGCCTTCATTTTTGATTCAAACAGATTTAACAGCTGAAATGAACAAAAGATTACAAAAAGAAAAGCAGGTGTTTTGTACACTGAACGAAACAAACTACAATGGCAACAATGATTAGGGGGTTTATGTGTCCCTTCACAACTGTGTGTAGCCATTGTGTCCTTTATATGTACTGAACCCATACCTGCCCCCTCACTGTAAGTTAACATAGATAAGAATGCATAAAATGTTTTAATTAAAGACCAGCACAACAGACAGACATTTTATGTCTCTCTGCTTTTATTTATTCTTGTGTCTCAAACTGTATCGGCTCCAGCAGCTGGATATTTCCATTAATGTGACTGATGCAATATTTTCTCCATCTCCATTCCATATTCTGCTAAATGTGTGAAAATTATTTATAAACTTAGCCAAGTAACACTCAAGGCAGATCTGTTCCTAAAGCTCAGAAGTAAAAGCTCAGATCAGGAGCTGAGAGGACAACCAGCAGCTGCAGCGAGGAGCAGCAAGATTTACTAGTATCCATAGGCTGCTGTCAGTGATCAGGTTTATATAATGAATCCTATAAATATCCTCGGAGGCAGAGCACATCTCGGTGGTGACATTTTGTAATAAGCCCTGTCTGGAATTTACACGTGTTGTGGGCAGAGTCAGGAAAATTGCTTTCTGAATGACACCTATGTAACCCACATATCTGTATAACCTACATATAACCTCGCCAATAATCTTATCAGTAACATAATCATTTAGGTTACTCGAAAAACTGTGTTGTAATCTTGTTATGTGCATCTGAGTCTGTAATTTAAAACAGCCTTGTTATTTCACTACAACCCATAATTCACTTAACACTGAAGTGTTACTTTCTTTGTACTAGATGTTGGTGCTAAAAACTATTTACACCATTGTGGCATCAAGATTATCACACAAAATTACAAACAAGTGTGCATTACATCTATTGTCATGACATGAGCATTATGTATAGGGAAAGTGGGTTTTTAAGCCATACCAGAGGCGTGGTTTCATGGATGCCGGTGTTCAGTGTTGGTCCAGACGGAAATATCACAATAATTATTGAATGAATCGCCATGGCGTTTTGTGTAGACATTCATGGTCCACAGAGGATGAATCCAGCTGCCTTTGTGATGCCCTGACTCTTCTTCCAGCACCACTGTGTAATTTACTTTATTGCTTTTTAGTCAAATACTTCAACAACTATTAGATGGATTGCCATGGAATTTGGTACAGACATTCACAGTGCCCAGCAGATGAATCCTAAGTTACTAGCATGCCTGCAGTGTCCTAGTCTTGTTTCTAAGTTTATTTTGTAACTTATGTACAAGGGACTTAAAGGTTTGCGCAACTTTTATTGGTTCTTTAGTTCCTTGAAAGGTTTTGCCCTCAGGGAATCAGGGAACATCATGTGTTTCTGCAATGTGCAAAACAAGGTTTCTCATTTTATGGCAATGAAGCTTTGCAATCCAGTTCAGTCTACTTGATCTGCTCAAAAATCTCTTTGGTTTACCAACTTGGCAAGGGCAGCCATAAATTCCATCAACAGGCACATCATAAAAATGTTGTTTGCAATGTGAATGTGAAATTTCATCACTGCTTGTGTGTGGCAGCATTTCCTGATGATCCTTCTTCATCATTCCAAGAGGAAAGTCTCATTCTGCAAAATGGAAGGAAGAAATTTGAGAACATAGGTCCTTTGGTCTAGAATCAAATAATCATAGCACTGGTCAATCACTGCTGTATAAACCATATCAAATTATGGTTTAGATTATCACATTATGGTAGAGCTCACAGTGCCTTGGGAGCAGATGTAGAGGGAAGCTTCAGAGAGACTTGCAAGCCTCGCAGGAAACGATGATATACGAGAAGAGATTAGGTGTGTGGGTGAATCCCACTGAACTAAACTTCACTTTCTGCTCTGGGCATCAATAAAATCTCTCACCTCTCACTTGTGCCTGAATATATGTACATCTTGTGATAACAACTAAGCGGTTTTCTTTTAGTTAATGCTGACATCAGGTAGTGAAATTTAGGAAGGCACACTGTATTAAGTTTGACTAAATTCAGGAATATTATGACATGAATATACAGCATTATATGGTATCTGTCTAAGAGTGCTGGTGTCTGTAGATAAAACAGGGGAGAGAGGGCTGGTATGGACAGTGTATTAAATGCTCTTCGTTTTACCACATCAGATTAACTTCTGTAAGCCCTCAGCTGGTAACTTGGCATGTAAAAGATAATGGGTCACGCTCACTCATGCTACAGCCACATTTACAAATGGAAAAAAACCCCACACTTTTTGTGTGTGTTGCCACAGAAGAGATTACCCCCAAAGGAATATAATTGAGGTTAGTAGGCCTCTATCCTGCTGATTATGGGTCACCTATTGATAGGTTATGCATTGGTCTTACAGGAGCTAATTAAGTCCATTCGCCTTTTTTTAGAATTAAAAATGCTCAGCAGTAATGTAAGCTCTGTCAGCCAAGCGCAGTAATTACAGATTACAGTGCGGTTTAATGTGCACTTAACACCTTGGCTGTTTTGCCAAGATTTTAAATGTAGGGTATGTTACATGTTTCAACCTACCTACTCAGAGAGGATGCTGAGGCTAAGAGGGGGCATTTCATCTGACTCTTGCTACTGTGTGTTCTGGATCATAAATGCTGGTTTATGTCAACAAAGACAACTCCTCTGACCCCACACTGCTAATCTGTGGTTATCCACAGTGTGGGTGGTGGTGGTGGCATTTTGCTGTATCATAGTCAGTCTTCTCTACCTGACAACTGTGAGGCTGCTATGTGTAATACATGACGGGCCTGTGATACCAAACCAATTTGCGATATTTGTGCCGAAAAAATACAATGACATAGAATCTATTTTATTTGCAGTCAGTGTAGTATCGCATCCTGGATGAAATGCAATATCTATCCACACAGCTGTCCAGGGAAAGGATTCAAGCTAAACTGCAAAATTATATGTGTATGAACCCTGGACACAGTAGATATGCTGATAATAACTGCTGTACTACAAATATATTTCATAACTGTTTATTTGTTTTTCTTCTTCTACAGTGATGTGCAGTCTCATCCAGCTGTTAAACCTGTGGCTAGTATTTTTTTTTTTGCCATTATAGAGCAACTTTTAGCATTCAACATGCTATAACCTCTGGATTGTAACACAGTCTGGTAAATCCGTTCTTAAGAGGGATTTGGGGATTTTTTATTGGGGGGACATTTGTGTGACAGTGGAAAGTAGAGTGTACAAATCCATCTTACACTTACATTATCTTGGACTTTAAAATGAGGCAGCTCCAAACTGCCTGATTATTATCAACATTGATGGGCATTGCAGCAAATATGTCAGCCATCAGCTGCGATGATTAATTAGTAATCTATTACTTCATTCAAAATGTTGTTTGTGACTGTGACATTTGGGGAAAAACTGCCATCATACGATCTTATAAATAGCACATTGGGGTTAAATTGTGTGGATGATTTTATAATCCAGTTGTGCAGCATAGCAACACGTGTATCATTCAGCGTACTAGTGTGAAATCACACAGTTAAGTACTTTGAAACAGTCAACAAGGACATCAGCTCGCATGCTGCGAACACAATGCTCAGAGACACACCTTTGAATGTAAAACAGGTGCGGGGAGGCAAATGCGTAGCCTCTGGGGATTAGAGAGTTTGGTTGCCAGTAGCAATGAGTTATTATTCAGTAGTTATACAACGATTATTGAAAAGGAGTTACCATCACAGCATTAATGGCACACATGTAGCACAATTCACTATCTCCAGACGTCACTAACAGTCCAGTATGTTCTTATTAACCTTGTAATTACACGCCCTGCGCACACACACACAATTTACATATTACCTTCCCTCATGGATATTCACAAACCACAGAGTATACATGTTCACTTCCCCCTTGCTGACATTTCTGTGTTGAAAGCACACACTGCCGTACTCTTTAACTCTTGCCTGTCCTCAATCAAGCCTTGTGTCAATATTAGTCAGCACATGGCGGCCTCGCACAGGAGCACCTATCAGCTCTCAGAGGGCAACCCAGCACAAAAGTACTATCCATGACAACGCTGGTCTGAGCAAGCCCCTCCCACTGACAGCTGGCTTATTGTGCGCTGTGCCTCTGAAGCAGCCTCATTTCCCTTTGCTTGGACAGTTCAATAACTAATCTCAATGCAGCCAGCAGCATGTAGCTTTGAAAATGAGGAGGGCAGGCCCGATGGAAAGTCATAATCTGCTTGTCCATGTTTTTGGGTAACTGGTAGGTTACCTTTTTTAGTTCACATGAGGATTCACAGATGGTCAGAGAAGATAGTGGATGCACCTTGGCTGCACAATAATAATAATTAAAAAAAACAAACAAACAAACACGATGGACAGTTGTAAAGTTGTAAAGAGATGGCATTTTCACCAAAGACGTCCCTGTGGCCTGTTGTTTCTTCAACTTTCTTTTTAGATATTACTGGTTTAGTTTTACGCAGCCAACAGCTTGTTCTGTGCAGGTCTTAGGGAGCACGCCTGTAACCTAATTTACCTAATTTGCCAGTCAATAAGTTTTTTTCACTATCTGCAGAACAATTTGGTTTGAAATCAAATTAATTATATCAAAGGTTGTCGTGGCACGTTTGCAATTATTTTTGCCAAGACTGCAAATGACATTTTGATCTGCCATTTTATTGTCTGCTCCCCCACCACAATAATGAAATTGAGAAAGGGGGCAGCTATAGTTGGGTCTGTGTCCTTCAGTTGATCCATCTGTCACATCTCAGACACCCAATTTTGACTAAGCTCGATGAGGATGATGAATGTCAATAAAGCTATACTAATTAGCTCAAGGAAGGCTCCATGTCCACTACTTTCAGTTCAGTGTATGAAAGATCTGTGACCCTGAAAACCATTTTGTGGACAATGGGTATTAACAAAATGTTTTAATCATCTTACTAATGGGAACCTTGTTTTTACTGTTTTTGTGCTTTTCTTATTTAACTTTTGTGATGTGCTATTAGATTCAGTTTAAATGAAAAAGCATGTTGACCTGTCGAGTCATCCCTCGGCCGACGGTTACTTACACTGAGATCACACATTGAATCTGAACTGGACTCACAGCAGAACAAACGACGGATTGCCCTGATGTTATTGCACACAGGGCACGCGAGCTCTGTCACATGTAGGCTAATGAACAGCAGGCTCGTGCTCTTGATGGAGGAGCCTTTTGGGCCACAAGAACCGTGTGTACTCACCACTTTCTGCTTGGACACACACAAACAATGGGACACGTCTGGAGTGCTTGGGGCCCAAACCCTGAGGAAGGGCAGATGGTGTCCGGGATCGAGGACCGCACCCCCATTAACATGAAAAAAGAGAGGGACGGAGGCGGGGGAACAGGTACCCTCTCTCCTATTTTCCCCTTCTATAGAGATTAAGAAAGGGGGTGACTCATTTACCCAACAAAGTCTGTGGCACTGATTTGGAACCCAATTAGGAGCATGCTGTCAACTCAGCAGCAGAGAAATAGTGTGGGGATCCTGTTTTTTTTATTTTTTTTTTAAAGAAAAAGTCCCATCTACAGTTGCATAAAAAAATGCAGTTTTTCTTGTCCATATTTAAAAGTTCCAGGTCATCTTTTATTTAGGAAATTTCATTTTGCATGTGCCATATTAGCCTCCAAGAATAAGTGACTCAAGATTAGTAGAACATTATGGCTGAAAACAAAATATTTGAGGTTTTTATTGTAAACAGTATGTTCTGGTGCATGTGGCTACAGTTCCTATTGAGTTGGGATTGCTGTCATTTTTGAGGGAATAAGCGGTCATGTGATTTTTTAAAATTTATTTATTTAATTATACCCTTCATTTTAAATGCAAGCAGGTGGTTAAATCTGTAAAATGTCTTTTCATCTGTGTAAATGTCAGATTTAAGTGGATATACATAGTGGGTTTTCACATCAGTGGGTAATACATAGAGTTAAAGCTGGTACAGTACTTACTGATCATTGTTTGGGAACATTATTGTTGTTTAAAAAAAAGCAATTAAAAAAGCAAGAATATATTGCAGTAACAACTTTCTATTTTCTATTTTCCAGCTCATAGTGTCAATAAAGAAACTGCATAAAAAAAGGCAAAACCTCACCAGATTCCTTGAGGGTTGGTACTGTTTTCCTTTCTTTTCACTGGAGGCATCTTTTACCTAAAAACATAAACGTTCCTGTTGCCACAGCTGCAGATTTCTGGGGCTGGAGCCTCTCTCTGGGTGGAATGAGGCCGCTTGTTTTGACTCATTTGTCAAGCCAACCACAATGTGAGAACTCCTCATGACCACAATATTACTTTCTAAGAAGAAATGTATTGCTTCATCTCTTGTATTCCAAAATAAACCAACTCACTGGGAAAGCTGAACAGCAACATTTCAAGTTTCAATTTGCAGCGATGCATGGAATCATTATGACTTCAACCAAACAGTAACTGATTAAATAGAAAAGACTAAAAAGAAGGAGGGAGAGAGAGAGAACTGAAATACTGCGAAGGTGTATTTTTCCAGGTTTTCATGCATGGTCTATGGTGAACTGCATATTTTTAAGCTCATATTTGTCTCCCCCTAGTGGCCATTTGGAGGAGTGGTGAAATCCAGTAAATTCAGATGTCCTCCTGACCACCTTCAGCACAGTATTTCTTTACATAATTGTGACCCCCACATTGATTAAGGAATATTGAGGAAAACACAAACTAACAAAGAGTCAACACGAAATGTCAGCCCTTTTTATTCCTGTACTTTAGGGAATAAGGTGGAATACGGTGGAAGCAAGTGCTGAGCGGTGAGCACTTTAAATGTATTAGATGTGTACATTCGTGAATAAAATGCTCTAAAATATCAGTGTAATCGCAAAATGTATTTTCTATAAATCATTAGCTTATATTCTTTGTCACGCTGTATCCCCTGAAGAACGAAGATTATACTGCTAACATAACTGAAGTGGTTCACAGAAATAACCATGTTGCACAACTCTTCCCCATCGTAGCATGCTTCATTTGATGTCATAATTTATAGCTAAAATGTATGTTGGGGCTGAGTTATGTTGGAGCTGAGTTGTTCAGCAAAGCCTCACCCTGACACTTAACTTCACTGACTTACAAAATGTTCAGCAAAGTGTCATTTGCTGCGTCTCTGTACATGCACCGAAGATGAACTGAGATCCCAGACCTTGCTTATACTGAGATCTTAAAGTGATAGATCTCAGTATAAAATTGATAGAAAGTTGATTATTAAAGCAAACCAGGACCACTGTATACCTTCAACCCGAGGGCGAAACATTGGTCTTTAACAAACCGTGCAACAGCTGCAGTGGTGAACACCCACACATATGTGGAGATGGAAGTGACAAGAAGCTGCCCTGCTACCTCAGCACAATTTCCTTAATTCACATCCAGAGCTCTAATTTCAGGCTTATTCTTGATACTGGTGAGTGGAACAATGACAGGAGGAACAAGCCTACCTTGTAGTTTGTGGCCTTGAAGACGACTGAGAAGGTGTCATCAAACCAAAACCAAACCACCAACAACTGGTTTGTAGATTGTAGCCATGGTTGTGATGCTGTGGTTAAAAAAAAGAGAAAAAAGAAAAAGAAAAAAGGTAATAACCAGTAAGTCTTTGAGTTTACAGCAGACATATGGCAACATCCAACATTTGGCAATGTTTTGGTGAACAACTTTACCATGAGCTTGAAGCTGTATTCACATTGTATACCTCCATGTTCCATGATGCACAGGTCACGCATCCACCTGTGCAGAGATAAGGCAGAAGCGTAACAAACATAAAGGTCTGGTCTTTAGTCATTAATAAACACTAGAAATGACAGTTGCTCTGAAACGTCTCAGTACAGTGGGCTTGTTTTTTGTATCATCAACATTTTTTAAATATATCACTTTATGTTATGTATGAAAATCTCTCTGTAATGTGTTACTCTGTTATGAAAACGTAAATGAATATTTAAACTCATAGTTATGTACAGTTATAACTATATTTTGAGTTGAAAATATATTTAAAGCACAAAACAGGCCTAACAATGCACTTGCATGGACACTGATCGATTTGTTGATTCATCGATTAACATAAATTAATTGCATTTCGATCTATTAAGTAATTTATGAAGGAAACAAAAACAAAAAAATCACAATTTCTGAACTGTTGTTTAGAAATAGTGATGTGCATCCTCTGACCAAACAACCGATCGATTCTTTTGACCTATTAATCGATAAGGGAAAATAATCGCTGGTCGCAGCGCTTACGTTAACCAGCATGAGGATAAGAGAGGGGCTCATTATAATATCCCAGAGACTGAGTCCTCCTCACCACCTTGTAGGCACCAGTCAGAGATCTCCGCCCCAGTCATCTTGGGCTACTGCTCGGAGCCCGGATGCGCCGCCATGCCGACTCTATCAGCGAGTGGAATAATTTATTCACCAACCTGCCTGACACTGGGCGACTAGGAGTTTGACTGAAGAAGTCGACAAGACAGTTTGGGGGTCAGAGGAGCCTTTGCGGCGGACAGAGTGGCACGGAATATCCGCGCTGTGTTTCTCTGCGTGTTTAGCGTGGCTTGCCACCGTTGCATTGATGTAGGGACACTTGTGTGCTAGCTACGCTAACATTAGCTCGAGTCGAGGGAGTGCGGAGTAGTGACAGTCCGGCCGGAGGCGGGGAGAACTGCGAGGTGAGACTGTTATTTTGGTGGTGACTACACTGTTGACTGTACGCGAATAGGTGGCCATCTGGAAGATAGTATCACTTACCATAAATGTGGCTCACGATTTGAAGGGGTTCGGGTAGCAGCGTATCGAGGTGGGTACTTGACTGTTTGTCTAGTATCGCTTTTTGGCCGGAGTGGAGCTGAACGTTTACTCGACGTTTCAGTCTCCTGGCCCGCGATAGAGAAGCTAGGAGCTAGCTTGCTAACACGATAACTCTCCAACATAGAGACTCCCAAACTTTTCAGGTCAGTAACCCCACCTGAGTAGTCACGCCTCAGATGTAAAATCCTCCGTCTCATAATGGTGTGGTCTTTGAGACTCTGCGTTTCAAGTAAGACTCTTGTCGGTAGTGCAACATTGTGTGTGGAAATGACAGTGGAAAGTAAAGGGTTATCTTGTAAATGCTCCTCTGTAAATATAAAGTGACTGACCACGACGTGAACTTCAGCTGACCCTGACCCTCTTTTTGTTTTTTATTTATTTATTTTTGATTTGCCTCCTGCAGGTCCCTGGATTTGGGTTTGAGGATCCCCAAAGTATAACCTAGTAGTAATGTTAGCCAACATAGGCTCGCATGAGTGACTTTAGATTGCACTTCTAAGTGTGTGAGATTGCAGCAACAGGGAAACGCCTCTTTTATATAATATTCTTCACCATACTTGAAAAGATTTATGCTACTCTGTAGATAAATTTCAAAGGTTTTCATTTAACTGATGTTCTCTGTGACTTTCAGTTCTAGAAACATTTCCATGTCTGCATCAGCTCCAGAAACCAAAAGAGATGTCTGTTGATGAGGATACTGTAAAAACTGGCAGCCCACAGGCCAGCTCAACTTCAACTCTGCAGCTCTCAGATTGTACTGGAGGTTACAGCAGTATATCTGTAATGGTTGAGGGTACCGCAGCCACCCCTGACTTTGCAGCTGCGTGTCCTGTCCCGGGCACTGCAGCCTCACCTAAACACACCAGCACAACTGACACACTTACCCACACAGACAATGGCGGACAGAGAGCCAGAGGGAACGAGAATAACATCAATCGCAGGAACAGCTTTCATCATTCCAAACAGCAACAGCAAACAAAACTAACGAAACGGCGCAACACAGCAAATTCTAGTTTCAAGCATCCAACATCTGGCAAGAGGAGACGACGGGCCAACTCTGAGAGTGACTCTGTCCTGCCTACCAACTTCCTTCTGGGTGGGAACATTTTTGACCCACTGAATCTGAACAGCCTGCTGGATGAGGAGGTCAACAAGGCACTGAATGCAGAGACGCCCAAATCCTCCCCACTGCCGGCGAAGAGTCGAGACCCTGTGGAGATCCTTATCCCCAGAGACATCACAGATCCGCTGAACCTGAATAGCGGGATAGCAGACAGTAGCTTTTTGGTGTCCCCCTACAAGAGTGGTGGCAGAAAGAGACACCGCAACAGACACCATGGAGGAGGAGGAGGCGGAAGTGGCAGTGTTGGTGGGATTTCAACCACACAGATCAACCTCTCAGAATCAGGAAAAAGTGAGGTCAAAACTGCCACCTCCACACCGCTTCCAGGTATGCTAGCTTCATGTTCTGCACTAGATGTGTCCAAAGAGTCCAACAGTTTCTCCAGTGTCACAGGCGATTCCCATGAACCCTCAGCTGACAACTCAGCCATCTGCAAGGAAGAGATGTCATCTGTATCTATGGAGGAATCCACTTCCTCTGTGTCAGGAGGACTAAACCATCACACTAGCAGACGCAAACGTAGGCGCAACTCCGGCAAAGTAGAGCCCCCTGTGACCCACTCAACCCCCATTGGAAAGTCAGCATCTGGAGACAGAAGTTGTGGTACAGGGGGACAGAGAAATTCTCAGTCTTTCCACACACCAAGAAGTGGTCCTAAAACAGGCCCAGGAGGGCGCCAGCACCAGCAGCCCCACCACCAGGCAAAGGAGCAACAGAAGAAAAAGTTCCAGTATGGGAACTACAACAAGTATTATGGCTACCGCAACCCAGGTGCTAGCGAGGATCCGCGTATACGCGTGCTTCGTCCAGAATGGTTTGAAGGTAAAGACGTACTGGATTTGGGATGCAACTCAGGCCACCTAACACTTTACATTGCCAAAATGTTAAGACCTGCCCGCATATTGGGCCTGGATATTGACAGTGGTCTGGTACACGCAGCCCGAAAGAACATCAGACATTATCTGTCTGAGCTGCAGACCCAAGAGGCCAGGCGTGCAGTGCAGGAGAAAAAGAGCACTAAACAAGAGGAGAGGAATGGAAGTGAGAGTCACACAGGCACAGAAAGGAAGCACAATGAAGCCGAGAGCAGGGATGAAAATGGGAAACCAGTGAAAGGAGAAAGTGGCCCTGCAGAGACTGTAAATGACAATGACTCCTGTCACACAGATGAGGCAGGGACCCAGAGGCAGGACAGCAAAACAGAGGAAATGGAGCAGGAAGATTGTGATTCACCCCCCACTGATCACTCGGTGAGCTGCTCTTTTCCTATGTCCCTACGGATTTCCAGGGGGCCCATTGCTGCACCTCCGCTGACAGAAACATCCACTACACAGCCTGGGGAGTTCCCCTCAAACGTGTCCTTCATCAAGGTAAGACAGTATTCTAAGTGTGTGAACATCTGGTGCAGCGTGCATGAGGTTGCCATGTTATTGCATCTCGGGAGCCAAGATGAAAGTATAATCAAATTCAGTATTTCATAGTGTGATGCAGCTTGCATCATATATTCATTAAGACCAGGGAAACAGCACGATGTAAAGAAACTAGCCCTTAAACATACCCAAACAGATCAATTAAGAAAAAGACTGCATGTTAGGGGTTAGCTCTTCGAGTTCTGACTGGCTTCACCAGAGGATGTGATTTGTGCACCCACTTATTCTCCCTGGGACCTGATGATGATGATGATGATGATGATAATTGTCTTGCGTCTAAATCAGGAGTAGCACTGTCTCAGCACAGTCACTTGTGCTATAGCCTGCACCATGCTTCTTACCCAGAGAATACACATATGGTATTAACTTACCAGGAAAATGAATAGCAGATAGCTTTGAACTGTATGCAAATTAGATTTATGTTTTAAATGATTGTTATTGGGTCTTAGCTGACGTAATAGACCTCCAAACGTGGATGGATCAGTCATGTAGATCTTTAAGGGCACTGGTCAAAGTTTGCATGATTGGATGCATTGTTTAAGTTTTTGTTTTCCTGTTAAACTAAAGAGACTCTGCTCTTTGTCAAAAAGAAATTAATATATCAGTAATATATGAAGTAAATGGGTTGTTGGGCATCTCATAGTTTCATTATGAAGATGGAAGCATCTGCACCACTTTCTTTTTCTGAGTCACTTCACTTGCAATAATCTTGAGTTTTATCTCCACTGACTCGAACTGAGAGTATGGAGGGAGTTCCCACTAGTTTGCCACCCTTCGATTTGTGTGTGTGTGTTGCACACCTTGGTGTGTGTGTGTTTGTTTCCAACAGGGAGGCTCCCTAATCTCCAAAACTGCCGGTGAGGTTGGGAATTGAAAGAGGGAAGCAGCAAAGAGGCAGCGCTAAGTCATTTCTTTTCACCAGATCAGTGTTGTTTCTAATGGCATCAGCCTTTCTCTTGCTGCCCTTCATTGAGAATTTGACATATATTCCGACAGCGTTTCCTTTATCAACATAAATATTTCTCGTTAAGGGTTTTATTATTCTAGTTTCTATGGAAGTTTCTTCACTCAACTGGCCTTGTGCCCACAGGCTTTGTGGAGGCAGCTACATGAACTGGTTAGATGCAGAAACTGTGGTGTCTCTGAATGAAATCGATAACTGCTCCCCCCTCTGCTTTGAGCATTAGAGATAACGGCAGCGTAGCACAGAGCTTATCCTGTAAATCGGTGAAAGGCCTCAAGACGAACGTCTGAGCCCCCTCAGTGTGCACAATACAACATGGATTTGAAAGAGAAATGTCAGGCTGTGCAGTATTTGTTTGACAAGCCTTCACTGGTATCAAGTAAGAGGGTGGAAAGCGGAAGGGAAACATATGTGATATATATTTATATATTTAATATAGCAGGTGTTTTTTTTCTTTAATAAAAAAATTGCATGATACAGTTTCAGTGATTGGGAGGAAAAGTCTTGATCCTTCTATAACCCTTCTTGGATCTGTCATAAAACATACCCCCGTCTAATTAGTAACAACTGTTCTTCTCCTGATACAACATTTCAAAGTGTCTTTGGTGGAAGAGGTTCTGATTATCAAGTTTCTATTTAAGTTTCTATTTAAAGGCTCATCTCTTTTCTTCTGTCATCTGTTTATCATCAGCATCAGTCGTTTATTTAAGTCTGTGTTAGGCTCTCTTGTATTGTATTATAGTCAGGAATATCTGTGTACTGTCGCCCAGGTTGCTCTGACCCTTTGCCCTTTCCATTCTTCACACTTTTCTGCTGTAGCACTTATTGCTTCTGCGTTAGGGCTGCAAGTAAAGATCATTTTCATTATTGATTAACTAATGCTTTCAAAGAATCATGTATTAATTTGTAAAATGTTAGAAAATTAACATCCATTGCAAGTTCCCAAGGACCCATATGACATATTCAGTCATGATTTAATTTACAGTGATTCACAGCAGAGAGAATCTGGGAGCCACCTAAAGTTTAGCATTTTTACTTGATGAAGGACCACAGAGTTAGTATCACACAAGATGTTTAGTATTTTTTTTGTATTAGTTGTAACATTGTTTGTTTACTGTTTACCAACAATACGGTTTCTCATTCTGACCTGAAACTTGCCTGATGTGGAAATGAAACTATAGAGTTGTAGATCAGTCGGTGGACCTGTGCATCACTTCACTGCGCTGTCCAACAGACTCAAAACTGAACTCGAGACATTTTCATGAACACCATTCAAATGAGATTTTCATTTTCGAGTTTTGTCACCTGTGGCCATCATCCTGATGTGTTTGAGAAATGTTTGAGAATTAGTCTTTCCTTTATGACAACCATAGCCCTGAATTTCTCAAAAATGTCCATCCCATCAAGATCGTGTTTTTCTCACCGCACCTCTTCTCTCCTTTAGGCAAATTATGTACTGGAGGATGATAATCTGCTTCTGACTCAGCGGCCAGAGTACGACGTGATCCTGTGCCTGAGCCTCACCAAATGGGTTCACCTGAACTGGGGAGACAGTGGCCTCAAGCGGCTCTTCAAGAGAGTCTACAGACATCTCCGTCCTGGAGGCTTGTTCATCCTGGAGCCACAGCCGTGGGAGTCCTATGTGAGGAGGAAGAAGCTGACTGTAAGAAACTTTGATGACAGAGCTGTTGTGATTCATAACCATGACTTCTGTAACAAATCAGATGTGTCTGGATATTGGCAACATAAGAAATATTTGTTTATTTGTTTTTTTTTTCTTTCACTTGACAGGATAACATTAGCAGGAATTATCACAGCATTCGCCTCAAGCCTGACCAGTTTTCATCATACCTTACAACTGAGGTGGGCTTCACCAGTTTCGAGTTCCTTGGGGCTCCCAAGTGTTCAATAAGAGGTAAATAATTTGTCAGAGTAAGTTTATGACCTGCTTGTTGTTTACCACTGAAGCTTGATGCCATGTTCAACTTTTCTTTCCATCGTGACAGGTTTTCAGAGGCCAATCTACTTATTTCACAAATGACCGCTCCTGCCTTGAAGATCATTGAATGTGAGTAGCCTAAACCACCACCATACATACAAGCCAGCCAGCTGCCCTGACTGCGAGGAGTCATCGTGAATCCAGCTTTTCAGACGCTGAAGATGAAATTCAGAAAGGCGAAATGGGGACCAAAAGTGGAATTCGTTTTGTAAAAGCGAGATCTGTTGAGAAGAGGCACCTATCGGAATTTTCTGTGACTACAAATTCTTAACAAAAAAAAAACGGCATGGAGTGAACTCAGATTGGAGTCTACAATGTGTAACGTGGAGCCAGACATCATACTTTGGCCTGTGGAAGACGTGATCATCTGATCAGTTCTTTGGACTGTCCCAGTGATGCCCCAGTTTGAAGCACGGTCATAACACGTGTTTGAATACCTTTGGACATTTATCTTTTACTTTACTTTCATGACTTTGTTCTGTGCCACCACATCAACATACATTATACATATTAGGGTTGGGGGTTAAGGCAGACTTTTCCAGTTGGCTACCATTACCACCTGAAATGGTCATAGCTGGTGTATTCACCAGATCAGCCCGCTGCATAACGGCAGTACAGCGCTAGATTACAAAGCCATTAAACAGATCTTACAATAACATTAAGTCTTTTTAGAAGTCTCAGTGGAGCTCTGGTAAAGGACACTGTGCGGGGCTGTAGGTGAGTGAAGCCCCATATTGCCGCCTCCATTGTAACCACTGATGGCATAGAAAATGTTCATAGCCATTAAATACTTGCATTATGTTTGAGGCCATGAATCCTCTTGCATCAGACATATAAATGCACGTATTTTGGTGATTTCTAAAACAGCCAAGCCAAGTCCATCAGCCATAGTCAGTCTATCACTAGCTGATGTAATTGTCCCATTTCCCAACCCTAGTATATAGTTTGTTTTGTCATTATTTTGCAAAATGGGCCTAAGAGCTGAATGAACTTGAATTTGTCACAGAGCTGTCAAAATGTGTAACTCCGCATTTTGAAGCGGACAATACCAAAAGCTCCTAAATTGCACAAGCTGAAGACCTGTGAAAAGTGGCTTGTCTAAGCGATAAAGATGCACAATGAGAGAGGTGCACTCAAAGCAGCCAAAACGGCAAACATCCTTTGAAATGCTGAATGTTAACCCAGTCCATGATGTGAAAGTGTTGCCCCTCTTTTTTCCCCCTTTATGCATCATCACATTACCCACATAGTGAAACCTTTTCCACAGCTTAAGTGAAAGGAGCTGGATAGAGGTAATGATGGTAAGTCAGGGGCCATAGCAACAGTCAGTTCCTTTAAAAACTGTCATGATGAATAACGATAGTCAGCAAATATTAGATTCTGTCACTTTACACGGAGACAGCATACAGTTCAACAAGCCTTACTGTGTTTGGGAAGAAGAATCTCAAACCTGACATCAGCTAAAACGTTAAATCCCCAAGTGCAAGTTGAAAAATCTGATGTCTGCGTTTTCAAGAAAAAGAGTTCGGGTGGTTTTGAGTGTAAACGTTCACCATTTAGGAAGCAGCAGATCACTTCATGGGTTCTTTAAGTCTTTTTGATGCTCCATCCTAATGGTGGGGGGCACATTTGAGCTATGTTGACACCCGGGTGTTGGACTCCGCTCAAGACAATTCAGCACAGAGACCACAAGGACTATTTTGCAAAGTAGATCTGTAGCATGCAGTGATCTTTTTCTTTTTTTAATGACAGTTAAGCCATAGCCCTACCTTATGTGTTGTTTACAGTGTCCTTCATGAGGTGCTGGCTGAGCATGTAATTGAGAGTGAAACTGAAGGCAGAGCCCTGTTATTGGAGATTTGCTACAGCGTCTTCAGTGTTGTATACATCTGGCACATGCATAGTCTTGTGTGGTCTGATCATCACTACTGGACAGGCATTAATTCAAACAGCATCTGAATCCCTTAAATTACTCTGGTGCTTTTGTAACTCCTGAGTTACAGACATCATCTGTGAGGGTGGACAAAATTTTACATTTGTAGAAAATGGATTGTCACTAAAAAGGACCATGTGACTTTTAACCAAATTTGAATATTAATATGCTGTTTGCATTGAAGCGCTGCCAAAACGTTTTATGGGTCTTTTGCTCTCGAATTTGACAAAATTCATTATCTTAGTCTTTGGCCTAATGAGGACAGTTATGACAGGTAGTTATTACAGGTAGTCCGTCTTTGTGATTGTATCTTTCTTGGTGTGCACTGAGCACCGTTCATCTACAACCTTTCATTTGAAGTGACTGGGACAAAAAAATCTTCCTTTTTGGTTTTTTTTCTTGTGACTGGTTCAATCACAGCGTTTGGCACACTAGGGTAGGAGATGATGGACAATGTATGTTTCTGTTTTAGTATGTGATCAATGTAAATAAGTTTGCAAATTTTTTTGTTCTACTGTTCATAACTGCTTTTGTCATTTTCCAGTGGATTTGTTTTCATTTTTGTTTTCGAATGTTTGCTGCCAATTTTCACGTCAGAGGTCAGAGTTCTCGTCCTAAAACGGATCGCTAATCCGGCTCTGTAACAACAAATGAAAATGTACATTGCAAAGTTCTGATGTGTTTGCTCTTTTCTGTCCTTGGCAGGCACATGGATTGTTAGATTAGCTCTTTATTATTTTTTTTTTATATAAACAGTTTGAAAGGAGCAGTTGTGTTAGGGCAATCTCATTTCACTTCATTTGACATGTTTTGGTCATTTTAAAACTCTTCAGGAATGAGAAAAAAGTGTTTTCCCCCCCCCCCCCCCCCCATACACTGATCAGCCTATAAAACGAAGCTTCAGGTTACATTTTGATTAAAAAGTGAACTGGCCTGAACTTCAGTTGGCCCAACAGACACAGGGCACCAAATCACACCTTTCTCCTAAGCTAAGACAATCGGATTCTCAGGCTTAGATCAGCCCACTGCTGTAATTTCAAGGGCATTTTGCTTTTTTTTGCATTAACAAATGTTTTAATTTTTTTACAGGTCTCATAATAAGCATTTTATTTGAAAAAGCTCATTTTTGTTTTACCACCAATGTTTAAAGATTGCACCTTACTGTCTCAGCCGTGGTATCTTACTGATTTTAGCCCAGTAGGCCTGACTTGTAAGTTCAGGTGTTCAAGCTAAAGCATGTCTTTGCTGGAGATGTGAAATTACATGTTGTCATATGCAGTGCTGTATAAACTTTTTGTACTTCCCTTGAGGTTTTGCACAAAGTTGTGTGAAGTCCTGAATGAAATTAAATTACACAAAAAATAGGGTGTAAGAAATGTAACACCCCCTTTTATCAACAGGGTGTAAAGCCATTGAGAAATATTACTATATCTATTTCAAAACCTACAATGGTCACATTTCATATTCAGGTTATAGTTTACAGTACAATTTTTTTTTTTTTTTAATTCTGCCCTTTTAGCCAGTAGAAATCGATTCCAGGTTGAGAGTAGGATAAGTTGAAGTAAAGAAAACCTGTGTAGTTTTGAGTGTGAGAGCTTTAGGGTCCACGTTTTTGTTTTGCAAAGAAAACAAAAGGTAGATATGACAAGATAAATTGCAATGAAAAGCACATCCTATTGTATTTGAAATTGTATTATTTATTGTCATGTATTTACAAGTTTTGTATTTGCAACTTGAAGACTGGGACCCATTCCAAGAAAGAGATCAGTGAATTGCGACATTTGATTATCTGGCATTTTGCTGAGGTAAACAGTTGCTCTTTTATTGAACAAAATTATGAAGGTAATTTAGTAATCCTGCTTTGTGCAACAGATCTTTGAAAGCATCGGAAAGTAAAACCACACTTTCAACACTGTGCTTACGTTTTCTAAATTTTAACTCATCCTACACTCTTATATCATAAAGAGCATTTCTCACTGGTAACTAATGTTTAAAAGTTGTAGCTACAGCCTGATTATAGGATTTGAGCAGCATTCATAATGAAATGTTGCTAAAAAATATATATTTGTCAGAAACACAATGAAGCCCTGAAATCAACAATGGTCGTATATGTACAGTTGCGTATCCGCTTCACATTTATTGGAAGTTTTGTAACATGAAATACATAACACAGTAAAAACTGGGTTGTCTTAAAGGAAAAAGAAACCTTATCTTTTTGGAGCACAACAAATGCATAAATTCAAGGGGCGTACAGTTTTTTAAATGGCACTAGAATTCACCTCTTCATGTTGAATTTGCACTGATATGACTCGAGGGAAATAAAACTAGTTCAGTACATTTTTTTGCAGCTGAAGTTGATGTTTTACATGTACCTTAACTTTCCTAGAATCAGTTTTATGGAATAAACTGTTGGAATAAAATACCCCCTCTGTCAGGGAAGCTTTTAATTTTCATGCCTCTGAACAACAAGGTATATCTGAATGTTTCTCTGTGTTTAACATTTTAATTGATTAAAAGTGATTCCAGATTTGGTGGTTCAGTATTTGCTTATACAGCACATAATAAGGTTATGTATTGTGGGTGGGAGTAGGTACAGACATTGAAGTATGAACTTCTCTCAAATAACTGTTTGTATTCAGAGTAAACCTGTTATGGTGGGTTGCCAGCTTTTGGTAAGTTAAAAGCAAATATATCTTGAGTTCTTGCTGTTGCTGTATAAAAGTTATTCCCGACAGTTTATATCTATCTATAAATGACTAAATGATTATCAAAGACAAAGGCCTACAGTCCAAAGTTTGGTTGGAACAGGGTGTTGACACAAAGGACCAAACCTGTGCATTATTATTAAACGAGCCAATACAACATCATCCTGGTGATAGTGTCTGTTGCAAGGCTTTTTAGTGGATTGCATAATATTATGCGGGTGTTACTTCTGTTGTGTGGTACAGTGGCCATCATTAAGTATTCATTCTTCTTAATTTTTTATGTTTTTCTACTTCTGGTTGTTAGAAATAGTCAATTTTTAATATTACTTAGCCAGTGTCTGCACACGCTCATGTACATGAATTCAGACTCTATGCTGCAAAGCCTCTAAACTGACCTTAGAGGCTTATTGTTTCATATTGTTTCCTTGCAATTTCTCTTCAAACTGACCGTCCTTTAGCATATTGAATGAAAGGTGACACGGTTCAAGATTCATGTCAGAGCAAGAGGTGACAAAAACCCCAAAGGTCCACTCTAACAGAGCTTCAGAGATCCTCTTCAGGAGAACTTGGCAGAAGGACAACCCTGTCTGCAGTCCTCCATCTCTCAGGCCTGTATGGCTGTAAAAGTGAAAGGCTTATGAAGCTCTACTCTACTCTAGAGCTTTCACAATGGTATTTAATGGACCCTGAGAGCATGAGCTAAAAAATGTTCTCTGGTTGGATTCCACAAGAGTTAAACTGTAGCCCGAATATCGAGAGCTACTTCAAATGAAAGTCATGGATGTCAGCATCCAGAGAGCTGTTTCGCGAGTGCAGGCTGTGTGAGACTGGTCAAGACCGAGGAAATGATGGACAAAGCCAAAGACAATATCTTCTTTAAGAGAACATCATCCAGAGGGCACAAAACATCTGACCTGAGCAAATCTCACCTTAATATCATGACTGAAACTTACCACCACCACTTTGCTAGGGGAGTACAGGAACATTACCGGAAGCTGTAAAAGGATTTTTTTTTTTGTTGTTGAGGCTATAAAGTTTACACACTGCCATCTAGTGAGGTAGAATCTATTTTATTTTATTTACTTGTTGTCAATTTTAAAAATCATTGTAGTCTCTGAACTGCTTCTCAGCACCAAAGCTTTTTTTTTTTACATGATAGGATTATAAAGTTAAATGCTCAAATTCTATCTTTATAGTGTATGTAATGGAGATAAGTCATTCGGTTTGCCAAAAGCATGTTCACATATACTTAACAGGAAGGACTCCACTGAAATGCGCATTGATAAAATCAAGTGTCAGCTCTTTGATTTCTTCTCCAAGTGTTTAATTTATAAATAAAGTCACTATTTTATTTTGCTAGGTCAATAATGCGTGAGGAACTGCACAAGAACACCCTTAACCAGGACACAAATTACTTGATCTTCAATGTTAAAGGTCATTGTTTTATTCTACTGGATATAGAAGTATGTGGATGGTTTGTCTTCATCTTAAAACCTTGAATTCCCTGCAGTACCACAGATCCAAGCAGTTCAAAAATACATCCATCCTATTATAATTTTCTTTTTTAAGCTGTTGCTCTCAGCTTTGTAAAGACAGACAGCCTCATGTAAACAGGTTTGTGGGGGTTTACCCCTTTGTAGTTTGGTCACACTGCGCTGTCTGAATAGTACAAATATTCAACCCAGACGACAATGCAGGGCACAATACAGTGGCTCCTGTTTACAAATAGCATCCATGGCTTTAACACCTACAAGCCCGAGCCAGTCATCAACCATCTTCAGGTCCTGGCTCAGTAAACTCTGGTGCAACATCCAGTAACCGGATAAATACTAAAATTCTTGAATCTTACAGTTGGTGAGTATTTTATAATTTGTTATGAAAGGCTTTTTGTCATCCAGTAACAAACTCAGGTGAATAAATTTGTTTTCAGCTGACAGTTACGTTGTCCAACCCCCCCAAAACCAAAGTTCCAAAACTAAAGTTCACCAGCAAAGACATTTGACCATACGATGATCTGAGATAGGCAGACAATATGACAATGATTTTGCTTTGCAATCGTGACTGGTGCATTGTTACGTTGTCCATCTGGTCCAGACAGTGTTGTCCAGACAGACAGACAGACAGACAGACAGACAGACAGACAGACAGACAGACAGACAGACAGACAGACAGAACGGTGAGATAACATAAACAGACGAGAGACATAACACTTCATTCACAAAAGCTCTGTTCCAGCTATTTAGGTCAGTCACTTGACCATTATTGTCTCCTGACAGTACAGCGCCGAGCGAAAGCATGCCAGACTCAACTCAGACTGCTTTCCCTGCTGTTATTTCCCCAAGGTCAAGCCAAGTGGGTAATGGGCTGCGTATAGGGACAATATTACAAATGTTTTTCAGATATAAAGTCAGTGCATTTTATTTGGGACAATTTGATTAAAGCTGAGAGTGATTATCGTCCTAACTTAACAGCAACAAACCAAACATCACTGCATTTATTTTCATGCATTTATTGGCAACTCTGCATTTAAGAGGGAAGAAACAACTGTTCACAAAGGCCTGATAATGAAACATCATTAAATGTGCGGTACAGGATCAGTCACGCCACATTTCAGGTAACAGAGTGAGCAATACAACTGCAGGGACACACCTAACAGCTATAAATGAATTAGGTCTAACTATATAAAGGCCACTTCAAAAGCACTAATTGTCAGATCCCACAGCATGTTAGGAGTCCAAGTGATTGAGAGTAAAGCTGTCAGAAGGGTTAATCCAGAAGAATGCTGTGTCAGTTACCAGGATCCCAGCTACCTGACCTGATGATGTCAGCCCTCGAGCTGGGACATCTTTTGCAGGTGTCACTAGATGACAAGTGCTAAGACCGCATAGCACAGCACCTGAAAATGAGAAAAGTACAAGTTAAGTGAATCTCACTTTTAGCAATAATTTCTCTTTACCTTCTTTACAGTACATGTTTATGTTCTTGCTAAAAGTCATGCCATGTGTTGTCTTTGTAATAAAAGCACAAATATTACAAAGCTGTGGGCAGTTTTACCTGTATCTTCGAGGGCAACCGTGATGTCCAACGATGTACTCCTGAGCATAGCAGAACCGTCTGCAGAGTCCTCTATACCCACATGTCCAGTACTGCATTTCTGGATCATTGCCTGTAGCTAATTAAAGCCGAATCACAATAATGTTCAAATATTCCTGGTGAATATTAATTTGATGACCTTTTCATAAACTGTAATCACAATAAATCCTTTGCTCTTTTAAAGAAATTTGCCTAATTTAAATTACTAATTTAAATTGTAATTTGTTTTTTTCACACAAACAGGAACCCATATGAGCACAGTGAAGTTTGAGCTTTTGCCACATCATGATTTGTTTCAATTGATCTCACACAGTAAGAAAATGGTTGTATCGGTTGCTTACCCTCCCCAGCTGCGAGCATCAGTAGGAGCGCAAGGAGAACCAAGCTCAGTCCCTTCATGTCTGGGTACCAATAAGCTTTCAGACACTGCTGTTGACAGGCTGATGCTGCATTTATACAGTATTTCAACCACGGGGGAGGAGTCGGTCGTGCTCTGTCCAAATCACAATAACAAAGTATCGCTGAATGATGGGAGTCTGAGGGCTGAGGGTCAGGACTATCAGCTTACTCAGCTTAGTCAACAGCTGCTCCATCTTGAGAATTTGAGATTGCTTTTAGGCATTTTACAAAGAGCCATAATTTCCTCTCAATGTGCAAAACTATTCTTCATTATTCAGCCTGCCCTGTGATTTAGAGGTACAAATACTCTGTACTGTTCACCTACACAGACATTTGTTTGGTATTGTACTTACATACACCTCTATGGTTGGACAGAGGAGTAAACATAGACCACAAAGGACTCCAAAAGTTACAATTACAGGTGAAGTAGTGACCAATCTGTTTGTTTTAGACACAGTAAGCAGTACAATTCTATCCTACTGTCCTCTGTTCGTCCATTGCTCTGCCCACATCTGAATATGGCAGTAGTTCATGTGTTATTGCTGATGCTGTGAAACTACAATCAAACTGCACAAAACACACGGCTCCAGTGACGCAGGGGAGGATTGTTAACAAAACAATAACAGCACAAGGCATGGACACACAGACATGTACTTGTATAGCATGCCCCCTAGTGCTTATGTAAAGAGGTTTGTTTGCTCGTTTGTTCCCTCTAACACATGCGTACGTGTCCAGATAAACCACCTAAAATCTGTGGTCCAATCAGTCTACAGAATGTTTTTTCAACCCCATCTTTTTTTTTTCGCCATCACTTGGCAACTTGCCAAATTTAAGAATACTTTGAGACTAGAGAAGAGGAAAAACTATTTCAAGCACTTGTATTTGAAGCAAAAATTTGATCGATGGTAGAGAAATTAAATACTTTTCTTGCCTCTGGTTGGCCTACAGAATGCTGATTTAAGGTTACTCTAGATAAAAGTCCTTGCAAAATTTGGTAGATTTGATAAAAGGATGTTGGGCACAAAACTAAGGACAGACATGGGCCTTCTCCCGTCCTGTATGATTTTATTGTGTAACTTATTTCATTAATCAAAACAGAAACGTTAACATCATGGACACATAACAGCGTACTTTCAGAGACGTAACACAACTTTCTAGTACACAGGGTGGCGACAGATGCTTTACTCGCCGGTTTTTTTCAATTCGACGAAGAAAACCGTGCTCATGTGCGCCTGCGCAGCTCGTGCAGCTGCGGCCAACAACAACAGTCTGGACCGTCTGCGCTATTATTCCAAGATGGCGGACCTCCTCGGCTCAATCTTAAACTCGATGGAAAAGCCTCCAACTGTCGGCGACCAGGAGAGTCGACGAAAGGCTCGAGGTACATTACGTATTGCCTTAATAACAAGTCATTTAGCGTTAGTTTGAAACCGTTGAGTTGGTCATAGTGTGGGACTTAGAAGTGTATAAAAAAAAATGGAGAGGACAGGCAAAGAGAGCACTTCTGGTTCTGCCATTGGCTCGCTGAGCTCTCAAGTAAACTCTTGCTGGTCCCCGGGTTTAGCACCGCCTCAACGGAGCATGCTGCCCCGCATGTCCTAGATTTAGAGGGCAGAATCTGGATCACAGGCAGATGCTGTTACTGTAATACAAACCTACCAGAATGACCCTGTAAAGAACCAGAGCCGGTTTATCTGCTGCAGCCTCCTTCTGGGTGTTAGTGGAGAAGTTACTTCGTTCCGGTTCTCTGCCCTTTAGATATGGGTACTATATTATGCTTATTATTTCCATTCTTGATAAGTCTGACCTACTATTTCTCTCTGCCAGTGAATTCACTGCTTAGACATCTCAGAAACCACTACATTTGCTGTTAGCTCAGGATGTGGGCCTTTAGTGAGTTTACAATAAATATGAGTGAATAAAAGTGAAACCAATAAATAAAATGTGCACATAATTCCTAGCTGTGTTCATCTGTAGCCACTTAATACCACAGACAGATGGTAAAGCCCTTTTGTGTTCATATGGTACTCAACGTTTCTGTGGAGACCTTCAGAGTCAGCAGCTACTTTTCCATTAGTCTCCACAATTATATATATATATAATCAAAAACTGCAGTAACCCATAGCTGCCATATGGCACCACTGAAACAGGAACTGGCAATACTTGACACCATTTCCTGTCTGTAGATAATGTGTGAAAACTACACTTTTCAGTTGCTACTTTGAAATCTTTCGCAGACAGGCTCGAAACTGTGACACTCAAGCAACTCTAAGTGGAGTATTGCTACAGATAAACAACTTTATCCATTTCTCAGTTGTTGTGAAGACAAAGTCATGAGACGGCTGCGATTAAAAAGTGACCAAATCTGTTGAGTATTGCGCACCAATAAAACATCAGAGGCTGTTTCTTCCTAGACACATGCAACAAATAATAGGATTTGAGTCACTCTGTGCTCCAGCCCTGAACGATCTGGGAATGTGGTTTTGGGATTACAGAAAGTCTGTGTCTTGATTAGCCACTTTGTGAGCCACTTCAGCCTTTAAAAACACAAGTAGGCCGGTTGTGGCTGTAAGACTGCATGATCTGTGTTTACAGTGGAAACTTTTGATGCTGTTGGACATAAACAAACCCCTTTTGAAAAACTTAAACTTACGTTATTTTAAGAGCAAGCAGCAAGACTCAAGAAGATGGAGGAAGAGGAGAAAAGAAAGAAAGCAGAGTTCAGGAAAAAGGTAAGAACTTAAGTGTCACATCTAATACACAGTGGATTCAGTTCTGGCACGGAACTCCTCTGGCCTCCCTTCACCACTGTTTGTGTTCATCACATTACGAAATTACACAGACTTTAACTTCCAACATCTCTTGTTTAGATGGAGAAAGAGGTGTCGGATTTCATCCAAGACAGTTCACAGCAGAAACGAAAATACAACCCTATGGGGAAGATCGAGAGGAGTATATTGTAAGTAATCAGTTCTTTATTTAATTAAAAATAAGCCCCTTTAGGTAAAAAAAAAAAAGACATTCAATTCACAATTCACATTTCACTTCTTCCTGTCTCATAGGCACGATGTCGCGGAAGTGGCTGGTCTGACTTCTTTTTCCTTCGGGGAGGACGAGGAGAGCCGTTATGTAATGCTTTTCAAGAAGGTATGAATACTTTTCAGTCCATTGTTTGATATATTAAAATGCCAGCTTGTTAGGCTTTACATATGAGAAAATCCGTGTGGAGTAATGTGGCTGTTTTCCACCTTGTGCTGCTGCAGGAGTTTGCACCATCAGATGAGGAGCTGGAAGCCTATCGCAAAGGAGAGGAGTGGGATCCCCAGCTGGCCGAGCAACGGAAAAGACTAAAGGTAAGACTGGATGCTCTTTCTTTGTGTGTACGCACGTATTTAGGTGTATCTAGGTGATAGTGTTGTGTTGCAATGAAAATATCTTGTTTGGATGTCAGTGTCATTTCATGTATTTTATATTCATAACACACAGTTACTACTGCAATTTCTAGCACCTTTTCAGGAGTGATGTTTACAGATGTTAATTATTTTGCCTAAATAGGGTATTTCTCTTCTTTTCGTATGTTTTTCAATTTCATTGCCATGTGACTCCAAAAATATATTTCTTAATGCAGTTTGATGATACCTGACAATGTAAGAGTATTCTGAGGAATTTTTCCTTGACTTCCTGTCTCAGTCTCTGACTTTACCTTTTCCTTGTCGCTGCAGGAACAGGCTGCATTGGAAATAGAAGCATCCAGTCAGACAAAGAAGTCAGAAGTTCCCAACTCCAACTACAGAGATAAATACAGTCATCTGATTGGCACCTCAGCAGCTAAAGATGCTGCGCATACACTAGAGGCCAACAGGGCTTATGGCTGTGGTGAGTAAATGTTGTTGAACCGATCTGTCATGTCTCTCATAGAAACACCGTATTGCTTTGCCTCACACAGTTCTCCACCCCCCTCTTTATCTGCTCATTATGTTGATATGTTTCTCTTCCAGTGCCGGTGGCCAACAAGAGGGACACTCGCTCCATAGAGGAAGCCATGAATGAAATCCGAGCAAAGAAACGGCAGAAGCGAGAGGACGACACAGGGGCACACAGCAGCAGTTCTTGAGTCTTCACTGCTTTGTCTACTGTTTTGTGTGTGTGTGTGTGTGTGTGTGTGTGTGTGTGTGTGTGTGTGCGTGTGCGTGTGTGCGTGCGTATGCGTGTGTGGGCGCATTAGTGTGTCTGTTTGAACACTCTTAATTCATTCTGTAATGCAATATCCTTTACTTCAGACATTTAAAGTTTAACTTATATGACAGGCAATGAATCTAGTATATATGCCACTCTTTGTGCTGTAATCATGAAATCCTGTTAAGTGGAAGATGCTCAGGTGTGTCTGATCTGATCTAGGAGGTGGGTTACTTCAGTGTAAATGTTTATATAACATTAGCCCGTGACATTCTGTCAGTTATCAAGCTTCTCACACACATGATTGGACTCAGTATAAGAAACTTTTGGATTTTGTATTTAAATAAAAATAGAGTCTTGATGTTCAGCCACGTAAAAAAACAAAAGCAAAACCAAACCAAAAAAAAAACCACCTGATCTCTTCTTATATCATTTTTCTAAGTGACATTTTTATCATTAAAAATATTTACAGTTTTGAGCTTTAGCTGGGCCAGATGAAGTTTTGAAAACAGCGTTTGAGGCAAACCATGGCTGAAAAGTCCAAGACAACGTTCCAAACGTCCTGTGCAGTTTTTAAAAGGGAAACAGCAGTGCCGTCTGTTGACCAGCTCGTGGTTTGTTTTCTTTTTTTTCCCCCCAGCCTGTTTGAAAACTTTGTAAAGTTGGAATTATGCCATTTCCTCCATCACGAGAGGAACCCCATTTTAGAAAATACTGTTTGGTGGATTTTAGGAATCTGTGATTAAGTCTGAGATTTTCTTCGTTTCTTTACATCTGCACTGACTGTGAATTAAACCGTTTACTCCTAGTTGAATGCTTTATTGTTAAGCCATGCGATGGCTTGCGATAGGCGTCGTAGTAGGGAGTGGGAGTGCCAGGCTCCTTGTTGGGAAATGGGTCACTAAGTTTTATTCTATGTCTTTTGTTTGTCATGTCTTAGTAAAAGTTTCTTGGCATCTTGGTGTCTGTTTTAACATGATTGCACTGTGTTAAGGGGGGTGGGGGGGGGAGGGAGGGGGGGGGGGGGGGGGGGGGGGGGGGGGGGGGGGGGGGGGGGGGGGGGGGGAGGGGGGGAAGGGGGTTTGTGTGGGTGGTTTTTGTTGTGAGGGTGTGGGGAAAAGTTTTTGGGGATTTGGGTTTTTTTGTGAAAGTGGGTCACTTTTTTCCCCCCCCCCCCCCCCCCCCCAATGTGTGTTAATAAATAGAGAACAGTATTAGACCTTTGCCTGCATGTTGCCTTTATTTCTACAGCCATGTTATCTCTCCCTTAATTTTGATTGACTTTTCTGTTAACTACAAAGGGAAGCGAAAAAAAAAAACAGATGAATGAATCCAAAAAACAAAATACAGCCTCAAACATAACCACGGCGTTGAATCAGGATTAGTTACACTAATAGTAATAGGAGAAAGCATAATATCAGCTATCTCTACCATGTAATGTATATCAACTATACACAGTTGTGTATTAATAAATCTGACAGCCAGTCTTCTCTTCTGAGGGGACCAACTAAATGTTGTGGATTAATGCGCACTTGTGGGTTTTTATTTGGTCACACTCATCTATTTTAAGCCCATGCCTTCACTCTCCTGTCATCCCTCTGGTTTTGAGACGATATGAAACGTCTGTCCTGAGGGAGGCGCCATAGATCAACCAAGAAAAATGTAGCTTTTTTTTTTTTTTTTTATCCTTGTTTCACACTGTCCTGCAGTTTCTGTCCTGCAGAAACATATTTTATTGCGCGTTGAAGACTCAGTCACGCACATGTAAAAAAATGAAGTCCATGCTTTTGCTCTTTTTCATCATTTGGTTTGCAGATGCAGAGCTAAAACCCCGGAAAGGTAAGACCAGACCCTGCTGATGCTTATTTTGTCCTGATCAAACGTGTGCGTGTGTGTGTGTGTGTGTGTGTGTGTGTGTGTGTGTGTGTGTGTGTGTGTGTGTGTGTGTGAGAGAGAGAGAGAGAGAGAGAGAGGGAGAGAGAGAGACAGGGCTTGAAATAAGGAAAAGCGTGAAAAATGTGACCCAAGTAAGGAAAGCTTTGTCGGACTTAACCAAAACCGAGCACATATTTTTCAGATCAGCATCCTCTGTTGCTCCAAACGTAATGTGTGTGTGTGTTTGTGGTGAAAGTTCTTCACCTCATTCTGTCACAGAAACCACTGAAAGTTAAATCATGACTCCTATGTGTCTGAACAGTTATGGGCTGAAGCAGGATCATTTGTCGTTTCCCGTGTTTTCCTCTAGTTTGCGTTACTTTAAGCTGATTGTCGCTTTGACACCATGTCTCTAACAGATGTTTATATAAGTTGGCATGTAAATGCCTTTGGGTTCTTCCTTTTTTTTTGCCGTCCAGTTTTAAGTGCGCCATATGGGTTTCTCAAACAGATCATCTGTCTCACTTTTGACACCCAGGGTCCGGGGTGCTGTGTACTTTCAAAGACAAGACATACAGCCCAGGAGACAGCTGGCATCCCTATCTGGAGCCCTTCGGATTTATGTTCTGCATGCGCTGTGTCTGCACAGAGGTAACTCTTAATATTTTACAAACTGCATCACTTCAGAGCAAAGATCTAAAAGGGATATCACACTAAAAAATGTTCAGCTGCCTCTGCTCTCAGTTGCTGACATGGTTGGGATTTTTAAAGGCAGCCGGTGCTTGTAAACCCTTAATCCTGCTCTCTTTTAGACAGGCCATGTGAAATGTAACACAATCAAGTGTCCTGCTCTGCCATGTGAAAACCCAGTGGCTGAGCCTCAGCAGTGTTGTCCGAGATGCACAGGTAAGACTGCCTTTCACTAAACACCTCACCGGCTCTGAGCGTTTGAGACGATGGATTGTCGTTGTGACTTCAAAGCCTGCTGTCCTGTGTGATGTGCCGTCCTTCAGATGAGCCCAGGATCCCTGCAGGGCTGAGAGCTTCGGTGAAATCCTGCAGGTATAATGGAAGTGTTTATCAGCCAGGGGAGACCTTCACTAAGCACGACCTCTTCCCGTCCAAGCAAAGCAATCAGTGTGTTATGTGCACATGCTCTGTAAGTTACAGATTATCTACTGCTTTTTTTCTTCTTCTTCTTTTGGCCAGGTTGTGTTTTTATTAATCTGGTGATAGAATATCAGAAGCCAAATGCATAAAGTGTGGAAGATATTTAAGGGCTATAATTACAGCCCTACATGAAACTCTGTGAAATGTGTTCTCAAAGCAAATTTATCATGTAGTTTAAAGACCATAAAATGAAATATAAAGAAATGGAATCACAGGGTTTTCAGATGTATCTTAATCTTAAGAAAATATGTGACAAATCCTCAGCCTTTGCCAATAGTCACTTTGTTTGCAATAAAATGTCTTCCCACTGAATATTCATGAATTCCTCACAATCCTCTTCAGACTGGGAATTGTTCCTTTCCTCTTAAACAGCTTGCTCAAGCACGGCCACCACAGTTTAAAATGGATGGGGAAAAAAAAAAAATCAGCTTTTAATGAAAAACTTTAAATAACAGTGTCTTTCCAACAATTAGGAAACTTGTGTTTATGCCTATCAAACTAAAATTATGAATATCGCCTCTCAACCATCAACTAAAGGCCACCTGTGCTTTTGAAGATTTTCATTAGATTTTTCTAAAATGAATTTTATGTGTGTGTGTGTGTGTGTATTTCACTTTAGGTTGCTGCAATGATGTTGCTGCATATGCGCGAAGATTACCTCTGCCCGCTAACTTAGCGCTGCTGATGTGCAGTCACAGTGCAGTCAAATACCGTGGCTGTTGAAAGCATCTTGCTTTGGTTTGTGTGTTGGCTTAGCTTGTTTGTGATTGGCACAAGGGAGTGGATGAAAGTTCTGATTTAGATAACAAAAGGCAGATTTCAGAGATGAAAGCGGAAGTGAAGCCAAAATTGAAATCGCCCTGGAGCTGTCATGATGTGAGCAGTTAATTTTATGAGTTGTTAAGTGGTGTTCGTTAACAGATGTTTCCAAGTTTCCAAGGAGATGACACAGAGCAATAAACTTGACAACAGTACACATCATGTTTATCTTAATACACTCCTCTCATTTATCTCTCAGTCAGTTGCATTCTCACTATTAGAGCACTGCAGGTTCAGTTCAGGCCTTGATTTCAATGCTACCTCTTTAAGGTTACTTAAAGTTAAGTTTCTCTTATATCACATGAAAAAAAAAACAGTGGGATTAAGATTATTATGATTTACTGCAGCTTTTAAAATGGATTCTTTTCAAGACACACCTAGAGATGCCCTGCGGCGGCTCAGGTAGTAGAGCAGGATGTCAATTATTCATAGGAGTGCTTGTTCGAGTGTCCGTAAGTCCTTAATTGTTTCCGATGGGCAGGCCAGCACCTTGCATTGCAGCTCTGCCACCACTGCTGTATGAGTGAGTCTGTGTGTGGAGGAGGAGAATGTAATTTGCTCCAGACAAAAGCCAAACAAGTCCACGGTCTCATTATGTTTTTGCTGATATTGTTCAAGAACTTTAGATCTCAAAAGACACTGCGATTGTGTTGTTTTGACTGTGATAACGTCTCTATTATTCCAAGTCATGTGCTGTGAATATGAGTCTACATAAATACGTAAACAGGGCTAGAGATGCCTGCAGAAGTCTTGGAGTACTTAAGCCTCCACCTACTGGAGCACATTCTTGGAAATTAAAAATAAATAAATAAATAAAATAAGAAATTTTCCCTCCCTCTCTTTTCTCAGAATGGAAACATCTTCTGCGCTCTGAAAACATGCCAACCAATCACCTGTTCCTCACCACTTTCAGTTCCAGATACCTGCTGTTTGGTGTGTAAAGGTAGTCAAACTCCAAACTCCAAGCTGAGAAAATGTCTTTACTCTGCTTCCAACCTGGAACAGTATTTTTTTAGGAATTTTAGCTGTAGATCAGGGCTGATTAATGAGAATGTTTTTTTTTTTTCTCCCACTGATAAATGTGTACTAGAAAATGCAAATAGATTCAGTATTCCACAAAACATGATCACGATATGATCATATCATTATGAGACAGTTTCACTAAAGGTTGGTATACAATAGTATTCCAGCCCTGTTGTAAATGAGCTCAAGCTGCCATGTTTTTCTCTGTTAATTACAATTTCCTCATACTTGTTTTTGTTTTTTGTTTTTTTTCCCCCTTAGATCATGGCACCAGTGGGTCGTCATCAGCTGAGGATGGAAACCAGCAACTGAACAGAGGCGTTGTATGTCCTTGCTGAAAGTCAACATATCTTAGACATTGCTTTCACATGAAACTTGCCTATCATTTAACATATTTAAATGTAGTGGAAATTAGCAAAGTAGTGTTGTTGAGTAACTGCACTTTAATTACAGGCCTAGGGTTCGAGTCTCACGGACAAGCCTCTGCTCTGATGAAGTGTCCTTGAATGTGACACAGGTCACTGCAAGCTTCAGGGGAGCTGCTCTGTAGCTGACCCTGACCACTGACCTCCCCATGCAAAGGGGTCAAGCAAGTCTATTTTTTCCCCTTGAGAATTTGATAGGGTAATTTGCTCAGCTTGGCATCACATTATTCAGATTAGTGCTGAAACATCCATTTTGCCATGATCGTTAAAGGCAAAGACTTTCCCTCAAGATCCGTGGACCGTTTGGCCACATAATCAGACTGAGCTGCAGTGTCATTTTATTTGAATTACTGAAGAAATCTGAGATGTGGGCAGTTACTCAGCGATCTGGAGCCAAGCTATGAACCTTTTTGATTTAGGACTAAATAAGATGGTCCCACAGCTATTATGCAAGGAGGAAGGAAGTAGAGCCAATAGCTGAATAGATGAACGATAACTGCATTTTATTATATCTTTGTTTTCAAAAGAGGCATTCAGTCGACCAGTGTTCTGGAGAGCCGAGCAAGGCGCGGTCCGACCGTGCCACTCCACCCAGGGTCAGGACTTCTCCCAGAGGCCTGAGCCTGAGTAAACTTAACCTCAAAGGGGCTTCAGAGACCACTGTGAAGATTTTGTTGCAGAGGAAACACCAACGAGGTGAGACTTTGTCAAAACAGAGAGATCCTTTATAGGTATTTGATTTTATGGGCATCTTCCTCACGACTTTACGATCGTTTCCATATGTGGCTCAGATGTTTTCCATTTCTCTCAGCGTGTTTGTACAATGGCAAGACGTACTCTCACGGAGACATGTGGCACCCAGTTTTGGGGAAGGTCCTGGAATGCATCCTGTGCACTTGTAGTGATGGCAGCCAGGACTGCAAACGCATCACGTGTCCCAGCCAGTACCCCTGCCAACATCCCATGAAATCAGCAGGAAAGTGCTGCAAGACTTGTCCAGGTAGTCAAACACGGCTTATAAAATAATGAACCATTTACACTGATATGGTGTTGATGTCAGTTACATATATATATCATCCATACAACTTCCCTCTGTGTTTTTCTCTCTATAGAGAGTAAAGCTGAAAGCAACCAGACCCAGTGTTATCTTGGATATAAAAACAGCCTCTTGGTGTATAAAGTAGATTCATCTTTGAGGGTTGACTCACCCGACACAGTTAGGATCATTGCTGTTGAAAGACAAAGTACTGCTGAAGTCGAAGTGCAAGTATGGAAGACTGCGGAAGGTACTGTAACTGCTGGTGGGAGCTATATTAAAGGAATAGTTCGACATTTCGGGAAAATCAGGCTTGCTTTCTTGCAGAGTTTGATGAGAAGTTTGATGCGCCTCTCATATCTGTCCATTCAGTAAGAGGCTAGAGCCAGCAGCTGGTTAGCTTAGCTTAGCATAAAGAGTGGAAACACAACTCATAAAACAAATGGGATATAATGTGTTCATAATGTGTTCATTAGTTTCAGGGGTGCCGGTAAGTGGATTTTGGACAATTTGACAGAGCCAGACTAGCTGTTTCCCTGTGTTTCTAGTGTTTATGCTAAGCTAAGCTAACCTCCTATATCCTTAGTTTTATATTTAACGTACAGACATGAGAATGGCGTCAATTTTAACATCAAACTTCAGGAAAACAAATCAACAACTAAAAGACAAATATACAGTATTGCTGCACCAGTGTTTGATTCTCATCTGAACTGTTCTTTTCATCCAGGTGTTTTACAACTAATGGAAATTGGTGACGTTCAAAGGAAAGATATTATTGATCATCCAGAAAATTACACAATGCTTACAACACTCGACGAAGGTTTGTTGAAAATGGTTTCATTATGCATTTCTGTTTCTGAATTCTTGGGACCTTTATTTATTTATTTATTTGTGTCATATTTACTTGAATTCCTTTTCCAGAGACATGGAAAAAATTTAAAGAGGAGGGAGAAAATCTGAGTAAAGCTCCTCAGACCACAATTTGTGAAGATGGCATTCGGGAGGTGCTGACTTTCCTAAATCCCACGCAGATTGAAGGCCTGTGTTCACCCTAATAGTCACTCTTTATGTTGCTACTCCCCATAGGTACATGGTTGACATACATACTTAAGTCATGCATGTTGCACTTGGAATTTCTCATTTATAATATTGTTGCTTATCAGTTAATTCATATCATCATTGTCCATCACGTTTTAATCATCACATATTTTTATTTTTGTTAATTATTGGGTCAACACAGGCTATAGCAGTGGGGTTGACAGCTGTCTTGGTCATAAACTGGAAGATAGTTCTGCCTCCACCTGTCATTTTTTAGACATTGTTAGATTGGGTGAATTTAGCTGGAAGTTCTAAACAAAATACAATAAAAGGTAAATGTGAATGTGGAAGATAGAGCTTAGAGCTGGAGACAGCCTCAGGATCCAGCTCTGAGTCTGTGAGTTGCGACTTTGTAGACTCATTGATGTTTGAGGACATTTTTGGATCAGTATTTCTCAAACAAACAAACACTATATTAATATAATTTGTATTTTAGAATGTGCTGGGCAAGGGGCCAGGTTCTTTTAAGAATGTAAAGGGTTTTTTTAGGATGTTATATGATCAACGTATTTATTGTAAATACAAATTGAGGTTTTGTCACCTTATTTAAAGCGTATTGGTTCTTGTATGATTTCTGTATATACATTTGGCTGCTTGAATGAAAGTTTTCTTTTTTTTCTCTCTCTCTTTTTTTTTTTTTTGCTTTGCATGAAGTAGCGAGAGGCATTGCGTTGGGGTAAAAACTCAGCTTTGTCAAAACTGTGTGTTGGTTAGTGAGAACACAGCCTTCACATTTCTTTCTTCCTGATGTCAAATATAGACCTACCGTAGCTATTTTTATACAGCCACAGGATTTGGTTTGTTATCATAGCCTAATGACATTGTACAACTCCACATACCAGAAATATATGTATTTTAAAGTGGTCATTGTTAATGTAGCTGAATGCACTCTGTACCTCTGCTCACAATTTTAACCCATAAAGTTCTTGCAGTGTTTTACACCCGTCAGCATTTTTTTTTTTTTTGTCTGATTTGTTTCCAGCTGTAACTTTCATGTTTTAGTGTTACACGCCCCACATGTATTGGACTGATTTGCAAGGAGTCATGCACAGTAAGACAAGGGGGAGTATGTACTTGAGACAGGCTTAAGATGTGGCTCAGAGCTCATAGTTGTTTTTGAAGGCGTTGTTTGAAAATGATTTGCTGATTCATCTGTGGTCCGAATGCCAGCCACAGCAGAGCCGTCCTGACAACGTTGTTGCCTCAAGGCTTCCATTTAATAGAGCTCAGGAAGGCCGGATAAACTGTGTTCCTGCTGGAGATGAAATGTTATCAGAGACGTGGAAATCAAAAGCAGAAGCTTGTTATTAGCTATCGTACTTTGATGAGACCATGGTCCACATGACTGGTTTTCTCTGTCTCGCGCCTCAATCTTAAAGGGTTAATGTATGAGATTTTACTGCTCATATATTATACTAACAGTGTTCCCTTCCTGTTCTGTGAGTTACAAAGCAGTAACAGCTTCCTGCAAAATCCATATGTAGAATGTTGGCAGCATCAATTATTAATGTCCAACTACAATCATACTGTATATACATGTGTGAATGATTCACTGATAGCTGAACATAAACTGAATATTTTTATTATAATTACCCTTCAAATCTGTGTTGGAAAGCTGCTATTATCAATATTTATTATATTAACAAAGGCTCACAGTGTGTTTGCTAACACATTAGCCATATCAGCTGAAAATGTGATTGTTATGTCAGTGTTGTGTACATAACTCGTGTTCGCTGCCCCCAAGAGGCAAATAATTGCACTGGGGATGTCCAATTTCCAACTTGAGCAAAGAAAACTGACAAGACAAAAATTTAGAAAAACAATAGGACAATTTTCCCATAAAATCGGTTAACTGCAAAAATGAAAGCACAATTTGAAACAACTGACAACACAATAAGTATATTCTAGCATGGCTGCAAATAAAGGGCTATTGTATCTACAGTTTTTTTTTTTGGCTGTCACACAGCCCATTGTAAACACTATGAATCACGATGAAAGATGAAAAACATACGTTTACTTAAATGTTTGGAATTTCTGAAGTGGAGATTGCATTATTGTTAACATGTGGTGTAGGACTATGCTGGCAGATCTAAGTGTAGGCCAAGAAACTGAAGGACATTTGTATTTTGTAGGAAACAGCCTAGATAATACTTAATAATTAGTTAGGTGCCAACAAAAACACATTTAAACTTTGAAAAAACATGACTATACACAAGTAGCCTTTTTGTGGAAGAGAGTTCTGCACAGCCCAGAAACCGTCCTCTTGCTCAGCAGCACTGTGTGCAGTCTGTTCGCAAGGCCTGTTTGATCAACAGGTGTCAAATTATCACTGCGGTTCCCATGACTCAGTCAGTGTGCAACTACAGATTTGGTAGACTGAGTGGGCACTTCAGAATAATATTGCTTCCCTTCTCTGTGAACTCCCGACATGCTCTCTCTCTCTCTCTGTCCCCTCCCCTTCCACAATGACTCATTGTGTTTCTTTCACACTTTGCGCCAGACAGCCCTGTCCGTCTCTCACCAAAGGCATGAAACAATATTTTGAAACAAACGCACTTGCCTTGTATGCCTTCATTACTCACACAAACATTTTTCTGTAAACTGCTGGACCTGACAGTTTGCTACAGTCTCTCCCTTAGTTGTCCAAAGTGGCTGTTCCAGTCAAAAGGGTGAGAAAGGGGTGTTCTACTTTACTGCTGCCAACTTAAATTAGTTAAATTAGTAAATTAACATTTTCACGTTGTCATTTTCCCATGCACGCCATCGACAGATGGACATCAAGCGTTTGGGTTTAAAACCTGTTTTTATTTTCGACAAACATACCGCATGTTTCAGTTTCTTTGTCATTTTTGATGGAAATCCTATCAGTCCACATTTTGTGCATGTTTGAATTCGTCTCACGGGCCCATTCAGCTATGCATGCTTAATCTTGGCTCTGGCAATTGTAACAGCTGGGGGCAGTCAGTAGGTATAAATCATGCAGTCGGTCAGCTCTCTGTGTATGTGTAATCCACCCTGCTGCCCATGTAGCCCAGATTCAGTGAGAAGTGAAGAAAATGTGAGACTCGGGGTCACGACTCGGCTCAGGATTGGAGGCACTTCTTAGCCATTATTATGATATTAACAAATCTGTTTTGCTTTTGTTTTACATGTCACTTCCTTTGTGACACAGTGAGACAACATCACTCAAGTCGTGCATGGTCGTACAGAAAAGACTTACTTTAACTTTTACTTTTTGTAGCCTTGTAGCCGCGCAGTCTTGCTGAGTTGAACTTCTTTCAAAAGGCCGAATAACGCAGCTGAAAATAAAGCATCCTCATGTGCTGCAACATGCAGTTCCTCGCAGATGTGTCCAGTGTTTGTGAGGAACTGAAGCATTGCAAATCAATCAGGCAGTCTTTTGATTCAAAGGGAGCCAAATTGTGTTAAGTTAATTAAGTCTGATAGATGCGTTTGCTTTCATAGCTGATTAAGGTGCTCAGCAGAACCCCTGAGTTTATACTTCATCAAAATACTTCCGAAATCTATCAAGGGCTCTGTTTTTTACACCCTTACCCTCTCATTAATTAAGTTGGCCCTGATCATTTTAGCTGATGATTGGAGTCTGGCCAAAAAAACACGGACAATACCGGGATACATGTCATGAACACTTTGGTCTTCATCCCCTTATCCTGAGCGGCTCAGCTTAAAGGTCAAAATTTTAAACACATTCTTGTAATGACTGTAAACTATTAAAGACAGACCACAGTGAGATCTTTTGTTTCACGGAATAAAGAAAACCAACAACAACTTTACGGTCATGATCTGTAATTAATAATGGCCTCTTTTCAGATGTCAGCCAGAGTATCCGAAGCCTTTCCAGGATTACATGATAATTGTGTTACAGTTCAATTGTCCATCAAAAGAAATAATGAATAGGTCCAGTCTGCAGTGAACTCATTTGGCACTTGAGTAATGAGGAGTGTTGATGAGGTATTCGGGCCTATTCTTCCTGAGCCAAATCTGGTGTCTGAATCTCCACAGGGTTATTCTCAAAGCTTAACTGTTGGCCCTCAATTTGAGAGTCAAACAAACCTTACCCAAACATTTCTCAGGCTTGATTGCCGCGATGACTGCTCCAGATGTGAAAATGTACTGCGTTCAAATACACAGGAAAAAAAAAAACCACGTATAGATATATAAACACAGATCTGACTTAGACATAGACCGTCGATGCCTTTCTCCACCATGTCTTTTGTTATTTTTTGCTTTTGGACACAGTATCCGGCTCTCCTGCCAGATTCTGTTATATCACCGAGAGCATGGATGAAATGTGTTTTCAGTTAATAACTCACCTCATCAGTTTTTCATGGTAAGAGCAAAAGAGGTTAGAGAGGAAAAGCATAACTGAGCCTTTTTTGTTTGTCCGTTTATTCTGTGTTGATGTTAATGTGAGGACGAGTCCAATAAAAATAAAAAGAGGCATGAATCTCTGTTGGCTTTGCTCCACAACGTGAAGTAAATCTAACTTTGTGCTTATTAAAATGAAACTTGTGGAATATCTTTCCATATTTGTAGGAAATAAATTACAGACATATGTGGATTGTGTAATTATCCTCAGTCTTGAAGTGATTTGTCACATTAGTAGACCATTTTCACTTCTTTAGCATGCATGCCTCCATGAGGTCAGTAAGTGTAAATCACCAAGATTAGCAGGCCAGATAGCAAAGTGGTTTGCAGTGATGTATGAAAGGAAAAAAGAAAAGAAAGGGAAAAGGAAAAAGTTGCTGATATTCAATTATAAATGGACACTAATCAAAGAAATGCTAACAACAATAATCATAAAGGAGCACTCCTAAACTGCACCACAGTCAAAAAAAAAATCCAGATCCTGCCATAGTTATAATAGAGACTCTGCGTTAAAGAAGTTGCATCATGGGAAATCCAGTAGCATCCAGTGTTTTGAACCGTACGGACTCTGCTGCTTCGGTTTTTACCAACCATTTTTTTGTGATATGTCTCATGTCATCACTTCATGAAAGTGCCATACAAAATCAGTTGCTCTGTTTCTGCTGTACTCAAACTCAATTAGGGATATTTTTGGCTTTCCTCTAATCTTATCTTTGTATTTATATAAAGCAAATGTACCGATGTAACTGTGCTGACAGGCACAGGCCAGGCCACTTACTTTGATTATGTCCTGATTATCACTTGATAGGACTCATAAGGGAATCTGGAGTTCATTGCTTTTGTATTTACACTTCGGACCTTTCTCCTGATGTCAAATTCTTTTAGAACTGATGAGAGACGTAGTGGTGAGGGTGTGTGTGTGTGTGTGTGTGTGTGTGTGTGTGTGTGTGTGTATATATTTTCATGCCTGTTTTTAAAAGGCAATGCAAGACAGGAACCGGAGGACTGAGGCAGGGTTTTTTGGGAGGTTTATGATAGCCCGGCACAAATACAAGCAGACAAATGAAGAAGTTGTATTTATCATGAAAAATGGTGACAGAAATAAACACTTTTCCAAACATGTTTGTGTTATCCTTTGTCTTGTGAACGTTTACATGTGGGGAATAAGTGTTTCTGATTAGTTAGTTAAGGTTTCTGTGAGTGTGTGATGAGGTCAGTGAATGCCTACTGTCTGCATGGTTTACAACAGCCCTTACTTTGACTGATCATTGCCCAAAACGGAGGAAACATTTATAAAAACCTCTTGCACAATAGTATATGTCCATTTTTTTTATCTTACATCATAGAATTCCAGCATGAAAACATTGCACTTATGCAACTGTAGACGACTGAAAAAAGGATGTAGGTTTGGTTTTTATCTTTGATAGAGACATTTTTTTTATCTAATGGCCAAAATAATATGCCCCCTTCTTCTCTCTTCACTTCGTCTCTGTTTTGACTTCAGTTGAACAGGTGATATAACTTGCCTCAAACTGGACCTGTGTCATGATTTTTCTCTCCGTTACAAGAAAACATCAAATGAAATGTATAAAACCCTGTAGGTAGTGCAGCTACTCTTTGAACCTACTATCTGCTGTGAGCTGTGAGTCATTTTCAATTCTCACCTGAGATTCTGTAGCTCTGTCCTCCTTTCATTTTGTTGATTTGGGCAGCACAGCTCAAGAGTTTCATGTCAGAGCCACAGAGATGCTCAAACCGATCTTTTAAATATATCAATAAATAAATAAATAAATAAATAAAAAACTTCTTCTTGCAGAGCCTTCAGCTCTAGTCTTTCTGTGATATCCTACCATTTGGCTCATTTGGTCTCCTCACTGCCATCAAATATATCAACCCTCAGACTGAAGACCAGATCAGGAAACTACTGATTGTTTTCACCAAACACACTCTCTGTACTTGTTGCTGTAACTTTATATTTTTAAATGTATTTTAATATCCGATTTTTATTCCGATTTTTGCAACAAAATAGCAGCTTTCAGTCACGTTTTTCAAAAAAAAATATTTGTTTTTATCAGACATTTTAAATAGAAGTATAATAATCTGGATTACAAATTAATAAATAGCTTTGCAACAATTTTGAAAGTTTTTTGAAAAATCTGAAATGAAATAAAATTAAAATGAGAAACACGTCACAGAATGGCAGCATAAGAGATATAGTAACCATAAAGTGGCTTCATACAGAAGGTATACTGTATGCAATACATATTTTATTTATGTATGTATTTAATACATACAGAAGCAGGGAAATACCCACAGATGAATGTAATACACTCTGCATGACATATCTTCAGAGATTGATTTATTCCACCTCAGCTGAATGTGCATTCCACATCTGCAAGAAACTCTGAAGAAAAATAATTGAAATCATATGAAGGCCAAGACCATGAAATCAAAAAGGGAATGAACAACGAAAACAAAGCATGACTCGAACTTCTTTAAAAGCTTCTACTGCCTGTAGGAATGTTGCATAGGACACGATCGTTTATGTGCTTAAGGATCTGCACTGTAAATCATTTTCAACTGCAGAGGTCTGTTCAAAATTATAAACAACTACTGCGCCACTAAGTACTCCTGTTCCTGCCACTGAATTTATACAACTGCATTACTTTATCTGAAACCCAGAAATGCAGATACACTAGACTCAGCAAAACAGAAGATATGAGATATAGGGATGAGATCGAGGATCAGTACTGTATAAAACTGATTACCAACCAGTTTGCAGTATAAATGTTCTCTAGCTGGTTTCAAGGTTTTCAAATACCCTGCATTGTAACAAATAACACATGGGACACTTAGTAACACAGCCAGATGCTTTCTGCTGTAGAGGGCTACAGCTTCTCCCACTTCTTTTGCCCTTGAGTATCACTGTGGCCTTTCATCCCAGTGCTAATGCTAAATCTCCATTTAGATAGCACACAGGGCTCATTGTGGATTTCACTGTGATGCTTTACGAAGGTACACAATTCTGTTCTCTTTTTTTCACCAGTCAGAAGATGAACAGTGAAAGGAAATAAGGAAATGAGAGCTCAGAGTCAGCTATAAAGCTTCGCTGCTTAAGGACATTTCAGACGGCTGAGAAGAGAAGATGGGCGCTGGAACTAACATCTTCCTCACTGATTGTCACAGCCTGTTGGTCTGTAGTGGAATTAAAGATATCACCAGTAATTTCATGCTGGGATGTTCAGGGGCATTCTTATGGGAATGGGTTGGGTCAGAGGAAACACTGACATATATTATTGGGCTGAAACGGAAAAAATACAAATGTACACAGTTTAAACTGGCTCTCCCCAAAGATGACCCAGTCAACTCTTACAGCTGAAGTCTATTAGCAAACAGTTGAAGCGTACTATGCATGCACGGTGGACTGAGTCTGGTCAGAACAGCGTCGGCGCAGCTGCTCAAAACCGTCGCTCTATGCCTGTCACTGTATTAATCAGACAGACTCATGTGAACAGACAGAAACAGTGATTTCAATTCCACTTACACCGGTTGTTTGCCAACATCAACAAGGTATGAGTCAAGGCAGGAAGAAAAAAAAATCACAGTTTAGCTAAGTATTTGAATATGAATCAGAGCATCTGCACAGGTGGAGGCTGAGCTCCATTTAGGTTGGTGTTTCCATCAGACTCAAGGCTGGCGGCTTGTTCCATTGTTTTCTTATGGACCATCTTGTACTTCACCTTCATGTCCCTCAGCAGCGATAAAGCTTCTTTATATTCTTGCTCGTTAACGCCTGTGCCATGTAGGGCGCTGCCTGCACGGAAAACATAAAGAAGTGTTACATATAGAAAGGTATGGTCATGAAAGGTCAAGACAGAGACTGTATCAGAAACGTGCATACTCAAGGCGACTTCTCTTGTCGTCGTGCTCTCTCTGAATTCCTTGATCATTTCGTCAACCCTTTCGCTCGGCTGCTTTATTGGTTTCAAAGCTGGAAGTTCCTTAATCTGTGCACAACATGAATGTGACACCATTTTCTTCATCATTTACAGTTCTTGTTAGATCTGCAATAATCTGACAGTAACTTTGAGTGTGAATGCAAATAATAACCTTATTTATTTATAAAAACCTTATTTATTTATTTTACCCTTTTGTACCTTATTGTGTTTTTCTTCCCCTAACTCTAAACTACTGTGATCTTCCAAGCTGGTGCAACGAAATCTCGTTCCCTGTACGTACCTGAACGTAAAAGCGAATGACAATAAAGTATCTGAATCAGAAATGAAGTGTGTGAAGCAAAAATATATCAAACCCTTTTCTCTCTTTCTCTGTATGGCATCTGGATGCTATCAAGTTTTGGTTTCGAGTCTCTGTAAACATTAAGATTCTTTAGCGTGTGTTCCAGCATCCGAACAGCTGTTTGAATTCCTGTTGGAAGAAAAAAAAAAAAAAAGCATGACTATCCCCCTTCACTATGGGGCTATTGTATAGCCAAACCCTTTAGGGCTTGAGGAAAATGTACAAAAATAAACAGCTGCAGGTGAAACTACAGTCCTCACCAATGGGCTCCACCACATCAGGGTCTGGTTTTGCATCCATCAACATTTTGTAACAGTTGAATTTGTCGTCCTCATTTCTCGCCTTATTTTCTGGTTCATTCTCATCAGCTCGAAGGTCGAACTCATAATCAGAAATGTCTGCTACCTGAACATGAAATAATATTAAATGAAGAGACCAATTAAATGGGGCCCGAGACTCAGTCTCTCTCAAGGTTGTGGGTTTGAGCCCCACTCTGGAAGGCACCGCCTCCCATGGGCCCACCACCCGTGGGAGGTACTGTAGGACTTCGGTGCATTGTGGACTTGACGGAGATAATGACATGACAAAGAAACTGTGTAGACAAAGCATTTACAAACCAAGGTGTTGTTGAATTCATGTCACAGACGCTGGACATGGACAAACCTGAGTAACAAAGAAGTGCTCTGTATTTTCTTGGATGGTGTCATCTCTGCTGCTCTTCCTCGCAGATTTTGGTGTGTTCTTGACAGTCACCTCAGTTTCCTCATCCTCATGAGTTTGTACCGGACAAGGAGCATCCATCAGCAATGGCTTCTTTGACACCTTTGGGATTCTTTCTTGCACCTGCAATAAAAAAAATATCAAATTATAAAAAAGATAAATTGCTGACATAGTTTTAACTTTCATATAGTGAAATCTGGAGGTTCACGATCAGAGAGAACACATCCAACCTTCCATTTTGGATCCATGGACACCTTCAGCGGGGGCTTCACAACTTCTTGCGTCTTTTTACGCTTTATTGTTATCCCCAGTCTCTCCTGGAGGTAATAGGTCAGTAAGGGTGGATCTCCTGTGTTCACACAAACACACAAAGGCGATTTTAGCGATCCAAATTCAGAACCAATCTTTCAAAACTTTCTTTTATGGGAGAAGATTACCACTTCTCTGTGTGGTCAGAGGGTTGGAGTGAATATCAATTTCACGAAGCATTGGGAAAAGAGCGACAGCCATCAGTGCTTCCTCCTCTGCAATCTGATGACAAAACAGCTGATGAGACACATTAGCTCATTTCTTAAAAGTGGTTTATTTATTTACATAAAACATCAGTCGTACCTTGTTGTCAGATAAATTGAGGAACTGAAGCTCTGGTAGTGGCAAACTGGATCCTTTGTGGTGTTCCTTATGAAAGATAAAGAGTGACCGACCATACACAAGTATAACGCACAGATTTAAAATGCTGGTTAGAGAAACACAGTGATGAAACATTTCACCAGCTGCAGAATGAATTACCTGTGAGATTCTCTTTAAATCTTCACCACTGTCAGGATCTGGTTCAGTGTGGGCTGGTTTGAAGGGACAAAAAAATTTTCAGAGGATGCTGAGGAAACATTTAGTTATTTACAAATTACATCAAGCAGATTTATAGCATTTACCAGGCCCGTCTTCCTCAGCTTGCTTTTCAGTAGTTTGAACAGGTTTTGAAAAGCCTGCTGGCTGCAAATACGGTATTTCAGAAATGCGGTTCCCCTGTAGGTTTAAATACTTTAGCCTGTAATTGACAATTTAAACATTTAAATTTACAAACGTTTTCACAGATACACGTCCAATAATGCAGCGTGATGACATCTTCCTGCATGATAAATGCTCACATCTTCCACACTCTATGTTCCCAGTTTATAAAACCAGGAACAACAACAGGTTAATGTCACTGGAGTAATTTTCTCAGACTTGACAAAGCTTCATCCAGCTCCAAACATGACTTTATACACCATTACTGTTTTCACAGGTCAAATGGTACTTAAGTGATATAACCACGACTTGGGGGAGCATCATTTTTTTAACATAAAATGCTATATAGAAAACCACATCATGACCTCTTAAGGTTTGTCAGACTGCTGAAGACTCCAGAGGACAGCTTGTTATCATCAAGCATCAGGACTTCAAGAGCTCTAAATTGTGTGTTTTCTTCTTTAGCCGGCCTGTATGAAAAAAAAATAAAAAAAATTAAACAGTGCAATCAACCAAAATCCATCCAGTACAGTACATACAACAGTGAAAGCATTGTGTGATGAAATTAAAGTCATAAAGTTATATTAACAATCTACTGATACATACGTGTGGACGCCATCTATATACCTGGCTGTAGAGCAGCTGAGTGAATGTCATTACATTTGCTGCACCAGAAACAGGAGTTTGAATCTGGAACATTTGTGCACCCTCTTTTGGTCAATTTGAAAACTGTTTCAAATGCATCTTGACTTTTTTTTGGCCTTTCTCTGTAATGAACTGTTTCCACAAGAACTATGCCCGACACGTGATGACTGACACAAATGGATCAAAAGATCACTATAAAACGGTGAAACATTTGCATCATTATTGCTCAAAGAACTTTGAATGCAGTGCTATTCATTCTAACTCATAAACTGTAATTATAAAGGCATGGAAATACTTTGAAAGAATGATATGGTATCATGTGAGCTGCCTTGGTTAAGATATTTTCTAAAGTAATAATTTTAAGAAGCTGGAGACTGGAGGCTGCGTCAGATTACAGTTAGAGAATGAATTTTCATTTCTGATGTGGAAAATATGTATCAAAACAGATTAGTTTTCTTTCATTCTGCCCAGCTTCTCCATGACTCATACCATAGTTTTTTTAATAACAGCTTTGATATAGAAAGAAGGTTTTTTTTGGCCACTGTCTCACTGGCAAAACAGACATTGCACAAACAAACTCTGTACCTAGTCACCCCTATATTGCTGTTTCATGGAAAATAAGGCACTGTACTAACAACTGAACGGATTCACAGTTGGAAGAGCCCAGATTAGGAGGAAGACGATGAAGCTGATTTCCAGTCAGATGAAGGACTTTCAGACGGGGGAGCCCGCCGATGGAAACAATGTCATCAGCTGACAAACTGTTGTAGGACAAATCCAAAACCTGCCAGGATTTAAATAAATCGTTTAGATAAACATAACCACATCAACAAGATGAAACAGAAAAAGAATTAATTATGAATTTTACCCTCCCTCCCTCATAATCAACTTTGTGCAAACATCAAACAGGCACAAACATTGAAATTCGATTTTTTTTAAAAGCCTGATGTAGACATCAGTAGAGATTACATTGGATGTGCATGGTTTTTTTCTGTGTCACCAGCTTATAGAAAAGCTCTGAAAGAACTGGAGATGTGAGAGAAGCTCAAAAATGAAAAGAGGGAGCATCATAAAGAAAGTAAGGACATGTTAAATGGAAATAAAAGGCTTTCGAGTTCTTGTTAGGACTAAAAAGTCAGGTGAAGTTGTGTGTCAGTGCTGTGACATGTTAATAATCATGGTGACAATAGTTTGCCAAAATTAATCATCTTACCTCGAGATAAGGGAAGTCAGAGGCATCAAATGTCATGTTGCAAATCCCGTTTACAGCCAGACTGAGTTCCCTTAAAGACACAAAACTGCTGAAAGAACCTGTAGAAAAACAATGGACATTTCAGAAACTCTTCACTTTTTTTTTTGCAAGAGAAGATTTTATTCATATAAAATCAGATATGTAAAAATAATCACCTAAAGAGAGGGAGTTTATAGAAGCATCGATGTAAGCTACATTATCAAACACCTTGAGGTCTTCTGGTTTGACCTGTGCACAAAAAAAATCTTTAGCCAGTCTTATTCACAGACTCCCAAATAATTCTGACTAAAATATGAAAAGAAGTGACTCTTACAGAATTGAGTTTCTGTCCACTGATGTGAACAGAGCACAGCTCAGATGGTTTATCAACGCAATGTAACCGCAGCTACAAAAGAAAATTGAAAATTGTAATTGTTTGGGAATCACTAAAAGATCACTGATCTCTCTGTCTTTTGTCCATTAAGCAATTCACACATAAGTAGATTTCAGTTGACTCACCAGTAAGGGTCCATCTAATGTGTTACCATGAGGAGTATCAGCTGCCCTTTTGTTCTCTCGTTTTTTATGAGTCTCTTTTATTCTTTTGTGCAAATTACTGTACCTCTGCTCCTCTGCCTTTCTGTAAGCCTCAAGCCAGTGACCACCACCTATAAGGAAAGGAAAGTGGAATAAAATAATGTGAGCAAATAGTGTTTGCAGATTCATTAATGTTGGGGCAACGACTGACAGCGTATTAGCTAAGTGCCTTAACATGCTAAATAATTTAGTAAAGGCATTAATTACAGCTTATAAAGCCTTAGAAATGATATTGCATCAGAAAGTGTAATATAACTTCCTTATATTAACCTATTACAATAGTTCCCCCTTTGGTTTGTGGTAGTATCCTTGTTTCTGATCATTTCACTGTAACTCTGTAGAAAAGATATTTTCTTACATAATTTAACTTAAATTAATTTAACCCACCGTCTTTCCTTCGACGGAGCAGGCCTAATGCTCTGGCTGGGAAACGTTTGGTAGGGTAGCTCTGCCCATCGTCAAATTTATAGGATGCAGCAGTCATCTTGTTTGCTTGTGTGGGGGGGGGGGGGGGGGGGGGGGGGGGGGGGGGGGGGGGGGGGGGGGGGGGGGGGGGGGGGGGGGGGGGGG
>JBBMJY010000004.1:9496618-9529802 GCA_037833715.1 Toxotes lorentzi
TTTTTTCGGGTTGGGGAAGGGGGAAAAAAAAGAAAAAGAAAAAATCTCAAAGGGAGAAAAAGGGTTTTTATGAAAGAGCAGGGTGTGTGGTCTTTGTAGTACTGGGCCGGGGGGGAAGAAACCCCCCCCCCCCCCCCCCCCCAAAAAAAATGTGCAAATGTTAATTACGCTTTTCACGCACTGAACTGAACTGTCACAACTACTTGCCGCAGCTCCACTGTAGTGCTCCGTATCCTAGCAACAGCACGGAAGACGGAGAGCTGACCCTCCCGTCCAGCGGTGGGCGGTAAGAAGTCAATCTGAGAATGTTCTCTACGGCGGAAGAGACCGGTGAGCATAGCTGCTCAAAGATTGAATTCATTGATAAGATAATACACTGCCTAGCCAGCCTGCAGCATTTTAAGACGTTAAAGTGCTTTTGCTACGATTGCGTAGCATTTTTTTTCCCTGAACAGAAGGTATCCAATTGCTCATCAAGACGAACTTACGTCTGACCGTTATTTATTTAAACCGTTTAGCTAGCTTGCGTCTAATCAGAAACAACCACAGTGCGCATGCGGAACGCAGGATACCGGCGTGACTGCAGTGGGGGGTTGTTTTTGATTACTCCTCTCCTGTGACGGCTAGGAGCTAGCTTGTTTGTTACGTAGTTATTGTGTTAGCACACTAATGGGAGAAAATACGCGATAAAGGGAGTCTTTGGTGCTCCAGCATGCGTAACTAGTTAAGCCTCGAGGTCCACTTTAGTGAAGACGCATCCGAGCGAACACAGAAGTGCGTGTGACTGTGCCTCTCGCTTCGGCGCCGTCTTCTTTTCCGATGAACCCATAGCATCAGTGTCGTGCACATCAGGGGTCCCTGGTTTGGCGTGAAATTAGACGGTATAATGCCGTTCACGCAAAGATCAAGGGTGACGAATGTGAAGAGTGACAAGTGAAGGTAAGGACTTTCACAGTATGCACTGGATGCTCTTTGCACCAGTGCAATCAGATATGGGTATGAGGAGCAGCTGGAGTGTGAACTCTGTGAGTCTGTGCTTTAGAAATTGTTATGACAAGGTTAAAACCCAAGATAAGACTAGTTATATATTTAGAACATTTTCTGTTCACAGGAACTCTGATCCACCATGGGAAACACACCATCAAAGAGTGGCAGCGGAGAGGAACCGGTCAAAACAACTTTGTTTGAAAAGGAGCCAAGTGGGATAACATACAGAATTCCTGCTCTCGTTTATCTGAGACACAGTCACACCTTCCTCGCTTTTGCAGAGAAAAGATCCTCACCTTGCGACCACGATGCCAAAATTCTTGTTATGAGAAGAGGAACGCTGAAAGATGATGGATCTGTTCAGGTTGTTATTTGCACCTTCGCTTAAGCCTTTGCTTTAATACTGGAAACTGTCAGCCTTATCTGTGTTTATCTCATGTTTGTTTTTAACTGTTGTTTTTACAGTGGTCCTCCAGTCAAGAGCTGTCAACAGCATGTCTACCAAACCACCGCACCATGAATCCTTGCCCTGTATATGAAAAAAACAGCAAAACATTGTTTTTATTTTTTATCTGCGTCTGGGGAACCACCACAGAGATTAGGCAGCTCATCACAGGGAAGAACAAGGCACGTCTTTGCTGTGTTAGCAGCACGGATGATGGGCAAACTTGGAGTCAAGTGAAAGACTTAACAGAGAGTGTGATTGGTGAAACAATCCATAAGTGGGCCACATTTGCTGTGGGTCCCGGCCACGGTGTTCAGCTGGAGAATGGCAGATTGATCATCCCAGCGTATGCCTATTACGTCCCTTACAGATGCTGTTCCTTCCCCATCCCTTTAACAGTCTACCCACGTGCACTGTCTATTTATAGTGAGGACTTTGGACAGACATGGCATATAGGTAAGATGCTTCGAAAAAAGTCATGTGAATGTGAAATGGCGGAGATCATAGACCACGAGGGCAGGAGTCATCTTTACTGCAATGCTCGTAACACTGGAGGCCACAGATGTGAGGCCCTGAGTGAAAACAGCGGCGTGTATTTCGACAAGCCCCACGTGGCCTCAGATCTCGTTGAACCACCTTTAGGCTGTCAAGGCAGCGTCATTGGCTTTCCTGCTCCCGAATTTGTCCCAAATGACGATGCCGAAAGCAAAGCTTGTGGCACGTCGCTCTTGTCGCCAGACACACAAACCTGGCTCCTCTTCATGCATCCAACCAATAAGTCTAGTAGAAGGGACATGGGCGTGTATCTGAACCGATCCCCCCTGCACTCGTCAGGTTGGGACAGGCCCAGGATTATCCACAGCGGACCCAGTGGCTACTCAGACCTGGCCTACAACGGAGACAAGGATCAGTTTTCGTGCCTGATAGAGTGTGGGAAAGAGAGTGAACTGGAGCAGATTGCCTTCATGTCGTTTACCCTCAATGATGTCATGCAGACGGGTGGTAAGAAAGAAAAGAAGATGCGCTGAATTGTTTTATTTGTGTATCAACAAAACTCTCTGATATTCTCCTGCAACCTGAAAATCAAAGCAAAAGCCACTAAATATGCTGTGCAGTAACATCTGTCTGTGTTTACTGTTGTTCTACATTCTGGAGATGATAATGCATGAGTCGTGTGTTTTGTTGTCTCCTTGTTTACATGAAAATGTAATTCAAGTCCTAATAGTATTAATATGCAACCAGCTGTACAAGGAAGGAAACCATTTTTAAACGGCAGGGTGGTTGATTTTAAGCATGCTGTGCTGGGCCGTCATTTTAAAAACAGGCTTTGTGTGTAGCATGTTTGACGAGCACTTCATACCAATTTCTGCATCTTATTAAACTGTCAGTAGTTCTGAGCAGTGGAGAGAATTTGCCTACCTCTTTTTATTTTCATACGAAGATCATAGCAGGCCTTGTAAAGTAGGGAGTAGAGTTTCCTCCATGCTCAGTCTCTCCTTTACATTTAGTATACTCTAATTCACATATGCCTTCGACTCCACTGTTTAAACCTAAAGCTGTGCCACAGCCTGTCAGTGCACAACCTTTTCTGTACATCGCAGTGAGTGCCAAAAAGTTGACAACATAAAAGTTTAAACATTTACCTTTTTACATGCTACATCCAGCTAATCAATGAATAGACCAACTAAACTGTATCAGATCTGAGATGATGGATTAATAGAGAAAGCATGTTACAGCAGATGAGGATTCACTATTTCTAAAGCCACTAGGAATTTGCACACACAAAACCCTGTAGTGAGCGACTTGAACATCCCTCTTTGCTTAATGTTGTGAGGCAAAATGCCTGGAGGCGATTCTACACTAGTTTCATTGTGTTTTTTGTTGACTGTTGTGGAAAGTGACAAAACCTGCATGAAACATGTATTTTAGTAGAAAATAAAAGTAACCTGTGATCACCTGACTCATCTGTTGTTCAATTCTGTACATTTATTTTCTGATTATAGTGTAATTGCGGTAATTATTGCTTTTAGCACTTAACTGTTGGGTTAAATTTAAGAAGACAATAGTTAAACAATAATCATTTGACAAACGGGGTTAAGGGATAGAAGAATATGGCATAAATATGGTTTTAAAAGCAGTCATGAGAAACACTTTATCTGCTGCAGGGAGTATTTTAGTCCCTCAGCATGCAAAAGAGGCTAAGTGCTGCAGTGTGTTGAAAGATGTGACAGGCTTTTGTTGTGAGGCGACCTGTGGGGATTTGAATGGGATTCAACAGATGTGCAGACAGCAGGGATAAATTAAGGATGGGGAGGAACGTTTTAGCAGAGGGTGGAATCTGAATATTCTATGCTTGTAAAGATTTCCAAATGTTAAGGGAGTGATAGTATGTGACAAACTGCAATCAGCAAATGACAGCTAACTGTGTCGCAGCGTGATTTACACGTCGTCTGAATGATCATCTTGGAAAAAGTAAAATAAAGCAATATAAAAAATAATTCATAATTCATTAAAATAATAAAAACTACAACTACATGTTTGGTTCTCTAATGAGTATTAATGGTTGTGGGATGAAATATATGGAATTAAACTACAGTGGCTACATGTCACAAAACGTGTGTGATGGAGTGGCTCATTGATGTGTTCTTGGAAACAATGGAGGTTTATGGCACAGATGAATAAGTGATGACAGGCAACACTTGTTGATAGGATCAATTCAGTGTTTGGTCTTCTGTGTGGATTTTTTGACAATAAATCAAAAATAGCACATCACCAGCCCTAAGGTGAAGAAGCAGATTAACTTGAGAACCTGGGACTTCAACATCCATCCTGATCATTAATAGAATCACTGAACTGATACAAAAGCAGCAACTAGGCCAGGTATGAAGTGTACTTTATTAGATGTGGGGGTTTGTAAATCTCAAATGTGCTTATTAACTGGCTATGGCTACTTCCTTCCTTTCTATTTTTCATCACCTTGTCCAACCTGCTTCTTCACAGGAAGGATGAATCATGTGGTGAAACCTGTTTTTCTCTGACAGTGTTGGCGGTGAGACATCCAGCATTTTTCAGCACATATGATAATCTTTATCAGAGGGTGGCTTGCTGTAATACACACATATGTTTCGTCTGTCACTCTGTTGACATTATGGAGTCCAGTAACAGAGAGGTTCCCGGCGTTGCAGATGTTTTCTGTCTGTGGTAAGTGAGCGGGGCGTCCCAGCAGGCTCGGGAGACTCTACTCTTTCAGCAGCACAGACAGTGCTGGACACACATCTGTGATATTGTCCTTGTACCATCCATTTGAATGACCCTGGGGTCCACAAGTGAAAGGCTGCCAGACATTTGGGAGGATGTCAGGAGTCCACTTATTTTGTGATTTTTGATTTTTTTTTAAGCAAAAAAAATATTGCATGCCGCTTACTTGCAAGTTGCAAATGTCTTTTTCATCCATTTCAATTGTTATATTGTCCTTGTAAAGCATCTTTTTTTCATTACATAAAATTATCATCATCTGATTCAGTAAATCAACAACAAGCGTCATTACTTACCAAAGTCCAATTTGCACAGTATCCTACTGTAACATGGTAAAGAGAAAAGCAGACACTGTGGTATGCTTTGTATTTTGATATGAAATTCCACTGTTTGTACATACCACATAGATAACCAAGCTTTTGATGGGCCAAATCTAGCTATAAGATTAAAAACATTTCCAAAAGGAATATATCTCTTTCAGTTCACATATACTACAGAAGCAAAGACAAAACCATGGCATTATTTCCATGCTCAGTAAATGTTGCTTACATTTTACTTCCAAAATAAAATAAAATAAATAAAAGTTCTGTTATTGCAGCAGTGACACAAAGGCACATTCTGAGCCTCACTGGGAGCAGAAATGTAGAAAACCTGCTCGGGGGTCAAAGGTAGATTCGATGTTTGTGAAGTTGTGGTATGCATTATGGTGTGACTCTGCTGAGCAGTGCCAGTTTTTCAGGGACTGTTTAACCACAATGAGAAAAAGCTGTGGTTGAAGGAGCTGCTGCTGTTGCTCGCCTTCCTTTCTATCCGCACGAAATCCAAAATGAAAAATCTTACTTGTGACTATGAGGAATTAGAGTTTTGTATACATGAAGTGTGTCAGCTATTAAGTCATGTAAGTGAGTGTCTGTTGTCAAGAGCGTGTAAAATGTACAGATGGAAGCTGAAAACTGAAAATCTTAGGAGCATGTGGTGTATGTGAACGGAGGTTGAGATTATAATCCCCCAATTCACATTGTGGGCTATAGCCTATATTTCGGGAGAAGTTATTCTGTAGCTTATAAATTAATATCCCCATGCACATACTCAAACAAACTGTTTATTCCAAATGTTAACATGGAAGATGAGCTAACGTTAATGTTCAACATAACAGCTATGACTAGCCTGTTCCAGCCAATTATGTTCAGGTTATAAATAGTAGATAAAAAATGATCTGACCTTCTATAAACAGGTGAGGACATTTTGACTCAGAATGGTGTTTATGCATGAAGCTTCGGTGAATAACCTTTAGTCCGAATCCCAGCGTAAATGTTTGCACGAGAGCTCTGCAGGTTTTCTATGTAACAGCTTCAAACACAAAAAGAAACTACCTTTAAAACATGTTGTGTGCTTTGTTCCTTTTAGGTTAGACAGGTTTGAGCAACAGACATGATACATTCAGTATAAGTTGTCTCTTCTCTCTTTTGGTTTCTCTTTGTTTGCAAGACAGTAAAATATAAGTTATGCAGGCAAAGTTACATTTTCAAGGTTTGATTGAAGTATCTATGTACACTGGAAGCTACACTCAGTCCAACTGTACATCATCACAGAGTCACAGAGGGGAGCAACCTTTCAGCTGCTCCTTCAGGAATTCCTTCATTCACAAATTTAACCTTTATCTCATATCTCACTTCCAAACAGATAAGCCTGTTTACAGTACACTGTAACCCTGTGCCAGCTCAAACAACTTCGTGTATCAAAACACACCCCGCCCTGGAGATTAGTACTGTTTTCATGGGAAATCACAAAAGGAACAAATACCCCCTCACATTACAAAGTACTGAAATCAACACAAAACTAAAGACATAGGATGCACAGTACAAAAATGAGTTGTGCATGTGTGCGAGAATCAACGGAACAAATAATACAGAGAAAGAGAGAGAGAGAGAGAGAGAACTCCCAGAGAAATGAGCAGAGAAGCTATATTTTTAGGCTTCCACAAAAAAAAGAAAGAAAAAGTTACATTTGCTAAATCTTACCCCAAGTGACCTGTGGCAAGAGTGATATCACTTTTGATAAACTCTGACGTATCAATTATGTCCTATCATTTAAAAACTACTAGTTCACCACAGTGTGTCCAGATCTTTGTGTCAGACCTTTCCGTATAGTCCAACTGTCTCAAACCTCTGATTTAGGAACAATGATGCTCTTCACAAGAATGGCATCGTCGAGAAAGCGACGTCAACATCTTTTGATACAGTTTAGGACAATACAAAGATTATTATATGTCAGATGGACACACAGCTGTGTCTGCAGACTGCAGAGAGTCTTTAAAGCAAAAGTGCCCACCAGCGCGGATCCTGGATCAAACTGCCAGACCATTTATAGTAAAAAAAAAAAAAAAAAAAAAAAAATGGCTTACAAGGGCACTGCAAATCTACATAAGCCATAAAAGCCATGCCACATTTACACCCCGTTAGGGCTATTCTCTCTTAAAGGGACATGCGCACAGTTTACAAACAGAGGAGGCAAAAAGACTGCCAATAAAGCAGCAGGGTTGGGAAAGTTACTTTCAAACTCTCGCCCACTTCTGATTCTTGATTGACAATTATGAATCCTAATAACTAACATACAGTAATACTCTGAGAATACTTTAAAGCAAAAGCCAATTTAGCAGTTATTATTTGCAATGTGATCCATTCATTTGAATTTAGATCAAGTCATTTGTCCGATTATTTCACTATGTGTAAAATGTGTTTGTTCTTGTGCACTGAATGAATTGGCCTACTTTTTAAAGCATGTGATCTGATCTTTTTTTTTTTAAGTAATACCAGACTGGATTAACTTTTTTTTTTCTTTTTTTTTTCTTTCAGATCACTGTAACGACTCTACAAGTAATCCATTGTTCCCAACCCTGTAAAGCAGTGAGCGTGGCAGACCAGTCACATGCACACTATGGGAAATGTTAGGCTAGACACATGAGCACTAACCTTTGGCTCTCTGGCTGCTGGGTACTAAACATCATACAGAATAACAGGCAGCTGCGAAAGGGAGGAGACTCAGAGGTCCAATGAAAGCACCGTTCATAAAATCTCATTTTAGCACAGAGGTGTTTTTTTTTTTTCCCCACTTTAAGAGTCAAATCAGTTGAGTGTCTTTCGACCTCTCTTGGTCTCTATGGATTGCAGAGACTTGTCCCTCCAACCAGTTTTAGCCTCCCCCTCTGTAGAAATAATTAATCTGTGAACAATCGGCAGTGAGCAATATATGACCTGTTTTTTTTTGTTGTTTTGTTTGTTTTTTGTTGTTGTTTTTTTCACAATTGAAAGATTTTCTTTTTTTTCATACATGATACAATGTACTGCGCAAAATGGATATGCGCACATACTGGAAGCATAATGTTACTGAGGACATGCAAGTTGTTGAGTATACAGCAGAGCAAAAAGCGATGTTTCCCAATGTCATTGTCTTCTTCATCTTCTTGAAACATCATCTGTCACTCAGATTTGCATCTTCAAGCGCGTGACTCTTTCTTCGAATGTGGCTTATTTCCCAGCAGGGCGTCAATCTCGGTAATGGTTTGAGGGGTCATTTGGGATAAAATCTGCAAGGAGGAGGGAAGGACGGCAGTCAGTTAAAACTGTGCTGTGATCTGTTTGTTTTGGCTTTTTGTATAGCAGCGTATCTATTGGTTTACACAACTGCAGCTCAGTATGTCAGGCAGAATTATTGATGTGGGAGGAGAAAGAGAGAAAAAAAAAAATTACCCGGAGGGCACCCAGGTTCTCAAGTAGCTGGTCTGTATTAGAAACTCCTAGAAGTACTGAGCTGACTCCCTCACTGCGCAGACACCAGGCTGTAAAAAAAAAAGGGAGAGAGAGAAAATGAATGGAACTCACACTCAGTTAAAGCTGAGCGATATCAGTGATAACCAAAGAAATCTAACTGAAAGAAATTTGCAGGAGCCACTGTTTTAAATTTATATCTACAGGACACATTTGAACAAGAATTCTGATCTAACATCAGCTGATTGATTTTGTAGTAGACAAGCAAAGATACACAGTGGACAAACCGTGCTTTCAAAACAATAACTAAACTCTACTGAATAAACACAACGATGGAAAAAAAAGGCATGCAATTAACAAATAGCGTCCTTGATCATGAGTAAAGTAGTTGCACTAGCAGATTGGCACATAAGAAACTTTTGTGTGATGCACTATATCATGCTCAGATCTGTTGCCTGACTTTCTCTGTGAATAATAAATCAAAGCACTTTTATCTGAGGGGTTTTTTGGGGGGAGTTTTTTCTTATCGGATTCGAGGGTACACGGACAGAGGGTTTCATGTGTTGTTCTGATTGTAAGCCCCTAGAGGCAATTTTGATTTGTAATACTGGAGTATACAAATAAAATTTGACTTGACTTATGTTTGAAATAAGTGAACAAACATTTTGAATCAGTAGTTCTATGACCCTAGATGCACCACAAACATATTTAAGATTTGAAAAAAAAAATTCTAATCTGAAAAACAGCTCAATCTTAGCTTCAAGTCACACAACAAGAACAAGTTCATGAACATTGTATAATCATACGTATCATATGCTGTACCTATGGCTAACTGTGCAGCAGTGCAGCCCAGTCTGTCTGCCAGTAGATGGAGCTCCTTGATTTTAGCGAGCTGCCTGCGACCCTCCTCACTGTTCACTCGCTCCTTCAGCCACTGGTATCCCTTCACAAGGTGCAAAATGGAGAAAAGCACTGATAAGGCAACATGCAGTACTTCTATACTGCTTTCACACTGTAGTACCTGATCAGGGACAGACTGGTTTTCAGTGACAGAAATCCCAGAGGAGGACCAGTCAAATCAAACTGACCTTCATTGCTGCTCTGGAGCACTCTGGCACACCATCGCTGTACTTCCCTGTGATTAATCCACAAGCAAGTGGAGACCAGGTCATTGCTCCAACACCTGAAAGAGTTGAATAAGGGTAGACGTTCGAATGAAACAGGACAAGCCTTCAATTTAAAAAGACAAAGAAAAGAGATGAATAGAGCTGTGAGACTGTGGATGTCCGACCGATCTTGTGGTAGAGCTCAGGAAGCTGCACCTCGACTTTATCCCTCTGGAAATAATGATACTCCGCCTGCTCACACACAGGTGGTATCAGGTTGAACTGACGTGCCACCGAGTACGCCTCCTGTTGCCAAACAAGACAGAAACAAAATGCTACCGATCAGCATTCATGCGTTAAGCTGACAGCAATAAATTTGTAAAGAATGGGAGATGAGCATTCACCATGATTTCCATGGCACTCCAGCGTGAGGTTCCCCAGTACATGGCCATACCCTGGTTTATTACAAAGGTCATGGCCCGTACGATCTCTGCAAATCACAGTATACAACATGTAAGGCAAGTGACTGCAGCTTTTCCACACATAAAACATACTCCACTATATACAACCACTTGATCTCTGCATATCAGCAAACAAGAGTAATGCTTTCAAACATCTGTAACTGACCTTCCATCGGACTGTTGACATCGTTCCTGTTGGCAAAAACAAGGTCCACATAATCTAGCTGGAGTCTGGATAAGGATCCTCTTAAACCTGTCACGAAAAAGGACCAATAATTAAACGTCATCATCATCAAAAAGAGTCAACAGTACAGTCAGCAATTAGCAATAAACACAAAGTACTGCTGAGGCTGATGACAGTCATTAATTTTGCAGGTCTTTGAACCAAAGCAGCTGGGGATCACCACTGTCAGAGAGTCATCTTGTTGAGATATTTCAGTCCGGGCCAAAGTGGCAGACCGACCAACCAACATTTCCATCCACAGAGCCACACTCCTCGCTAAAAAACTGGCTTAATAGATCATCTGCACAACCATTAAACACTTTGAAGAGACCAAACAATACATTTTTTCAGGAAGAGGTTCCTGTTTTTGACATTTTTACTCTATATTTTTAAATTTTAAAGTTTTGGGTAAGTGTCTACCAACTTTCCAAACCTGGATCTGTCTGCATCTTTTATTTAGAGGTTGAAATCACAAAAGAAGTGTCATTCTGTATGAAGTCCGAGCACTGTCCCTGCATGCCTTGCAAAACAGAGAGCAAAGAAGATGACTCTATACAAGGCCCATTAGAATAGACCGTTAGAAGAGACCGCTTAAAGAACAACCGTAGATGTTCTTTGCACTGAAGCGTCATCTCTACATTCTCGTATGACCCCCCCACTGTATTTCTGTCCTCTGCATTTCCATTCTTCAACGGGATCATTCTAACCTTCGATAAAATTCCACACCTCATGTCCTACCAGTAAACAGTCCGCTAGCATATCTTTGCAACCATATAAGCTACTGCAGTGAAACATACTTTTGATTCTGATTTTAAAGCACGTTGATGTATTTACTGTGACAAGTGGCTTTAACAGAGCGAGACAAACAGTGCTTATACTCAAAGATCAAGGGGTCATCAAATGATTCATCGCAACTCAGGCCTGCTTAGTGGCTAAGCTAATGCACACAGTTCAGCTACAATAGAAGCACTACACATTCTGATACAACTGACTTTTGAACTTAATTTCTTAACATATGTTCAGCAAATAATAAAAAAAAAAAAATCAGTGATGATACACAGCTCTGAACTGACTGCTTTCTGAATATATCTGAGCTGTAGAATAACTGTTGGATGTATTCAGTGATAAACTCAAGTATCAGGGTCTGGGTCGAACCCTGAACATTATTTTGCCATTATTCTTTATAAATCAATTCCTATTTTTTTTCAATATAAAAAAAAAATCAGTTATACTTCACCTTCGATGATGTGCTTTCTGGAGAGCCCTCTCTCCGTCTCTGCTCTGTGAAGAGTTGAAAATACACATTATTGATGTTCTATCGAATTGATAAAAGCAAACAAAGGAGTTTTGAATGGAAGGAAAAAACTGTATAGTGTAGTATATAGTCTTTTAGTGTTATACTTACTGGCCTCCCCAGTAGATTTTTGTTGTGATGACAAAACTTGAACGTCTGGCAAGGACACAAGAGTGTTAGCAGCTCAATAGGAAAATAGAATTTGTGTGGGAAAATCTTTTTTTCTAACTCCTTATTTCTACCTCTAATACAGTGTTTACAGTGTCATTTTTCTTTGGCTATGTAATGTGAAAATACATTTATACCAGTAATGTTTTGTTTCTGGTAGTGTCAGACTACAGAAGACTAATTTAAAATTTGATTTGTATCAAACTCTATGATATATTTTTCTCCAGAATAAAAATATCTTAAAGATTTCCCACACAAAGAAGTGTTTTGGCAGTACTGGGAACTGGGAGTTTATCTTCACATGGTTACATTTTTATCCTTTTATAGTCTGTCTGAGGCCAAAGCTCCTCATTTGTCTAAAAAGTATGAATTTCCCTTGAGATAATTTAATAGCGCATCTGTTCCAACAGTAATAAAAACATGTGGAAGTGCAGTGCATTTCAGAAATGCAAGGGATTATTGGGGATTATTAAAATTTCAAAAAATATATTCATGCTCTAAAAGAGTTAGAAAGCTTTTCACATGCATGTGAGTCAGTTTGGAAAAATGAGTAACATCACCTCCATCCTTTCTTCTTGATAATGTTTCCTAGAGTGATTTCCGCTCTGTGAACAAACACATCACTGTTGGTGATAGGTTGATGCTAACTTCACATCACTGCATAACAATATTAAAGCATACAGGAAACCTGCAAACACGTCATATGCTAAACCGAGCGCTCTCTTTTGAGTGGTTCATTTGCCTCGAGAGAGAAGTTGCAAATTACAGAGCACATAAAAGTACTTATACAAAAACATTCAACAAGAGGAAAACTGGTGCCTGGAGGAGAAAGTTAAGTCTGACCTTCCAGAGGCGTACACCTCTGCCGTGTCAAAAAGGTTCACTCCGTTCTCATAAGCTATGGTCATCAGGTTCTCAGCCATCTGAGGGAACACAAAAATTGAGACTGAGAGAGGGAGGATAAATTCCAATTACCCAGAGGTCGTCCGTGAAGGGCACTATGCAGGGAGGATAATACAGGAGAGATACAGACAATATCTCACCAAGCTACTATAGTTTCAAGGTCTGTGGGACTTTGAAACATTTCTGTAATTGAAAACGTTGAGACTTGCATTCACAGTGCCCACTGTTTGCCACAAAAGGAATACAAGGGAAGGAATGTTCAGGAATCGACTTCTCATACAAACAGAGAGGAAACAGAGCTCTCACCTCATCGGGGATCTGTGATCCAAATGTCACCCATGTGCCTGAACGACAGGAGAGACAGAGACGTTTGTTTTGTTTGAGGGGTTGAAACAGTGACGAGTCTTTTCCTGCCTTTTCAAACCTACTCACCCAACCCGAGGCAGGAAACACGTAGGCCTGACTTCCCCAGGTTCCTGTGGGAAAAAAAAAACAGACAAAATTGATATGTGGACATTTAGGATATGTTTGCGCACACATCCATCACAGCTGAGAACCCGTCTTACCGTACACTGACATGTGTGAGTGTCAAGCAAAGAGCAAAATACCTGATCTCCAGTTCTACTACGCAGTGATGGAAAGTAACTACCGTGCAGTAAGTACAGTTTTGAGGTGCTTGTACTTGACTATACTTTCTCCATTTCATTCTTCTATTCTGCTACATTTCACAGTAAAATATAGTTACTACTTTATACTTTTTGTCCACTGGATTTATATGATATCTGTGGTTACTAGTTACTTTGGGTAACACTTTAAACATTTACCATTTATTTGCAGTAGATAAACATTTGATGAATGGTTTATAACAGACTATAAGGTAGTTGTAAGCGGATATAGGGACATTTTAAGTATTTATTAATATACAGTACTTGTGAGCAATTACAATCTCTACAATGAAGACTAGTATTTATTACATTTAATATTTTATATTATTACAGCTGTGTGTACTATATTGTCATCTATTGTCTGCTTGCAACTACATTATATTGTGAAGATTTTATGTTCAAAATTTAAGATGAGCTTTTAAAACATGACACATTGCTACAGATGAAAACAAAAACAAAGACAAAAAATAAAAATGAATTATATTAAAGTACATAGAATAAAAACACAATTTTAACACAACTTATTTCCATTGTGTTCCTGGTTGTGAATACTTCCTCCACTACCACTACTGAGATCAAGTCTTTCTCGCTTGTGGTTAAATTACTGCCTGTGTCTAATTATTTCTGAACAATTGACCTTTTATCCTTCATATGTTAACAGTTCAGTGTATTACACTGGGTCAGTGAGACAGCTGGAGGCAAGTGAGCTCAGATAGAGTCCTGGCAAGAGCATCTCTGGTGCGTACGGTAAATGGCCCAAAATGTTCCATAAGCTAAAGAGGAGTCCATTACCCAACATGCCACATCTGATTATCCAGACAGCTGAATTTAGAAGTGGCGAGGAGCAGGGAGAAGCAGAGGGCTGCATTTCTGACCGCAGGAGCCTGTACAGCTGAAAATGATGTTGGCTTCATGCTTGCTCTCCTCCTCCATGCGCGCTCTCCCCCATTCTAATTAGCCGGGGAGCCAGCTGGAGAGGCAGCAGAACTGCAGTGCAACTCGCTGCTCGCCGTCTTTTCATCTCCAGCGCCTCTCCCCCTCTCTGCCTGTCTGCCTGCCTGCGTCCGCCACAAATAGCGAAATGCAGAAAGACAGACTGTCAGAGCATTTACACTCAGTCGAACGAGTCCTGCTTTTATTTTCTCTGGTCTATTTTTAATGCCTGACCTTAAGCTATTTTTAGTTTCCTGCATATGTAAGCACTTGTGCCCCTCGATGTGTGTGTGTGTGTGTGTGTGTGTGTGTGTGTGTGTGTGTGTGTGTGTGTGTGTGCTTTGCAGGGGCGTCAGTGTTCATGTGTGCGCTGCGTGTGGGTGTGAAACGCATATTGTTTGTGTTGTTTCTTTAAACTCTGTCAAAATAGCAAACAGGTGGAAGGTCAGGGATGCTATATAAAGGGAAAAAATGTTAGAGGGGGTTTGATGCAGTTGATTCCTTGTATGGTAATCTGGCTCTTGTTCACCGTTTGTCAACCAATGACAGCTTTGCCTGTTCTCAAACACTGACGGTCACTTTGAACACTGGGAATAAATATAAATGAGGCACATGGGAGAAAACACACTTCACAGATAGCAGCTTTTTTTTTTTTTTTAAATCAGTTATTTCAATTTTTTTCCATTTTTTTGTTCTCCTTTACTGGCATTTTTTGTGACAGCCATCACATTATACCATTTTGCCTCGACTTCACACAGGGAAAGTTAAAGGAACATTTGACAAGGTGGGACCAATAACAGCATCCAAAAAAAAAAAAAAAAAAAAATCCCTGTTGGTAAAAAAAAACATTAAAAATAGCAGCATTTAGATCTCAGCATTACCTACATAGCTACTGTATCTTCATGCTGAGAGCATACAAACAACATGACCCTTATTTTGAAAGGTGAATATTATCTGAAAAAAAAACCATTATATTCATATTCAGACTTGATGTTTTTGTGGGGTTATGGAAAGCTATTTTTATGTCTGAATCATGTATGAAAAGCTTATTATTTTGGCCTGAGGCAACCTTGTACTGGTATTAAATATGAAATAATTACATTAATAAAGCCTAGTTTCAACTGTGTTTACCACCTCAGTCACACAAGAGTCCAGCTTCTTTCGATGTTTCCCCTTTTAAAATCGTGCCATGATGAAAAACAGAGAGGTTATGTGTGGCACATACAGAACATGAGTCAGCATTAGGAGAATGTCAAGCATCCAGCAGCATCTACGACTGTTACACAAATGCATGCTCCTTCTGTTTCAGTGTCCTTCTATTCAATATGTTTTTTTAAAGATGGAAAATAAAGCTGCCAGACTAACATGTTTGGTTCACACATCAAGACAGGAGCAAATGAGAAACCAGTGCGCATTAGTGGGTGAATTCCATGATTGCCGTTCCATATAAAATACCATTTTTTTTTATTATTTCTGGGCAATGGAGGATGTCATTGTTTCTGTGTGTGACAACTGGCCGCCCCCTCCCTGCTCTAAACTCCACCGCTCTCTGCAGTGCTGCAGTCTGCTAAATTACTATCAGTGAGTCTGAAGAGACACGTTCTCTCTCTTTCCTCTCACTATCTGCCTCATAAGAGTCTCTCTCTCTCTCTCACACACACACACACATAAACATGCATGCATGTACGCAGACACTCGGTCTATATTTCCTCTGACATGCATTTGGTCGGCGTTACACAAAAACTGGCCAGATCTATACTGTGCAAGCGTCAGTAGGGCAGGTCTGTGCTTTCACGTGGATATTCACGCTTGATGGGAATTACACTGGAACACAGGCACAGATCTGCATACGGACATGCATGGCTGCACTCGTGAGCAGGGCACACACAAACACTCATGCTTCTCTGCAGCCTTTCTAAGCGGGGCTGCCCATGTTTTCTTGTCTATTTTTTTTTTCCCGCTCACCATAAATCATGAACTTCAAACAAAGTGATTACAGGGACTTGGCTGTTTCATACATTATTAATGGAGGAGAGAAAGGAGACACACAGGTGCTCTGTCATGGTGTAGTCAGCATTTTAACCCGTGCTGACATTTACAGTTAGTTTTCACCTGAGACAGGAGGAAGACACTCTATACAGATGGCTAGGTGCAAATGATGGTGTTTTTTTTCCTGCAGTTGTCATAAAATGCCACACACATGCTGAGCAGGCTCTTCTCCAGAGGGAAGCACACCTAGATATTAATAACACTCCCGTCAGTGTGTGTGTGTGTGTGTGTGTGTGTGTGTGTGCTTATACATGCATTTTCTGAGCAGAAACTGTGGGAAGACTGTGGACTGTCTGTTCTCTTTTAATAATGCTGTATAGTCTGTTTCAGGGTTTCAATGGGTCAGTTCATCCAAATTACACAGAACTGTTCTCTCGTGTATTTAGCCATGCACAGATTTCTGCTTTCACCTCAGTAAAAGGGTGAAAACATTTAATTTGTGGTGCTCAAAGCACTGATAAATTCCACCTTTAAAACAACACCAATGTTTTTTTCTATAGTCTCTTTACTCAGGATAATCCATAAACCTGTTAACAGTTTTTAAAGCGTAGTAGTAGTTTCATCTCCATTTCCTTAAGGTAGATGCACAAATGTTAGACACAAATTTATCAAGAGCTGGACAAATAAACCAAAACTCTCAGCATGGCTTTTTTTTTTTTTTTTTTTTTTGTCTGAACCTGCTCTTTAACTCTCTGGTACAGGAACCCAGTGTAATTCTGACGGTGAACTAATTCGTGCTTCAGCTATTATTAATGAATTAGGCTAAAAAACAGACTCTTCATGTTACATTATGTTTTTAATTCAGTTATATTAAAACAGTTAGGAAACTAGGTCTGTCCTAATTATAAAATACACATGCTGTGAGCAGAGCAAATGAAAAAAAGAAAAGAAAAAAAAAAGCACAGACTCGCTCACACATACAGACACACAAACTCAGCAGCTCTCCTCCAATGTTACGTACCTGCTCCTCACACTTTATTATTGACGGTAACTCTTCTGTTAACTGAAAATGCCAGTAAAGAAGTGTTTTATAATTGAATTGTCTTTTTTTCTATTCAGAGTTTTAGAACTGGACACATGTCAGACTGGCAACGGATTATGTTTTTGAAGGGAAGCTGGCTGTTAAACGTGACTTGAGGGTGAAACAATACAAAGAAAAATGCCTACATACTTTGAATTTTCAGTCATTTCACTGTGTTCAAAAGGAGTTTATTAATGAAATTCAGTGTTTGAAAAGGTCACTGAACTGTGCTGCTGCCTGCCGGCCCGTTTTATGTCTGCTGAGACACGGATGAAGATGAATATTAGAATGATATGTCAGTTTCCGTCTTTGTTGCCTCAGAAATTCAGACCTTGACAGCTCGATGAATTTAAAATGATTAAATGCCGTCGCCAAGGTGTTTGTACGCGGCATCTCGCTGTGCCTCAGTTTGCCTGGTTTCGGTTTTTGTTTCTTGTAATTTCAAACATCTCAACTTAGCTATTTTGAAGTTTTACTTTTACAGTTTACAGAGCTGAAAAACGTGGCTGCTTGACTTTTTAAAGACACCTGGAATTGATCAGAATGTCCCAACAACCACAATAAACAATAGCTGTCAAAAACATGATAATCATAAACCTAATTTCTCGTTTTTTTCCTCAGTGGCATTATTTCTGAATGCAAATATGTAGTCCAAATGTAATTACAAAGCCGTTCACTGAAACAATGAAACTTTTGTTATTTTTCTCATTATCTCATTATGTAATTATGTAAACCATCCTCTTATTTTATCATCACACCAAAATACATTTTTTTTTAAAAAGTATATCTAATAGTCAAGTAGAAAAACTTAGACCTTTTAAAACACTTAAGATATGTAAAGAGCTTAAATTTGCATCATATATTTAAATTGTCAAAGGTTTTTCCAGGACCCGTGGAGACACTTTTTCATTAGTCTGTGCTTCTGCTCTTATATAATTACACGCAATGATGACTTTGTCTTTGCCAGCAGACAATATCAGACATTGACTTTGACTAGACGGCCTGTTCAGAGGACGTGACGTGGATTTTTCTGGCCTTGATTATGATGCTCGCAGTTCAGCATGAGCCTGCAGATTGCTGCTGCCATCGCATCCATACACAGGCCAGTATTGACGAATGTAGGCCTCATCAAACAACACTGACCCAGCAGTCACTTCACTTTTCACCACGATCAAGTTATCAGCTTTATGAAATTTTCTGTGTACAAGTTTTAAAATCTTTTTGGTGGTTGATGTGGTGTGGATATTTATCTCTATCTGTTTGGTTTCATTATTTTGAATTATAACATTCAGTAATCCATTAATATATATTAGTAGGTGGCAGATGAAACAAGCAGCCAGATTTTTGCAGTTTAGCAGCCAAAAACAGATCATAGTTTGGATTTTATTTTGATTATGAGCCAGACTGAAATCTGAAAAGTGAAGATACAGCTTGACTTTGTCTAAAACTTGATGCAGGACCTCAAAGTGACGCCACTAATCTGTTCAGTCGACTGGTAACTCCAGATTACGGTTGCCACAGCATGCTGTCGTCTTCTCCTCCCTGCTACCCAAACCATTTGTCTCCAATGATTATTAATCATGATAACAATATGAGGCCAAATTACTTCATTATCCTTTAATTATTACTCCTGATGACTCCACTCTGTGAAATGCACAGTTTATCACACTATAGGATTCATGACAAGTTAAATACATAAGGTCTCCATAGGGTTTTTTATAAACGTGAGAATAGTCTTGTGGCAAGCTTTTTCCACAGCTTTTCAGTGTTTTATGTATGAGGCAATTGCAAAACCACATTAGTTAAAGTAAATAGTCTTGGACTGAATTTACAAACTGAGGCTGCGAAGTGTGTGTGTGTATAAGAGGGAACTATAAAAATGGGCATACTGCGAAGGGTAATAAGACTGGGGCTGGATCACTGTCTCATAGCACTAAATGACCACAATATATCTGTAAAACGTGACAGGGTTGCTCATCAGTACCAATGACTCGACCATTACTTCATCAGCTGCTGAGGGTTCAGGCTTTCAGAGCTCACTGTTCGAGTGCCCTCTGTTAGAGAACAGAACCTCTACGCATAGTTGAATGTCAGGAATGTCAAATACTCATAAGCCTTGGTCTCCAGTTAAACATGCAACCGATGAAACTACATAATCTTAACTCGAGGTCAACTATCAAACTTTTTCCAGAGCTTTCTACTACATTACAGAATCTGAGGAAACTCACACTGATAAGACTGATGTGTTTGAGAGTCTATAAAAAGCTAAGAAGTGGAGTTAAGATTATTTTGTCCAAACATAATAAGCTGCAGTGTCTGAAGCAGGAACTGAATTTTACCGTTTGACTTTTGTTTGTTTGCTCAGCTCAGTCACAAGAATGGAGGCTGTGCTTTTACTCTAAAGGGGGACTTCTGTGGCGAGATTAGAGGAGATCTTTTGTTCTAACATGGGCCACTTGGCTGTTAAAGGCATTCGACATTAAGAGTTAGATGAGAAGATTGATACCACTCTCACATCTAGGCGTGGCACTGATCTTATCATCTCAGTCTCGGCCAGTAAAGGAATGAGCTTATTTCCCAAAACTATTCCTTTGACAATTTATAAGCTGAGGCCCCCAGGATTTTAGAAACTGCAAAAATGGTGTTTCTGTCTCTGCTCTCTGTCCAGGAAGTTGTTTTTACAGCCTCAGAACATACATTTTGTTAAAACATGTTTAACTCTTTGACAGTACTGGACTCCTGTGTTATGTATAATATGTAAATATGGCTTTCTTTCCTCCTCACGTGTTCCTCCTCCTGTCACTCATGCACTGAGACAGTTGCAGCTGCCTGCCACCGACACAACGCGCCCTGCAGCCGTTAACGTAAAAAAAAAATCCATGAGAAATGTCCACAACAGTGGCAGATAAATCTATGCTGGAAATGAACATGACCTGCTTACCGGGTTGCTGTGGGTGAACAGAGAGGGGCCTTGTTACCATAGAAACGGCCAATTTGCTGAGTGACAGAACTTTGCCACCCCAACCCGCTCCAAAAAAAAAAATAAAACATACATAACCATCATAATTATATGATGGTTGTTCATCTGGGTGTGATCATGTGCTTGTTTAGGTTTGAGGAATTTATTCAGTGACTACTAAGCAGGTTTTCTATTATACACATAAATAACTTTAACAGTTGTGGCAAAATATCCCTGACAATAGGCATTCTCTGCTGCTGCATTAAAGCTTAATGCACCGTTTCACCACCTTTCTTCTTATCTTAAAAACCACACACACACACACACACACACACACACACACACACACACACACACACACACACACTGTTCAGCTTAACAAACAGAGAATGGTGCAGTGCACTGCAAGAGTGTTTAGAGCAGTATTTTAAGGAAAATGAGTTAGAAATTGAGAGATCTGGATCAAAGAAAGGAGATAACGAGAGAGATTCAAACAGATAGAATTGGGGCAGGGGGGTAACAACAGGGGCTCACGGGAGTGATGACTGGCAGCAGGTGCCATTGTCTGTGACCTGCCGGTCAGTGATGAATAGTCAGGTTAATGAAATAGCAGGGGGGGATTCGAAAACATGCAGTCAAACGGGGCAAATAGAGGTAGCGATGGGTTCCATCTGGAAAATGGAATACAGATGAGATCAAATTTACTTGCAACTGTTCACTTCTGCTGTTTGGCCTCGATCAGTGTCATGTCAAGAAATCTCCAACATTTACTCACAGATACACAGACACACAGACTCAACCACACAGCATGTGGATATATTCTATCTACGTTCCTGTTCCTTCCCGACCTCGGTCCAATTGTGACAACAGCATAAAATGGAGAACGTGTGACCACTGTGTGTGCCACGGACAGACTCTGTGACCGGGTGGTGGGGCTTTGAGCAGACTCAGATGCAGAAGGGACTGATAAGCGACAGCAGTGCTGGCTGATTAGGAAATAAGACAGACAAAAACTAAAGGCAATGCCTGGGGTGTTGCCACTGGCAACTGGAGCTGGCCATATGCTATATAGACTTGTGTTGCTGCACTCCCTGTTAGTGACACTTTTCCAGAGACAGGAGAGCAACCAGAATAATCCAACTCAATCAGAAGTAAGTGTGCAATTCTGAAGGAATAGAGGAACAGTAGTGGAGATATCCGGGTTTCATCTTGTGCCTCATTCCTTTTTTAAACATCCCATTTAATGAAATCTAAATTGACTGAGGAGAATGGCAGCAATTCAATCAACCTGATTAACAGGAAAACAGGTCATTAAAACTCTCCTCCTAGTTATTGAATTTTACAGTCAAAACGAAGGAAACAGATAGCATGAGGCTATGGTCTTATAGATTATGGATGGTATAATGTTAAGTGCACGCTGCGTGTTTCTACATGCATATTTATAAAAGTATACATTATTTTCCACTGCTCTGAGAAACCCTTTGTGAGTGGAGGCTGCATGAACAGTTGCCCTTGTCAAGCTGAACCTCTAATCCATCAAGGTGAACTGATTCTGATTATGTGCCAAAAATAAACGAAGAAGAAAAACACAAAATTACAGTCTTTTCTCGCTGTTTATCTGGTCTGTTTTTGTTTCCTACATTGTGGCTCAGACCTGGCATTTGCAATAATGGTTACCGGTGCATTAGATATTGTATGAAAATTAAAGGTACTATATGCAACATTAAGAAAACCCTTGTTAACAAGAACACTAGTGGTCATTAAGTGAACTGCAATCCGTGTCCTGGTTCTCAAACATGCACGCATGCTTGCACTCGATAGGCTGCTGTGACGTGACATACACGAGACACAAGTTAAACCTTTATTTAAGTTTTATCATAAACTGTATTTGAGACTATAGACTATATTTGACTCTCCAGCGTTGGGACAGAGCTAAGACAAAGTAATGTTACGTTTAATTTGAAACAGAGAAATGCTCCTATATGCAGACTGTCTGTCGTACTGTGATAACATTATGGCTGTTTGCTATGGATTATATAAGCATTTTTACATCCATCAGAGTAAGCGTTTTTAGGAGTAAATGTCACATTTTTTTTTATAATGTAAGTAGAATCACCACTGTATGTGCACTCACTGAGGTGCTTTCATCTTTGCTAATGGATATGGAGGCAGTCTGCACAGTGCATTATAGAATGCACGTAGGTGATGATTCAATCTAACCTTAAATTCACCTCACATCTCAACAAAGAGATTGACACAAATATAAATAAAGCAAGACCGGGCCAGTAGAGCCTCATGATGAGAAAAGCCCCCCCGATCAAATCACCTAAACCACCTTGTTTCTGCTGGAGGATTTGCCACTGATGCTCATCATGATAATCTAAGTCCCTGAGAGATAATCTGGAGGTCAAAAGGCCTTGATAATCAACACCGATCTCTGAATCAGACCCATCTGATGTGAATTAACTCTCCACCACCTGAAGCTCCAGCTCCTCATCTCCTCACCGGGCCCATACTCACCTGTACTTCATACTGGTGTGGCGCCCGATGGCCTCCTTCATGTGGGCATGGCCCTGAGGAGTCTGCCGGGACCCGGGCCCCTCCCTGGTCTTCACTGAGCCTTGGGAGATGTAGTTGCCATTACTCCCTTGTCCGCTACCTCCTCCTCCACCTCCACCGCCGCCACCTCCTCCACTACCGCCACCGCCGCCTCCTCCTCCACCGCCGCCCCCTACTCCTCCACTGCTCCCACCAGGAGGTGGAGCAGTGCGAAGGCCACAAAGTCGGTCCTCACTGCGACTCTTGAGGTTGTGCTCAGTGCAGGCAAAGGACACCTGCATCCTGACCCTGGTTTCCGGTGCCTCTTATTTTGAGAGTTGAGGGGAGGGGAGGGAGACAAATCTTTTGAAGAAGTCACACAAACAATAATGCAACAGTAGCTGCAAATTTGTTGGTACTGCTTGACACTGTTTCCCCGTTGTGCTCTTGTGGCAAAGCAGTGATGCTCATACAAAGGGCTCAGACAGGGCAGGTCAGAGATTTTGGCTGTGGGTTGGAGGGAGCGGGCGAGAGTCCAGCCTCTAACATGTCACACACAGAGTTACCGTCTGCTCCGTCTCCTGTCTGGTGATGCAAACCTGGCAAAAGGCTCTTAGAGTTTTCACACTCACAAGATGCATCAGGGCTGCCCTCCAAAAATCATCAGGAAGCTTGTAAGCTCACAGCAGTCCTCAGACGGATTTTGAGGGTTGTGGCAGTTCTTGGGGAGCCCCAGAACCTATAGTGCAATAGATGCTTCCCTGGAGAGTGTCAGTCGCTCGGCCTTTTCGCACATATAGACTACATGCACGGGTTCGTATGGCTTTATGTTGGGTGGTAAAGCACTTGCCAGCTTGCTGTCTTCTTCTCTTCAGCTGAGGTTAGTTGTGTCGGACTTGAGCCGAGGAGCTCCGGAGTGTGCCGCAGCAATGACACAATCACAGCTACAGGCATCCTCGCACCTCGCGTCGAAATAAGGCATGATTTTCCTTTCTTTTTTTCCCCCCTTCTTTAAATTATTTTGTCGCAAGGTGGGTCAGCAAGAAAAACTGGTTCAAATGCTCGAATTTACATTGCCGAGCTCCAAACGGGGGGTGTGGGGTGGGTGGGGGGGGGGGGGATAAGACTTGATAGGATGCGAATTCACACAGTCAAACCCCACCGATGCATCATCGCCCAGCAGCCTCACGCAGCATCAAATTGATGCAAGATACACACAGAGAGAGATATAAGAAGAAAAAAAAAGAATCGGCAACAAATTCAAGAGCAAACAGAGCCGGGTTGGTTTGGTTTTTTTTTTTTTATATATGTATGTATTACCTTCAGTGTGTGAGGTCGTTCACATACCGGCAGCGGCGGCAACTGTTCAGGTCTCCTGTTATTCGACCAAATCTCACGGTGCACGGATTTGAAAAAAATGCCGGCATAGTGGCCCGAAAATCAGCTGCAGCAGACATTTCAAACGCTCGATGAAGAAGCCGCCTCTTGGCTCCCCCTCAGCATCATTTCTGTCAGTTCAGAGTCCGGCTTCTCTTTTTTTTCTCCTCCTTTTTTCTTTTTTTCTTTTTTTTCCCCGAGGCTCCAAAAATGTTCACGACACACAAGCAATGTGGGGGTTTGCGAGATGCTCTCTCTCTCTCTCTCTCTCCTTCTTTCTCTCTTCGTCTCTCTCTCTCTCTCTCTCCCTCTTTCTCTCTTCGTCTCTCTCTCTCTCTCTCTCTCTCTCTCTCTCCCTCTTTCTCTCTTCGTCTCTCTCTCTCGGGTGTGATCTCTACAATTTTCATCACACGGGTGTACACACATTTCATCACATCGTCACATTATGTTAGTGGCGCTTACACGCACTATTGCGTTTTGAGAGAGTTTTAAAAAAAATCATCATGCACCATTTTTTTTATATTAACAAAATGCATATTATCTTATAGACATTATAGTAATTCATTTCACTTTAATTCTCATTTATAGTCGACGTTAAATCGACTAATCTCTTCATTTTTCACACATGGCTCTTCTTTTCCATATCTGTTTTCCAACCACACCCAGTTTCCATGTCCAAAACAGTCATTTTTCTCCCCCCTCTTGATCAGCTGTGTACCTATATGACCAATCACCAAAATTATACTGAAACACTGTATCATCATCATCATTACCATCATCACCTCAAAACAAAGAGCAGATTCACGACTTCTAAGTCACATCACATCACATCATAACGTAGCACTGCATGGCATATCATACCACGTTGCATCACATCACATCATATTAGAATAAAGCGGATGTGTCGTTTGGTAGCCAGGCAATGATAATAGTCCCTTTAAGCCCGTGTTTACAATCTAAACTATGCTGCCATGGCCTCAGAGAAGACTGTCAATCCAAAAAGTTTCACTCAGTGCTCAAGCGTTTGCTCTGCAGTGTCGGTTCCTCACAGCAGGACAATCTGCAAAAGTACCTCACTTGTGCAAACAAAAATGCAGACACACACACACACACACCTACAAACATTCATCATTTCTGTCAGTTTGTTCTCACGTCTAATGATATCTTGCTTCAGAGCTATCTCTGGTTCCAGGATGAGCTGCCAGCGAGCTGGCAATCAGCTCTTTTTAAAGAGCTATTCAGTACAAGTTGGGATGGGAAGTTTCCAGCTGTATATGCAGAAAGAAAATCTGAGTGCCACCCACTGTGGCATTTGAAAAGGGAAGGTTTAATGATCTCCTGTCCTCTTAAAGTACAGCGAGTACCTACATAGACATTTGGATGTTACACCCACATCAGTTAGTGTTCCAAGAATCACCTTAATTCAACTATCCAAACCTTTATACAATCGGTTTCACTAAATATTTATCTAGACGTAGGCTTAACCTTCACCTTCACTCCAAAAGATGTCCATCAGCACACTTTAAATAACGATGACGCTGACTTAGTCTGCCCAACAGTTCATATTGCACTAAAACTGGTGGCTCAGGATATCACCAACGCTCGGGAGCACCACTTCGCCCTCACAGAGCACCAGCTGCTTCATCTTCAAGTTTTGCATGGACACGCAACAGAACTGAGCATCTATTCACTTCACTGTGAACAAGAAGACCGCATTAAATTTGAGATCTCAAGAAGTGTGGGGATAGATGACCTTCCTACTTGTGGAGATGCTTTGTCCAACTGATTGTATAATGACAATGTCCTTGAAAGGGTAGATGTTTTACACAAGTCTGCTATCAGACTCAGCACCAAAGCTCATTACAAAGCGTGTCTCTCCTACTGATGATCCTCTATAAACTGCAAAGTCTACAGCCTGGATCAAAATACTCAAGCTCATTTACATAATGCTGGCCTGATCCCATCTGCAGCTTACGTGGCTACGTCTTCATTTAAAAACTCCAGTAACAAGTGGCTGAAATAACAGCGTGAATGTTGCTCATTTGAAAATCTAGATGGAGTAAAGAAATACAGAGGCACGTTGTCGTTTTTCTGGTGGCTGCTGAGATGCTAACAGCTGGTTTTGACTTGCTTGTACCAAAGCAGAAACAAAGAATGCTGGGAATTGTTTGCGGTGCGCCTCTTCATGAAATGTGCATGCACTTTTAGCAAACTGAAGGCATTGATCCTCAGTCAAACTGTAACACTGAAGTATTCCCTCAGACATCTTATTTTTCTTATGGTTTTGGTTCATCTTGAAACGATTCAGCTTCACACTGAGCTCGCAGAAAAGAGGACAGTCAGAGGACGGCCATTAAATGCTTTTAGCAGAATTGCTTTCTCGTAACTCCCTCAAAATGCAGACCCCTATCTGACAAACTGTAATATGTTTAAATATGTCTAACCTTCAAGCTTTATTTAATCAAAAGCCAAGATTATGCATTCAGCCCTCGTAATCTGTTTGCCAAAATTTAGTATCTATCTCGCTTTTCCCAAATTTGCTCTGCTCTCAGGAGATCAGCCATCTGTGGAAAATTGTTGTTCCCAGCAAAACCGGCAAAATTAGAGAGAACGCCGAAGCTAGCTGTTGTGTTGATTACAAGTAATCAGTTTCGGTCCTGAGGAAGTTTAAAGCTGGTGCATCATTACACAAATTAACGGCAGCTACACACATCACGCTCAGAGGCTGAAGAGACGGCTGCCATTAAGGACATTAATTAAATGCAAGAAGAAATTCACAAGAGGAAGCAGTGCTGGTGGAATCAGCTGAATCATACTCTGGTTTGACATAAACCTATTTCAGTTATCAACTTTGACTTTTTGTTTTCATGAAATTTCAAGTGTCATTTCCTTGTTCAAATGTCACCCTCGGAGCTGCAGATTTTGTTCCTTTTCTGATTTTGAATCATTGTGCCACAGGGCCTTCTATCTTCACACCAAGGTGACGCTGCCACCTAGAGGCAACTTACAGGAGTCTTAATGTCCGCGTTTGTCTCTTTGGTACACAGTGTATCAGATTAAATGCCAGTCTGAGTCATGAAAACCCTCTTTCCTACAAATTGGGTTCATACACCTCTTTTTCCAGCAGCTGGTAAATAATGGGTGACACTCACAAATAAGCCACTGATATTGTTAAATGCACACACAACTACAATGATGAAATATGCAGCAACATGCTGCACATCTTCTGCTGTATTGCAATATACAGTGCATTCAGAAAGTGTTCAGGCCCCTTCACCTTACACTAAAATTTAAATTAATTCAGATTCATCTACACTCAATACCCCATGATGACAAAGCAAAACTACAATTTTAGATTTTTATTTTTTGCAAATTTATTAAAAAGGAAAAACTGAAATATCACTTTAACATGAGTGTTCAGACCCTTTACTCAGTACTTGGCCGAAGCACCTTTGGCAGTGATTACAGCCTCGAGTCTTGACCCCAATCAAACATTACTCTGGAGAGAGATGTTTGATTGGGGTCAAGTCGGGGCACTGGCTCTGGGCCACTCCAAGACTTTCATAGAGCCACTCCTCTGTTGTCTTGGCAGTGTTCTTCGAGTCAGTGTACTGTTGAAACGATTCAGCTTCAGCTCGGTCTGAGGTCCTTAGCACTCTGGACTGGGTTTTCTTTAAAGTGTATTTCTGTACTTTGCTCCTTTCCCTCAATGCCCCTCAGTCCTCCCCCCACAGCATGAAGCTGCCACCACCACGCTTCACTGTTGGGCTGATGTTGGTGCCTGGTTTCCACCAGACACGATGCTTAGAATTGAGGCCAAGCAGTTCAATCACGGGTTAATCAGACCAGAGAATCTTGTTTCTCACAGTCTGAGAGTCCTGTAGGTGATTTCTTTGCAAAACCAAGCAGATTTCATGTGTCTTTCACTGAGGAGAAGCTTCTGTCCTTGACACAAGCATGTCTCTGAGATCTGCAAGTAGTTCCTTCAACCTCGTGGCTTGGTTTTTGCATTGATATGCGTTGTCAGATTATATAGACAGGTCGAGTGTCTTTCCAAATTGGGTCCAATCAACTGAATTTACCACAGGTGGACTCCAATCAAGGTCTAGAAACATCTCAAAGATGATGAAGAGAAACAGGAGGCACATCAGATAAATTTCAAATGTAATATCAAGGTGTCTGAACACTTGTCAATGTGTGTTTCGGTTTTTCCTTTTTAATAAATTTGCAAAACTTTCTCAAATTCTCCTTCGCCGTTATTATTTGCACAAGGCTGCAAATTAAAACGTGAAAAAATTCTGAATACTTTCTGAATGCACTGTATATTCTGTTTTTAGTTTCATACCAGTTTTTTTTTTCCCTGTGAAAATGGATTCGTGGCCACCTCTTCATCCCAAAATAGCTGAACCAGGCACTTTAAACTGAGAGATTCAAGCACTGTAACAACCAACTGCCTGTCCCCTGCTGTCAAATCATGCATCATTAACCCTTAACTTCTGCCCCACTGACGATAACCCCGTCAGGCTGCATTTTGGAGGCTGAAAACAGACAATGGTTGATGTGCAAGTCCCATTTAAGTCACTGTATCCTGCATTAACATTAGTGGTCCCGGACGACCAGATGTGTCTGCAGTCCAGCCACATTTATCCAGCGTTGCTGTGCTTTGAAATCTCATCAGACGCCCGATATTGCTTTCTAGGTCACTGGTGGAAAAAAAAAAAAAAAGAACTGCAAATACATTCCCTTTTTTTTTCCACCCATGAATGATGTTTCCACTCACTCCCTTCAATTGCAGTCCTCTTCAAACACTCAACTACATTCATACATTAGTAATATATTAGAAAAATATTAATCATGTTATTTAAATGGATCATCCACAGATGGCTGAGTGCTCAGGATGGTCTGACATTCTCTCTCTGCAACTATTTAGTTTGTCCTGCGGTTTCTCCACAAGCAGCTGCCGATCGAACTGCCTATAAAATCTGCAGGTTTCAGTATTTAGCTTTTTTTGTTTGCCAAAATCTGCCTGTTTTTTTTTTTTATTTGATCTCTAACGTACAGGTTGAAGAGTAAGGTTTAATTTAAAGATGTTGCATTTCTCGCCATTTTCTAATTACTGACAAGCTTTTATCTTTTTAAAAAAAATCAAGTTACACAGTGATTTCACATCATAACTTTGCTGCTCTTTCCATTCAAACATTAGAGACCTCTCACGCTCTTTCCCACTTTCCGCCTCCTTCCCTCTCACCTGTACACCATCGCAGAGCGTTCAGCCTCACACTCGGCCAAGGAGAGGCCACATTCTCTCAGGTAGAGCTCCAGTCGGCGTCGTTCCACCAGCCTGTGCGCCGCCTCCAGGATCTGTGAGGCCAGGGCCTCGGACTCAGTCCTCTGGTCCGAGGTCTTGCTGCTCCGGGCTCCAGATTTGGCCACAATGCTCCCTGAGGAGGACGATGCCTTGGGCTTCTTACTGATGCCATAGAGGTCTTCCACCGAGTATTTCCCTCCCTTTCCTCCTCCACTACCACCACGGCTGGCGAACATTGTTTTCTGGAAATCAAGTGCTGTTCCTGATGAAAATTTGTTCCTCTCCTTTGCTCGGTTTTTCACCTGCTACATCTGCTTTTAGGTAAAAGCAGCTTCTGAGTTAGAAACAAAACAACAAGGCAGTGCTATTTTGATAGAGATTCATGAAGATTTGAAACATCCGGCTCGAAGATGTCAGACATCAAACCGCTGGAAACAAGAACTTAAAGCACCTGTAAAATATCAAAAGGTCTTGATTGCTCCTTTGTGGAGTCTAAATCCAAAATAAAACAAATCCAGCAGCAACACCCAGTCACAAACAATGACTCCTGCTGATGTGAGGTGCTTCTTTGAGTAAAAATGGATAGGAAAAGCAATCAGCATCTTTCTCTCTTTATCTCTCAAAGGAGGGGACAGTAAGGGATTTGTGCTGAAGCCCCACCAGCTTACATTTGTTCAGATTAAGAGAGCACCCGGATGAAGTATCTGTTCTTCTGTGGCTGCTGTATAATCTGAATCGGTGCAGGCTGTGAGAGTTCAGGTCTCTGACCTTTTCTTCAGACACCCAATAGTAATGTTTTTTTCAACCTACGTGGACAACAGTTGATCTACAGGGACAGTGTCATCATAACCAACAATCCCGCTGCCTTCCAGCTCCCGTTGGCTCGAACAAAGAGAGAGTGGCATCCTCCCAAACCTGGCACCGGCTTCAGGCCAGTTCTGAGTGTTGTCGTAGTCTGGGTTAATGTGCAAGCCAAACCCCCAGTGCCTTTTTTTTTTTTTCACACAAAGCATGAAGAAGCACAGAACGTGTGAACCTCTTTCCACTGGAGGGGTAACTGAAAGGACAGGACATCGTCTGAGTGTTAAAATAAAAAGAAACTAAAGAAAATGACATAAATGCAGACAGACAGAAATAATATGGAAACGCAGGAGGTTGCAGTTTAGAAAAACGATGATGCTGATTCAGAGGATTACTTATCTTCTCAACAGTATACGCAAAGAAATCCATCTTCTAATCTCCGACGTGCATAGCTGTTAGGTCCCAGATTAAAGACCAACACTGGAAACAAAAATGGATTTTTTTTTATCTTACATAAAAATAATGAATTCACTGCCTCCCACCATGAAACTACTGCAGTGGATCGGTTTAACCCCCTCCCCATATAGATATATTTTCCATTTCAAAAGAAAACAATCAGATTAATCATTATATTGTGAAGGTGTTGAAAAACATTTGCTCACATACAGTAGGTTAAAGGTTGGATAAACTGGATTAAAAACCTATCAGTGACTTAATGGATGAATGAGTGTACACAAAGGTCAAGCTCATTGACTGCCTGTGAATCCATTCATGCATCTGTTTAGCTGTTTCTGTTCGGGTATCTTCCAGCTGCCATGGTGGTCAGGAACTGTTACTAAACTGCGGTCCTCTCCTCCCTTTGCTGCAGTGGCTTTCAGAAGCAGAGATCATCTGGGATTAAGCTGCTGCTATAATCGCTCTTTCGATTGGCCGCAGTCACACGGGCAGCTGGTGGAGGTCAGAGCTGATCTTCAGTGTAAATTACAACATCGAGTGCTTCCAGGGCCGGAGAGGCCGACCGCCAGTTCAAAGTAGTGGGATTATTATGATATGGGATGAGGATGAAGTTTGGATGGAAAAATGTAATGTTTGCATTTCTGTGAGTGATCCTGGACTCCACATTGCGTAACTGTCAGATATCTGGGTTAGAACAGTGGTGTTTGTTTTTAGAAATCTGTTGCATAACTGTGTGCAAAGATAGACTTAGTCAGTCTGACAATATGGTAAGGTATAGAAGGAATATATGTAGAGCATAAGAACACAATGGAGTCAGAGATGAGAGGGTGGCAAGCTCATTTGTTAGCGACAGAAGTGGGTTTACTGCAGATGGAGGCCTTTTTCCTCACGTGTGACAGAGAAATCTAACATTTTTAACCAGAAATCAGGCCACCACTGTTCAGGATCCCTGCCAGGTTGAGTATTACTCACCCAAGAGCATCTTTATTCACTGTTGCACTGAAGGGTGTCAGATGTATCTTGATGTAACTATGGGAGAGGTGGAGCAGGAACAGTCTGTAAAAGTCAAGTGGAACATCACAAAACCACCTTAAGGGACTGTGTGAAAATTATTGAGCGAGTTCTCCCAGTTAAAGGCCAAAACGCGTTTGTCCGTTGCCCCCGGGATCCATACACAGAAGTTTTCTATTATAAAGCCTCTGTTAGAAGGGTGACATCATTTGTCTGTGACTCCCAAAACTATAAATAAATCACTGTTCAAAAATAATGTGACAACGCTTTCGTTAAAGTTTGGTTAAGTTTAGGGAAACAAAACTATGTGATTATGTGTACAGAAAAATCACAGTTTGCGTTTAACTAAGTACTTTGCTAACAATTGAGGACATCTGTTGTCATGTTAATGATGATAACCATGTGGTTGAGGTTAGGGACAGTCATGGTCATGTTTGTTAATCAAACAGTAATTGTCACATAGCCAAGAAATGGGTACATTTTACTTTGCTACATTTCTGTTTCCCATCGTGCTCAAGTAATTTTTGTACAGTCCCTAAAACCACAAGCTGTACCTCTGTTTAATTTACCTCTGCCTTCCATCTCACTGATGGGAAGATTATAACAAAATATTTAATTTCATAACCATGTTTCATCATAGTATAATAGTATAAGTTCTCTTTTTTGTTTGTTTTGGATTTTTACCTCCCTAAAATATTTTCTTGTATTAACATTTTTTTAAAACCAGATTTTTATTTTTTTTTTTTACCACTTTTTACTCCATTTCAAGAGGCAAAGCGTCTTTGTGGCTTGAGAACAAAATGGTTCAACGTGTTTTTAAAAACGTACACCATGTAAAAGAAAATATACAGCCTGTGTGTTTGATAGTGTGTGTGTGAATTTTTGTGGTAGCACTGAAAATACCTCCTCTCTCGACTCCTCTCAGACCTCCTTCTGTGGCCGGCCAAGCAAAACATGACTCTGCTTTTCCCTCAGGCTGACACATCACCCGGTGACCTCTAGGGGGCGACAAAGCAGCGCAGATGAACCGCACCGCCCCTCGCGTCTTATACTGAGATTCGCCGTTATTGTATAAGAATCGTGCAAAGCTACATTTTGAGACGACTCCTCCCTGTGATGTGCCAAAGGAGACAGACACTGTCATCAATAGTTAAGATGCTGTTGGACGCTCCACCCTGAAAACTCGAGAATAAAAACCTCCTCCTTTATTAATAGATTATGGATCGATCCTGTGTTTCACAGAACTTGTAAACACAACAGATGAGCTCTCCTAACCCCATGTCTCTCGAGCGCTGATCATTTTCACACATGCTGCTCCCTCTGCTCGTTGCGTCTCTGCCCGATTCTGTCAATCCAGACATGTGGAGGCAATGGCGCAGGCTGCGCACCGTGTTGTAGTTTTTTTTTCTTTCTTTTTAGAAGAGAACAGCCTGTGCGCAGACGAGAGAGAATATATA
>JBBMJY010000004.1:9529816-9576857 GCA_037833715.1 Toxotes lorentzi
TATATATAGGAACTAAAATTGCTGTAGTCAAGGCAGGTTTTCCTGAGAAGTGAAGTCGGATTGATGTGTCGGCTCAAAATAGGCTGGAAGCCTTGCATGCACTGCTCAACTCTTCTCCACACACCTACATGTCCGATAAGCTGAAGGGTCACATGTATTTCATTTTTCTAGCTTCCACTAACTTTATTTTCTCCAAACACGGGGAGAGCTTGAAGAAGGTGAGTCAAAAATAAAACCGAGAATAAACAGATAAACAGAGACTGCACTTTCTGCACACTAGAGGGAGCTCACAACACAGTAAATCATGTCAATCCTTTTTTTTTTTTGAGGGGTACAGGGGCGGGGGAGTAAATTCTTCTATTCTGAGTATGTTGTGTATTTGGAGATGGGCGGTGGGCCTTGCTGTTGCACATGAGCTGCCTTGATTACAGTTACTTCATTTCTATAATCAGATTACATTCAATACTGCACAAACACACACATATATATACACACACTATACTTGTACCTCCTTGTATTGCGTCCAGATGTTGGTATAATCATAACCATATGCCTCTTCCTCAGATTTCTAAGTGGAGTCTTCTCACATGGTGAACAAAGGTGCAGAGACCCTGCAGATTGTCACAATGTGAGCCCAAAAAACACAGTTCATGGGGTCAATCCTAAACGTGACTGTTCATGTTTTTACAGTATATTCAACAGTGCTGATGGACTGTCATTTATCCTAAGCAGCCTGAAAAGGTGGGTGTAGGTTTGGAGGGAGGGCCCACTGGGGAACAGAGGGGTTGGAGGAGAGGGGCGCTTTAATCTGAAGGCCTGCTGTGAGAGGAGCTGCATTCATTCAACCCAAAAAGTGACAGAGTAATTCTCAAACTGTACATTTCAGAGCAAAATCTGCTCTCGGTGCAGTAACTCACATATTACATATGACTGTTTATTTGACTATTCAGTGCTTGCTGCTCATTTGCTTGGTAAACATCTACGAAAATAGGTCGTTTAGGCTATTGGCTGCCAAACTATAATTTAAATTCAGAAAAAGAACCGGCGACTTCCAGAAAATGTAAACATCCATGACCACAACACAAACATAAAGACCAGACTTCACTGTGATCATGAAAAACAGAAGAAACAGACAAAGCTGAGGGCTTTACTGCAGAACAGAAAACAACTTGGATGTTTAAAAAAAAAAAAAAGGAAGTTGTTTGGTAGTCTCTCCAAATCCTGAAAGTTCTACAAACTTTGTCTGATTGAACTGAACCTCATAACTGCCCGGTGGTCAGAATAAAAAGGCTCAGTTTCTCAAGTTTGTGAGTAGAGGACTTTTGGTGGATGCACATTTTCCAGCTGACGGTAAAGATTTATCCTTGTGGGGTTCAGGGGTGGCGAGGAGTTGGGATGAGTTAGAACACAAAGGTGAGGCCTGTGCGAGAGGTTAAACGCAGGACTGAGGAGTAAACTCATCAACCTGAGTTCAATAACCCGAGTCCTAAACGGCAATCAGTCACGATGATCAGAAACACCTTTAACTGGAGTTGATTTGTTTACCATTCATCACGTTTTTTTAAAAAATCAGCTTTCCTCTACTTCAGACCCACACTCTCACACACAATCCTTTTCATCTCACACACACACACACACACACACACAGCCTCTCAACTTCTTCTTTAGAGCAATTTGAGCAATTTGATAGTTTTCTCCTAATTCCTAACTCCACCCCTCCACCCTCAAGCATCGCGGTGCTTGACGCGTGTGGATTGAGTTTCAGAATATGGCGTGATTCACATGGAAAGGATAAGAAGAGAGAAGGTCACACTCCTTTCATTTCCTCGCAGAAGGTGACGGGCATATCTTAGAGAAGTGGAAAACAAAAGGGCGCCACAGGGGAGATGGATGGCTGCTGTGTACGAACTGAAAGCTGAGACGGAGCGGGAACCTGCAAAACACCTTTGGAGGGGCCAGTCACTCGTCCTGAAGGTGCTAATGTTCGTATTCTTCGTCCCAGTCACACCTTTACTGAAAATATGATATGTTCTTTGAAGTCCAGCTGTATATATGCGAGTTATGGCTGTTTTGGAGTCATAATATGTATCGGTAAACTATTTGGCTTTATGAATAATCAATTTTTATGAGCAAACACAAGCTGAATATGGATCTATAACTGTAGCTGGGGCCAAATATATTCTTCATTTGTGATTCAGAAAGTTCAAATAAATGGAGATTGCACAAAAATAAACTGATTGCAAAGGTGACAGCCTGGAAGTAGATAATATCACAATATTTGAATAGGCTGCTACAATAAATAATAACAATAATAACGCTGAGGGAACAGCAGGGGCCTGTCGTCTAAAGGTTTACATTGATTAACTAGATTAGGTTCATGATGAGAAGTACCAGACTAATTCCACATCAAACTGTAGTGCAGCATGGGAGTATAATTACATTTTCACAACCTGTATTTGACCAGGTGGGTCAGCTAAGAACAAATTCTTATTTACACTGATGGCCAGGCACAAGCTCCAGCAAAGTCAACAGATATGCTGTAGAACAGCGGGTAGCAACAACTTTCCCAGTGATCAGATTTAATACGAAACAGAGTGGAAACGCTCTGCCGAGCAATGTGCCTCCTATCTTTCACCACAATCACGCTGCGTACACAGGTGAAAAATAATCTTCGCAGGGCTGCTCGGTGGATTTGCTCAGAAATATTGGGCCATTTCGATCAAATTGTCTGCAAGTCATCTCAGGGAGGAAATCTGGCACCTGAAGCTGAGGGAGAGCTGCACAGGAATGACAATTTCAAATCTAACTTGCCATCTTCACGCCACTGCTGCTGAGGAGAATCAAAGCAATTCTGCAGATTCGGAAAACGAGAATTAAATCAGTGGGCGGCCTCTGAAAAATGGTCTAATTTTACATGTTAAAGGGGTATCCAACTAATGTTAGACCTAAAGTTCAGTTGACTTGTGACAGGGAACACTATTAAAGGTGGAGGTATGCTCAGAACAAACTAATGTGTCTGTTGTTGGACCACGTTTGACAGCAATGGTGCTCGAAGCTGCACTCGAACTCGGGGTAATCATTCACACAGGGGGACAGTTACAGACAGTCAGAGAGAGAAGTCCAAACCCTGCTCATTTTCTTACCTCTGTGCACCGGACCAGTCACCGAAAAGGCACGTGAACTGCTGTTCGACCATCTGACAGGCACTTCAGTTGGAGCACACTGACGCCTTTAGTCTGTACAAAAGTCAATAGGGTGATCTCAATTTTGACTTGAGATTGAGATGAAATGAAAGATGGCGTTGAGTTGCATTATGGGAATTGTAGGATCCACTGTTTTTTGTCCTAGAATTTGAGCAATTACCAGAAACTGAAATTCAGGACATGTTGGCCTCAGCTGTCTTGAATTTAACCAACTTCACGGAGGTGCAATACTATTGCTGGAAAACATCGTTAACAATACACATCTGACGCAGGGCTACACTGTGACTTTCTGCTCTATTTACTGCTCCAGACAGGGTGAAACCATTTCAGACCGTGTCCCTCCCTGCCACCCCCACCCCCCTGCTTTCAAACACACATATACCTGTCCCACTGGTTAACCCCCATCCACCTCTACCATCCACACACACTCTCTCTCATGCTCTCCACACTTGAATGCACACAGGAATGCGAGAGGAATGACACAATCCACCAAATGCTAAAACCTGGCGGGCCTGGTCTGCTCTCTGCTCTACGCCAGCCCTAATGAATGGCCATTCAGATACACAGACAAAGCTGAGGCTAGATTTGTACTATACGGCGGGGTCAGGGGTCACACAAAGCAGAAACCAGAGATGAATGCCTGACTCTCTCTTTCAAACTCTGAACCTCCCTGACGCAGAGATTCACAGAAGCCAAAACACAGTGTGGGATTAAAGAAAAAAAAAAAAACATGCTCCACTTGCACAGGTCTGTACTCTGTGAGCCACATGAGAGCAACAGAACAAGAGGAATGAGTCAGTAACACTGAGATAATCAAAGTACATTAATCAGTGAATCTAAACACTTCTTGAAGCCCTGGCAGCTTAGCCTGGTTATGGTAGCTTTGGAGATAGCAGGAGAGAGAAAAAAAAGTGTTTATATATATGTGTGTGTGTGAGAGAGAGAGAGAGAGAGAGTTTAAGCTTGTGCCAAGCTATAAGCTGCTCTCAGCCCGAGGCACAAGAGAAGAAAAGAACATCTCCTCATGATTAACAGGGCTGAGGACCAGAAAGGGAAACATAGGGGAGGACAAGCTTCGAGCCCTCGGGGGTAAAGGCTCTCTGGAGAAACAGACAGCAAGAGGAAAGGCTGCGAGATGGCAAAGCTGCGAAACGTAAGGGGGGAGTGAGACTCAATTCTCGCCCTCGCAGTCTCCCGTTTCTCTCTCATTATTAAAAATGGGGAGACGGGAGAGATGAGAGGCATGTTTGTGACAAAAGCCACGAAGAAGAGAGGGGGGGGGGGGCGATACACCACCCCATCAGATGTATCACTTCCACATGTCTGCAATGATCTTAAGACAGTTCAGGAAAGGGCTCATCTAACCACAGATAAAAACAAGACGACCAAGAACCATTTATTTTGTTTGAATCTGTGTGTGCTGGGAGAAAACTCAATTAGAGAAGAAAGTTTTGAGCAAATCCAGAAACATCAGTGCGTCTCGGAAACGGTGGACGGAGCTGCTTCGTCGCCGAGCCTCCATTTGCTTTGAATTCAGGACAGAAGTCATCGGGGGCAGGGACAGAACAGCCTCTTATCAGACCGGAGACAGGTGAATTGCATGGGTTGCACTTTCAGGTCAGACAGGGACTTCCTGTGACGTCTGTATGATGGCATCTGACATGACATAGAATGACATATAATTGTGCAGATTTCTGTTTCTGGTCCACTTGAAGTAAGAATTGATTTGATCAGACTGAATGTCTACAGAGGACATCTGACTTGTTAATGAGATGAAATATGAGCCCTTGATGGTAAACACTGCTGTGCATCTTTATTATGAATACTGAATACAGATTAGCCTACATACTTGTATCTTTTCATTATTTCAAAGTTGATATTAGCAAGATCTTCAATATGAAGACCACATTTCCCATAATCCTTAAAGGAATCTCACAGTCTCTTGGGTGACAATACCAGTGTTTTTGTCTAAAGCTTAAATTAATGTTAAAAAAAAGAAAAAAAAAAGAAAATGGATGATTTTGTTATCACAGACATTTTGTACTTATTCAATCGGTGGAACAATTACTGGAAGCCACTGTGCATGTGAACAGACTAGACACTATGGCACAAAGAGGAAACTATTTAGAAAAAAACATTTTTATATCCAACATAGTTGTTTTAGTGGCTGTGTAAGCTCCATGTTCCTGATCCACTGCAGGTCTGTGAGCTACCTAGTGAAAATTATACATGACCCAAAATGTCAAAAAGGCTGGTATTATCCTTCAAGAGATGCAGTGTCTTTGAGAAATACTTTGACATTTTGAACTCCAGTCCATTATTCTTCTTCAACAAGCACATGTAATAATGTGAGGGGGTGGCCACTCCGCTAATCAAACAGGAGCTCAACAATGTTGTTAGCATTCCACTTGGAAACCAATGGATACTGCCGGGGCCGCAAGCTAGCCCATTGGCCGTGTGTTGTTTTCCATGCTAAATGTTAAGGAACCTTTTTTTTTTTTGTGCAGCTTGCTGGGCAAGCGCACAAACATTTTGCCGACTACCCAATAAGCGTCTGATGAAGGAGAAAATACAGTGAAACTCCAAATGTCAAAGTAATGCTTTAAGGTAACATTTAAACCACACGAAGTTGAATCACCCATGAGAGATTTCTTCTTTATAAAATTGGCATTTAAGTCCACAAAGATGAGTGATTGGCACTGGAAGATGGAGAATACAGAATTAAAAATTGTATCAGTTATATCGACAAAAACAGGTTTGAGGCCAGATTGCTTCCTTGGTAAATTTCTACAAAGAAAACCAATTCTACAGTGTTCTCTGGTCTCTGTGTTCACTTGGTCCTTGTTCAGTCTGACTATAATAAAACTGAGCTGCCGGCAGAAAACACGGGCAGTGGAAATAACTAACCACACTCCAAGAGAAACGCATTGGAGTTACTGAAGATTACAATTCACTCTGAAATGACAAAAGTGCTGATATGTCTCTGCGTCTCTCCTCTCCTCACACACTGCTGAGCTGGTGAGGGGAGAGCCAGTCCGAGGAAGATGAGAGAAGCATGATTAGGACGAGTACAGCACTCTCCAAAGTCTGCATTACACATCACACCTGAGTAAAGAGGAGGTAATGTTGAAATCAAGTGGATAAAAAAAGTAAAATCCAACAGTTAAAATGTTCGGTCTTAATGTGAAAGGTGCCTATTTAGTGATGTAATCCAGATGGATTTAACGCAAGACACCCAGGGTGAAAGGAGTTCTCAGTTATAATTACACAACAATATGAAAACTGATTCCTTGAACCGGCACCAGCATTTCTTTTAGTCCCCTTTGGTGAAGCGACATTTTATGGGGTCAGCAACCCGTCACATGCCAGTTTTCAAAATGACGTGATAATACAGAAACTTTGTAAACTCTGATCCGCTTCTCCTCTTGGTTTAGCACATTTATCGGGTCCTAACCCTAACCTGGTAGATATAAAAACACTGAGCACAAACTGTAAAAATGAGGCAGAGTGAGACAGTCTCAGACCCCCCCACCCCCCCCAGTCACTGTGTGTGACAGGGACTCGCCAGTCTCCGGACGACTCTCTCATCCTCATGGGAAATTCATCTTAAGCCGCTGAATTTTTATGTTTTTTTTTTTTTTTTTCCCCTGGGCATGAATAAATTCTGCCAATCTCTCTCGGGAGTCCGTGTTCAAAGTGGGTCACAGGAGAGGATCCAGAGTGCTCTCAGTACATGGCTGCACCTGTGTGCTGGTGTTCACGTCCAGGTTTGGAGACAGGTGAGCTAGAAGGTCACAGTTGCAGTGCTCTTGTTCTGAAAGGTCATCGTCTGGATGCTGGAAAGGATTTTCCTCTGGTGCCCGGCCAAAGTCACTCCCATGTGCAGGAGATCCCTGAGCAAAGACAAAAAAAAAAATCACTAGTTAGACAGGAAGATCAGAAAAAAAACATGAAAGACATGACCTGATGGACATGAAAGTATTATTTCAGTCATCAAATTTTTTGCTCTCTGGGCTTTTTTAGTCTTTTGCAACTGTCACGAATAAAAGCCCAGGGTAGCTCTTTGACCTTGTGGCCGGGAGGTGTGACTTGAAAAGTGAAAATGTTCCACCAGAGATAAGTATCGGTTTAGACAGGAAAACTGGCGATAGGAACTGACTGTGTGGTGATCTGGGCCAGCTGGTCCACTGAGTTGAAGCCGGCCTGCAGGAAGCTGTCTTCGTAGCGCTCCATCTTGATGGCCCTCAGCCATTCCCCCACGGAAGCACATGACGAGAGGGACAAAGGTGCACGCTGGTCCAGCAGGGGGTAGGACGGCCTGGGGTAAAGAGTGGAGAAACAAAGGAAGGACTTACACGCACTGTCACCAAAACAACAGCGAGGAGCTTATATGTATCCTGCAGCAACATTCCAGCTGACACACAGAGGTATAATCTGACACTGAGTGACTGACAGGGACAAACAATGGGATTTGTTAGGGGTGGAGTGTCCTCTGCTGTATGCGACCAGCCGACAGTCAGAATGTGGAGGAAGGGAAACGAGCACAGCAAGTGGCTGACAGGTCACAGCAGGACGTTAAGGTGGTACATAAGGCTGGGCAGTAGGAGGGTAATGTCTGTCCTGTGACTGTCACTCTACATGGACACCAGGAAAGAGACATTATGAAAGGACAGACCCAGTTCCTTTTTTCCTGCTCAATTTCGAGCTGTATATTTACTGTCACTGTGAGTTTGCTACCTGTCTCAAACACATGTGCACTCTCACCCTGCTCCTTCTTGCGCAACTATCTTCAGCGACGCAGGATTGCGGATCAGCTTGTCCAGGGCGCTGACCAGGTCCGTGAAGCGAGGACGCGCCGAGCGGTCCTTCTGCCAGCAGTCCAGCATCAGCTGGTGCAGGTGGGTGGGGCAGTCAGGCGGCGGGGGTAGCCTGTAGTCCTGCTCTATGGCATTGATTACCTGATGGGAGGAAAAAAAGATCAAACCAATTCATTAACTGAATGGTATTTAAATCAATACTGAGCTGCTTAGAGGGATAAAGGATTAGCAATAGGTACAAAAGGAAGAAAAAAAAAACAATACAGAAAAAGAAAAGAGCAGAAAATCCTACGATTGATTCAGTTACTATTCAAACACTAAGACTTAAGACGCATTGATCATCTGAAAAGTTCAAACTCTTTTGATGTGGCAAAGCTCAGCTTGGTGCTGAGCTTAAAAAAAAAAAAAAAACAACAAAAAACACCTTAAAAATCACTGTCAAGAACTGGCCACCATGGCTTTTTTGCTTATACTTACATCCTGGTTGCTCATGTCCCAGTACGGTCTCTCTCCAAAAGACATGACCTCCCACATGACAATGCCATAGCTCCACACATCCGAGGCCGAGGTAAACTTTCTGAAGGCTATAGCCTCCGGTGCTGTCCAGCGGATTGGGATCTTACCTCCCTGCACAGAAAAGATACTTCACATAAACATGGTCACACAGCGCTATGGCCAGGAACATGAAGGGGGTCAAATAATAAGTTTATGCAGCAAGTTTATGTTTAGTTTATGTGACAAAATTTAATTGAATCTCACAGCGTGTATAAGACTTGTGGATTCATGATCAAATCTAATTGAAAAAAATAAATAAATAAATAAAAGCATGCCGCAACTGTACTGCAGAAATTACACCATGTCATAATCAATGGCATTTGGCAAATCAGTGTCATCAGGAGATCAGGCCTTAAATTGAAAGTATTTGGATTTCACTCATATACATATTTATGAATGCCATTCTGCGGGGAGATGTACTGCAGGTGAATTTAATGAAAGATTTTCTTAGGCAGTAACTGAACGGGATTGTCGTCTCACCAGAGAGCTGGTGTACGTCGGGTCAGAAGAGTTCTCCTGCAGGAAGCGTGACAGGCCGAAGTCGGACACCTTGCACACCAGGTTGCTGTTGATCAGGATGTTGCGGGCAGCCAGGTCTCGGTGGACGTAGCTCATCTCTGCCAGGTACTTCATGCCGGAGGCGATGCCGCGCAGCATACCCACCAGCTGGATGGGAGTGAACTGGCTGTCGTTCAGCTGCGGAGGAGAGAGAGACGGTTCAGTTGGAGAGCGAGTGAGGTGATGGCGCAGTGTTGTAGTGTGTATTCTCTATCCCGCACTGACCCGCAGGAAAGAGTCCAGAGCTCCGTTCTCCATAAACTCTGTGAGGATCATGACTGGACAGCTGGCCGTGATGATCCCCTCCAGGTGGATGATGTTGGGGTGCTGGAATTGGCCCATGATGGAGGCCTCAGACAGGAAGTCCCGTCTTTGCTTGTCAGTGTAGCCTCCCTTCAGTGTTTTTATCGCCACATAGTTTTCTTTTTTCCCTGGGATCCTCAGCCGCCCTCGACACACTTCCCCAAACTCTCCTGCCGCACGCAGACACATAAACACATTAGAGCCGTTTTCTTTTGCAGGTGTTCACCGCATTAGGGAGACGACTATTATCTTCAGCAAGCCTGAAGCTTGCTTGCAGCTAGTGATGGCCTTTGGTTTGAATGCGGGCTACTAATAGTGCTAACATATTTATCAGTTAATTGCTTTATTTACACGCCAGTATTGAATTTTGTCTGATAAAGAATACAACAGCTTTAAATGTCACAGAATCAATTTAACTTAGTAAATTAGATATATTTTTTTAATAATGTTAATTTGAGAGAAGACAAACTACAAGGCTACAAAAAAAAAAAAAAACATTCAGTCTGTGAGTCCACAGAAAGAGCTGACCAGTATGAAGTTTACACATTTATGAATAATAGGAAAAGCATATGGCTGGGGGCTTACCAGCACCGATAACCTCCTCAATCTTGACAAAGGAAACATCGATTTCCTTGGCAAACTCTCGCACCGCCTCATTAGGGTCCTCATAGGTGAAGGGGTCGATATAAACCTTGACCCCTGTGAGAGAAAGACAAACAGAGCCGTGGGAAAGGAAGGAGAAGAAGAAATGTTAGAGAACTATGAGCAGCAACAATCCCGCTCACATTAAATATGATTCTCTTGACGTGAACGAGTTGGAAATCACTGCTGAGGCTTAGTGTGTATTTAGTGTCCTTGATCCGTTACCTTGGCCAACAAGGTACTGGCTGTTTTTGTCGCTCAGTTCCGGATCCTTTATTCGGCTGTGCCTGCTGCAGGTAGAAAGACATCGGGGTAAATAAAATTAGATTAGGATGACAGTGCAGATGTGTGAAGAATGGATGTCTGACTTAATGTTTTTTGGCAAGCATTCCTAATGCTTTTTCAATGTGAGGCAAATCAATGTTGTGCAATGTAACTGTTTATATGCAAAACCAATAAAAAGAAGTCTTGCTGATTAAAATATAAACTCCAATAAGAAAAGAAGAGCTAAAAAATACATTCTGTGATTATTTTTATTTGATGTTAAAAAAATTCAGACTGCAAGCAAGCATTGAAAAATATGATAAGCTATTGATCCCCTGAGTACTCAGGGCCCCGTGCACAGAGAGGTCACAGTTCAGTTCAGCTACAGACCAATACCCTCTAGTTGACAGAGACCCTGTTCAGACATGGCATTAACATGCGTCTCGGGTGATCCTATCACAGGTGGACAGCTCTAAGCACGTCAGTTTGCACCTGGCATTACAATACATCTCCGCATGTGTCTTGAGTGACCACTTGATCGGATCTGGCTTCCCTGATCCGATTTAAAAAAAAAAACATCAATTCTGTTTGTAAAGACCAAATGTGCTGTTGTTTTTTGACTGGAGGCAGCAATGCACTTTCCATACCTAGTCCACTGGAAAGCAAAAGATGACGAAATCAAAACAACACAAAGAAAGTAGGCGGGCCTTCGGTGTGGCCCAGGACACATTGGTGTTCACACTCCTGAAAGAATGTGGCCATGTGCGGCCCAGACCACCTCCGAATGTGGTCTCAGTGACCTCAATTGCGTCCTCAATGCGTCTTGACAGCATTCACACCTGTCCCCTTGTGATGCACGTTAATGTAAGTTTTGAACGGGCCAGAGATCCAGTGTTTTGAAAGACACTGTTCCAAAAACATTACAATTTTTTTGACGATAAAACTACGCCTTGTTGTGAAAAGGCTTTTGTTGATCTCAGTGATCTCAAAGGCACAATTGAGGATGACTTGTGGGAATGATGAATATGAGAGCCAAACCCTATGGTTACGCTCTTTGACACGAGCGGCTCCATTATAATTCTGCTGGCAAAAACTCATCCCCTGCAAGACTGTAACAACCCTGTAGCTACTGGATCTCTGCCTTCCTCCATTTCTCTCCCTCTCCCACCTCATAAGCCTAAAATAGCAATAATGCACCACCCTCGGTTAGTGGCAGATCTGGGCCTCAGCCACTGGTTAGTGTGTGTGTGTGTAGCTATATGTGTGTGTGTAACATTATGAGTGTGTGTATGTGTGTATGTCACAAGGTCACAGCTATTGTTCTCCTGTCCTGTGGAAACAGGGTTGGGACGCCTGCATCCTGTCTCTCCCTGCCCTCTACCTCTAGCGTCATCTCTCTCAATCTCTCTCTCTCTCTCTCTCACACACACACACACTAAACACGCAAACACACACACATACACACACTTTCCCTCTGATGGCATCCAGCACTATTTACTCAAACAATGAAGCCTAAGGAAAATGTTCTAATGAGCAGGATAACTTTTAGCTGTGCAAGCAAAAGACATCGTGAGCATTGCTTTGTGTCTGAACTACCTCACAGAGGGAAAAAAAAAAAAAACAACGGTGTGGGTAACAGAGTGCAAATCCACTGTTGATAAGATATGATTTGTATAAACAAGAGAACAAAGTGGTGCAAAACTGTAAAATTGGGGTCACGGTTGTTATTGGTTTTCGATTTCCCCATTTTGTTTTCCCATTTCCTGTTATTCTGTCAGCCTCTTTTTCTCGGCTTCTTTCCCCTTCACTTGTTCTCACCGTATGCAGTAAGCGGCCACGAAGATGAAAGTGACAAGCAGCAGCATCCCAACAGCGATAAGGATGCCAGGTACCAAGAACTGGGAGGCAGAGTCATGTCCTGAGACAAACAAGAGAGACAGAAAAAAAAAGAAAAGAAAGAAAACAGACCAAAAGACAGAGAGTTAGGGTAATATAATGACAGAATTCATGAATCATTTACACTCACAGTAAAGAAAAGTTTGAGAGGGAAAGAAAAAGACTCAATACGAGGACACAGGCAATGAATTCATAACAAGAAATTGTACAAGGCTGACTGTGCAAAAAAGAATTTCAAAAGCAAAATGGGGGAAAAAAAAATGTGTAAAAGGAAAAAAAAAAAAAAAAAAGAGTAAAGCGTGTGAAAGTCCTTCTTCAAGAGTAAACAGAGCTTTTTCTTACCATCAGGCAGGGTGTGGAAGATGGCTGCAGGACTGAAGCTGCCATAACCAGCCGTGGTGCGCGCCCGAACCTGCACTTCGTACTGAGTGGCCCTGCGGAGGGCTGTCAGCACAGCCTGGTTTCTGTTACTCTCTGTGTAGTGGCACTGATCCTCACTACGTCGCTCCTAAATGAAAATGTGAGTTAGATGGACTGGAAGTGAGCGTAAGTCAGGAATTAAAAGAGGGAATGTCAGAGATCACAGTCAAAAACATTAGGGTCATCTATAGGAATTCAATTATCTGAATCCTTAAAATATTGATTTCATTCACACAAAAGCATCTTGTGTCTCAGCTGCAACATGTAGAAACAAAGTCTTAGAAATTCAGAAATTAGATGTTTTCAGATGATATACTGCAATATTTCATTTACACTGTCAAATATTAGAAGCGTCTTTGTTCTACTAGCTGGTCTACATGTTCCATTTTGGTTTCAGTTCACTGCTACAGTATGCGTGAAAAGACAATAATGAAATCTGAATCGCAGCTGCACACCGTTGAGAGACGCTGTCAGGAAGCTCTCACCTTCTCACAGTAGCGTAGCTGATACTGCAGGATGGGGTAGTGCTGCTGAGCTGGGACTGACCAGTGCAGAGTCAGACTGCTCTCTGTGGAGTCACTCTTCTGAATCACAGACACCAGTGATGGCACTGAACAGATGGCAGAAGAGTTATAAATACCACATGAAATTCTGACTATTTATACCTTTCTACCTCTTCCTCTCCGCTTCTTACCGTCATGGCTTGTGGTGATGTTGACACTTTCACTGGCAGGGTCCTTGCCGCTGAGCTGAGACACCCCATTGAGCGCCTGGATAGTGATGGTGTACATGGTGTGCGGCAACAGGCCCCACACCTCCGCCTTGCGACCCAGCAGGCCGAACTGCGCTGGCCGGTAGCTGACGCTGTCTCCGCAGGTGAGGCACGGTCCCTTGGGTGATCTGCACACGAAGCACCTGACAGCGTAGCTCAGGTCTGTTCTGCCGCCGTTGTCCAGAGGCTCGTTCCACTCCAGGATGAGCGTGGTGCCATTTATATGGCTGCTGATGCTACGCGGGGCAGACGGAGGTTCTACAGGGACAAAAAAAAAGCCAAAAGTTAATTTGCCATTCCCTGAGTTATAAATACTGGCAATGAACAGAATAATTGCCCTTCAAGCTCTTGTAATAGCTAAATCGTTCTGTTTAAATGGCTGCAGCTTCATATTTAACATACAGACATGAGATCGATTTTCTTATCCAATTCTCAAAGAACGCCAATAAGCATATTTCTCAAAATATCAAACTACTCCTCCTAATGTTGTCTTTTCCCGGTCATAACAGCAGCGTTAATGTAAGACCCAGGTGTTACAATTTCAGTTATTATAGCGACATTATGTAAGATCATTTTTCTTTTTTTTTTTCCTTTTGACTAAACGCCCTCAGAAAGCACCGGCAGTCTCCCCCCAAATACTGTTGCATTATTCGGTCAAAAATGTCATCATATTTAATTTTCCTGTTGTCGCCTGCCCCTGATGCAATCACAGTGTATAAGATTCCTCTATCAAATCGAATCATAATCTCCTCCGTGTCACTTCACTGCTGTTTTACCTTTCTGTGACCCACACAGACCATTTGCTCACGCTTTCCCACATACTCTGAAGACATTTTACTCAGTGCGCACATGCAGTCACGAAGCAGAACAGTGCTCCTGCAGTAGCTTTGCGTCACAACAGGAGCATATGTGTTGCAGGATTTCACTGCTGCAATTACGTTTGTCTGAAACTGGATGATAATGATCACTGTCTGAAAATTGTAAGAAGATAGCTATTGCCTCAAGCCAAGCATAACTTAACAGCAATACCACTCAGCCGCTGTGAATGAGTTTCTGTTCCTGCCAAGGAGACAGAGCTTTGTCAGTGAGCCCGCAGCTAACTTAAGTGCTAATAAGTGTTCTCATTGGAAACCCAAGTGGGGCAACATCACAGACAATCTGGGTGCATATGAATTCTGAACTCAACATTCGGGAATGAGGATTTTTTTTTTTTTTTAGAGGTGATGCATTTTATGGCTTAACAATCAGAATCCACTTTATTAAAATCACCGCGGCTGTCACAGCAATGTGAAACACTTCTTTTCAGGGGGGAAAAGGGCTGCGTGATTTACAGATGGCACAGCTGGTTAGCAATTCTGCATACAAATTGAAAAATGCAAGTGACGTGCAGAAGTGCGCAGGTAAACCAGTACAAAAACAGAATATATAATAGAAATGGCCTAATTAAGTGATTAATAATTAAGATAAAGCCTTTGTAATTAAAGTTATCTGGAATAATAAAATTGGTGGATACAAATTCTAGTTGGCATTGATATCACACCTGCAGAGAACTGAAAATGTCAGCAGCCCGATGATGAGTTTCACATTGTTTAACTTCCTCTTTCGGGCCATTCCGGGAGAATGCATCTAATTACGTCCCTCCCGTTCACACGTCTAACATGAGGCTGAATTGAAATTCCTGAATCCGCATGGAGGTGACACTTCAGACCATCAATGCCTACTTCACTTTAGTTAGAAAGCCCTACCCCCAACAACCTGTCACAAAAGACACGCATCTGAATGGCCACGACTGCGAGAAAGGACACAAAGCAGATTAGAGCAGCCTGTCTAAATGACACCAGGGGAAAAGAGAAACAGCAGCAGAGATTTTCAAAAACAAAGTGAAGAAGAAGAGCAAGGGAAGGTAAAGAGTGAGAACAAACAAGTGGATGCCTGTGTCGCTTAGCACTTCCATATCTGCAAATGGATTCGTGCCTAAGCACTGTTGCATGCATACTTACTAGTGCACAGGGTGTCTGGAGTGTCAGATTCTGCGCGTAGGTATCCAGAGCGACATGCACACACTGACGCCCCCCTGATGGTGGCGTGGCTGAATCCTGGACAGGCTGTGCACTGTCCTTCCTTGCCCGACTTGAACTGACCCAAAGGACAGGCTAAGAGGGGAGAACAAATGGAGGCAAATTATCCAGAACACTGCACAAAAATGTGGGAGAGTCTTTACAAAGAAGTGTCTTTGCCTATTGATCCAAATACTGTTCCAGGTCTGCTCACTAAATCCAAAAACAGTAACACAGAGAACTGAGAGAACTAGTGTTGAAGGGCCCCATTGATTCATCGATAGGCCGACTGACTGAAAATCAGTGGTCGTCAGTTTTGCCCATCCCTTAATGCAAAACTGCCGTTCTCTGATTCCAGCCTCTCAGATGTGAAGATTTGCTGTTTTTCATTGTTTTATTGATTTAAAAAAAAAAATCTTTCTCTCTATATATAATAAATAGATTCACTGATAACAGTCACTAGTTGCCCTTGTCTGAACCCATTCAGGAACACGATACAGCTTGACACATGCCCTACACAGGAATGTGTACTGAGCTGTCACCTTGTAACCCCACATACATTCCCCCAACACTTGTAGTGTTTGCTAGTCAGTGTATATGCTAATGTTAGTCAATACTTGATTCTGTTATTCTGAGTTCTGGACTTTTCTGAGTTCTGAACTCAGGGGTCTGGAATAAATAATAACATCGAAACACTCGTCACTTTGCCTTTGGCCCCTTGTTTTAAATACGAAGATTGATATTAATTATTTCCCTTCAAATCTGTTTAGGTTTCATCTTGTAATCTTCTGTGTGATATAACATTGGTAAAGCTATGGGGAAATAAGGACACATGGGGAAATATACCCCTCCCATGTTGCAGTATTTATAGCCTGCTAAGAACTTTACTTCAAAGATGTGGTTTCAATATATGAATCAAGCTCATCTAGAACACTAAATCAACTTGACAGCATTCATAAGTTATACGTTAGAGGGTTGTGCTTGACCCAGAAAATATATGTATTGTCTACAGGAGATAATGGCATTACAGCAAAATTAATTTAATTTTAAACCTAGACGTCAATTTCATTTTCTGAAATGACCGGCCTGTGAAGCAAATTAACTGTTCAATCTTGCTAAAAAGGCAATTTCTTTTTATGGTCTGGTGAGTGTTTATTTATTTATTTATATATATTATTTTTTCTCCTCTCAACTCTCTTCAGTGACAGAACGCTGGAAATGCCAATCCCACTTCACCAGAAGCAAATGTCGGAAATTATTTTTTGTTAAGAGAAATCATTATGCCTCCCACAGAGATCAAACTGAATCCTACCTTCAAACACAGACACACACAACACCATGTTTTCTTGAGAAAACGTAGCATTTCTTACCCCGTGTTTAGCGCACAATGTTTTTCCGTGATGGTGGGATGTGGTGTGTGTATGTGTGTGTGAGAGTGTGCATGTGGGGGGGGGGGGGGTTCATGCACGAGGTTCACTAATTGGACTCATTAGACAGAGCCGCTGCACAGCTCCTGAGAGAATCATCCTGCCTCTTCCTTCTTTTTTTTGTCTGCTTTGCTTTGATGTTCTCAAAGCGATATGATCTTTACCCCAAGCCAACCTCCCCCCAGCCCCTCGCTACCTTCACCTCCCGTGCTCCTTCTATCTTGGCTGAACCATGAGTTGTCACAGCAGTAAGCCTCTGACCCTGCTCTTCCTTTCTGAGATAAGTGCTGCTCCACCTGACCTCTCTCTGTCCCCTCCGTGTCAAAGCCCTTCTCCTCCCTCATTAGCTTCCTTGGTCTCTCGTTTCCTCTCCAACCCTTCGACCCTCACTCAGTGAAACCCACCCTCATCTTACCATTGTTTTCTTGTGTAGTCTGCCTGCTCTGCTGCCTATGTGGGTGTAGTCTATATAAATGCATTCTTGCACTGTATATGTACCTGTACATCGTGTGTGTCCCTCGGTGGGCTCAAATCCTGGTAGGCAGGCGCAGGAGGTTGTTGGCTGGCCCACCCACTGGCCATCTTCCCCGCAGAAAAGCTTAGGTGGCCGAGGTCGGGGCCCCTGCTGGGCAGCATGTTCCACACACATACCCTGTGCCTCTTGCACAAGAGTGCGGGGAACAGTCTCAGGGAAAGAGGAAAGAGCACTGACCAGAGGGGGACACTTTTTGAAGAACACCCTCACGGAAAGCAGGGCCATGCAGGCGCCCTGAGCCTGAAAAGCCAAGTAGAAGCCTCTCTTAGACAGAGGGCCGAGTCTTAAGGTTTTCACATTAAATTTCCGCTCCCCGTCCTTCCTCAATAGAAAGTCTGCAGCCACTGTGTCCACCTAGGACAGGAAGAAAAGACAAAAGATCTTATGTAAAGGCCAGATTCCAGCACACAGGATTCAGTGTGTGTTTAAAGAGGACACGTCTGGTGGTTTTGCATGTTTTAGTCATTTTAGCCCATTAACTAAACATCACATCTGCTTTACATTAGTGAACATTTTCCAGAGCATATCACTGTGATTCTAGATTGATTTACTACCTTCCTGGCATCCACTGTTTCCCATTTGTTACAGCAGGCTGTGAGCCTCGACTAGCAGGGACTTGAAACTTGCTCGAGAGGAAGGTAATTCATCACGGTGAACATTTCATCCCTTTTGTTTTTCTGTCAAAGTTACATTATTAAGTGGTAATGAAGTCGAGGAGCAAGGAGTATTTTGAAACCTCTCTTTGGGGGTGCGTTCAAGGATGCTCTGCCATCAGGGGTTTAACAAGGAGATGCATGAAAAGCTACACGACACAATGTTTGTGAGACAGACTGGATGCAACGTCGAGGAGAGTTTTTCGAAAACAGCGCTTGCTCCCATGAGACACTAACATTACTTGAATATAAAATAAAAGTGACAAAATGTTGACTGTCAAAAAAAATACAAGCCCAAAACAACCCTTAGTCTGATTCTGATACTGCAATGAAATGGATGGAAGCCAACTGCATACTGGAAGGTATGAAGTCAACCTTAAAAGGTAGGGTATGCCGTCATTTACAGTTTGATATCCATACATAATACAGCAGGTAAAAAAAATACAAATGTGGACAAAAAAACTTGTGTGGACGAGAGAGATTCACTAATACTGACAAATATTATGTGTTCATATGTAAATTTGATGCATGTCTTTAATGCACACATTCATTGTGTTAAAAGTCAATGAAAATATTGTTTTAAAAATTCCTGAAAGAACAACAAAGACACAAACGTCATTAAATAATAAGGGCATCCTATTCCAATGAGGCTGTGACCTAAGAGTGTGGACGCACCTTGGTGTACGGGTTCTCCATCCAGGGTGGGTACGTGGCAGTGGCCTCGTTGGAGTCAGCCTGGTAGTAGTAGAGGTTAAAGGTCTCCTTACAGCTGCGGTGGTGGGTGCTCCTGGAAGAACACTCCAACATGGTGAACCGCAGCTCCACGTAAACCTGAGATGCTCCTTGTCTCTGGATGAAGCCGCTGCGTAGCCAGTGGCTGGACGAGCTGTCGGTCTGACAGATCTGATAGATCCTCACGCTGTTGTTCTCCTCGTCTAAACCGCTCACCTCCTCCCACTGAGAGCAAAGAGGAGAATAAAAGTGCGGTCAGGTTGCACGTTAAAATGACATATGACCCCAAAATCCTGAAAACATTTTTGCAAGCCCAGAGTATATTTAATTGTCTTGTAAAGAGTTTCACTGTAGCCTTTAAATTATTGGGCGCATTAAAAGTCCTATTAATCATATTAACGTTACAAGTCTTTGCTGGCCCTCTGCTGTAATGCACCTGTCAGGGGCCTGTGGGACAAATCTGGGCTGGTGTGGATTTTTGATTCAGCCCAAATTTGAATCTGGGTTGTTAAATCATTCCTCCCACTGAGCTGCAGCCCAGCCAGTGGGAATACAAGTCTCACTTGTCAAACAGAGCACACTACTGCACACAGCATCCAAGACAGACACAGCTTTCACCCCTCAAACACACTTTTAGAATAAAATGCAAGAATACAGAGAGGATAACACAAGTATATATGAACTGGAAAACCCTCCACAGATATCTACATTTGCCGTGGAGCCAAATTCAACTGAAAAACGCTTTCATGTTTGACTTCTGAGTCAACAGCAAACATGTTCACCACCACTATGTTCCCAAGAGCGGGAAACAAGCAAGAAATTAACATACTCAGGGCAGAATTTAGCAGATTTGCTGAACTTGAGGCTCAGAAATTCAGTTATGTAAATATGTAAATCTTTAAAAATCCATTTGCCGATGATGTGTTGAGTGAGGCAGAATACTGGTCTAAATGAATTTCAGGGCAGCAGAGCACTGAGAGGCAGGTTTGAATCACTTGAAGGTAGAATTTCCCTACTAATCCCAAAAAAATATATACTCATGGACTTTGGCAGCACATATTTCTCAGAACAAAATGTTTTGTGTGATGAAGATGCACAAAAAAAAATCCCACGGGGCTCGTCTGGATTTGACAATAAACATATAGACTAATTGTTACAAATGTCTTTTGAAAGAAAAAAAAATCGGAGAGGGGGCGATAAATATAGAGATACAGCTGTATGCAGAAGCTCAACCCTAGGTAAATTTGGCTGAGGTGAAAATATCTAAATAAAACCTCTGCAGCAAACAGATATGAACAACGAGCCTTTGAATTACTTTTTATTTCATGAGTTTAGAAAAAAAATCAAACAGAAAAATTATTAAATATTTTGCGTGTGTAAATACACATAGCACGGTTAACCCTGCTTGAGTTATCACTATTAACTCAAGACTTTATTCTGCAACTGTGGTTTGATAAACCAGGAAATCATATTCATGATTTCATTAACACCTGCAATAAAATGATTAAACTGGAAATTAGACTGGAATATTAGTTTTATTTGGTCTCTATAAAGAAAGTGAATGCAATAGCTAACATTTAACAGTGATGTCCAAGTATTTTTGAAACTGAGAAGCCACAAATATCTACTATGAAGCTATCACAATCTTTCAGTCCTAAAAATAAGTAAGCACATAATAATGCTTTAATATCTGTAATTTTTGATGCAGACAGCTCATGACATCTCCCCACTGCCGCCCATCATCACTGACTTCATCACGGTTTTATATTCTATTACAGTGTTAAGTTAGTGTTAGAGAAATAAAACAACCCATCCATATTTTTTGACAATGAGAAGCCTTTGAAGAAAGCTGCTTCACTTGATAACGGCTGCTAAAGCCATTATGAGACGGTCGGCCTGCTTTGCTTTGAATCTTAATCAAAAGCACAGACACGTTCGCTGAGTATTTCTGTGCAGTTCCAGAAATCTCCCTGCCAGCATTACTGTAACCATTTTCCCTCCGAGACATCAGCAAGTTGAGCAGTTTTGGTCACTGACGCTACTGGCAAAAATACCCTAACAACCACTCCTCAGCTGATCAAATTACAAATATGTCTTTTTCTGGCTGCAGTATTCAAAAGTGTGGGCAGCCAGTGACTCCAACTCCAAGGTTGATGCGATATATCAAAGCATCTGCTTTCAATATACTTTGAATCCCACATTCACTCTGGCGTTTCCTTTATTCTGTCAGTTACCTGCCATATAAGGAACTCCTTTATAGCCAAAGTAACAAAGGAACAGCTGGAAGCCAAAAATCCCCAGTCCCCGCAAAGTCTGTGTTAGGAATACAGATAACACAGTGAAGCTGGGGTTACATACCTCGGGTTTGGCATGTGAAAAGATGGTCCATTTGAGATCCGAAGTCTCTGTCTTTGTGTTCATCAGGACCTCTGCGAAAAAAAGATTAAAAATATTTTACCACTCATAGCAGGAAATGTAAAAATAACACTCATTTGCATTCTGAGAAACACACAAATGAATTTAAAATCACACTGAGTGGACATATTTCAAGTCTCAAGCTCTCGCTTATACTGGGATTAGGGTTAAAGATTGAGGGCTCTATTTTAACACTCTAAGTGCACGGTCTAAAGCACACGGAGCAAGTGGATTTGCAAATCCACATTTGCTAGTTTAACAGCGGAAGAAAAAAAAAAGGTTGCAGTGGCAGGCAACCGGTTCAAATGGGTTGTACTTACTCTCTCAGTTAATCATGGGTGTGTTTTGGGCATAACATGGAATTAGCCAATACACTTGCACCTTGGAGGATTGCTATTATAATGGTGGATTTGCCAGGTAGTACCAATCTTTTGCATGCTGTGTCCCCGTGTGTGTAACACAGTTTACGTGCTTTGTGCTCCCACCTATGTAGACGCATATTACTATCAGATTCCAGTTTCAGGTTTTTGTTGGTCATTCACGCACACCTTGTTTCAAGACCAACATGACAACTGGCGTTCAGATGTTCAGACAACGTGGGCACTGGACAGGAAAATGACAGCTACATCGGTGTGAAACTAGCAAAGACACTTGCACATGTTCCCTCTGTTCCCAGAGACACACCATGCCTGTGGTCACACTGAACCTGGTGAATTGAGTCCAGGGAGAGGAGGGACAAGCAGTGGGAACAAGGGTATTGACCAGAATTGCACTGATACTGACACACACACACACACACAGACACACATATATAAAGATTTAAGCCCTTCCAGTCAGGATCTGTGATTACAATAGAATTGATTTTTTGTAATCTTTAGAGGGGCAGGCTGCCAGCTCACAAACAATCTGAGCAGTTCTGCTATGATTCAGTATCCCAATAATACCCGGGACCTGAAATGCATGTAACTTGAAGCACAGTTAGGCCTGGGTGAAGGGACTTCTTTTCATGTGAGGGCATCATTTTTCCCCCGGAGCTGTCTTAGCAGATTGTCTCTGCTGAATTATGACTCATACTTATACTGATGGGATGAGGTTTCTGTCACAGACCGGCTTTTAGAGGCCTACATGTTCCCCGCAGGAGCTCATCTCAAGGGTCAGGCAGTTTGGTTTCGACAATAAACAGGATTTAATGCGGCTCTCCCGTATGCCATGATCAAGGAGAGCGCTTGCATGAAAATGGATGTTGGAGGAAATGGGGGTTTCAGTGAGAGTTTATCATTGGGGTTATTAAGATGTTTTGTTGAATTAGGCTCCCAATTTAAAGTTTGACGGTAAAGTCAGCATACCATAACTCCACTAATACACACTACACACACACACACACGTAGACAAACACCATATTACATCCACCCAAAAAAAGGGGGATTTCTTCTTCTGCTTTTGTTTGTCTCCAACTGTGGTTTCAGCAGGTTTGTATTTTTCCATCTCATATCACTGATTTTAGTGATAATGCTTCGCATAAAGAATGTAACAGGGGCTGAAACCCACTGAAATCTATACCATAAAATGAATTGGAAATAGGTATAAGATTCAGTTCCTTGTATTGTTGCCTGTAAACGGGAAATTCTGACTCACGCTTCCTACTGCGACAGACATCATTGTTCAAAACCGACGGTCGTTTAATTGTGGGTTAAAGATCAGATACTGGGGCTAAGTGTGGCCTACTCAGGATGGACCACACTCAACCATAAAACACAAGAATAGGTCAAAACCAAGCACGTGCGAAATCGAGGAGGTAGTCGAAACTTGTTGTGAAACTGCTGTATAGGGCTACTTTCAATAGAAAGCAGCTAAAGCTCACAAAGGTGCTAAATGTCGCTGGATGGCGTGATACGCTAATTAGCATATTCATGACGTCAACCGTGTCGTATTTGCATTCTGCCAAGTATCGGCCGGTTTCAGCCCTTTATCTGTTTGCTTCTACGCTCTGTCCTTTAGTAATCTAACACAGCCAAATTCCCAGTAAAGCTCTTCTCATTTACATCATTTACGCAGCCCATTAAGATTACATGTCAACACACTTCCATGCCATTTCCAAGCCACTGCTCTTGTGCCAAAATCCAGATTTTATAAGTGCAAAGCTGCCTGACAAAATTAATATGCACATACATTAAAGACACCGGCTGGGCAGTGATTTGTTGCTAAGTGCTTTAAAAAAAAAAATCACTAAGGACGTTTGAAAAGTCAGTAAAGTTAGTGTCTTCCACAATAGAAACTGTTCACGTCAATTAATTTTGAAAGTCCGACAGCCAATGGGAAAACTACCAACACTTTAACGGCCGACCAATGGTGTAGCTTCATCACTCAGTCGGTCAGCGATTGACATGCGTGTTTATAGTGCTGGTCCTGCTGTTACGGTCCAGCCAATAGGACCGTAACAGCAGGTAATATATGGTAAATCTGTTTGTTGTTTCATTGTTCTTAATGCTCAACTTTTCATTTCCCTCACCATTACAGTAACACCACAGGAGATCAGTCACAATTTCTATATAAAAACATATAAAATACATGCTTTGATAACTGCATTAAATAAATATACCCTCCTTTCAGTCAACGCTATTCCTCCTTCAGAATAAAACATGTTTAACTGCTACACAGTAACATTTTAATTCAAAATAATTAACCATAAAAGAACAAGTGTTTTAAGTGGACGATATCCAGTGTTGCCTATTAATATCCCAGTCTTTATATCCTCGTTTTTTTTTTCCATAATGATTTCAATGATCACTCAATCACGCCCACTCCTGCTCACATCTTAGCTCTTGCTAATTTAATACACTTCCTCACTGAACACCCCCCACACACACACACACCATATATGCACACACACAAGCACAGAACTCATCCCATTCTCAACCTCACTCTCTGTTGTATAGCTAAATTACTTAAATATTTCTTATTGCATTCCACCTCAGTGTGATTTCCTCGTTCCCATCGTCTGGGTGAGCTGTCTCAGGCACAGCATATGAAAGCAATAACATGACATAGCTAATCACCAGCGCTGCGTATGCAGCAGGTCTGACATTATACCACGCTGAGCGGTAAATGGTAAATGTAACTTTAATCAATGACTTCTCCCACTGTATTTTCCCTGTTTCGTCTTCACAGTCTACTCATTTTGCTCTCTCCATAGAAACACAAACGTGCTTCTCCACCTCTTCCACTTCAAAACCGTAGAAGCCCACCAGCTTTATAACAACAATCTGAGGCGGGCAATAAAGAAAGTCTTCAGAGAGCGGAGAAAAAGCGGAGAGAGGTGGATGAGGAGGATAATTGGGTGGCGAAATTCAGGCTGGTGCTTTCCCTACATTTAGTCTGCCTCGAGTTCACTCCAGCATAATTTAAAACACCCTTATAATACTCAGGCTTCAGTGTGGAGGCTGCCTTGTCCCCACCTTTCATATGAACACCTGCCTGCTTTTTTATATGGCGATTTTTTATTTATTTATTTTTTTTTTGAAGGAGTGGAAAAGAAACACCACGCCCCAGGCTTGGTAATCTCTGTTTATCGCTGCTCTATCATTAAGGTTTATGAGACAGGATGCGTGAGCGTGAGTGTTTCTATTATGTGCATGCACGGCCTTGCTTTTCACTGAAGCAGATTCAAGCTTAAGCCCTGTTAGAGGAAGCCAGCGTTTCCCCTGCATTCTTTCAGCTGCGGTGGCCACCCACCGCCGGAAAATTGCCCCGAGTGCTAGAAAATTGTAGAAACAATGAAAAGTCGTCATCTGGCCGTATTTAAAACCTTAAACAAACAATTGTACAGTAATTACAGTACAATTGTCCACATTAAGAGACACTAGAGGAGTCTAAACAGATGCTGGCGCTGGCGAGAAGACTAGGACTGAGCCTTGGAATCACAATTACGTTTTCAAATATATTATAAACAGGCATTATCAGGCACAAGTAAAGACAGTGAGAGGTGAATCTGAAGTAGGTGGGTTGAGATATCAGTATTAACATGGCACGATTTTATTTTTATCATCACACCATGACAGGAAAAAAAAAAAAAAAAAAAACAGCAGAGGGAAAGGAATTAAGTTTTCTGTATGAAAAGCAGATAACAATGAAGGGTGTTGTGCATGGGTTTCTTTTGAAATGTAAAACCTGACTTAGTGTTTTTGACAAAAGGGGGCCAATGCTACACCTTCATTTTCTATACAGCTGTCTTCAGGCTTTATACAAATGACCTCAAATTCTAGAGCAGGACCCATTTGATCTGAATCCCTTTTTCTTTTCTTTTTTTTTCCTTTTTTTAAAAAAATGTACCTTCACTTTTGTGTTAATTTCTATACTGCGTGCCGTATCCCTCTTTTATTTTCCACTTTCTCTGAGGCTCTGGAGTTTGATAGGGAAATTATAGGTCTACGAACGTTTGCCCTGCTTCAGCTACAATTAGACCTCATTTTAATTAAAGAAACAGAGTGCCAATTACCCTCATACACCTAGAGAAATGGAGACAGAGGGGAAGAACAGGGATAATGAAAAGGGGAAATGCAAGAAGAGGAAGAGATGTTGGAAGGTTTGGGAGTTACACATGACATATGCATAAAAAAACAAGTGGCTTATCAGGGTATTTGCCAACATTGCAGCTACATTCATCAGGCCCATTTCCCTGTGTCTGTTTGGCTAACATGAAGCCTTGACAGGCTGATAACATCTTGGTGTCACTACGATGTATTTCTGTACGATCAATACTTTCTTTTATCTTCCCAACCTACAAAGATCCCATTTACATCCAGTGAATAAGTAACTTATTTCACAGCAAAGACAAAAACATTTCTGAGTCGGTGAAATGAACTGTTTTTTATCACAAAGTAATCAAAGCAATACCAGACACAGAAATGTAATAATTCATAAATAGCTTGGCAAAGGAGTCACATCTGCTTGCGTTTGTTTGGTGGTTTGGGACTTAAAACTTCTCTTTTCCAGTGCTCAGTATGAAGGTTGGTCCTGTTTCTTGGAGCAGTGAAATAATTCCTTGATAGGCGAGCTAATGTCCTCCAGGTTTCACTCTGAGCCTCATGCGTTTCGGGGGGATAAAGCCACCACATGTTTTAAATTTTGCAAAGCCAATACCCTGAAATCAGACATGCTTAGGGGATGTTCTGGTTCCTCAGGCAATTCGATACCTCCAAGTTTCACATTTGAACTTAAATAGGCTTATTTGGTTTCTGGCCAAGAATTATATGAGAATATCGATACCTCTCCTATGTATGGATGATGACAAAGACTGGAAACAGACGGAAGCAGCTAGCCTGGGTCTGTCAAAAGGTCAAAAAAAAAAGAAATTACCCACCAGCAGCTCTAAAGCTCACTAATTAACATGGTTTATGTTGTTGGTTAAATCCAAACATCCGTGCTGGTAGAAGAATTTTGTTACCTTTGGACAGACCCGGGCTAGATGTTTCCCTCGTTTCCAGTCTTTGTGCAAAGCTGAGCCAAAACATCTGCTGGATGCAGCTTCATGTTTATAGAACAGACGTGAGAGTGGGATTCTCTAACATTGGTAAATCACCGTATTTCTCAAAACGTCAAACTACTCCTTTAAAGTCATTCATTTTGGTGATTTCCTCCCCATATTAACATGGGGGCCAATATTCACATGTTGCTAGCTATAGGTGATATTATTGAGTTTGTCTGTATTAACATTAGTTTGATGGATTAACTGCAGTTCGAAAAGTCAGTAAGGTTTGTTTTGTTTGTAGGAATACTCAGATTATTAATTAGGGGTGATTGTCCTCGAACTATTAGCGACCATATGTTACAAACAATATTGTTGGTTAATCTTTAAAAAAAAAGAAGTTTATTTTGTGTGTCCTTGGTACTCGGGTTATCCACCATAGTGCACAGGAAGAATGCAAAAGAAAAGGGAAAAAAACGATTTTCCTTCACATGTCAACTTTCCAGCCTTGTTTTTGTGAGCGTAGGTCAGCGTGTGTGAACATAAATGTTTAGAAAGACATGCTCTGAATGAGTATGTGTGTGTGTGTCTTTTGACAAGAGTTGTGTCTAGTGAGATTAGACTTCAGCTTCCCGAGGTTCCTGTCCCCTTCCCGTCTCCTGGTCTGGTGGGGGCCAATTTAACCCCTCGACTACTGTATAACAAAAGCCTCAGCTACTTCCAGTATGTGCCATGGAGTAGTGAAATGAAAGGAACAAAGGTGAGATGAAGAAAAGGTGTTCTCGTTTGACACTTTTTTTCCCCCTTTCTTTCTTGTCTGTAGGGGATGCATATCAGCAAGTGTTGTGGTTGGTCTCTGTCCCAGGGCAGGATGTGGCCTAGTTAGGGAGGAAGCTTCACACTGGACAGAAACCAAAGATGCTACTGGAGAGGATCAACAACGCTGTGAATCAAACTGACTGACCCGAACCGCTGAGGATCAAGCGCAGGTGTACGAGACCTGACCTCTGAATGTCTTGGGCTGAGTTTTACACAGCCAGCAGAGATTCACTTGGCATTAATCATTACATTAATCATTTCCAGTTGAAGATGTGATTTCTCAAAGTACATCGGTCTCAGAGTTCACACTGGAGAGCTGGTATGAGAGATCAGATGACTTAGCTAATAATACATTCAGGACAACACTACAACTGATTCGATTTCTAGTTGTTCAGCCGCACGCGTGTTCGGATCTCTGGGCAAATCACCTTTTTAATCTTTTCTAATTCTTGCATGGTGTTAAAGATACACCTGTGAATCATGGCAGCAGAAAGGATTTGACAAAAGCTTCTCCCTGGTGCTGGAACACGAGACAAATGTAGATTAATACGACTAGGTGAATCTATGATTCATTGCCTCTTAATTAATTGAGGAAAAGTAGACGGAATAAGTGCTGCATTATTCAAGTCACACAAGTTCAAAGAGAATATTTACTTTAATCACGGAGGCATAAAAAGTTTTGACCCTCATAAAACGAGAGGTTGAGGTTAAAAGGATATGGAACATCATCTTGGTTCTGTGCCTTTTTATACTGTCGCCTACGAGCGATGAGTTTCGACCTGCGGTGTCAACTGCTGAACAGCACTTGTGCATCTTGGACTCAAACAGTCTCTTTTTTTCCCCTCAGACAAACAAAATTCACATAGCTGCGAGGCCAAGGATAGTCCCAAAGAGACTACACTTGATGAATAATGAACATTGTGTATAAAGGTGACATGCAGAACCGCTTCACAATAGATTACGCTGGTATTATAGGAAGCGATTGCTGTTGGACGTTTGTGAGCAAGAGGAACTGACTGATATTGGCAAGGAGAAGTAAAAGAAATAGATTTTACCATTTTACAGCAGGGAAGGGGAATAAAAAACTTACTTCTTTTCTCTGTTAAATTGTTAATCATTCAGAATTCAATTCTAAGTAGACACATTAAAGAACTTCAAGCCTTAAGCACATACTTTCTATCTCTCAGACAGTATGATTGATTAAACTGCCTTGATTTACAGCATATTTCAGCTTCTTTGGAATATTGATCTGCCACAGAGTGAATTCACCTCCCGCTACTTCCAATTAGGGGCACCGCTTTCCCAAGCCCTCTTCAAAAATGACCCAACTGACTTGCTTCTTGAGAACATTGTTTCAGGCTATGCCAGCTCCCCGGTGGCTTCCTGATACAGAATCCTATAAGAGGAGGAAAAAAATTTACAAAGGAAAACTTAAAACTACCTTAAAAAAAAAATAAAATAAAAAATTTGGGAGGGCATACTGCACTTTTCAAAACCTCTGCATTTCCACAGGCAATGCAAGAACAATGTGAAGTAAAAAAGGCAAGACTTGAGATGATGCCCAAATTAGAAAGAAGACAAAGCTGTGGTGTGTGTTTTTCGAGGTAGGTTATAAGTAGGATTTATGATTTCCCCTGTAATCTGGAGACAAATTTCATCACGAAAGTCCAAGACTAGGGCTGCAGCTAGCAGTTATTTTCATCATCGATTCATTGTTTTGTTCAGGAAGTGTCAGAAAAAAAATTTGTGAAAATTGCTATAATGCAGTACACTAAATGCTGCCTGTTCTCGCTGTTCCTCAAAATGCGGGTCACATGTATTGATCAGCGTAGCCTGAAACATTTTTATTTATCAATATGTACTCAGTCCTGCTGCCAGACTGGAATGTCTTGTTTTTGTGAGCTTTACACATCTTCTAATTGTTAAACTCTTTTATCATGAAAAGGCCGTAGCCTCTTCAAAACTTACAAAACGTGCATCGCTTCTTTTCCAAGACTTTGATGCTATGAACACTTGAAAGTACTAGAGCCTTGGTAAATACATGTGTACTGCACAGCACATTTCAGCAATTTGGTGTTTTAAAAGGCAATTTCTGTGATGATGTTCTTTACGGGCATGTCTCTGGCAAAAGGGTTTACTTTGTTGGATGCTGTCAAAGGATACAGTCTGTGAAACCGTAGAGGAGAAAAGAAAAATGAGATAAAAACTCAAAGCTCATCTACTCATAAAAGTTTTTTTTTTTTTTTTTTTTTACATTGTGAAATGTCACTCTGGTTAACAGTTAGTCAACATTAGAGTAAGCAGTCTAGATCAGAGTTGGCAGAACAAACAAACATTTCCTTGTCTGGCTGCAGACAAATGTCACACATGTTCTGTTTGTTATCTAACCGAAAAATTAAAAGATCATCTATCATCCTGCAAGGACTCCTCACATATAACTTATAGGCCATTCACACTAAGATGGTGGTATAGGTTAAACCAGCTCTGGGAGTCCTCCTGTCATCCAGGGTCAGACCGGGGGGTCAGACGCTGCCCAGCTTTGGTGAACTAATGTTGCTAACCGGAATGGAAATTAATTAAATGATGCCAACGTTTAAATGTCATTTAATGGACCCACAGGAAAAAAAAAAAGAGAGAGAAGTGGGGGGAGAGAGAGAAAGAGAAGAAGTGTGGAGATGAGCACTAAGATCCTCATGAACCAAATTCTGGTCTGACAACTTTATACAGACATTTCACTGCTCTATGCCCAGGGGCTATCACACATTATCACACCGTGGTCAAAACTGCTCTCTACAAACCAACTAGCCCAAAGTTAAGCTATCTCCTTTATAGAAGGCTCGAGGGCAGCTGATTGTCTGCGAAGCCACAGAGCTGAGCCGAGCTATGTGTCATCACTGAAAAAGCACCACGAGAAAGTGCAGGTGATGTGCTCGTTTTCAAACACTTTCTTAATCCTCGAAGAGGGTATTTATCCTCCCGTCCTCCTCCTGTCCGCAGTGAGGCCCGAGGTCGGGCTCAGTCATAGACTTGCACCCCTGCAGGACGGACTAGCAGTCACACAGCGCTAAAATCTGGGATGATCTTCCTAACCAGCAGGAGAGACAGCCACCCCCGTGTTTGCTGTGTCTTTCAATAATTAGACCAGACACTTAGATAACTATAGATTAATTATTAGTGTGTTTGTCTCTTGTGTTATTTAATCATGAATACAAAACACTGGGATCCAGTCCACAATGCTGTGATTGTTCATCTACAGGGCTGGGATGATGCACCGACGGGTGATCAAGGAAAAAGCAACATAAAGAGTCTTAGTAAGATAATGGGTCACCACGTGCCAACAGAACAGCCTCAGTGCACCTTAGCATTGATTCTACAAGTCACTGAACTCTCCTGGAGGGATGGTGACCATTCTTCAAAAAGATATTCCCTCATTTAGTCTTTTGATAATGGTGGTGGAGAGCGCTGTCTAACAAGTCGGGCCAAAATCTCCCATAGGTGTTACACTGGGTTGAGTTCTGGTTTGACCCTTCCCTCAAATGGACCCAAACCATGCCAGCAAAATGCATTCAGACCTGTACCATTGTCTTGGTGTACGCCACACATGCACTAGCCCACATATAGGGATGGGAATCGAGAACCAGTTCCAAATTTCCAGAACCATTGGAATTGTTCTGCCTCAGAGCTCGTCAGTGTTGCAGCAGCAAAACCAACTCCTGTTTTTTTAACCAGAAAAAGAATGAAAATGTGTACTTTTCTAAAATAATATATAACAGGTGACCTATCTTATTTCAAATCTGGCTTGATGAAAAACCCACATAGCTCCACTTACTGCTGTAGTGCATCTAACGAATTCTCCATGAGCCCCAAAAATGTCTACTGCTGTACTTAAAACAGAGTCTTTATCAAAGCCTTTACTAAAGCAGAGTCTACCATTCATTTTGGAGAAAAAAAAAAAAACAATCATGCCAAAGAAAAACGCGCACACACAGCTTTCAGTGACTAATCTGCTGTGGGAGGTGGACAGCATGAAGCTAACAGTGCAGACTCCAGCTAAATAAACCATCTAAGGGTTGACACATCTGAGTAGAGATACAAGAGAACAGACACTCTGTGAGAAATTTTCCCTTTAATTCTGACACATCACACTTTTTCATACTCAACCAACAACACACACGCTGAGAGCTAATTCTCTTCATCAGTCTATGCGCTGCTCCTACAAGTCTGGCGACTGGGTGTTTATGTATGTATGTATGTATGTATGTATGTATGTATGTATGTATGTATGTATGTATGTGTGTATGTGTGTGTGTGTGTGTGTATGTATATATATTCCTCTTTAGATGTGAAGTTGTTTGTCCAATCTCTGAAAAACAGACCAAGTTTAACAAAATGGTTCTTCTTCACCGATTGGATAGGGTTTTGCAGCAGAGATAAATATCAGTTGCAACTCAGGCAGTGGTGATATGGGGGAAAGCGAAAGAACATTTTGTGTGCAGCACTCCGTAAAAATAAGACACCAAGGTGTTTAATGGTTCTTTAACTGAACTGACCCATTCCTTTTTGGAGCATGACTCCCTCCTAAAGCTCTTAGCTGTGTGCAAACTGTAGGAGGGCAGCTAGCGTGCAAGAATGTCTCTGTTATGCCGTATATAGCTGAGCCTACTTGATTCAGGGCGGTATATGAAAGCAGTACCTGGGAGACATACTGCAGACGTGTGCATGCATGAAGGCGGAAGCGAACGTGCACGTGTTCTCTAGGTTGATGTCGAACCAAGTGAACTGCATTTTAACTTAAAAATCAAACAGGAGATGTAGGTCAACCTATGACGCAGGGAGGAAAATATCCCAGCCTCAAATGGAAACACGTCTACTGATGGCACACGCTTCCAGAAGAGAAAATTTTACATATAGGTTGTTGTAGACTTTTTTTTTTTCCTAATCACTTCTTGCACATCCAGCCTCAGATGTCGCACCAACCTCACGCTGCATTCCCCCCTCTTCAAGATTTCCTTCTATTTTTTTCTATTTTTGAACGTAGCAACAAAAATATCACAAGGCATAAGACAACAATGGCACGTAGAAACGCTTCGCAAAAGACTTTTCCAGTGTGCCTCAAATAACTGCTGTGATTAGTGTGCAAGATAAATGAGAAAGATGGACCTGAGATAAATACCTCCTTCTCTGTTGTTGTCTTCTAATTAAAGGCCTTTTTAATCCCTTTATTATAATCACATATTCACCCTATCACATGTATCTCACACATCTTGCCCCCAGGTGTGTATGATTACAGAATGCAAATAGGCAATACACATACTTTGCTCATTATGAAGTGTGCAGACAGGCACATACTTGCACCCTCCTTGCCCTCTCTCGCACTTGCTCTTTCTGTTTCGTTGGCTCATGCCGGTCTCCCCATCTCTCCTTGACTCACTTCAAAGAGAACCCCCATTCCTCTAAAAGTGCCATTCTCCTTGGTGCTTATGGCTGATAGGCTGTGGCCTCATTCCCTCTCCGCTGCAGCCTGTCCCCATTGTGCCCCACTCTCAGAGAGTAGCGTGTGGGTGGAGGACAGACTGGCTCTCCAAAGCGAATGCCTGACATGGATGTATGGGCTGGGGGTGTATCCTCTCACCGAGCTAAACTATCATCCACCTGCAATTCCCGGCTGCCATATGCATCCTTCTCTGAGAGAGGGAAAGGGAGAGAGAGAGAGGGAGACAGGAACTGAGAGTACTTGTGGCACTCGGATGCCTGTTTAACTCTTGAGGAAACTAATCATCGGATTGAGGTACTGAGGATGATGGGCTACAGGCTTTCAGAGAGGGGGGAGGTTGCTTTAAATGCAAATCCCCTTCTTATAAAAATCGGTTCCGTTTAAAAGGATTTCTGGGAAACGATCCACATTTCCACGGCAGGGGAGACAGTCAGCAAGAGAAAACAGCATAGCACCAGTCAAACATCAAGGAGACAGAGGACGTGGAAAGAGTAGCAAAAGAAAAGGCTACATGTCTGTGAAAGAAGGGATTGAGGCTGAAGTGAGGCCTCTTAGATAAAAACGTCCTTTCTGCATTTGAAACACTTAGTGAGTTTTAGGTTAGATTGTGGAGAATTATGCTATTCATCATGCTAGTTATGCCATGGAGGAGTCAGGAGGTGAAAGAATAAACAGCAGGCTGTGCACGAAATGTGAGAACATCCCCCTTCTTTGAGAGTTTAAGAGGGCTGATCTCAAGCTTCGCCTCCACCTAAAAGTAGTCTACTATCAGCTGATGATAGAAATTTGAGCCCTGAATTTTTAATTCCACATTCCATGGAAGGTTGTTACATTTCGTTTTGCAGGTTGGATATTAGCAACTGGTGAGTGCTGCAGTGTCGCTTCATTCAAACGACTACCACTGAACACCACTGCACAAAGAAATTTCACTGCTTGTGGGAAAATTTAGGCACTTTTGTTAGCAATATATCAGCTTTTATGATGGCAATTATGGACTATGGTATTTTTTTTCTTAACAATATGTTTTAAATCATGTGACTCTAATGGAAACGTGAATTTATTACTCTGTTATCTCATTACTCCCACTTTGCCCCTGGTCCATCTACTTTTGAGTGAGAGCTCATTGTTCAGAACAGAGGCTGCACATGGATCATGCCAAGTGCCGAATAAAAGATATTAATGTCAGCTCTTTTGTATAGGTTTGCTTTGGTTTGAGAGGGAGAATGATATGGAACAAACCACCGCTGTGCGTAAAGTGTGCAAGAGACGGGGCGACACTTCACCTCCCTCTCCGTCAACACCAGCTAAAAAGTGCTGTCAGTGTTTTTCAATCCAAACAGCAAGACAGGCCCGTGCTAAACAATTACACTGGCAGCTGCACTCTCTTGTTGCATACTATGTGAAAAGATGACTTGTGATAAGGAGGCAACAGCTGCAGAGGCATACCATATTGGAGAATAGACACTCCCCATTGCAAATGCCAAAGAAAGATGGATTTACAGAGCTGCTCTAAACTATATGCTCTTAGTGCTAAACTCCCAGGCGAACATAAACAATTTTGCTGAAGTGACACTGCCTTAACTCGACAGCACGACTCAGCAATCACACATCAGCTATTTCGCCACCACTACTGATCCAAGTTGCATAAACACCTGTAACAAGAGCTTTATGGTGCATTTAATGGGAAGTGAGTTCCCAACCACATTTTCAATTTGCACACACACACGAAAAAAAAGAAAAATCACAGTGTTAAATTTAAAATAAAGGTTGTAATGTAACAAAAACATTTTAACGCTTAGCTCCGGCAAAAAAAAAAAGAGAACAAAATGCAACAAGGGTTAAAAAATGCTCTAAATTTGGAGGGAAACTTGACTATTACTTGGCCTGTCTACAAACTCGTTACACCCCAGACGATCACACAGCTTACTGAGTACTTCAGCATGGCTTCTGACGATGGTGTCGATATCACTGAAGCTGTGGACCTGAACAGGTGGAGGAGACTGCAGTGCTTTGTCACTGGCTTCATCTTGCCATTGGTAAGAGACAGAAACTGTATGTGCAAGGAATAAATAAGGGCAGGGAGAAAATGGGTTTTTTATAGTTTGAGCCTGTGAGTGGGACGAGAGGGAACCTTCATAGCTTACATTTATAAATTCAAATATGTTTTAAAATTGCATTAGTGGGGCTTATTAATACTGGATAAAACAATGCCTTTTCAGTTTAAGGCTTTGGTTATACTTTTCTCTATATGATACATTTTTTATATGCAAGGCAAGGCAGAGAAAGCATGTTTGTTTTTTTCTGTGCGAGAGTGTGTGTGTGTGTGTGTGTGTGACAATGTGTTTGCATGCTTGCTACTAATTTCCACCCAAAGGTTGTTATTAATTTCCAGCCAAAGCAATTATCTGATCAAGAGGTTTGTGTTTTAATCTTCATGGAGACAGAAGGAAGAGTGATCCACACGTTGAACGAGCAAGTGGTGTGTGTAAGTGAGTCATTTATCCTTTAGTTGGAAAAGGAGGAGAGATTTGGCAGCTGTGAGCTTCATCTGCCCTCCCATCAGTTCATTACAGAATTCCCTACTAGGTGGAGAACAAGGAGGGGGTGATCCAGAGTGTGCTGGCAGAAGAGCGGGCCATTACCCAAGACACAGAAACCAGACATCTTGTTCACACTTGGAAAGACACAGATGTTCTGGAGTCGGTCAACAAAGGCGCTATGACCCCCTCAGCCCCCGTCTACGTCCCTGATCTCCGCATCGTGCCAATGCTGCACCTGTCTGGAACCTGCATCTTGTAAATATCAGCAAGGGGGAGACTGCGACTATTATAAGGGATTTTCTCTGAAATATATTTGATCATTCTGCCAGCATAAACCTGAAGCACATCACATCCCACACATAGATCTGAAGTTAAGTATCTCCCATGTCCCAGAGAAAAAGACTGAAGAACTAAAACTCTGAGTTGAGTCAGATGTCAGGTACCGTGCTGTGAAACCTGCAGCGTCAGCTGGAGAAGGAGCTACAGCTCCACTAATGGCCTGATCCCTGGCTCCCAGAAAACGCTGGCCAAATTTAAGTGTCTGGGAAAATCCCAGACTTCTCTCTTGAAATATAAAGTCAACAATGTTCTTCCCGCAAGAATTCAGACTCTCAGTAGCTGCAGTGGTTTAAAATCTTCTTTTGATGGCTGTGTATGTACAAGCGGCAAATCCAAGCTTGAAAACACCTTTAAGAAATCCACGTCACATACGCTACATCCATATGTTTGTACAGTCTATAGTAGAAGCCACACCGAAAGTCCCCTCCTGAGAGAAGAAAGTGAAGCGGATACATGGCGTCCAGCCTCAGACCAGAGGCAGCTGACAGATTTGTGTTCCTGCCACACAAGTAATAGGTAGTAAACAACTAAACCCCTACCTCACACAACTCTACATGCTGGAAATCAGTCAGAGAAATTGTTGTTGTTGTTTTTGTTTTGTTTTGTTTTATGTCGGTGTATGTACTGTATAGAGAGTATATCAATTCTTCTTAATTTAGCGAAACTAGTTAGGGAGAGTGACATCCAGAAAACGTGCTGATTGTGCCACAATGATGCAACATCGCTTTAAGCAGCTGAGCCCAGAAAGAACACCAACCAGAAAAAGCATGGTGGAGAATAAAGGGTAGCCTTCACAGGAACAAAACAGCATGCAGCCTACACAGCAGTAAGGTACTTTTAAAAACCCTGCAGTTCAACAGCTCTTAAAGAAACCCAGTTGTGATCCTTTGATCCTCAGTAAACACAGGCCTATTATTTCCAAAGACCATTTTCTATCAAAGGTTTAACAAACTTAAATCAGTTCTCCGTACACTCTGCAGAACTGAAACTTCCTTATTAATGTCACAAAAAGACAAGAGACGTGGCAGGAGATTAAAAATAAATAGACACCTAGTCTCCTGATTTGTCAGTGTGGCTCCCTGAAACTCAGCCCTCCACCCCTGCATTAGGCAAATTATCCAGACACTGGCCCTGTTGTTACGCTGATGATGCCGAACTATACACGCCTGTAAAAGCAGACAATTTGAAACCATCATTTTCTTTTAACATTATGACAGATAATTTCAGTCTTTCGCTCTTATTTGTGCCTTCAGGGTTCACACAGCTGATTCGGGCAAATTTGCCCATTAATGTCAAATCTGCTGCCAGAAACGAATATAAATTATGATCCAGATCATACATTTGATACAAAGCGTTCGAGTCCTTTTCTTTCACAAGTTAAATGTAAAAGCAAAATTGCCAAGTGTAGAGCTCCACATCACCCCACAGAAATCACTACAGCCTTGTATTAGCCTCCACGCACTGAATGTTTTAGTATTGATTTTAAGGTAAGCTGGTTAAGGGCCCCCCAGGAAGCAGCCTAGGAACCTTTTGATGGCTTGAAAGTGAAAACTAATAGTAACGGGGTCTTAGAAATTGCCTTCCTGAAAAAAATCAGGAGGCTAAAACCAATAGTTCGATTTTTTTTTTTATTATTTATTATTCCTTCTTCTTATTTCGCTGAAAAATAAAACTAAATACCCCACTGTCTTAAGAGGAAGGAGGGGAAAAGACATATTTTCCGAACATTTCCACGTTGACATTCACACTGGGATTAGTGCTATGCCTGTAACATTCAGTGCTTGTGATCAGTGAGGCTGCAGTCATGTCCTGCCATGATGTTTCTCTGATTATTCCCCAGAGATTTAAGTTCTTGTGTTGTGTTTGCATAGCATGCTCTTAAAAGGCACTGTGGTTTCACTGCACTCAACTCTTGGTGATGGGATGGTAACAGGATGTAACACTAATTGGACATCTCACTCAAACATGTAACCACGGAAAACAAGTCCAGGCAGCGTTTCAATAAAATTAAATAAATAAATAAATCCAGACTCACCTTCCTCCGCAGAAGCCAGATTAACCCAGTTTAGGAAGATGCATCCCAGCAGGACCACGCTCCAGTATGTCAGCTCCATAGCGGTGTCGCCAAATGATAAAAAACGGACCGGCTGCTTGTGTTTTGCCTTGAATTAAAAAGCAAGCGGCACCGGCGGCTCGGCTGTGCACTCACTGACCGCAAACCAGTCCGCATTTAAAGTGGACTTCAGTTCAGAGAGCCTCGCACTGTGGTCAAAACGCTGCGGTAGGAAAACACACTGGAGCTAAGTGCAGTGATCAGACGGCTGTGGACGTAAAAGCCCCAGTCTGATCCGGCTCCTTTTACACGGACACAACACTGGAAACTTCTCCGTATTGTCCAACTTTGTGTTGTGGTCAAGGTCTAGGCAGGGAAAAAAAAAAACTAAACAAAAAAGAAAAACAACAGTCAGAAACAAAGCTCAGTATCGTAGCTCCTCTCCCACCTCAGTCCTCTGTCAGAACAGGGGGTGCATGGCTGAAACTTGCTGTGTCCTCGACTTTAATCAGCTCTTTGTGCTCCATACGACTTCTCCCAAATAACCACCCCCCACCCCGCACACAGATCGACGACCGAGCAGGTTGAATCCGCAGCCAGGGCACCTCACTGCACATCTGTTACAGGCAGAGGCAATCCACATTATCAGCCGGTTCATACCTTCCTCCACATCTTCTCGTCATGTTCGGCAAACAGTCCGCCACAAAGTGTGTGTGTGTATGTGTTTTTAGCCCCCTTTTCTTTTCTTTCTTCCCTTAAAGCTACCAGACTGTTTTTGGCTGCGGGGGGAGAAAAAAAAAATCCACGATAGGTGGTTGGGATATTGCGAGACAGGTCTAGCCTGGCCTGGTTTTACGGGGGAAAATCAGACTGAAACTGGAGGAAAATGTCTCCTGTTTGGTCTCTGGAGTCAGTGGAGAGGCTGGACGCACAGCAGCTATTAAAAGTTGTGCTGTAAAGTGCCTCGTACAGATGACTGCTGTGAGCTGGTCACCGCGGATTTCACCACCGCATCAAACCCAGAGTCGAAAGGCACCGGCAAGCTCCGCCCACCTCCCCGTTTCCATAACAGCAGAGTCCACAGCACGCGGAGTTTCCGGATAGCGCTTTCAAAATAAATCCTACATTACCACATATTTGGAAAGTAGTTAGTGTCCTAATTTACTCCTAGGGACACCATTCAGATTCTTTTTTTTCAGTGTGGTCCTTTTAATTTCGTAGACTGTACACTCATTTTAGGCCCCCAAGGAGTTGGGGGCCTCTGGTCTTCAGCCAACAAAAAATCCTAGGCACAAAACAACCTCACAAAGATGTAAAACAGCCACAAAGAGACATAAAATGACTACAAAGAGACACAAAATGACCACAAAGAGACATAAAATCACTACAAAGAGACGTAAAAGTAAAAGAAACACAAAACAGCCACAAAGAAATGCAAAACCAAAACAACAAAAATGCCAAAGGACCACAAAAGACACAAAACAGTCACAATGAGATGAGAAATTATCAAAGAGACATGAAACATCCAAAGATATGTAAAATGTCTGCAAAGAGACACAAAATGACCACAAATATGGAACTCAGGTACTGTTTGGAATAATTCCCATCAACTCGACAGTATCATTTTCAGGCTATGTGCTTGTTCATGCAGATTAGAGGACTTGAGTGAGCAGTATGCAGTAGGGCTTTCCACACAAGCTCTAAAAGGACAAATCTGTGCTCCTGAAAGTTTTCAAGCATGCTCTTATTCATAAACCTGGAGAAAAGGTTACTTGTAGCAAGGCCTCGTTGTTCTCTCTGTTTCAAATGCACAGACTGTTCCACATGAAGCGCCCTTTGGGTGAAAGCTCAATGAGCAAACAAGGTGCTTTTATTTTGACAGGAAACTAGCACAACGTCCGGTGATAACTACACTTTTTCTGACTGTCTTGACCCCCAAATAACAATTAAGTCAGCCCTATCTACAAGTGCTGGCATGCTGCTCCAGTAAACTGCCCTGAAGATCAATCCTGCAGGCTCAGTTCAGTGTGCCAGTCTTGGTCCAGTGGGAAAGCAGAATCTGTATCAATTCCTTATGCTGACCAAACACACAAGCACGCTTTTTTTTTTGCTAAGATATGCCTGACATAACTCCTCATTTAGGGCAACTCAGGGCCACAGAGCAGCACAACTGAGGAATAACGTCCTTTGACAACAGATCTGATAACTTCTGACACTTCTGCCCACAGATACAGCGCATGGTCTCCATTTGGGGTCAAAGAAGCTGGAATCTGCAGTGATGCAACCCTGCTGCTATATTGCCTATGGCAGAAATCTGTTTTTCTGGCTGTATGCTGAAAAAAACATAGATTTTGCATCATTAGCATTTCTAGCATTTGAGAAAGCATTAGCTGTCATGCATTTGTGTCACCTCACTGGCCATTTTGAAACTTGTACGTTTCAAGGCATCTCTCTCTGAAATGTGCATATTTTTCTACAACTAGCCACTCTGCATGCAGCATAGTTTAATGAGAGCCATAACATTACCAATTCATTACATCAGTATTTCAGCACAGCCTATTTTTGTATTTAATTAATGGGTGTTTTCCTCGAGGGGGACTGAATGGAATCACTTTTTGAAGAAGATCTGGGAAAGACAGCAGCATAAATAAAAGAAAATGCAAATTTTTAAGTCTAAATGACAAAATGTAAATAAGAGATTAGCAATTCAAGCTCACTAACAAGGCCAGACCAATGTTTAATTTTGGCAAGATGAGGCTACTGTTTCTTGTACTTTGAGTGCAGCTTCTGTTGTCATGCTTTTTTTTTTTTCTAATGTCTAGTGTCAGAATAAGTGGGTGAAACTCTGAGTTACATTCAAATTATCCATCCTATTGATATCATCACAGGCTAACACATGGTGCTGTGCTGTATCTTCCAGAATTTGACACAGCCCAGTAATAAACAAATCCTAGAATAAGGAATGTGGACATGCACTAGACTATGATGAGAGTTGTATGGCACAAGAAAACGAGTTTCGTTCATCACTGACACTTGCTTGTCTTAGTATTTACTGTGGAAAAATGTCTTGAGAGTAAGACAAGTAATATCAAATCATAGGAACAGCACAGTTAGGATTTGTCCTTGATTTCTTCTTCTTCTTTTTTTTTTTAAGTTATCTACATGTCTTTGTTTTTTTCCTGCTGTACACTGCTCAATTGCACTGAAAATGTTGGATGGACACTAATTTTAATAACTAAAGTCAATGAGAAAGAAAAAAAAAAAGCTCATCCCGACTCTGTAACGGAGCCTGTTGCACTCTTCTGTAACAACAGTCCTTTTTTCCAGTCTGTTCTTTTGTTCATATGTTAGTGTGTCAGATATGTGGATAGAAACTCGAAACAGCATGCATAAGGACTATGCTCAGGGGTTTTCAACTCACCAGAGCTGTCACATTTGCTGTATGCAGTGCACGAAATTCTTCTTCATAAGCTTTAATCAGGCTCTCACTTCCAGCACTGGCAAGCTGCTGTGGGAGCTTCAGCGGGAAATAATTGTGAAACAAACGAGACTGAGAAATGGCCTTGGGAGGTTCCATTTTTCTTCGTCCGAGTCTATAATTTGTTGAACCTCTTGAGTGTAAGACAGAAGAGCTTTGGGATCAGCGTGACCTACCAACAGGAGAAAACAGGGCCATTTGTCAGTTGTTTGTTCACACAATGCTTATTTTTGCAGAGGCTGTCTTAGCAGACAACTGAAAGTCATCCCAGTTTTACTAATCATAGCAAACTGTTGAAACTGTCTGCAAGAAGGTGCAACTTTGAAGATTTCTTTGGCTGGTTTGGACAGGCCTTTCCAGCTACAGGAAGAAGACGCAGAAGGAGGACGAGGTGCAGAGAGATTTGCTTTGGAGCAAATACTTGGACAAACTTCCTGGAACCAAGTGATTGTAACCATAACCACTATCCTTCCTTAACCAAACAATTGTAGCTTTTGTAATGTGACCACAGGTGATCAGATTACATTTGGCAGACCAAAGAGACTTAAATTCTTAGTCACAACAGCGTAGCTGCAGGGATGGCAATGTCATTCTGCTAGTAGGTCAAGGGCAGACCAGAAAACTGGATGTATTGCCATGAAAACTGATTCCAAGTTATTCCAAACAGTACCTGAGTTCCATGATAGGATGGAGCCTACTGACTTTTTTTTTTTTAAACCTTATTTAACCTTGAAGTCAATCGAAAATGCATGGATGCTCTATGAGATTCATGTGTTTTCTTTTCAGTGAAACTAAACTAATGACAATCCCATCGGCGTCTGGTGTTTAGGGGTAATTAGAAAATGTTGCTAACACACTGAGCTAAGATTGTGAATATGGTAAACGTACCTGGCTGCTATACATCACGATATTAACACAATGTCATTAGCTTTTAGCTCAACGTACCACCGTGTCTAAGTACAGCCTCAGCGAGCATGACTGTAGTCTTGTTTCCCCCCCCCCACACACACACACTTCGTAAGCAGTGTGGCGTTGAGTCTTTCGTTGAAGGGCATGATGAGCTGGAGAATGAACCACCAATTGCCCTGCAATCAATGGCCCCACTCCCCTCTACCTGAGCATTAGCCACCCCATTAGAGTTTGCCCATCTATTCTTTACACATTGCATTAAAAGGTGGCTCTTTAAATGTAGAAACACAATGAGAAGATAACTGAATTTTTTCCCCATAATATGAGGTATCGACCCACAACAACACTAAGAAACTATAATGGCATAAGGTATGCGATGGGATAAACAGCTAAAAAGATTTTTCACAGTGTGCGGTGGAGCTCCTTTCTTGATTCATTATAGAATCACCAGATAGGCATTTTGATTTCTGCTTCTGCTCTGTCACTTTTACACAGAGACAGAACAGAAGCACTGCCTCCAATGTCCTCCAAAGTCTGAATGTTGGCATTATGTCTTATTTTTCAGTAGCATCCATCTGGTTAGTGCAGTTTACTCTTCCTTAAAATGGTGTACTTGGTATTTTGTGTATAGGCTAATTCCCACTGGCACATGGATGTATTAGCCAAAGCGTTGGCATATTCCTGCACGTAGTCTTCCTAATTTAGGGATCATATGTTTTCACTGCTGCTGCAAAATGAAAATGCATCTGGCCTAGGTGACATTATAAGCCTTCATGGGTTAAGCTCTACCCTCGCAGCTTATAAAATGACACCAGAAGGCTGAATTTTTAAATCACTGTCATGCTCTTGGTCGGTGAAACAGTGCAAAACCAAAATCTTTGTCATTTCCAATTAATTTCAAGGTTGTTAAATATTACCCGCTGAAGGTAACATTCCTTTGAAGCCAGCATGCCATGTTTTAATAAGTGGAATGGGCATAGAGTTGACATTTTTCCACCGAAGTAAAATGTGTTAAAACATTTCTCACAGTCCATTTCATTTCACTCTCACATTATTTTAGTATACAGATATCTTCTGTGGTAAGGTTGGCTGCAGTGTGGGTTTTTCTTTTAAATAATTTCAAATAAGAGTCACAAAAAGGCAGAAGAACCCATTAATTTAATTTAGTCCAACATCAATCTGAGAGCTATGGGCCAAAACCACAAGAGTCTGCCCAATCTTGGCCTGTAACCTTAAAGAAGGCAGCCCTTTTCAAACCAGCAGAAAGCAGCATCTTAATGGCAAAACCCTGCACCACACCCTGCTGTGCACCAATCTGAAGATGAATCACCTAATTGTCATGCAGTCAGTGTGATATGTGAATAAAAAAGAGCTGTGAAGTGGCCAAAGTGACATCATCTGGATTTACTAACAAAGCACAAGATATAAACAAAAGAGTTCAGTCCAAGTTGTCCTACACAAACAGTTTGATAGGTGCCAGCTGAGACCTCATGGGAGAAGGAATGAAAGCAGGGGACGAAGAACCAGCGAGTAGAAGACGCAGCAGGCTGAAATGAACAATAAAATATGAACACGGTAAGGATCTGTGTTTGATCCTCCGCTCCGGGCTGTAGCTGTCATGTTGTAATAAAGGTAACAAATGATGCTGACGACCTCCTGTGTAGAGCAAACGTTTGGCAGACTGAGTGAAACGTCTTGTTAAAGTCTATGACCGACAATATCCCTTGCTGTGTTTGAAACACCCAGATAGAAACACGCCTGCTGTGTAATCATCCTGGATCCATAGGATTACCTTAACCAAAGAATTTAATCTGTGGAGGAGAAAACAGGCACACCCTTCTAATAGTTCATACAATAGAAAGGCATAGAGATAATATTGTAAATGCAGTAAATTAAAATTTACTTGGAACTATTTTCTGAAAAAGCCCCTGTGTACCACCACTCATATGTACATACTTTCACAAGGCCTCAGCACTTCATGTGAGAATCTTGAAGTCTGCGGCGTGCACTGCACTGCTGAACTAAGAGTAAACATTCAGGGATGACTGATGCTTGAAACACCTCAGCTGGCGTGCCTTCAGGTCCGCTGATAATATTGGCTTTGAGTTGTGTGATAGGTTGTGTTGTAGTAAAAATGCTCCACTGGTTTCCCATGCAGAAGTATATGAGCAATTCTGAGATTTCTTTGAATGCTTTGAGATAATTCTGAGTTGAGTCTTCTCTCTAACACATACACAGCACACACCTCAGCTGTCCTTTTATCCAAATCCCACCCTGTCACTGCAGCTCTGGACCCCAGCAGCAGCAGCAGTTACACATAAAGAGGTATTGCTCCATTGTCCAGCCTATTGTGAAACAAACTGCGAACAATTGCTGGAGATACAGCACCAGGGCCAACTCGTAACAAGTAATGACTATCATCTTGATCCCTCCTTGAGTTGCGAGATTGAACTGTTTGACAATTATCCTGCTAATGTCACTCTGCTAGCTTCCTCATTTCCCTGTGTTTGGAGAGAAATTTGGTTGTAATGAGTGGCTTAATTTAATTATTCCATTTGGAAGCTTTCATTTCTCATTCCTCTTTAGTTTGAAATTACTGGCGGTGAAACAGGATGCTTGCAATAGATTGCGTGTACATCTGCGATATACAGGGTTTCAAGATTTTCAGCACACAAATCACTTTAATGATTAAAGAGAGATTTTACCCAGTTTGACGGTTACTTAATCAGGAGGGAATTTCAAGTCCTAATTTCGAAGAAACCACATTTATTTGGCACTGTTTTCAATAATCCATCTGTCAGGCGCCTGTCTTGCTCTAGGATCCAACTGTGCGTTCTTCCACCAGCTTGTGGGTAGAGGCATTACGTGCCCCTGTGTATGGTACAGACCCTTGTTAATGGCTGACAGGAGAATAACAGAAACGTGGATGGGAGTAACCTTCTGGCTGCAAGGCCTTACTAGTTTAAATCCTGTTTATGACCTTTGATGGATGTTCTCCCCTCTCTCCGTCTGATCCTTTATATCACTTTCAGCTAGCATAATACAGCTGAGACCAGGCTGTGGTCACCCAGGTGATTGATGTTTTACATTTTAGGAGTGAAATACCTCCAGCCTCAACATGACCCTGAACGAGATAATCGGTTAAGAATGAATAGATTCATATTTTACCTCACTCATTTAAAAAAAACAAAAAAAACCCCACAACTTTAAAATACATGTTTCCTATTTTCCTAAAGTAGGTTTAAAGTGGGAAAATAATCTCATTCCACACTGTCTGAGCTTGTTCATGCTCTCCTTGTTGAAGCTATGTGATGTGTACAAAACCCCAAGACTCCACGTTTTTTTAATGTCTGCACCATTCAAACAGATGGAAATGTTGTAGATGTTTTGTTTTTTTTTTGCCTCATTTTAAACCCAAGATTCCGTTTTGACATATTTTGGGGGGGGATTTACATTAGTATTGAGAATAAAGTTTTGGGTTTGAACAAAGTTTGGCTGCAAAGCATGAGGTTGTTTGATGAGTGGCCCATCTGAGGGTCAGTGAGACCTAATGAGTTACAGCTTTTTGGGGTTTTTCACAATGACCTTTCTACTGTTAAAGTAAAAAAAAAAAAAAAAAAAAGGGGACCAATACACAATTCTATAACCACATAAAATGGAAGTAAATTCAGGAAAAGAAAGACTTTGTGTGCCTTTGTGTGTTCCTTAATCAGTCAGACGTCACAATCCCGTTTGCTCATGTACAATAATGATATGAGAAAACCATAACTAAACAGCACTGGAGAATATGACAAAATTAGATGTGGGTGTCTGGGTTAGATCTTATGTTTCTGATAGTTGAGTTAACCTTCTGTTTACATACAAATGACAGATTGTGCCTTTACAAACTGTACAGAGGTAAAGTCGGAGGCAAGCGCAGGGATATAAGATCTTGTCAGCCATACACACAGTTCGAATATCCTCATGTTCATACACACACACACTATAACATAACATGAAATCAAATGATAGGATCCTCGTTGTGTGATTTTCTAAAGGGAAAATGGTTTCCCTGATGAGGGGGGTGGGGGGTGGACCAGCAAATAAAAGCCAGAGTAAGTATGTGCAAATGCAGCTGAGAGGAGCTTGTGTAAGCAGCTCAGGACTGAGGAGAATGAGTGCCCTCCTCTGGTCGTACTGCTCCTTTGCAGTTTGTCACCTGTGGAACTGTGAGACATGAAATCATCAACACAGACCAAACAAAAAAAAACAAAAAAAAAGGCTGTGGAGTCCATTTTCAGAAAGCATTTTTAAATTAATTTTATTATTTTATAGCTAATTTACAACAAGCGCTTCACTGAACTGGAACATTTTATTTTGCTTGATATTGTCATTGTTAAATATATTTTTCTGCATCAGTTGACTTTGTTGTAAGTTTGTAATCAGTCTTTTCTGTAAAAATTCATATATTTTATAAGGAATATCACACTATGATACGGATGGCTGAGAGAGATATTAAGAAATACATTGAACCCTCAAATAAAGAAATTGAAAACATATTCCATTCATGGATGTGTTGTCATGTGTGGTTGTTTCTGTGATTCTCTAAATGTAAATGGATGTGTGGACGTGCTGATATCCTTGTGTGTGTATGTGTGTGTGTGTGTGTGTGTGTGTGTGTGTGTGTGTGTGTGTGTGTGTGTGTGTGTGTGTGTGT
>JBBMJY010000004.1:9576957-9618022 GCA_037833715.1 Toxotes lorentzi
GTGTGTGTGTGTGTGTGTGTGTGTGTGTGTGTGTGTGTGTGTGTGTGTGTGTGTGTGTGTGTGTGTGTTTGTGTGTTGCACACCTGGAGTGTGCAGATGTTGTGTCTGTGTTTGAGCAGTTAAACTGGGCTGTGGCTCTGATGGATTCTGTCCTTGCATTGATTCAGCAGTGTGCATGGCTAAATCTAAAGCCACACATCACTCCAACATCTCTATTATATTTACAGCATTTCTGGCCAAGACCCAAAAGCTCTTTCAGTGTGGACAAAAAAAAAAACAACCAAAAAAAAAAACAAAAAACAAAAATATACAGACTTGAGATGGAACCAGTGACAGTCCTAAATAAATAATAAATCATAAACAAAAACAGAAATTGATACTTGTCATTCACAGGCTTCAGCTGTTCCACCATGAGCTAGTGAGCAAAAATAAAACAAACAATAAATATGAATGGTCACTTCCATCAACACTTCCACCTTCACTCTTATAATTCAGGACAAATTATAAGTAAATACAAACACATGCTCATAAAACCTTGGAGTCCTTTTGTTTTCGCTCACCATCTTTTTTTCCCCCGCTGATACCTGTAGCATATAATGCCGTCAGTGCAAACTTTATAAATACTCTTTTTTCCCCCTTAAATCTTAGACACATGTAAAACCATCTTCATTGCATAACATCATAGCAGTATTGCACTACATCTTCATGTGCGTGTCTCACTCTCTCGCTCTGGCGCACACACATACGCACACCACCCATTTATGTATTATACTATGTATTATAACCACCAGTGGATGGATGTTATAAAGGATAGATATTCTCATATGGTATCATTTATATATTGTATACATAACACACACGCTTTCTTGTCACCCGCACACACAAGCGGCAAACGCACGAATGAGCACGCACACAGTCACACATACACACACAGCTGCATTGTACATGTGTCTCAATTCGTTCTCAACGTGTACAAGAACATGTCACATACGTCAGTTCAAAGCTCTAGAGTGAGGTCTGCTTTACATCGACTTGAACGGTTCAGTTATTTCTTTTTGCTGCGTTTACACAACAATAAAATGGGAACGTGAGTAAATTCAACAACCAAACAGCAATATTACCCAAAGAAATCAATGGAATATTGTTTGTAGATGTTGATTTTTACAGACCTAGTCCCGTTAGAAATTGTCATAAAAAAGATATATATATATATATATTTATATTTATATTTATATTTATATATATAGGCCATTTATTTGTTAAACATGACTTAGCTTTAATTTGTGTGGACACAAGAGGGAGAAAGAAGCAGAGAAAAAGTGGAAGAGAGGGAATAAAAGAAGACCTATTCCTCCCACACAGAGGAGTTTCCACACACGAATGTGCACAGATGCGCACACACAGAGACGCACGCGCACATATACACACACGCGCACGCACACACAAGCTCACACAGACACACACACACGCCATGGCTTTTACTGCGGCCACTGGAAACAGTGTGTACGTCTGCGGCTGAGGGATTCTTTTGGAAGAGTGATCGGTGAGTTGGCTGTGGTGCGATGAAGCTAACAGCTCTGCTGTTTGTGCCTAGAGAGATAACATTCATCCTGGATTCTGACTTGCAGGTCAGAACAGCCAGTCCCCCTGTAGAGGAGTGTGCTAGGTTACAGCTGAGGTTACAACTCTACGTGTGTGTGAGTGTGAGGGTGTTTGTGTTGGTGCGTGAGTGTGTGTGCATAAGAGAGCAGAGGCTAAAGTGGATTTCAGGACTGGCCTCCCATGACCATGTCTCATGACCTAGACTCTCTTCTATTCTTCCTTCATGAGACATGCTAAAAAAAACTCCTCCACAATAAGGAAGTGGCGAAGGAGAACACACCCTACTCACTTGCCTTTCTTTTTATTATATATATTTTCTCTTTTTTTTAAGTCAGATTTTTCCATTGTTTTTGTCCCCTGTCTCCATTGTCTTTGAGGATGCATGCACAAATTCAACATAATGAGTTTTTTTATCATTATAATTATTTGAACTGCCTTTAAATAATGCCTCGCAATATTCAACATGGGTGATTGAGCAAATGTCAGTCTTGGTCACTGAGGTGTAACTCTGAGTTCCCACCCAGAACCAAGAAGAGATTCACAAAAAAAAGGGACTCCTTGCCAGGAAAGGACTCCTGGTCAAGAGGGACTCAGCAGGATCTGGGCCCCCTGTTCTCAGTCTTCCCCCTTTCCTGTCCTGAAACAAGGCAGAGCTGACAGGAGGAGGAGGAGAGGAAAGCCAGGAGGTGATATAAAAAGAGGGGCCAGTGTCCTTTTGGGCACCTCCATCTCAGACATAGGCGTGTGGAGGTGTTCAGTGGGGGCTTGAGACTTCCGAGGGATTGGGAGGGTGAGATGGTCTTAATACTACCTTGGGGTCCGTCCCTGCTGGGTCACCCTCTATCCTCTCCTTCAAGCCCTGCTCAGACCTAATGTCTTATGTGTCCAGGTAAAATCCAGACTGTGTCTAGATCCAGATGACATGGACTGTAGTTCACACCTGGCGTCAAAATGCATCAGTAATCACTTATGATTGGATTCCGCTTCACATTTGATTTTATCTGTTGGGAAACTGCAACTGTATCTAAACAGAAAAAAACACACACACATTAAGTTGTTTGACATTGCTAAATCAACGGTGTCCACAAGATGCATTTTAATGCTAAGTGTGAACAGGGCTTTGATACTCAGTCCTGCCTCATTAAAGTGGAATACTGATTAAGTCTTTTCTCTCAGTCTCTTTCAGACTAATTACACATCACTGTGTTCACATCTGTCTTAGAGTCTCTTTTTTGGTATCAATCTTTGCCTCGCTGTGTCGCTTCCTGTGTTTGTCTCTGTTTCTGTGTTTGTCTTAGTATGCATTTGTCTCTCTGTGTCATTCTCAGTGATTGCCTAAGCACTGACTTTGCTGGAGGACAGACAGGCAGGCGAGGCTGGCTTGGCTGTGTGGGTGAAGGGTGGTGTCGGTTTGTGGTGGTGGTGGTGGCGAGGGAGGGGTGGCCGGGGTGGGTGCAGCATCACAGCCTCTCCCGAGTGGGGATCCAGATGTAAGGCCCTGATTGCTCCTCGATCACTGTCTTTACTTTGTGATAGACCTCTTCAAAGCTGTCCCCTTCCACGACAGCTGCAGCGGGATGTGCGAGGGAAGGAGAGAAAACAATGAGGGATGGAGGGGAAATGGCACAGGCAGAGGCAAAACAAAAGAGAAGAGACAGACAGCAGGAAGCAGGAAAAATGGAAAAATTAGGAAGGGGAAGGAAAAGAGACACAAAAAGATGGACATTTATCAGATGTGTTTTTGTGAAACATTGTGAGGAATAATCAATCAAAATACATCATGAACACAGTTTGATAATCTATGTACATCTATATCGTGAAATCACAAGGTTAAACAAAAGGCACATTTCCATTTGGTGTCTGTGTCTACAAAGTCTCTCACATGTTTATTCACTCTCACACATATTCTTTCAGTATTTGGTAAAATGTCACATATGACGAGCTGTTCATGATTTGCTATAAATCGTAGACAGCCGCGGATTTGTCAGGAAATCTAACATTCATATTCTGTCAACTGCTGTGATTTGCCCTAAATGTGTCGCTTAAATGTTAAAAAGCCCTGAGTCTTCCCAGAACACATTCATTTTCCCATTTAATTCATTCTGCAATACCAGGAATATGTAAATGTGAAGTTCATCTTTGTTGGACAGTTTAAAAAAAAAAAAAGTGAAGTGAAGTGAAACACATATATTTTTACCCTGTGAAATGTGCACAGAAGCACCAAGAATGAACTGAAAATATGGACAACCGGTTGTTTTTTTCAAGTCTTGTTCATCATGAAAAGAAGGATTTTCCTGATCACCACTTCACATCGAGTGGATTACGAGTAAGCATACAATGGAGTACAAACGCAGGTGTATCAGCTCACGGTTACCATCTGTTACTGGTAAGTATGCAGGGTGTGTAGACAACGCAAGATACACATTTACTACTTTGAAATCCCAGGTTCTGTGTTGTTACCTTGCGTACACATCATTTCTGTGCACACTTACCTGAGAAACACTCTAGGAAGTCTTGCTCTAGTTTGAGGGCTCGGTCCATTCCTTTCCTGGCCTGCTCCTCTGTCAGGCGAGTGTTGATCTCTCTGTTTACATCACATACAAAATAATCTACTGTAACAGATATGTTTCACAATGCATGGCATATTCAGTTTCCATGAACGAGACATTTCAAAATGCGTCAAGAACTTCTGCGGTACGTACAGAACATTCTCCAGAGACTTGGGCCGGACAAAGATGGCGATGGGATGAAGCTGAGCTGCTTGTAGCCTGCGCACAGCGTTGGCCGATACATCCAGGATGCAGTGTTTCCCCTGCTGCTCGTGCACAAGAAATGAAAAGCAATGAAAAGACACGATAGAAAGGAAGAAATGATGAGGATTGATGAGCACACACTGTTAATTTAGTTATGACTTTAAAACCGCCATTTAATCAGGCAACAAGCCACGAGAGGTTTGCAGCTTATAACTCAGACATTTCTCTAATGGAGCAAGTTATTTTTGATCACCAATAAATGTATGATATTTAAAGAACTCTCCTGTGTCTGATCTTATAATTATAGTACCAGTTATTATTTAGCAATTAGTGGAAGTAATTAAACCAGCTGCAACAAAGGATTGGGAAAACATTAAATCTCACTATTTTTATTGAATTTTATTTCCTGGTGCAAGGTGTTAGCTGCACACCTGCTCAGCCACCTCGCGGACACTCTGGACACTGGTGCCATACAGGTGACTGTTGTACTGGCCCGCCTCGATGAACCGATGGCTCTGGATGTCCTTCTCCATCTGCTCCCGTGACGACACAAAGTGGTAGTCCCGTCCGTCCACCTCATATTCCCTCTTGGGCCGCGTGGTGTCTATCAGGCGAAAAACGAAACGATAAAAGCCGCACATACACTCGTACCAGAGTCTTAGAATCTCACAATTAAAGCAATTGCTTCTCTGAGATGGGATGAATTATGCAGACATCACCCTAAAATGGCTGCAGGTGGCAGCACTGACATCAAATAATAACCAGAGAGTTTCTGTGACTGACAGCATAATTACTTACGAGGGACACAAGATCCAAACTTATCAGGGAACTCAGACAACAGGTCATCATTTATTCTGTCCTTCACGGGACCCAGAATGATGATGGGCCTCGCGTAATGAACTTAGCATGAGGAGAAAGAGAGTAGGAGCATTCAGAAAAGGGAACTTAAATCAAAAATCCAACTTTAAATAAGAGGTTTAAATAATGGATGTCTTCTTCTTATTGACCTTACCTTCCACTTGGGTGACTGTCTCATAACTGTGAGATGTTTTATCTCTCCCTGGAGACAGAACACAGAAGCATTCAGCCAAATTTCATTTTACCATTACAGAATGACATCTAGGTTTATGGTTCTCTCTCTCTCTCTGTGTGTGTGTGTACTTGTGCGTAATGAACGTGATATATTTTCAAATGCCGGAGCTAATACATCAGATGTCGTTATTGACAAGAACAGCAAAGACGTGACCAAGCTGGAGGTGAAGTGTACTTTGGACCAGAGTCTGGAGGAAAATGTGAATGAGGACTGCTTGTGTTTATATCTGGCAGTCTGTGTGATGTCCACAAATCCAGAAAACTGGTGGTGATGTTTAAATGACAGCGATACTAAGAGAATAGGGTAAAGGTAAGGAAAGGACTGCTCCTATTGTGCACTTATTGACAGTTAACACATTTGCATTATACCCAAACATTACCCTACAGAAGTGAACATGTGCATTAAGCGTATGCAAATAAAACAGTAAAATCTCTGCTTGTGTCAGCAGATCCTGCACTTGTTTTGCTGGGCCCTGCCCATTTCAGTTTTAAATGTAATCTGCTAAAATCAGTATAAAAAAACATGTAAACAGTATCTTGCAGTGTCAATATACATTTATGCTTCATAATAATCACCTTGAGTGCCCAAGCTGTCTCGACCGTGGTCCTGCAAAAGAAACGAGAGCAGAGGTTTACACACAGGGGAGAGAAAACCAGCCTCTTTCAAACAGCCCTGGTGGATTAACTTACCCTCTCTTTGGTGTTAACACGAGACCACTCTTTTCTTTCCACCCTGTAGAGACAAGGACAAAAAAAAACCCTCAAACATTAAAATCTGGGAGGGGCTGTGTGATTTACACCACATAAGTCTTGATGGCTCAAATGGCTTCAAATATATGAACAATCACGCTAAAGAAATAGTTAAATTATTAAGCCTTTCAAAACATCCCAGGTAGATTGCTGTCTAAACTTATAACTCAGACATTAGTAGCTGTAGTCACACACTGAGTTTGATTATGGTGTTTTGTGATTCACAGGGAAAAGTGTGGCTGACCTGTGCTTGCTGGGGATGAAGCCGACCTCTTCAGCCTCATTCTGGGGGCTGACTTTACGGGCCTGCCACCACTCCTCGTCTCCGCAGTCCAACACGTGCAGCACATCCCCAAACTTGAAGCCCAGTGCTTGACTGAGGAAGCCACAGTCCGCAGTCTTGTCATAGTCAAAAAGAGCCCTGAGTGATGAACAAAACCGAATCAGTCACTTGATAAAAAAAACTCTTTTAGATTCTATTTAACCTCTTGTACACCTCTTGTATAATGAACAGTCTTCTTCCATTTTTTTTGAGCCACTTCATCATAGCATTTTACCACAGTCTGGAAACATCACATACTGTTTAAACTGTGATGGTTTTTTTTTAAAGGAAATATCCAACAGCAGGATGTAATTTTAATAAAGCTGCACGAAATGAGACATTCTGACAGTAACCTTGCATGCAAGCCACATTTCAATGTAAATTATGAGAAAAGCAAACAAGAGTTTTGTTAAACAGTAAAGTAGTTTCTCCTCCTTTTCATTGGCCTGACTTTGGCGTGAATCCTGCTTAACCTGTGCCGAAAAGTTCACCTGCCCTTTGGTTGTTTGTATTTTAAGGGCTTCCGTATTTAGCACAAAGCGAGGTAACTTAGGGTTTACCTGTTTCGGTAAACTGAGCACAGACAAAGGTGAAGGTATAGAGTAGCGTTAATGTGAGGGCAGACATGTTATATCAATTCAACCGCAAACAAAAGAAATTGTCATAATAAAGCGAGAAGACGGTGTTTTCTCGGCGATGCTGAAATGAGACAGACGCAGAAGAAGCGGGACGAACATGGCTGCAGATCAGTGGACATGGTGGAGGACTTTTGGAGGAAAAAAAAAAACTGTATCATGAGACCTGAGACATCCAGGACGGATATCATGATTGTCCTGTTACTGCTGGCTGTTGAGTCACACCTGGACCTGGCGAGGACTGGATCACCCGTTTACTCAGGACATTAAGTATGAAGTTCATCTAAAGGTAAGCGACGACTCATAGTTGTGTTTGTTCTGGCTCGGTATATTCCTCTTTCCTGAGCCCAATCCGCCCCACATACAGCATTGCATAGACATGTCATAATACTTCCACATCTGGACCAATTCTGCCGCACACACAGGAAATCTTCCTGGCTGTCAGTCAACACTGGAAGATAACAGCTGGAATAAGTCCAGATGTGGAAGTATATGGGCCAGCCTTGGTCCGAGGACCCAGTATTGGGCCAGAAGAAAAAAAAAAAAGTCCTGTGGTTTTATGACTGAATGTTTGCTCATTGTGACAGGGTTTTCTCTTTCATCTGATTGCACAGACTTATTATGAAGATAACTGCTATTGTGCATTACTCTTTCTATAGCACTCATTTCATAGACTTCACTCACTACCGTCCCATCATCTTATATTCTGACTCCGGCTGGTTGGTTTGACGTGAACACTCTTCGACAGTGGATGCTATAGTGATGATGTTCAGGGGGCTGAAAACAGTGGAGAGCTGCAGCACTCGGAAGAGTTTATCCCACTTGCATGTACACAACTCTGCACTGGTTAGATAAGCACGGGATGATCTCAGCAGCTTTCTTTGCAGTATTTTGGCAAAAAACTGGCTTGTGATGTAACTAAAGTCCAATTTTGTTTGCACACAGCGATGCCTTATGTTTGTATGTACAGGAGTTCTGAGCTCAGGGTCTATGGTGTGAAGTGGTGAGCTGTAGCATTTTTGGCCTGTTTTGTGTTTTACTATAATTTAAAGGGGTTTTCAGTAAGGTGGTGCAGATTACTGTGAATGTCTAAGTACAGTGATTATTAAAATCTACAGTGTAATTCACATTGAACACAGTAATGACACAGTTTTATTAATATTTACACAAAATCTTGTATGGCTTGTGAGGCCACAGTGAAGTGACACTATGGTAAATGCTGTCTTGAAGTCTTTTTTGGGCTGTGTGAGATTGTAGTTTCCTGCAATGTGTAAATGTATGGCATCTATTTCTTTACAGTTTGTAACATTTAATGTGCACATTTGGTGTAGACGTTGTGTTAATCCAGCCCTGTCTTGAGATTTGAGCAGCGCTTAACCTACCTTGAGTTTATAAAGAAAGGGATTCATGATTCAATGTTCCATTCATTTTCTCTGTGGATATTTAAAAAAAAAATCCCTATATTAAAAATGTAAAGCCATGACTCAAGCCAGCATAAGCACAAGACAAATTAAAATTATATATATAAAAAAAGGCAGAATTTCTAAAACTGCACCTATTGACAGAATGAAGTGCTCAGCTCATAAAACGTTTTGAATGTATTGGACCTCCCATTATTCTCACACAGCCGGCTACAACTCAGCCATTATTTAAAATCATATAATAAATCATAGTATATGTTCCTCTTTCCTGTATGTAGTGTAGTGTTTTGTGATTTCTTGTTCATATAGTGCCACGTATTTGTCATTCCTTCTCTCCGTTCTGGCATCTTAGCATTGTCTGCAGTGCAAGTAAGCACAGTTTCTTAAAAACAAAGTTGAAAGCAGCCCGTCGTGGGAGCATATATTCTTTAACAGTCTGGTAGCGTAGGGTTATTCTACTTGTACAGTTAATACATTTCCTTAATAATTAAATTCCCTCTGGAGACTATGAATCATATTCTCACTTTCAGAACTCAATAATAATTCAGCCCTAGAAAGGCTTTGCATTTGGTTCATAAATTTAAAAACAACAGCTTGAAGCGTAACAGCACTTTAGTGGATGGTTTTACTCAAATTATGACTAAACATATGACAGCAACTCTACAAAAGAGAAGTCCTCTGGTCCTAAACCTGCTGCATTGATTGCTAGTTAGCTAATGCGTTTGCAACTAGATTTTGTCTGCTTTAAATTAAACAAACCCTAAATATTTTCAATTCTTTTAAATGTAGAAATGTAATCACAATTACTCCTATGGGCCTCTGCTAGAGAAGTGAAAGGGTGCATTAACCCAAAAAGCTTGTCTTGTAGCCACTGTGTCACATTGTACTGCAGAGAGTTTCTACTTTAAGTGTGAGACCTGATGTAGAAGCCTCTCTTTGGATTGCTCCTTAGCGTCGTGGTCCCAGAGCCCATGCTGCTGTTCATCAGCTGTTCCCTCAAGTCATGGATCTTAGCCTCAAAACGGCTGTACTCTGCAACAGAGAAATACAAACACACAGAGAACTTTTGGCTTCTTAGACACATGAGAAGTTTGCTTCATAGCCGACAAAGATGCATCAATGCAACTCTCTCACATTTAAAATCTGTATATGTCTCTGCAGATGACTAAATGGAATCGTTTTAAGTAAAGTTACTCAAGGCCAGGGAGAGGTATGGCACTGAAAACTCTGAATGTAACCGAGTGTAGACTTCATTTTGTTCCCAGCAGAATTTAAAACTAACACTAATTATTTCTTTCTTTGGCCATTGCCTGCATTTCCACCTTCTTCTTCTTTTTTTTTTTTTTTAATCTGTTTTTGAGATAGTCTGCTAACAAACAAACAAGCACACAGACACTCTTTGCCAGAGTTAATAAAGAAAAAACAGGCACATCACTCCACTGCATGACTCTTCAGATGAAACCTCATTAAAAAAAATCTTGGAACAAGTAGATTTTGCAGCTGATTTGACATTGTTTTGTCACTAATTTAAAGTGAACATTGTAAGACTTGTTACTTGGCTAAATAATATAAAAATCTTTATGCATGAGAAAGTCTGAAGGTGTGTTGTTATCTGTGGCGGCTGTGGCTGTACCATCAGGTCGGTACTGAGCGATGATGGTCACCGTCTGGCCGGCGTTCTTCAGTGCTGCAGCTGCCTGTTCGTGTGTGGCCATACGCAGGTCCACGCCGTTCACCTGATGCACACACAGTACGACTGTGAACAGCTACAACTAAAAAGTCACTCAGTTACAGTGTGGGATGCATGAAATGTGCGTGTTACAACTTTATGAAGATAAGTGTCTTTACACTGAGGATCTGATCGCCCTTGTGCAGCTCTCCGCTGAGGTCAGCTGGCCCTCCTGCCAGGATGAAGGAGATAAAGATTCCCTCTCCGTCCTCTCCTCCAACAATGTTGAATCCCAGACCGGTGGAGCCTCGGTGGATCAAAACTCTGCGAGGCTCCCTGAAAAAGAGATGACGGAGAGAGGAAAGTAGAAAGTTATGTTATCAATAATACTTTGTACAATCCAAACTCAAGCAGAAACAGTAATACCAACACTAATACTGCTAATCCTACCACCACTAATGCTAATACTACTAATGATAAATCAATACATGTGATAAATGCTAGGATCACTGCTCACCTTGGGATGTCATCATCTCCCATCATGCCATGCAGAACAGGAGAAAACCGACTAGGTGAGGTGGGAGTGAGGGCCTGTGGGTAATCTGACCCTAGATAGTTGGGGTGGCTGAGTTCAGTATCCATATGGGAATATGCTGGAAAAATACAAAAAGAGGTATAATAAACCAGGTGGGTACTGTACACAGATATGCAGTATCAGCTGAAATAGCAGCTCAAACTTCTGACTAAATGCATTTGTGTAATGTGATATTTTCGTATGAAAAATTTTTTGTTTAGCATCTTATGAAAGCCTGTTGCAGTTTTCTTTTGTTACAAGGGCTGACTCCCATCAAGAGGTGGATTCAGGTTAAGGGAGATGTTCTGTTTTTGTGAAGGGAAAAAGGGAGGCGCTTACTGCTGGTGAGGTCCGGAGGGTTGTAGGAGTTGGTCAGGAACAGGTTGTTGGGCTTGGCCACCCTGAGGTACACCACCTCGGCTGTGTTCTTCAGAGCCCCCACCGCATCCTCATGCATCACGTCCTCCAGACACACGTTGTTCACCTGTTTGTTCACAACAAGCACAGGAGAAAAACAGTCAGGAAAAACAGCTGCACACTAACCGCAGCTGTACAAAGTGCTGTGTGAAGGGGAGCTGCGAGGACTTGTGGCAGCTCAGACCAGAGAGGACACTGGATCCCGCATACTGACACATTAACATTTCCATTTATGACAGTCGCTCTTGTCACTGGGATCACATCATCCCAGTGATGAGCTGTCTATGCGCGCAAGAGGCACAGTAAAATGTAAATTTTTATGCTAGACCCAATAAGCTTCAAGTAATTTGTCACTGTAGACCTCAGTTTAAGTACTATACAAGATTGTATAGTATAAAATGAACTGTTAAATGTATTACAACTGCTTTCTTTAGAAATTACAAATTAAATTGCAAAGCATTAAATAGATTAGACACAGACCCAAACTACAGTATCACAGTCCAAATCATCAGCCAACACTATTTATTACTGTTATCTATTACATCTGCTTTAAATATCGAGCTTGTGGTTTCCTGTAAAGATAAGCCAAGCTAAAAATGTTGTGTCCTCTCCCCTCTCGGTTGGAGGCTCCTGAAAGTAACATGCCACCACCCATAACCAGAGCTGTGTGGTAAGGTTTACAAAAAAAGAGCATTATTTGTTTATAAATTAATAAGGTCATTGATTGTAATTTTATTTCTGAAGAGATTCATAATGAGCTGCAACATGTTGCCATATGCCATTTAGGGGTAAAGCATTAAGCTCAGACACCATTTAGCAAAAACCAAGCACCATTTTGAAGTTGCTGGTGTGGAGCTTCACATCAGCTGCTGAGTTGCAGTCTGCCTGTCCTCCAGCAGATGGCAGCAATGCTGCTTGTGTCTCGCAGTGGCCATACTACAGTTAAACATTTATTCCATCCTACACATCTGTTCACATATTAATGAAAGTACAGCTGTAATTTATCTTCGCTCCTGATATTTCCGTGCTGCTAATACACACAGTTGCGTGAGTGTGCATGTGTGTGAATATGTGTCTGTGTGCTTAAAAGCTGAGAGTCTGAGGCAACGTCAGTGACGTGTATGTGTGTGGGCACACATCTCTCCATGCTACTAGTTATTACACATGAGTGACCAACCGCTAAGATCTTGTCCCCGATCTGCAGACGGCCATCTTTATGGGCCGCCCCGCCTTCGATGATCTTGGTGACATAGATACTGTTATCTCCCGGTATGTGCTGGTTTCCCACCCCTCCAGCAATGCTGAAGCCCAGTCCTGAGAAAAGGAAGCGGCAGAGAGTGAGCAAAGAAGGTATGGGTTAACACAGAGCAGATTTGCTAAATCCAGTGGGCACAGCTTAGCCGGGTATAAAGCATCCTTAAGCCCACACAAAAGTGTTGATGCAATACGCCAGGCCAGACTTCCACATACCTTTAGGCCCTTTGATGAGTTTGATTTCAGTGACTTTCTCTGCTGCTGGTTTTCTGCGGAGAACGTAGAGGCGGACGATAGCACCTGCCTCCTTAAGGGCCTCCACAGCTTGGCTGTGTGTCACCTCCCTCACATCCACATCATTCACAAATAGGATGCAATCGTTCACACTAAGAAACGGAGAGAGCAGCAGACAGAGAGACGGTGGGAGGGAGAGTGAAAATACAGCATGAGTTTTTGTTTTGGTGAAGAAATCGGCCGCAATCCTTCACCAGACAAGGTCAGGAGTAGTCAATCTCCAACTATAGCCGTGTTGAGGATCCAGTTTCTCCACAGACATCTGGCCTTTCCCCCCCCCAGCTCTCGGTATTCAGTATTAAAGAGAGCAGAAACCCTTGTGCTGTTGATCTGGGGCAAGGGTTAGCTGCAGGGTTGGCTCTCTGTGTGTTAAAGGTTCTTGAAAATCATGAGGAGTTGAGATGTGAAGTGTAAGTGACAGCGTGTGAATGGACGAAGCTGATTTTCAGGCACGATTTTGATGAAATTAACAATTTTCAGAAGTACACATTCTTCCTCCAAGGGCCTAAAACTCAACTTATCGCTGCTCCATTCATGTGTTTAAAATTGATTTTACGGCCATGAAAATTACAGTGTGTAAAATTGTCTGAGACAGAAATAATTCTTGAGGGCTGCAAGAGGTTTAACCACTGAGATACGTTACTGAAGCCAACTCCTCACTGCTGACATCTTCATCCAAAAGATTTTACACTGACAAAGTCGATATTAGAAGCAACATTATGTTTTGTTTTTTTTTTTGTTTTTTTATTAAGCTTTAAAGGCCAGTTTTATGTGCATGCATTACAAAGAGAGCAGCACTATTTAACTATGCTTTCATAAACCTCACCGAGTTTTTTTATTCAGATTTTCAAGAATTGTTCAAATAAATCGCAGGGGCTACTGGGTCACAATCTGAAAACAACACGAAGCTCATAGTATTTTCCTCAAGATATGCAAGATATGCAAGATATGTCGCTCGAAGCAGACAGTAACGGTCAAAAAAAAAACCAAAAAAACAACAACAATCTGCATTCAGGCAAATAAAAGCATTTTCTCCGGGCCTGATTTATACTTTGAAGTTATTCCAGATGGACGTTTATAGGCCAACTGTAAAGAGGAGGATGAGGAAGATGCCTCTGTGCATGTCTTGTTTATTGCGGTGTAATCTGGAAAACGGTTCATAAAATGCACTTTTTTTTTGTGTTCAGAAAGGCCAACTCTGCACTACAGCCTCTGATACAAGTGGGAAAACAAATCTGATATTACAGCATATTCTTGTTTCATTTCCTGGCTGTGGGAACATGAATGTGTGCATTCAGCCTGGCTGTTGTGCTTAATGTGACATTAGCGTGTTTTACCTCAGCCGTCCATCCTGAGCCGCGGCTCCTCCAGGTATGATTTTGGTGATGAAGATGCTGGGGTCGTCGCCCACGTGGGGGTTGTCCGTTCCCCCTGCAATGCTGAAGCCCAGGCCTGAGTTACCCTGCAGGAGCAAATACAAACAGACATATATAGACGCATAGTTGGATCTATCATGTTTCCTTCACTCGATCAAGACTAAAGCTATTAATAATCAATGTGGTAACTCTGTAGACGTCTTATACATTTACTGTAAATATGTCTAAAAGTTTAAAAGATCATTTTCTCAGACTCACTCTCTCCAGTGTGATCTCCTCGTACTCGATTTCCCCTTCTGTCCCATTCACCTGTCAGAAATGAATGTTTATAATGTCAAGCACAGAAAATTAGATTTTAAGGGTTTTTTTTTACAATTAATTATACTATTATACAAGTTGAACTGTTGTACAAAGGAAGTATAACCCAAAATAAGAGTCTAAATCCTCAGCTTATGTTGGTTCAGCTGTTACCCTCTGGGCTTCATTTGTTTTGCTATTCATTAACTGAGTCAGAAGTCCTGGAGGAGGGATTTTCCCCTCAGCCCCTGAACACAGCATCATCTCCACCAGAAATAATTGTATCATCCGTTGACCAGATGTTCTGTCCAAATGCATTTTGTCGCTCGTTGACGTGCTCTATGTGTGGACCAGTGTGGTACCTGGTAGACAATAGCAGCACTGTTCCTTCAGTCTAAATCGCCTTCTGGCTGAAAACTTAGCTACACATCAGCTTTACCCTCGCAATTAAGGAAGTCCCTGAGGAAGAGTGAATTTAGACTTCACTGTTTTGGTGTCTGACCTAGAAAACAACTTTTCTCAGTGCTGTAGTGGTGCAGAAAGACTGGACTGCGATGGCAGGCTTTTCTCTGAGAAGCCTCGCTCTCTAATCCCTCGCAATTCGTGAAAATATATTCACTGCTTTCATTTTGGAAAAGGCTTCATTGAAGAACTTGGAGTCAAATGAAGTGATGTTTCTGTTCTGTCAAATGATGTGTATCAAACAGAGAAACTCCTTTTTTTTTTATTCCTCAACTAAAAAGGAGTAAAATTAATTACCGTTATCACACAGATGAAAACAATGAGCACAGAGCTACCTGGATGCTGGGAAAGGAATGGAATGACTGATAATACAGACTGAATATGAAGGCAGTTAAGTGATGTGTTTGAGCCGAACATAATAATACAATAAAGGGAAGATTAAACATAATCCTTACATATGGGGAGCCATCGAGCGTGTCGGTGTTCACCACCACTGGAGGAGTATTTCCCTTGAGGCAGAGAGAGAAGAAACATTATTAAGAAACAATGGCAGAAATTCAAAGATGACGCAGCTCCTGGATGAGCTCTCACTATATCCCTGAAACCTACAGTCACAGCCAAGACTGATGGCCATTTGAGCTCTTAGCCGCGATAACGCTATTCTCACTCTGTCGTGGCTGTCTCTCTTTTAAAGGATAGAGAGCACCGCTCAAGAGCCATTTGTTACTATCCACCCATGATGGACGCAGAAATAATTAATGCGATGCGAATGGTTTGTCTTAGCTACTGGTTGAATTACAGTATGGCTTGTATTACTGATGCTGTAAATGGCCATCTAGTGAACACTGTGGACATGGACATCCGCCTCCCGCCCAACAGTCCTTTCAAAACAAGCCTCTCAGTGATTCATGTGCAGCCGCGCTGACAGCACGCGGTGGCAATCTCCCAGCACACTCTGAGGACGACGAAGAAACAGTAACTTGGTAACAAGTCAGTGACAGGCAGCGCAGTTAGTCCGATCGTCCTCATTGAGCATAATGTCGCCTGACTTGATGGTCTGTTATTCTTATCAAATTTTAATTTTTTTATTTTTTTGTCAAGAACAAAACTGCATCCATTGCCGTGTAAAGCCAGACTGCGTCTCTCTCAGCATTTCAGCATGTTACTCATCAGGAACAAAGTGATGCAGGAAGAGATGAGAAAAGACAGCAAGTCAATGAGCGAACAGGATTTTTGGCATCGACGTGGTTTGGATTTACCTGGACTTTTCTGTGACAGCTCATCTGAAGTGTGACAACCTCTACACACTATCCTTATTCTTCTCCTTTTAATCCCTTCTTCTTTCATTCTATCTTTGTGCTTCTTTACAGGGTTTACTCTCATCATCAAAATATCTTATGTTGGATGATGTAAATGCACAATTATGTACAGTGCTGTTTGGAGAACGCAGTCTGACTCCCTGTCTGAGCTTCTGTATTTATATCTGTTGTCGTTCTGTACCATGCTGATTAGCATGGGGAGGACGCTGTGCATCCAAAGTGCTACAGAACAGCAAACAGCAGCATAAAATCAGCCTTGCTGACCTTCACAGACCTGACAGCTCTGACACACACAAACAGCCACACGAACCCAACTCCACGCAGTCTCTCTGCTTTTAAGAAAAACATTTTTCACGTTCTTATCCAGTCATCTTTATGTGATGCAAAGAGAAGTTATTTTTTCACTCTAAAAGAGAGTAAGTCATCATGGGAACTCAAAGAAATGCTCACTGTTTTTATATATATTATTATAGGGATTTGAATTTTCTTTGAAAACTCCACAACTAGATTCTCTACACTCTGTTGCCTGTAATGTTCTTTTTTTTTTTATTTCTGCCATTTGGATGTTAACTCAATTATATGTTTTAGCACTGAGGTAATAGTTGTGTTGTTTTTAATATTCTTCATCCCCTAATGGCTGTGAATAAGGAGGATAAAATAATAGAAATGTAATTACAGTAATAATCATGTACTTAAATTGCCACATTTTGTTGACACTGACAGCAAAAGTGGAAAATTGAAACTTCAAAAGCAGAATCTGTTACAGAACTGTATTAAATTAAAAAAACAAAACAAAAAAACACTGGTGTACTTAAGGAAGTGGCTACTATATCAAACACAAGTCCGGTTTGAGTTGTCTTGCGAGTCCTATTATGTTCCATTAAAGACACAGTGAAGTGACAATATTATTAGTCGCTTAATCAGTTGACAGATAAGAAATCAATGGCAATTTGGGCAGTGATCATTTGTTTTAAGTAGTTTGCCAATAAAAACATCAAACTTTTGTAAATTACAGCTTCTCATATCCTAAAATCTGACATTAGATCATTGTAAATCAATTGCCAGTGTGTCTGTTTAACCCAAAAGAGGCCTGTTTCTTTTTTTTTGAAAAACAGTTCTTCATTATCTGATTTTCAGATCCAGTGTCTTAGCAAGGCCTTATAGGCCTTTTTCATTCAGGCATGTCACTGCAGGAAAGGCACAGGTGTAATTAATGACATTACCAATGGCTCTGTTTCAATCAGTGTCCCAGTGAGCCTACATGCACAATAACAATGACCCAGCACAGCTGAATGTTGTAATTAAGCTTATTAATTACACCTGATCATCATTGTTGAACGATACTAATTATATCTCCCATTATAAAGAGAACATACTCATCCACACAAGGTAAAGACATAAAACTCTCCCCGAGCCCCTGCACAAAATGCCAGAGTTCGGCTTGAACTGCTCACTGGTCGATTATAACAGTTGCCTGTGCAGAGCTTCACCGTGTAGCTGTGTCCAACGGGCCGTGCTGCTGAACATTACGTCAAATTCATCCTTATCTAGAGACAGAAATAATGAGTATAGCCAGCAGAAATCTAAGCTCAGTGCAGGCAGTTCCCCTGCAGGGATTTTTGACAGAGCCCTCACTCCCTCTCTTTGCTCTGTCAAGTCTTTCGACATCAGGGTTGTTAGGATTTACAGTGTTTGGCTGCTCTTGCCCACCTATATTTTAGCACTACCTATTCAGCTAACCTGTCCTCTGCCACGTCTCTAAAGGCAGCAGGTAACACCCATGCACACCCAGGCCTTTACCTCTTAATGAATTTATATGCATCAAGCTAACTGCCAGAATATACATATTAAAAGACAAATAAAACAGATTTATTTAGATGTTTCTAGTTAGCTGATTCCCAGATTTTGATGTGTTTTGTGCGACGCTGTGATGTACCTGATCATGTCTTTAATAAAAGAATAAATATCAGTATTCGAGCACACGCTGGGCTGAGGCAAGAAATAGCGCAGTAAAAGAGCTAAACCATGTCTTTAAATCAACGCCTTTCCTGTGTTAAGAATTGAATAAATAGATGTAGTATTGGCTGTTAAGCTGTGGGATCCATAAGCTTCAGGGTATGTTAAGACTGTAGCTCAATATAGTACACGCTCCCTCCTGCTATGTGACTCACAAGGCATTCAGATATTCTGATCAATCTCTGTCTGCCGCTCTGCTCACGTGCACCTGCAAACACGCACGTCTGTCTGTCCCATCCTGTGCACGCTCACATCACAAGGCGCTTTCAGGCGGTGGATATTTTTAGTCAAAGGAGGTAAAATAACGCCAATAATAATGACAGTCACCTGTTTAGCTAAGCCTGAGGATATTTAAAGCACCACTTCCTGTCTTTGCTTTTCCTGTTGAGAGTAAGTGTACAAAGAATACTTTGGTATACCGTCAGAGGGGATGCTGTCACATGTGGGCGGGCTCTGGACGCAAACCAAAGGCTGCATTAGAGAGGGTTTAATGCTGCATGTCCTGCACACCTTGCAGCGGCTGGAAAGCCTCTAACAGGTAAAAGCCATCCAGTCAATAAGCAAGACAGTGACCTCTGCTGAAATGCGCAATGTCAAGCTATAAATTGGTATGTGTTTGAGTTAAAAAAAAAATAAAAGGGTTTTCTTTGACAGCAGCAATTAAGTTGGCAAGCATTATGGGTATTGCAGAGTTTTAGTCTGCATCTAAACTGCTGCTCTTCTGTTTAAGAGAGAGAGAGAGGCACACACCAGACTGACCCTTACCTTAGGGCTGTGCAGGGCAGTTAATGAAATGGAAATGCGAAGGCAAGACTTCTGTGAAGTGTTTCGTAATGTGTGCTGTAGCTGTTTGTGTGGCAGGTTGGACGGCTGGTGATTTTGCTATCTCTGTGCTTGTGTTTGGGCTTTTAGTGCAGGATGTGATGGAGGTTAATATAGATGTCACATCACTAAGTCCCACGAACACGTGCAGAGTGCGGGAAAAGGTGGTGGCATGCATCTGTGTGTGTATGTGTGTGGGTGTGAATTGGTGGTTACATACAGTTTTGTGTTTGTTTGAATATTAAATGAAAACAAAACATTGTCTCAAAGTCTCAGAAACATAAGTGCAACCACGGCCTTGATCTGGGCTCTGTATGTGTACAGGTACTGCAAAGCAAAGCCTTGGTACCGCAGTAACAATAATAATGATCAGAATAAGAAGGAAATTTATTTGTATAGCACCTTTCATTCATGAAATGCAGCTCAAAGTGCTTTACAATAAAGGAATTAACACTAATCTCATCACAAATAATCTACAAGCACCACAAGCCACAAAGCACACTGACATTTTCATAAATATTTGTCTGATATACTGAGGTCCAGTCATAGTCATGAAAAAAAAAAAGTTAACATGTTTAAAACATGCCTACCATCTTATGATGTCGATGTTTCTTGGCTTTCCGCACATTGTTGAGGAACCGACTGCCCATCTTTTTGGCGTACCACACAGACATGAACATTCTGCGTCAAGTGCCAAAAATTGAAATCGTTGTTGATGCTGGGGAGCAAAACCTGCTCACCTCCCGAAATAACACGCGCATCCACCGAGAACGTGGCTGCTAGAGTTAGAGCGAGCTCTGGAAGTGCCTCTTTTCAGAAATACCACAAGAGAATTATTGCAAAGCAAGACATTAGATCTAGGCCCTGCCATAACAGTCGGTCAAAGACCACGGAGCGTCCAGATTGGCTAAATTAAAAAATATCAGTTTTAACTTAACACATGCCCTTTGAGCTTTACTTTGCACTCAAGCTAAATAAAACATAATACTAAAGATAGCATGCTTTAGACGCAGGATACACCTTTATACATTTTTAAACCCAGAAGTGCAGAAAAGGCACAGGCCAATTAGCTTCCTCCTCTTGCTGAGTAAATGCTGGAGACTTCATTTGAAGAAGCCCGATATCATCCGACAAACCAAGGCTCAAGAACAATTTCTCATCACCAAAAAAGGCTCATTATTATCTGAGACGCACTCTTCAGAAATCAGCCATCCAGAATTAAAAAAAAAGAAGAAGAAGAAAGAGAGGTCCTTTCATTCTTCGTCATCTGTGGCAGTGGAGTGCGATAGCGGTGCCTCCCTGCTACTGGTCTGTGCTCAGCGAGAATGCAGTTCATATTTTCTGCTGCTTCTGTACTGTACCCCTCCCATCCCCGCTGATGAGGGAAAAAAAAAAAAAGGGAGCGAGCAGGAAAGTTTGATGGCAATTACTTAGCTGTCTCTCTGTATAATGTCGACGCCGGTGATGTGAGAGGGGGAGGAATTATAGTTCGGCTGAACGTAGCAGGACAAGCAGCTCAAACTGGCCTGACTTGTCCTAGGGAACGCTTGAAACTGAGAGGGGACTGGAGGCCTGCAAGCCCCAGCTCTACAGCCAGTCAGTCAAAATAGTGAGACCTCAACACAGCACTGGCATCGATGATGGAAGAATATAGCTTGACATCAGATCATTTTAACTTGTCACTTGTGTTTTTTTTTCCTGTTTGTTTATTTATTTTTTTATTTTTTGTGTTCAAAAAAAAAAAGTTGAATTCACTTAAAAACCCGTAGATTTTTTTTTTGCCCGTCTCGCTCCAGCTCTCTCTTTCAGAAAGACAGATGGATTGACAGGTGTGTCATATATATGCACAGCAACACACAAAGGCATGCACGCTGAACAGAATTATGTAAGGACATGCTGAAGGACAAGCTGTCAGCTGACATTCTTATTTTGTTAAATAAAATTCCTCCATCCCCCTATCTAATTTTCTTACCCGTCCAATTGCAAGGCCCTCTCTGTCTTACTCTACCATTCAGCATGAACAGCTCTCTCCTTCTCTTTCTGCATGCATAGTTTTTTTTTTTTTTTTTTTTTTCCTCTCTGCCTTGCTTCCCTCTCCTTCCCAAAGGACCTGAGCTGCTGCTGCACAGTAATTACACTGAAGCTGCAGGGACATATTTAAACATTTATTAAAGAAAACTAAAGAGGACGGAGAAAATGAAGATAGAAACCAGATACCGGCCAGACAACAGTGCAGAGCAGAAAAGGGAGGGCATAATGGAGAGCTCTTGGGGAAACGCTACAGAAAACTGTAATTGAATCTATCTGTACATTAAAAACGATTGTCTTTATGCCAAGTGTCAAACACATCTGTCTGAGGGACATTTGTGTGAAAGGATTGTGCATAGAAGTGGTTCCGTGGTGAGGGCGGAGAGAAAGTGACGTGCATTGTTTTTCATTAGAAGAGATAAGAGTGTAACATAAACTGGACGGTGGGGGTCTTCAGTAAGCAGTTTGTGCCTGCTGCTTCTCACTCCCGGCCCCTCAGGTGAAGGATAAACAGCAATATTGTGTAATGTTTTCAGTTCAAGAACTCCACTCTGTCTAGATAAATGTACCTTTATGCATTCTTAAAAAAAAAAACAGCTTGCTGAAGAACATCCCTGACCCAGATCTCTGTCATTGAATGAAGTCAAAGGTAAAACGTTATGAAATGAGAGGCTACAGGGCTGCCTTCAGGGTCGTCAGTGTGTGACTGAACTTTATACAAAACATGAAAGAAAATTGAATTATAAAGACACATTAGTTTAGGGGTAATTGTGTTTCCTGCTTCTTCTTCTTCTTTTGCACAGGATCAGGGATGCCTTCTGTTATATCTGTATGTGCAGTTTGAAGGTATCTTGAATGCTGAATTCAGCCAGTAATGATGCCTGTGGGATTCACTGCAGGAGTAGGGAAATACCTTTTCTGCACCACTGAAAGGATAAGACTTTTTGCTCATTAGCCCGGCCTTTGCTTTTAAAAACAACCTTTTTAACAACCCTTTCCTTAACGCTGTTATTTTAGGATAAAAGATGAAATAATGAATTTGCCTCTTTGTGCAAAAATCTGGTGTATAAAACATTTATTTTGATCTAGTGTTTGGTGTCAGAACCTGAACTCTGAGTCTGATCACAGCAGTAAGAGCACAGCACATGATGTGACACCAATTTATATAGCCCTATAATAAGAGGACATGGCACTGGGCACATGGGACTTACAGAGTCATATGGTGAACGAGGCAGAAAGATTAATTAATACGAGGACAGATCAATATTAAAAGTTCTGTGCAGTGTGAAAAAAAATTATTTCCAATTACATTATGCCCTAAGTTTTTTGAAAAAAAAAAAGATGTCATTTCAAGCTAAAGCACCTCTTCGCTAAATGATGTACATAACCCAAAGACCTGCTCTCACTTTGCCAAACCGTTGCAGTGCTTCCAAAGAAAATCCTTCCCATAAATCAATGGGGCCCGGAATGGTACTGGCAAACCCCACACCATTAAAGCATTAAAGAGACAGACTGACGACACCACCTACACATCAATGACAACCACACGGGCTCTGCACCGGCTGCAAAGACATCTGCACACATACGCGTTACCCGCAATGCATCTTGGAGACAAGACAGTACATACATACCGAACCAGTGTGGAAAACTGAATGCATGCATATGCAGACTGAAGTACCCCTGTATATGTGTGAGGGACTGTATGGAAACACATTCTCCTTTCTGATGACTTTATGCTGAAGGGGCAGAATGTCCCATATGTTAAACAGTTTAATTATAAGCAGGCACTATTAGATGGGGTGCGTTCAAGGTCAGCGCGAGCCGACAAAGACAAGAAATGATGTATAGTTACAAGAGTAACTACTTGTTCAACAGAGACAGAGAGACTGAAAACCAGATTTAATAGTCTGCTCCCTCCAATGATCCTGTATTGTCCCTTTAAAAGTATTCTTCTGTTCAAGTACAATTCAAACAAGCTTTTGCTTTCAGATTTTCAATTCTTACTTATAGATGTTTAGAAAGTTTCTTTTAGTGAAATAACTTGTGGTACTTGAGTATGAATTCCTTTGGTATTATATCCATTTTTTGTCAAAATCATGTGAGCAATTCATGGCACATAAGGCTAATGCAACCTGTCTGATCATAAAAATGTTTTATTGAGAAAGCAGCATAGCCATCTTCTCAAGGTTATGAAAGTCACTGCACAGTCTAACACTGACACCTACAGGTTTCAGTCTGTCCTGCAAAAAGATGAAATCTATCTGTCCGTCAAGCCCACGTGCTAGGTGACACCAACGTATCACCGAGGGTTAGTTTCATCTTCATTCGTGTCTCACAGCATCGTGGCTGTTTTTTTTTCATTGGTTTACATAGTTTTTGTGTGTGTGTGTAAAATCCGGCCCTGAGAAACTGATTCTGGAGAAAATATGCCAGCAAAAGCACTTGAACGTCTTTCGACTGAAGTGAAGTGATGCATGGAGCTCAGGTGCAGGAATGCACTAGTATCACTTTTTAGTGTATAGGAAGAGAAACATGACGGGAACACAGAAGTATCATCATGTGATGGAAGCACAACATTTAAAAACTTTGTAGTTGCAGTCGTGTGATTTCAGGCCCAAAAATATTCCTTGGGTGCAAGCAGAACAAATCTGTCGGACAAAAGGAGATTTGAATGGCAATGAGTATGAACACACTGATATCATCAGGAAACAGATGACCTCATACTCTTTGGCAGTACAGATAAAATGGCGTTGAACGGGCAGCTGTCGCTCTGCAGTCACACAGCCAAACGTTGAGTGACACCAAATCCAGCAAAGACAAAGAAATGAGGATACAAATCACACTGATGTTGATGACTGATGGTGATATTGGTAACTTTCGGGGTGACGGAGCGGCACGGATCGCTGTGCTCTTACCAGTGTGGAAACAGCGGAGGTGTACATTGGAGTGTGTCCCGTAGACATCAACACAGGCTGCAAAACAACAGAAGGGAGAGGGTAATTGTGCGGGTCATGAGTATGGGCACGGGGGAAGAACAGAGGGTGCCGCTTTGTTTTTCCTGTTTTTTTTTTTTTTTTTAATTCATTGGAGGAGATGCTGACACACACACATTTACATCTGGGTTACAGCAGAGGTCCACCAAAACCAGCTTACCAGGACTGATACAAGGACCAAGAGTGTGCCATATAGAAAGTATATCAGACAGTTGTATAAGATCTGTATAAGTGTGTGTGAGAAGGGAAAACACAAACACTGACTGCATATACCTGCATGTTTACAAAGTGTATGATTCTTGTATATCTCTAGAGATTTTTATTTATTAAGTGAAACTGCAACTGTTCCACAACCGTTATACAAATGAGTCCCTAGTCTGTAAAACTAATCTGATCACATTGTGCTCTGTGACTGTTTTGTAGTAAACCACAAAATAAAATAAAAAAAGCCCAATAATAGAACAGGAAATTCCCAAAATAAAATATGCTTGATATATTATCTATTTTTCCCTCACTAGTCAATGATAGCTTATTGATAGACCAATGAAAAACAGCTTATTCTGAATCAGTTAAGCAGTAAAGAACGGTGGGATCGTTAAACCTGTTAAAGAAAAATGGATTTTCCTCCCCGCACAGCTAAAGCTGCTACTCAAAACAATACACCATGCGCCTATGAATTTTACAAACAGCAGCAGTGCAGCATTTTCCACATGTCAGGAGATGCTTTTCCTCCCACTGGAAAAGTCTTATATTGCAGCAAAGAACATCATTCAAATATGAATGTTGGGACAGCTGTATTTGCTGCCTCCCAGCTACCTGGGAGGCAGATTAACGCTGATCCTGATATTTACAGATACTATCTGTGCACCTGTCTTTCCTAATACAGACATGGGCTATTGATAGTTCCTTTGAGGCATTTTGGACCTCAGTGCATTGCTCAGTGGCACATCAGCAGTGGCTGTTACAGTAGCAGAGTAGTAGAGCATTACTAAGTTATTTTATCTCACTACCCCCTCCAGGACTTCACTAGCGGGTGAAGAGATTCAAGCAGGCAACGGTGTGCTAACAAGTCAACTTCCTTAACCTTCCTACTGCCAGCAGGGAGTAGGAAGGTTGAGGTCACAAGCAGGGAGAGGGATGCGGGGGAGGGGATATAATATAAGATATATAAGTAAGAGCCGTGAAAGTTAAATTTGGAAATATGGGACAGGTGCAGGCCAAGGTGTCCACTGAAGTTACTCACCATGTCACAAAGTACTGAACAGGGTCATGAAAACAAAACGTCGAAACTGAACCACCATCGCTATGTGAGGAAGTAGTACTAGCGCAAGGGGTAAGTACAGATAAACCAGCCATCACCACCACCACCACCATCATCATCATCATCATCATCGTTTACTCTCACTGTCACAATCATCGTCAACAGCAAAGAGCAAACAACAGCCAAATTTATTTTCATCATCGTGACCATTATTTTGAGACTTAATAATTTCTCACACTTATGTAAGCAGAACTCATCAGGCATAAAATGTTAATACTTGCATGTCCCTTATAACGTATCAGAATACAGTGCAGAACAAAGTGTGATCATGAACACTGACATGAGGCTGAGTAGGGAAAAAAAACCCAAAATGGCTCCGACAGTCTTTGTCCTCAGTCGTCCAAACCTGGGACTGAGATACTTTTATTTATATGTATATATATGTGTGTTTTTTTTTCTTTAAAATGATTCAAATATACAGAACACTGACACAAAATGACGTAAACAATTCACTTTGAACTAAGTGAGGCCAGACCTTTATGCTTCATAGTGCATTCAGCTCTCCCCGAAGAGAAACACAAGACTTCATAAATAATGGCAGTATTCCAGAAATAGAAATAGGGCCAATCCTGGTTCCCAAAACATTGTGAACAACATCAACATGCTCTCTTTAATGTGATAGGGAAAAAAAAAACATCCTCAAGATGGAATTTTGCTGCAGTGTAGGTCTCTTCATAACATTGTTATTGTTGCTATACATTTAATTGCAGTTGCTTTTGTAGCGATGTTTCTTTTCCTTCCTTTATCACAGATCACTTGTACAAAAGCAGCCACCCAGCGAAATGTACTTTGTGCACTGATTTCAATGAAATGCACCAGGAGTCAGCATAATGAACAATCAAGACTCTTAAGGACATCACAGACATTGTTGTACAGCCAGTAAAAGAATTTGGCAGTGCAAAGACGTGACATTAACAGCATGTGGGGGAACGTTCATCTTGTGCATATCGAGAAATCTTCTACTTTTGAAGCCTAATGAAGGCCCTTGACTGAAGTGTTTACCTCAGAGGTAGAGATTTTGATGTGGAAGTGCCGACTGCCTACGCTTTTATTACCAACACTGCAGGTCGATGTGAATATCATATCCTGTTTAAATTAAATAACCAGTTTAAGAGATTTTCTTAGCTATGGAAAAAACAATAGGCTCAATTAGGCTACAAGTACATAGAGAACTGGATAAAGGTAGGAGCTGTGGTGATTGAAGGATAGGGCAGGCGCCACTTTATATTCATATATATGTCAACAAATCTCAGGAAAAGACCAATATTGATGATGTTTATTCCTTATCTTGTCTGTGCCTCTCAGCCACAAGCCCAGTTCTTTACCTACAGAGGATGCAAATCTTTTGAAACATTTCCATTTTTCAAAAAAGACTCTGTAAGTTCCTAAAACAGCCGGACACCGTAGCTTTTAGCGAACATTACTCGAACAGGAGTAAATAGTGTGCTCGTTGGGGACTATTTTTAGTTGTGGATTAACACACATTCTTGTGTTAGTGAGTATTTGTTGCAGGACAGTTTATGTGGGTTTGACAGTGCCTCAAAATAAACTACAGTGCCCACGATTATTACAATCAAGGGGCATATGACCCGGTGCAATAGTGTGGCCACGGTAGACTGACACGCGCCACCTTTCTGTTGTCACACTCCTCGAGCTGCAGCAGCTGCTGGATTGACACTTCGACTTGACAAAGCAGCTAACAGTCAGTCAGGGACATATGGACACTGACAGACAAAACAGCCACAACCGAATTATGGCCGGGGCTCGTTTCTCTCTGTGTTGGTTTACTGTGTATTGAACCTTCCCCTTTTACTGAACTTGGTAGTCAAATGTGCACGCTGGTGTTCAGAGTAACACGTGAGATAAAAGCAACATTAAAGAAATATGAAAAATGGCTTAAGGTAGATTCAATCACATGAGTGTTGCATACATTCATTTCTTATTCAATGACACATCACTCAAGGCTGTATTAGGTTGTATTAATGCTCTGTACTATACATTATATATGAATAATGTTCCTAAAAGGCTGTGAGCAACCTTTACTTGAAGTGTTTTTTTTTCTCAAGTTGCCGTTTATACTTCCTGTTTTCCTGATTTGATGATAATTTAACTGTTGCTATGAGAGTTAGTAATGCGCACTGTGCCATGCAATGAATCGTTTCTAGTGTCCCATATGAAAATTGGATCTGGCTCTCCAATGCCACAACTCAAGTTTTTCATTTGGCAAACGCTCCTAAAGCAGGCACCCTCTCAGCACCAGCAAGGAAAAATCTCCATGGCCACCATAGCTCATTCTGAACAGGCTCTGTATGGTTTAAATAGGAGCCGTAAAGCACAATAACTCAGCCTCTCCTCTCTACTCATTAAAAGAGAGCATTTTAATGGACATATCTGCTCCCCAGGAACTTCATCATACTCCCATGTGGGAAATAGAGAAACGCTTCCCCCTCAAAGCAAATAAATACAGGAACTCTTAAGTCTTAATAGCCGGTGAGGCTGTTAAACAACATGTGTGGGCATATGAGATGGATCGTTATTAAGCGAGCGTTATAGCTTACACCTGCTTGCATTTGTAGCTACAGTATGTGATAGTTGCTGAACTCCAGGCAAAGTAACTGCGCTCATGTTCCCCCTGATGTCAGCTGTATCTTTTGACTGTGTTACCAGTAGTGTTGTTCTTGTGTGTTGTCTGTGTCAGTGCCTCCTGCTTTCCAATTGAGCGCTCGCAGGGATTAAATTCTGTATTTGTAAGACATTTGTCTTAGGTAAATACTGTAAAGAAGCTGTATACTGTAAGTTATCTATGCCGGGAGCTGCTACAGCTGTATGTAGCATTAGTGTCCACAAAAGCTCTGAGTTACTCTTCCCACTTCAAAATGTAACTGAACCTTTTCGAGTGTCACAATTTTTTGTTTCAGTTAATGGAAATGGAAAATCTAATTTAACTGCAAGATGAATCATATCCAGTTCGTCCTAAACAAAGCGATACTACATGCATCAGTCAGTTCGTCTCTCTGTGCCTGCAACTACATGTGCCAATCAGGCTATTTGTTGTTATAATTTTCCTCTACAAAACTAATCACGAGGGATTTTATTTCAGAAATTGGTGTAAACTGATATTGTTACTGATGTCACACATTGACATCTCTCTGACCATGTTTTTTAAATGTTCAGGTGATCAGGTTACTCAATCTTGAAAACATCATGTGTTCACTTGTGCTTTTATTTTCATGCTGTTAAGCTCCGATATCATATTACCCGATATGCATGTCCGTGCAGGTGTAAGGTTGATCGGGCACTTAAGGGTGTCAAGGGCCAGATTTCCTCAGAAATATATTATATTCCCATTAAAGTATTTATGTAGAAGAATTACAGGAAGATTATAGGAAAGAGACAGCATGTCATCCTAAGTGCAAAGTTACAATAGGCAAATTATTTTCAACCTTGAGTCAAAAGAAAACTTAATTTAACAAGCTTAGAGCTCAGAGCATATGCAGCTGAATCAAGAATCCACATCACCAGGACTATAAATCTGTGATTGAACTGGGGATAATTAGACTTCATGGTTTTATCAGTAGCATTGTAAGTAATTAAGGTTATAATTTTATTTCACTTTAGTTTGGAAAGTCATCACCATGATTTCTATAATCTGCACAATTTCCCACTTCTACAGTAGCTATATATACACTACTGATTGGCTCACATGACCAATCACTTTTTTATTTAAACAGGAGGTAGAAAAATGACCCATTCCTGTGCTGACAGCTGAATGTATTTTGCTGTTGTAGTAGTGTATGTAGTTATTGAGCTGCGATGTACACAAGTGTGTGTGTGTGTGTCCTACCTTGACAGGAGAGATATGTGTGTGTGGTGTGTAGCCATGTATGGCCTCCATGGCAGCAAGGTTCTTGTCACTCATATGAAGCATCTCGGCACTTTTCCCTGGAGCCAGATGTGCTGGACTGTGCTCCAAGGGGGGCGTCTCCTCATCCTGGTACCTGTACTTCTACAAACACACACACACACAGATACAGACAAGGCTATTAGTCCTAAAAGGTCTCATGTAAAAATGAGCAGGTGTTAGTGTATTTTATTAAAAACAAAGAATAATCATCGCATCAGAGGTTGATAATGTTTAGATCACAGACAGAATCCGCTGTCAGCCTCATTATTGTTGCTTCTCATTGATGTCTCATCGCCTTCAAACATAATGACAAATTCACCAGGCGTACAGAGCAGCATCTTCATCAAAGATGAGTCCTCAAGCCAAATGTGGACAATCTATATGCATGTCTTGCATATCACATACCATGTGTGACGCCTACAAGTGCAAACTGACGGCATGATTGAAACAAAGCCTTGTAAATGTTGCCATTGTGCGCTGAGCAAAGTGATCGTCCTCCACAACCACATGGAACAACTAGAGCCATGACTCATAGCGGCTCTACAGCAGCAGATCATGCAGCTTCTTCCTAGTAACCTTACTCCCCTACCGATATCCCACACCTGGGCAGCCTGCCAGCAGCCCACTGTGTCAGCCACACATGGTAGGTTTCATTCTAGGCGTGATGACACAAAATCTGCACACAGCATTTTCCATCACAAACACATCAGAAGGTGGGCAGCATCACAGTGGATATCTGCCACACTGTCCTGTGGGTTAGCGCTTATGTTTTTGCCACAAATGTGTGCTCCCCAAAAGCCCCCCACCCCCCCCATTCAGGCTCACAATACGCCTTGCTGCACTGCAGATGTGAAGCAGTCCATTCTGAAAACTGAGAAATTCGGAGGGATCATCTGAATTTTGGCTGATGGCCGGATGGCCAGCCCTTGCCTCTCTCTTTTTGCCTTTCGGAGGCAGACGGAGAGGGAGGTGCAATCGCAGAGCCCCGTCTCAGACAGGCTGCCTAGCAACCGGAGCAGAGCAGAGATTGCAGTGCCACAGTTGGGGCTGCCAGCATCGGTCCTGGATCGCATTACACTGAGACAGCAAGAAAGAGAAGGAGTGAAATAGAGATGAAGATAGAGGAGAAAGTGAGGGGGATGGGTAAAAATGGGGGGGAAAAAAAAAAAAAAGTGAAACCGTCAATAAGGGGGAGCAGAGAACAGCAGCATGGGGGTGAACCAGAGAGAAAATGAATAGTTGTTGAGAGCACGGTTCCATAATTACAGGTTCATAAGCAGGAAACAACTGATTTTTCTTTGTCAAGCATTAATGTAAGCACAGATTACATATTATCTAACTGTATACCACCGACTGTCTATATACAGAATAATACAGGATGGAAAATCTGCTGGTTAATTACTATTTTCAAAATTGCTATTCATTAAACTCCCCAAAGCAAGACGTTCATTAAACACGATGCATTTACCTAAAACTTGGAAAGATTAGTAAATAACAAGTAGCCTGAGCTCTTTAGTGTCTACCGCCTCCCCCTTTCCTGCATGACCAACATTCGTGCTGCCGTGATGCCTTCTGTCCCACTGGTGGGGGATGTGACAGTCAGAGCTTAAGATATGTGTCCTTTTGGACAGGGCTTTAGGTACATTTCTTCTGACCAGTACATTGTAGGATTCTTGCCCAGTGTTACTCAATAAGCGAAACCGAAACGTTCAAAGACACCAACAGCCAACAGAGTCCAAGATTCATTTATTTGGAAGTGGGTGAATACCGTCTGATACATTCTGTCTTGACTACAAAGCTGCTGTTTAGAACACAGTTTGATATGAGGAGCTGAATTATAACAAATGCAAATACCGTGGATTAAAAGTTGAAGTTAAAAGAGATTTTGCCCCGGGAGTCGAATTCTGGTCAGCCGGTAAAGGGACACTTAACGCCTGGGCGTTATCACAGTTCATTACAATTTTCCTGCCAGTTAATTACTCATTATTGTGTTCACCTGGTGTTTCAGATATCAGTCAGTCCCTGATTAGATGTTACAATGAGCACAGGCAGCTTCGTTGTGAGAATCAAAACAGTGAACGTCTGTGAACGCCAATGGCGACTAAGGGGAGTCTTTGGGCTACTAGTTCAGTCGCATTGTAAATCAGAAGTGTTTATAGTTGTTCCAAAAAGCCACACAAAGGTGAAGTGAAAATCTATCCATTATAGAGAAGTGGAAATGTGATATTGTTTAAATACAGGGATAACATTGGAAATGTGTGGGGAGATGAGGTTTCTGAAGATCTTCAACCATCCATTGTGTCCAGCTATTTCTGTAACTTTCCAAAACCGACTAGCGGACATTCACATTGATTCTTTGCACCACTGTTTCTGTTTCTTTTGATGTTTCTTTTGAAGAGACTGTCCATAAATGTGTACCGTTATTCCCATATTTAAATGATATTGCACCTCCTCGCTCTTTGTGATGGCTGGCTTTTCACCCCACCCTTGAGTGTGGCCATTCGGAGCAACTATAAACGCTTTTGATTTCCGACCTGGTGGGATGACAGGTCATACAAACTAGTTTGTATGACTTGCTTGCTAACACTTGTTTGAGCATAAACCTGCCCTTAACAGTTCCCTTCCTGATGACAAGTACAATAGTAGTTATATTTTCCCCTGCCACTGAATTTTTACACAGGTTCATACCTGCAGCATTTCACATACCCTGCACATTTTCACTCTAATCCACTCATCATGAAATGCTGTGTGATTGTTATAATTAAAGGCCTCTGCAAGCGCAGCATTTAGTCAATTTGAGAAACCCACATTTAAACCTAGTGTGCGTGTTAACATCAGCACAAGTGTACGGAGAATTTGGCATTCTCCGTACACTTGTGCTACAAACAGAAGTTGCTTTGTTACAAATGAATGTCACACAGGTAAACGGGTAAAAAGAGGCAGAGTAATATATCAGAATTCATGTGAAAGAAAAACACAAACATGAAAATATAATTCTGGAAAGGATGAACCTAAAACACTGCTTAAACAAGACCAGGTCCAACTGCTTCTGTAAACAACTAGTTTCAATGGAAAGTAACCTAAAGTCGCTAAATGTTGCTAGGTGATGTAATACACTAATTAGCGTATTCATGTTGTTATCCAGTCGTATTTGCATCCTTCCTAGTGTCAGCCGGCTTCAGCCCTATATCTGTTTATGCTTCTCTCCTACTCACGTATACAGTGATTTAATACAGCCGAATTCCCAGTAAAGCTGTTCTCATTTACATGTTTTTCTGCTTCTGTTCAGCGGGACAAGAATGAAATAGTGATTAAAACGTGGGCCATTAAGACAACATGTTAACCAACCAGTCGCTTCCAAGCCATTTCCCAGCTGCTGCTCTTCACTGCTAAAATCCTGATTGTATAACCACAGATACGACAACGGCTGTGCTTTGATTTTGGATATATTTACTTAACTAAAATGATCACAAGTTAGAGGCTCGTTCACGTCTATGTCAGCTGCCGTGTGGGTCAGTTGAATGAGACCAGAGGGGGAGGTGTGCCTGTGGAGGGAAAGCCCGACCTTGCACATGCAGAACAATAGTGGTGACTCCCTTCTAGCAAAGGTTTTTCCAAAAAAGTCATTAGATTTGTTGAAATGTGCTTTTGTTGAAAAAGCTTGTAACTCTAGTGACAAAGGCACAAAGTTGATAACATTACCTGTAAACACCTGACAATTACTCTCATTTACCTTTATTATGATTTTAAACTGTACAAATAAAATCTTAACTATTCTTATATACTTTTATCCATATCAGTTAGAAACCAGAAGTATTACATTACTGTATTCCTTTACAGTGCAATGAGAAATGATGTTATAAATATGAATTACATATAAATTGAAACATGAATTCAGGCAGAGATACCAAGAGATTTTTTTTTAGTACCGCCTGTGTTTAGCTGGTATATGATGATAACTCGGGACTATTTTTGAACAGAAAGGGGGTGCTGTAATGCATTGTGTGCGCTCCCAGGTCCACGATTACATTAACATAGGGCTGGATTAATACACGCAAAACTAATATAATATGATAGCGTCTGTTATAAACATAATTGGACATCATGTCAGTGAAATTTGTCTTCCTCGGGTTCTTTTCTCACAAGCAGTTGGGGCTTATAACAGCCGAGAACAATTAAAATCTTCTTATAACAGTACAAACTAAATTACCCAATAAATTACCTCTGCAAACAGAAAAAAGAAAATACCTCTGGGTTTCCCAGGCTTTATTGTTCGGTATATCATCATGGAAGGCAACCAGTACATCTTTAAGGAATTACTCTGTTGTAAAGGTCAATAAAAGGAGAGTTTGCAGTTGTATTTGTTGGCCCGTCTGTACTGTACTTTAGTAAGAGCTGCACATTGTGTGGCTGAATAAGCTGCTCCTTTAATGGTTAAAGGAGTTAACTTAATGTAGAGCAAATGTCAAACGCTATCTACCATGATCTCAGTTTTGTAATTCAAGGACCAAGCTTGAGCTTTTAAATTACTCTGCATTAGGTAATGGAATGAAAGCTAACCTCACCTCTCAGGCATATAATTTCAGAGATACTCAGACTGCAAATGCTCTTGACGTGCAAGGTGTTACATGAACCATGAGAAGCTCTTCAGGTGTAAATTAAAGGTGGCAAATCCCCACTGCATCTTCACAGAATTTAAGCTTTTGCACGTTCATCTATTTGCATTAATGAATCCTTTTTTCCCCCCTATATTTGGATTAATTTTAACGTTTCCTGCTCAGATGAACTCAGGGGGATTTTATGCTGGGTGCTAAGTCTGTGTGATGCTTCACAGCGCTGTAAGAATGAAACCACACGCTGGAATTTAGTTGAATCTGGACAGGTATATGTGCTTGAATTAAACCAAACTTGAAACAGTCTCATAAAGAGATAATTTATGTGAAATTATGCGTTTAAAATTTGCCACAGAGCCAGAGACTGGGCACATTTCTCCTTTTTCGGGCAACTGATAATGATTCATTGTCGGAAACCAATCAACTTATTTGAATATTCATCCAGAATACACAGGCAATAATTAAATGTCCGAAAAAATTACATAAATGCAGTTTTTCACAACAACTGTATCCAGCTCTTTCACTTTATAACTACACTTTGATGACACGTTGGCTGACCTGTGTAACAGCTCTAGTTTTTCATCTCTCTACAGCCATGCAGTCACTGTGGAGCATATCCCCTCGATTCTCTTGTTTTTAACTGTGACCCAGGCTTTAGCATTAGCTCATCTATCATTATCTATTATTATTCTCTATAGAAATTAATTAACCTCCCTACATGTACCGTGTGTAGGCCAGAGCACCTGCTGGATGTTAGTGGAGCAAACCTTAAAAACCCACCCACTAGAACTAACCAGCCACTCTTATGCTGAATAGTTTTATTGTCTTTAAAATCAGACATGGCCGCATGTACGAAAAAGGATGCAACTGTTGCACAGCATCATCGTTCAGCGTCACTTCGACAGAGCTTTATGAGAGAATCATATTTGTCATCTGTACTTTCTCTTCTCTACAATCCATCAAAATCCAGTCATTGTTGGCTTCTCAGTTGATTTTCACTCACAAGTGTCTTCTCAGGCGCCAAACCCCAAACACAGCTTTCATCTCATTTGCATTATCACTATTGCTGTTGCCAGCAGACACCTACCAGTATAACTGTTTTTCTTTCTTTTTTCTTTTCTTTTTTTTTTTAACGTATATCTGAGCCTCAGCAGACAGGAAATTCACTCATCTTATGCCAGTGCTAACTTCAGACTATTCTCCAAGGTGTTTCAGCACAACACGTTGACAAGTGTTAGTATCCTGTAGCTATGTATGCTGCAACAACAACAACAACAACAACAGCAGCAGACTTTACATTTACCATGGGGCAGAATGCTTAAAGCTGCACCAGGCAGGATTTTAATGTAAGAATCCATCCAGCCTAAATCAAAAAGTGGGGCTGCAACAAAGTAAAAGCTTCTTATTCCCCCATGGTGACGCTCCAGATTCACCCTCTTTGCCCAAATTTAAGTGTGCTGTTGGGTGTAGTGTCTAAACTCTTTGTAATGCTGAAAAACAGTCAAATACGAAGCTTCTACCTGGAAATGTCTTTACTTATTTATGATCTATGGTGTATTTATTAATTTATTATCAGAACTCGAGCTTCAAATGCTGCAGCACAACACTACCCCCGTTTGTGTTAAAAACGGGGGTAGCACCTCAACTGCTTCAGTACATTGGCCCACTGGGAGACAATCCAGGTACACAGTCAAGCAGCACTATTTAAAATATCCGACTAAAACTTTGATCAAACACGTAAAAATACTTTATGTGGTGCATGTTTTGAGGCTCATTACTGTCCAAACCAACTTAAAGACATTCTCTAAAAATAAAAATAGAGTCCCTAAAGTGCTATTGGGCTTTCTACACCACCGGAAGGCATATGCTACTACAGTGAAACAGGAAAAGTAATAAAAAATGAATAAAGAAAACTTTTTTTTTCCACCTCTGCTCACCTCTGTTTTAGAAACTCAACATGTAGTCTCCTTACATTTCTGCCTGATATATTTGCTTGTTAATTTATGTTGATCTAACGCAAATTAATAAGATTCTGAATGTCATTTCTGTGGGATGAATCATCATTGATAAGACCCACACAAATGCATCATCCTCAGATTTAATAATCAGATTAGAGTCATGGAGACAGTAAATTGTACCATAGTGGATGCTCGGCTTTAGTCCTTCTGGTGAGGGTTGTGTGGAGTGGGGGTGGTTTCCATCTTGTCTGTCTGGAGCCTGTTTTCACAGGAACTTAATGCTTATTTGTAAGACAAGAACAGAAAGATATTTATCTGGTGTGTGAGGCAATCTGAAGACCATGTGGATGGGATGAAAACCATGACATAACACCATGCAAAATAATGCACTGACCCAAAACATAGCAGAAGAAATCGAAATAAATTCAAAGCTATATTATTTTGCAGTTTACAAGTCAGGTGCAACCTATACCCCTCAACTCTCTCACACGCTGCTCGGTATTCTTGATTATTTCCTCCCCTCCCCCTCTGCATGCACACACCATTTTTATGCTGAGTACATACATTTTTATGTATGTAGCACTTGTAGTGAGGTAGCGTTAACCCTCCCCCACCCCTTTGTTTTGTCCACAAACATGTGAGTGGAGGCCATTTTAACACACAGCGCCATAACACTGATTAATGCTTCCACCAGAAACAAACACGAGCAATAATAGCAGCAGCGGAAGAGAGGAATCAGAAGATTATGTCAAGCATTATTGAGAAATTTGTCTAAACACAGATAATACAGCTCACTCCTCACATCAAAATTCAACATAAGACACCCGTGATTCATAAACATAAGTGGCTCATGTCATGGCTAAAGTTTTAAAAATGGAAAATACACATTTCCATGACTGATACTGGTTCTTCTAGGTTTTTTGGAGAGATATGCTGTTTTAGAGTTTATTTATGCCTTTGCTTTCTACGAATGCTTGACCTGAAGGGCAAGTTACTTTGATTCTGTCCGTGCTCTACACTGAGACGGAATTTAATTTTAAAGGTCGATGATGCATATCTCTGCCAGATGCTTAGTGAGGTGTTTTTTTTTTTTTTTATATATATTCTGTTCTTGTCTGGTCAGTGTCTGACAATCAAGATAAATTAAAAGCATCTGTGACGTTCACGGACAGTTCTTAGTGTTGGCTATAAAACAGGCCTCTGTTGGTTATCGAGGTCCACCACCGTTTCTGCAGCTTTGATGTGCTCACCTCCAGGTTTTCAGTGGCAATGCCATGTAACTAGGCAACCTGTCTTGCAATAATATGCAGATTTAATTCTGGTGGCTCTGACATTTGTAAAGTATCATGTTGGCAAGTTTGAACGTTTGAGTTCTGTCCAATAAGGCATTGAGTCTCTTGGAGAAACCCATTTATTCTGCACTGTCATCCCATCGAGACACTGTTTACTTACATAAACAACATCTTGTCAGGTTGCTGGTGTTCCTGTATTGTTGCACGGCTTTTATAGATGGATGAGGACCATTTCTGTACAGTGGTAGTTTTTACACTGTGAGTGTGCCACTTACTCCTGCAGTAATTCGCTGCTCACACAACACCAGCTGCAGTATTTGATAACAGATAAGCCCGGAAGAGCAAGTTAGCAAGGTAGAGGCGACGCTGAATGGTTCAATCTCAGACCCGAACAGAGCATTAGTAAATATCTGCTGCTGCACATTGTTGCTGTTGTTGCTGCATTTCTCCGAGCTTACCGTCACAGCTGAGGCTCACCGCACTTTATAAAGGAAGATGACATAAACAGCAGGATAAAATAGGTCAAATCCATAGGAAGGACTGTGTGTTTGCAAAGCTATGGAGAAAAAAAAAAACAGGTACAGTAAGGATGTGAAATGTAAACCAGTGCATTGCAGTGTAGCAAAATAAACCACCTCTGCTTTGACATTTGACATCACCTTCTGGTATTTTCTACACCATTACTCTTGGTCATTTGATTGGCTGGCTGGTAATGAGCGACAGCAGGTCGTTTTCCTGTTCATTTTCCAGTTAAGACGTCTGGGAATCGATTCTCAGGGTGAGGTGATCATCGATCTTGATATTGAGATGAAGGCGCACCGATCCCTGAGTCGTAAATCATTCATTACATTAATACTCATTTTCCATTTAAACTCAATCCTTTGGCTAGTTTACATTGCATGGCCTTCCACTTAAGCACCACACTGAAATGTAAAACTTCAGTGAGGCGGTCTCTCTTGATTAAATTTTGTGAGGCCATTAATGAGCATTAAGCATAAAAGAGCACACTGAAGCACTGCTGAAGGCCTCCAACCACATAAAGAGTCTTTTAATTAAGATCCTGAATTTAAGATGACTGAGATGCTCTGTGTTGGGCTTTGTTTGAGAGCAAAGGTTATGCAAACACATAACCTTGGAAATGACCAGTCATGTGGTAGCTATTATAACACAGATGTTTAGCAAACACATGGCAGTCCCGGAGAATGCAGGGAATAAAACCAAGAGCAAAAGCTAGAAATATATAGGGAGGACAGGATATAGAGGAACAGTAGAAACATATTGCTGCAATGTACACTGCATCCCCCAAAGATCTGGCAAAAAAAAAAAAAAAAAAATACCACTGATAACAACTCACCATGAGACTGCAACAGACTGAACACAAGCTGTTTATGAGCAACTCAACCTGCAGGACATATGTGAACAGGGAAGGTATTTGGGCATTAAAGAAAAATGCAGATCTTGAACCTTGAGGGATGATTAGCTTGTTTAGAAGGACGGGACATCCTGGAGAGAATTAACTGTGGCAGGACCGAGGGTGCAAATTAGGCAATAGTTGACTCTCACAAGCTCAAAAACAAAGCATCTGCTTTTAAAATGTGCTTGAGAGGAGCTGAATGCCATTAATGTAAGCCAGAGCTGTTCTAACCAGCAGTACATGCTGCAAAGCAAGCGCAATTCATTTTAATTGAGCCGTTAATCCCATTTTGAAATCTGCTCTTATTGCAGAATAAATATTTGTTGTGGAGTTACATTTCACTGGTTGGTCATGATGATTGTAGACGCAACTTGAGTCTGTGGGAGGAGAATTTTAATATCTTTTCCACAAGGAAGGCGTGGTGTCTCAGATGGTGATACGGAGGAAGATATGAGCCAGGAGGGAGTGTGGCGAAGGGGACACATGGGATTCTCTGTGCTAGTAATACTCAACATTGAGCACAGCAGGACCACCCTTTCAGAAACCCAGAAAGCAAACAACCACATTAATTTTTACCAGAGGTATCTTTCAAATATAGAATTTTTTTTTTTGTTGTTGTTTTTGTTTTTTTTTTGTCTTGCAGGCAAAATGTAAAAATAATCACAATTAATGAAACAGAACAAGAATATCCACCTATTTCATATTTAATGATACGCAGCTAATCAAATGCACGAAGTGGAACAGATTAAACAAGACAGAGGCGCAAACCAAAATGTCGAAACCGAATCAACAAACAAATTATCTGCAGCTCTGCACACATGTACACATCGTTTTTTGGCAAGTGTGGGGGACAATTCCTGGCCTGAGCGAACCAGCATAGTCAGATTTGGCTTGGTAAAGGTAACAGAATATAGTGCCATGTGGAGGGGAACTCTGAGCTGGCTGCCATGCTACAAACACCTGAAGGAAGGAGGAAGGAGAACCTGGGATGTGATGGACAGTCACTGAATGAATGGGACAGAGAAAGGCCAAACCATACTGCAAACACGCAGCTAAACACAATAGCCTGTTCTTTTTTTTTCTTGCTCACAATAAGCACAAGTGCACAACTGCCTGGTTCTGATTCATCAGTGGGCTATAGAAAGCAGCAGGGACACTGTGCCTGTTACCTGATTTCAAGCTGAGATTACACCTCCCTGGCAGTGTAGTGTTTCTCTGATGATGAATGATATTTAAGTGGCCCTGAGCGATAAAGTGCATTTCCCAAGGTCAAAAAGCATGCCAGGCTGGATAGCATTGCTGGGATAAAACCACCAAAATGTGAACCAATCAGCATGTTGAACCTTATGGTTAGCCCTAACATGGCCTGCCCCACAGATGAGGTGGGGGCATCTAACAGTGACTGATGTTTCATTCACTAAATATCTGTAAACATTTATGGTAGAGGATGGACATCACCACACACAACCATGTCTGCCAAGGATGCTGTCGCCTGTGTTAATGGAGATCGGCCATCTATAAGCATATAAAAACACACACAAACGACCACACGGTGATGTAAAGGTAATGTGCTGTGAATAAGCTGGTACCTGAAAGCATATGGACAAGAGAGGAAGCCGTACGTGAGTGAGTGTGATCACTATGCTAATTACTATAGTGGCTGTGCAATGGGAAAAGCGCGGTTCAAAATGAGCTCCAAAAGACCAGATGCATCCAACGCGATCACAACTGGCACAAACATAAAAGGCGCATTTTGTTACAGAGGCCTCTCTTTCTTTTCTTTTCTTTCTTTCTTTTCTTTTTCCCCCCCTTGCTTTCATATTTGTACAAACTAACATTTGTCCACATTGTGCATTTAGAGAACAGCCGCTGCTGCAACCATCGGCGGCCGTTTGCAACCCCCAAGGCTTACCTTACACCCGAACATGAGAGAGAGGGTCCGGTTGCTGCAGATGACCTTACACTGGCACATGACCGGCGAGAGACACTTTAAATTCCTGACAGGCAGAGACATCAGTCCAAAGCCTCACACCAAGACAGACAGCACAGACCAGCGCTCGTCGGTCCGCCGCCACTCACTGCGAGCCACGGTGAGACGAGATCCGCGGAAGCTTGGAGCGAGGGGGGGTGGGGGGTGGGGGTGGGTGAGGATGAGGATGAGGATGAGGGGAAGGGGTAGGTGGGGAGGGGGTGCGGGTGCTGCCGGTTAACAGGCGTGCTGCCCGGTTGAAATGTGACCGTGGTAGCGGTACTGGGGTCCAGTAGATGCGTTTTCCCGCAACTTCAGATCATGCATGTTTGTCACGTTTCAAAGCCTCGGTCTGTCTCTGTACGTTGCCATGTTGCCCAGAAAGGTTTAACACTGACAGCATCATTCATGATTTGCTACTAGTCTCTCTCTCTCTCTCTCTCTCTCTCTCTCTCTCTCTCTCTCTCTCTCTCTCTCTCTCTCTCTCTCTCTCTCTCT
>JBBMJY010000004.1:9618122-9647992 GCA_037833715.1 Toxotes lorentzi
TCTCTCTCTCTCTCTCTCTCTCTCTCTCTCTCTCTCTCTCTCTCTCTCTCTCTCTCTCTCTCTCTCTCTCTCTCTGATTGACCGTAACGTTTGTACTCAGTGCGCAGCTGGAATCATAAGATGAAGCAGGAGACTGAAGAGAGAGACCCGAGGCTGAGCCTGCGTAAAAAAAATAATATATTAGTAGTAGTATTAAAGTATTAAAGAAAAAAAAAAAACATTCTCCTCAAAGCAGTGGAAGCTGCTGGGAAATATTTGTGATGCCCCACATCAAACAGCCCGGCTTACCACCACATGTTACAGTGTGATTACTGCGCCCCCTAGCAGGATCATTAGGGAATTGCTACAGGAGTTGTCCAAGGTGCTGAAACGTCTCAAATCAGCGCACAGCACTTGGAGGGTTCAAAATGTTCTCATGCATCTGCTTTGCTGATAGAGCCAAAACCGAGTGTCATTCATCGACACCATCGCACAAGGTCATTGCCGGTGTTTGTTAACTAGCAACATTAAAAAAAAACAAAAAACAAAAACTCCAAATACCACAAGTGGACCTTTGCCCTCAGTTCTCATGAAATTCATTCAAATAGGGGTGCTGATGTGCTATCTACATGTGAGACAAACGTGCGCACAAACAATGAGGTGAAAAACATCACACTAAAAAGTATGGATTTTTCTTTTTATTATGGAGTATTAAATCAAAATTATATTAGAATGATTTTCATATAATATGCTCGGTCTTAGTGATCTCTGTTAAAAAAAACAACAACAAATAACTGAAAATATTAATAGAATTAGTTACACTAGTGAAGTTAATATAAAACCTCATCATGTATTATATTATCTGATATCCAAAAAAAATAGAGTTATAAAACAGTGGTATTATTTAAGTAATGATAACTAGCAATATCTTTTGTTCCATAAACGATTGTGTCTTTCACAAGCTGAACGTCTCGTTGAGTTTTCATTTGTGTTTCGTTCCTCTCCACTCTTGTGTGTGATTGTGCTGACATGGTGAGCCCACAGGGTGGAGTGAGAGAACCAGGTAGGCTTGATTTAAATATTGTGCATTCATCTCAGGACCGACTGCGGCGCAGGGCTCAACGCTCCCGGGTGACGTCAGCGTTAAATCGAACACAGAGACCGTTCCAAATACACACCGGTGTGCAGCTGATTTTCTTTTTCTTATCACCCTCTCAGAGAGTTGGGGATATCCTGGGGAATCTGCAATGTGCTAAAGACACATCAGCAGGTTTATCAGAGGCCTACAGAGGGAGGTCATGAATTTCAGCACAGTGTGAATTAGACTAGTGTCACTTTCTTTGGAAAAATATTAACTCTCCTAGAGAGTCTGTAAATCAGTAGATCAATGCGATCAATACAAAAATGTTTAAGAGAGCACTCTGTACAGTAATGTGCTTTCTGGAACAGCAATATGAGTATCTGTTCAGCTACAGTGTGTGTGTGTGTGTGTGTGTGTGTGTGTGTGTGTGTGTGTGTGTGTGTGTGTGTGTGTGGGCATAGCCATCTTCACATCGTTTTCTTAGTACTCTAGATGTGTGACGTTTTTCCTCACTTTAGATCTAACTTTATTCTCTGATCACATAACACCGACAAGACTTTTCAAACCCACATTAGTTTCCATGGATATCGCTTTCTAAAAAAGAAAACTCTGTCCTTGATTGCAGCACTGAATGGATTTTAATATGGGGGCTCTGGCATTGACTGAACAGGGTTGCAGCGATGAGTAACAGACTTGCAATAGGCCACCTCTTCAAAATCACACAAAGGTCGTTCCACACACTTCTAGTCCTCACCCACAGAGATTGTCTGTCTTCCCCTTACATCAAACTCCAATCTGAAAGTAAGCGACGAGCTCTTGGTCGAACGACACTTGAAAAATGAAACAGATATGTGATGATCTGGTCAGCGATCTGCCATATTGCAATTGGATTTTTTAAAAAAAAGGATAAAAAAGGTTGAATTTATCATCTGTAGTGAGTGGAAGGAATTTCTTAGCCATGGTTCTGCTTTGACCTAAAATAACTGTTAAAAGTGAATACCTTTTCATTTCTCACTCCACCAAGCTCTGACATGTATAAGAACAGCAGGAGGGAAGTCATGTTAGCAAAGGCATGTATGTTTATACGGTACACGCCTGGGATGCCCCTCACTTTCCACTGATGTGTCATGTAAAGGCTGTTTCGTATAATCAAGCCATTCGATCTTATACAAGAGATATTCCTCTAGATTTAAAACTTACACCTTTTAATACATTTAAGTAGATTTCTTTGGATTCAAGCAGCATTTTCAGACTCGGGTTCACATAGAGGTAATACATGAAGGTGGATATGACCTCTACAATCTATAATCATTAAAGATTATAGTTTAACTTCTGCGGTGTTCATATACTGTAAGTGGCTTTCCTCTTCCACTACAGCATTATGTAAGCGTGGGAGTCACATGGAAACCTGAACTGTGGTGTTCCAGTGTCGAGTATAGCATTAACACCCTAATGCAGCATTGTGTGAAAGAGAGCGAGAGAGCGAGAGCGAGAGAGCCCCAAAAGAGATGGAGTGTTTCCATGACAACATCTGCAGGGGGTGGCAGATCCCTAACACATAGTCCACTTGCCAGCAGCATTTTGGTCACTGTATCTATAACATGGCTGCTGTTATCACGGGCGATTGTGTACAGAAAAGCAGGTGCTTCATGCTACTACTACATGCGACACCAATGAGACACATGCCAGTGTGTTTTTCTTTCTTTTTTTTTTTTTTTCCCCCAGATACACAGAGAATATAAAGAAGCACTGCTTGTTATAAGAGTAGGCTGCTGGGGTTGCTGGCATTATTCACCACTGGCTGTTACAGCAGCTTACCGAGCCTGCGAGTGCCAGAAATTGTGCTAAGCCTAATACACTGTAGGTAGAGCCAGATGTGTCACACTTAACGCTTTCTCGTCTTTTCTGCTCGTTAGTCACGGCCTTAGAAGTTATTTTTGAACGTCGTTATCATCATCATGTGTTTGACAAAAAGACATATTATTAATGGTTTACCTTTATGGAAGTGAGAGAGAAAGAAATCAAAGTCTGATCAAAAGCCCGATGCTGAAAAATGTCCACTCGACTGCGTGCATACAGAGGTATTGGATCCAGATTTAGAGGAATTCTTGAATCCCCCTTTTTTTTTCTTTTAATGTCTCTGCAGTTTGATTGTTTGAATGCTCTACAGTTTTCAATTAGCTCAGTTCATTTATTTTAGACTGCGAAAGCAACTAAAAAGTCTGGACCCAGACTTTTATCTAACAATGTGGATATAATAGTATTTAATTTGTTTATCGGTCACCCTGCTGTTATGTTATTTAGCATGACAATCTTCACAATAACTATGAAGTTGGAAATCCTTTTTTAAAATATGCACGTTCATGTTTATTCTAGATTAAGCCCAGGCAGGACTCTGTGTATTCTTTTCTATAAATATATAAATTACAACCTAGTCCAATCCTTATTTGGAGAATTGTCTACAGTGCTTAAATAGGACTGAGAATAACATTAGTCCCAAATCACATCATGCCTTTAAGGACCAAGATCAATCATGCATCATCAGTGGGGATAGTCTTGTATCAAGTATCTCGTCGAAACACAAACAGGAATTTAGTTATTACTTAAATGATAACTTGTACTTTTCCATATCCTCCAGTGTCTCTTAAGAATGAAGAGAGAGATTAATTTCGATTCTCTGATAAGAAAGAAAGAAGCAGAATAGTTTTGGTCTGCGTCACAGTATGACAACATTTGTTTGCTCTGACTGGGCTCTTTCTCTAAACAACTCATGTACAAATATGGCTGTGCTGGGAAAAAAAAATGACGTTTCCATCCTAGAATCTGTTTTGAGTGCAGCACACTTAAGCCTCCCTCGAAACAGTCTCCCTCATTTCTAGTTTGTGTGTCATTTGGTTACATTCATATAAGCCCACAATACAAGTTTTGAAGTAATTGTATTCACTGGCATTCATAACTACTGTCACATAAAGAAAGCAGAGTAACTAATATTAATATTAACAGCAGGTTATCTCCTAAATTTGGAGGGGATAAAAAAAAAAAATGTGGATCGCAACATGCCTCCAGTCTCCAGCCTTCTATAACCCCCAGCACTCAGCAGCTTTGACACTGAAATAGTCTAAAGTGCAAACACAACTGGGAATCTCCTGAGGTTGGCTAAAATTTTTTTTTTTTACAAGAATTAAAATAGAGGTGACAGTCAGTTAGCTAAAATATATCCCAAATAATACACTTTTCAAAATGTCAAGGAAAGATAAGTTTGACATGGACCAGTTGGACTGGTCACTCTTAAACCCCGCACCCCCCTCCTCATTCCCTATAAGCTACACAGGCATTAAAACCTGGACACCTTCGAGCCTACTGTGGAGCCTTCCCTCAGACCCACTCCAGGTGCAGCAGCAGAGGTTGCTCTACAGGCAAACTGTAATGTTTCACCTCTGATATCCCTGGTTCTGTCTCTTGCAAAACCATCCAGCTGTGCAAAATGAACATGCCAGAATGGAGTCATCACCAACAGTGATGACTTGGAGCAATGCATTATGCATGAGGTATGGCGTGTGTGTCACACCTTCAACACATCTCAAAAGCCAAAAAAAAAAAAAAAACCAACCAAAAAACAGAAATGCGCTTGTTTTCTCCTTCTGGTATTTGCAGACATGCATCGAGACAGTTATTAAATGGTTAAATTGAGCTCTTTGGGGGGGATAATTATCTGCACCACCCTCAAATGGGATGAGAACATCTACACCGTAATCATGAAAGCCTAACACATGATCTTCTTCCTGCGACAAGCGAAGGATGTCACACAGAAACTACTGGTCTCATTCTACACAGCCATCACCTCACTTCCTCTGTCACAGTTTGGCTCTGCTGTGTCTCCTCCCACACCAAGGACTACAGCAGTGCGCTGTCCACAGTACTGAGACGTCCTCTACCAGCTGTCCTCCATCTGAGACTTGTGTGACGTGAAGCAATGTGGATGAAAGATGACTTGGGACTGTCCTAAAATCTGTCCGTTAGAAAACAGAACCACCCACAGGTTAAAAAGCTTTCTCCCAGTCTGTCTACACTTTAGATCTGTCACCATGCATCTCACCATCATTTCTAACCTTATGAACATACTAAGGCAATGGCTGTCTATGTCAAAGTAACTGTAATGAACAGCACCTACGATGGAATAAACAGAAAATACAGAGCTTTCAATACCATCATTACCACTCAACACAGCTATGTTACAATATAACAAACTGCTGCTAAACACACTTCTTTCTTCACTAATGAAAAACAAAATGCTAAATAGAGCATTCAGGTGGGGACAGGGGGGACATATTTTCATACAATTAGGATTCAGACTTTTGATACATAGGGCAATTTGAAATGCTAAAAACTGTTTTTTTTTGTTTTTTTTTTTTAACCGTAGCTCTCCTTTGTAAAGATGACACTGGCTGATGTGTTATGTCTGGTTGTGAGGCACCATGTGCCGCTTCACTTTCCCAGGCAGCACAATACAGATGCCTTTTGATGCGCTAACAAGCAAACACAATCCAAATGACTTTTAAAGGAACATGTTTCCATGTTGTGTTTTCAGGCCTTGCTGTGTTTTCTTTAGCAGCTGTAGCAGCCTAATCCACTTCTACCATCCCCTGAAATATTCTGATGATGTTGGTCAGACTGCAGTTTGGCTGAGATAAGTTTCATTTTCTTTGCCCTGGGGGTGTCACTACAGCTCAGTCTATAATTACACATGAAATTTGCATTGTGGGATTGTATAAATCTTCTGGCATAACCACGACCAGGACACCGACAAAGGTTCACTTAATGGGCAGTGCATTGCTATTCATTACATGAGATTTGACGATGAGTGCTAGTCTCCTAAGTTTAGGCTTTAATATACAACCATGATGCTTCTTCCATCAAGGCAATATTTATGAATATGTTCACTTGAAGTCCCAGTTCTTGGCCTGGTCACAGAGGTGCTACACATTTACAACACTATAAATGAGTGGTCTACGTCAGGAGACCATTAGAGAGATTTCACTGACATGTTGTTTTCCTCGGGTAATATAGCATTAAACTTGTCTGCACCTGTGTTCTGGTTATACAACTTTAGAGTACAAAGAAGCAATTGTCATTATAGATTTCTTCTTGGGTGAAGGCATGTTGCCAAAAACATTTGGTAAATAAAGCACTGTGCGCTGACAGGTTTTAATTATGGTCGACTCGCACTGAAGCTCATACTGACCTGCACCTCTCTGCGTGTGTGTGTTCTTAAAGTTAGAAACTGCCTCACACTTTTGCAACTACAAAAGTATCTTTTTTTGGAGTTACCTCTGATGAAATGCGACAAAGAGGCTCAGGCTACCGCTGATAGCTTTGGCTCAGCATGTAGCGAGCACAGCAGGGTATCAGTCTGGTCAGCCATGGCACCGCTTCTAGCCAAGATGATAAAAACAGAGCCACTGGGTGCCAACAGGTAGAGCTGACTCGCAGTATTTATGCCCAGTTGCCCACCACAGCCATCTGAAAGTGAGTCATGTCTTGCACATGGACTTTTTTAATCAATTTCTGTAGAATCACTAGTGAGAAAAGGACCAATAGAGCAGTCGCTTCAACTGAGTAAATGCCTGTGTAATGCAACACTGTTTTTTTCTGGCCAAAAATAGAGTATTATATACCTTTTACTGTTATGACTGCTGAGCATGGCTAGCAAAGCTGTACAATAATATGGGGCCATTCATTGTAGAGTTTCTTGACTTTGAAATCTTCCAATGCTTACTGGTACATGAAGGTTCTGTGGGCAGGAACACAGCATCTCTGGTAATATAAATGGCACCATGGTACAGTTTTGATGGACAGCTTGGACCATTAGGTTGCACTGAAAATTTACTTCAGTACTAGTCTGCATGGCTGGTGGTGAATTAAAGGATCAGTGTGCAGGATTTATGGGGATCTAGTGGCAGAAATGGAATATAATTTCATAATTATATTCATCATTAATCATTAGTGTGTAATCGCCTGCAACTAAAAATCATTGTGTTTTCGTTAGCTTAGAGTGAGCCCCTCATATCTACACAGGGAGCAGGTCCTCCTCCATGGAGCATGCCATGTTGCACTGCCACATTTCAGTTGCCAAGAATGGACAAACCTGGTTTAGAGAGGGCTTTTCAAATTATTACATTACCTGAAGGTCATCATAGGTTCCCCTATACGCTTGGAAAGGGAGGTGTGAGGGGAGAGGTATTCATTTAGTTGCAACCTGCAATCGCACCACTAGATGCCACTAAATCACACACTTGTCCTTTATCACATAGTAATTTACAGCTTACCATAATTACCCAGTGTGCTAACTCGTAAGGCATGTTTAGTTGAATATATGCTGTTATCACAGTTGCAGAAAAGAGGATGAAAAGCACACAAGTGAACTGCTTTTTTTTTTTTTTTTTTTAAATGGTGACCAACTGGGATTATCTGCCTTTTTGAAATTTGTGCTCATCCAGTAAACACACCAATTTAATTACATTAAATGAAGATGCATGACATTACAAGAAAACTCCATCATCTGAAGAATGATGTGCCATGTCAAAGCTTTGACTCTCTCCTATTTTCAATCTCTCTGCAAATGTGTGAAGTTACCTCTGCAGAGGCATGACTCATGATAATACAGACAATCTAACCTATTAGTTGATCAGCTGCTGAGATCCCAGGAATGGATTTGAATGAGGAAAATACCTCCATATGAAAATAAGTACAGCAGTAAGAGATACACTTGATACACTGGACTCGGCCACCTCATCAACATCCATTTTAGATAATAGGTGATAGGGATGGACCAGTCAGCCAATCATATGGCATCAGAAGATAGTGGGTGGGGGTGTGCCGCACAAATTAAATGTATTTTAATACAGTGTTGTGACACCATGACTGGCAAAAACAAAGGTTTAATGATTTTGTTTCTACTGTTTGCAGCCAAGTGGTGATGTTAGCTTGCCAAACATGATACGAAGCTTAGATCTCTCATTCTGATGATGAATGGTGTAGCAAGAATACTGGAGGATCATGTTGCCTTAGTAGTTGTGTGGCCTTGTGTGGGTCAGTTTTCACGTAAAAAGCAAGAGACACTGTGATGTAAAGGCAGTGCCACAATTCACATTAACCTTTTTAAAATGCGTTGAAATATGATTTTTAGATTTTATATCAAGACAGTAATTATGACGATGGGCGCAGGATACTCAAGCACATTGGATCTGAAATCACTATGAGGTTAAAGTACTAACTCTCAGGGGGTTTACATCCACATCAGATGACCTGTAGGAATTACAGCCCTGTTTAGCAGTGAAATTATCAATGAACACGAGCGAATCCACTCACGCTCAAGCCATGAAATCACCTGCACCGTATTTGACTGATGCGGTGGTATTCCTTGGATTATGATCTGCTTCTATTTTTTTCACACTTTCATCTTTCCATCACTCCGGCAAAGGTCGATCTTTGTCTCATCTGTCCGTAACACTTTGATCCAGAACTCTACAGGTTTCCTGGTGCACTTGGTGCAAACTGTAACTTGGCCTTTCTGAGGTTTGCATTTTGTGGTGAACCCACTGAGGTGATATCTGCATAGTCTTGCGTTGATGGTTTCTCTGACCCATGTGCACTGAACTGTAGCACAGCTGTAAAGTTCTGTTCTTCAGCCCCCCCAGTTGTTCTTCTGTCATTCACTTGTACATACTGGTTTTCTCTGGTCTCGCAGGTTGTTCACAATGGCTGAACTCACTAACAACCGCATATTTATTCTAGTTTTTCATCCTCATGTTGGCCTACTTTACTGGCACTGATGCTTCTTTGGTCTTCATGTTAACAAGAGATCCAAAATGTAATTGTAATAACTAGAAAGAACCCCAGCTCTTTTAATCTGAAACAGTTTTTTTTTTGCATTTATTTCATTAAAACTGGAAAAGTTTGTTCCATGTTTGATCTGATGTGGATGCAAATACCCTTAAATTACAGCAGAGTCAGGACTTTTAGAATTCAACATGCACAACAAAAAAAATGTGTCTTCATCTATACCAATAATGAAGTCAATAAAAAATAATGATACTCATCAGCACTTCAGCACTTCATCAGATTTACTGTATAAATCTGTTGCACGATAAATTTGACCGGCTGAAACTGACAACTTGTATTTGTGTTCACATTTGCAATGACAACTCAAACACAGATAATAACCAGTGCAGTCCACACGCATGCACAGACACACACACACACACACACTCACACACATGCATGTGCACAGTGGTTTCTGGCTGTAGAATAAAAACACACCCAGCCTCACCATGTATACTCAGCTAATTAAGACTGGAGGAGCTCTGGTCTTCTCTTGCCTGCTCAGTTTTTCATTTTCACAAATGCACACAGGTGCATATATACTGTATTAAACATAATGGGACTTGTACTGCCCTGAATGTGAGATGAAAAGCCATTCTCTCACCTCTAACCCTGATGCTGATCCTAAGCCTTTAACCCTGAAACGGACATGACCTCTTTCAAAGTGACGACGGTTGATTTTTTTTTTTTATTTTTGTCAGTTTGAGGATTTTCCTAATCTTAGGAGGACACTGTGCTAGTGTCCTAGTGTCCTCACAAGGAGACAGGTGCACAAAAATATGAATTACATTCAAATGCATACAGACAACACCTACCCAAACGCACAATAAAACCACAGCGTACATGATTCTGTAATGCTTCATTCAACAAGTCTGCTAGAGTTTTACTCCCTCTGCATGTCTAAACATGCTCACTGGCACATACACACCCACATGTGCCAGGCCACGTTCATACGTAATAGCCAAAATGCCTGATTAAACCTACCCAGAGCAGACACAGAAGGATACCAAAAAAAACATTCCTCAGATACAGATACTGTATGTCTTATTAATCTATCACAGTGGAGGCGACTGCAAGCATGTTCGATGTAGTATGCACAAATGTAGACAGAGACCTCCCCCAAGCCTGCCAGAACGACTAGCAGACTTCAAGCTAACATGCAAAACAGAGGCAGCAACAGAGAGATGGAGAAGGAGAAGAACGACACAAACAGAGAGGTGAATTTACCTACCACACACGGGCAGAGAGAAGGGAGCTTAGTGCGGCCCTTCATGAGCGAGAGACAGAGGAAAAACAGCCTCCCAGACACCCGCAGTAGAGGAGGAGAGGGATGGGGAGAAAGAGAGAGAGAGAGAGAGAGAGAGATGGGAGGCTGGGGAAGGGTAAGGGGAAATAAAAAAGAGGGAGGGGGAGAGAGGGAAGGGGGGGTGGGGGGGTGGGGGTGGGGGGGGTTGTCGTGGCAGACGAGGAGAGAGAGTTTTCCTGGAAGCCAGAGTTGTGGGTGCTGGATGTATCTTGATGCTAAAGGAAAAGGGTCTGAACAGAGAGGACTGGCAGCCTGCTCCAGCCGTGACTCATAAAATATGTTTGTCACTGCCGGTGAGTGAGGGAGGGGAGAGAAGGAGACGTAGCGACAGAGAGTAAACCTTCTGTATTATGTTTATTTTTCATCTCTTTTTATGAAATAAACACCACGGCATGTTGCCATCCACACTGTTTTTTTTGCACCTTCTCCCTCTTTGACATAACGACACACACACAGGCTACCTTATGAAACAACTAAAAGCCAAATATGATGATGATGATTTAAAATGGGGAAACTTTTAACCCAGACACATCTGTTATGCAACCATTGTATAATTACATATCTATCTCTGTGCATCTTTTTTTTTTTTTTTTTTAAACTGTAGCCGATACGCTAATTTCTGAGGTGCGTATTCACTTCAGTGCCATTATGTCTGTATTGAAATTGGTCAGAAAATCAATCAAAACGAGTTTCATAATCAGTTAACCTTATCGCCAGTTCCAGCTCCACAAATGTGAGTTTTTGCTTCTGTTCTCTGTTTCATACTCTGAATTGAATTTGAGTGTTATGGGCTCTTGAAACTGGTGGAAAGATTTTTTTCTTTTACTGTTTTGTGATATTGTATTGGTTAAAAGTTTAATAGATAGTTAAAAAAAATGTTACAGTAATGATTTAACCTTTCCTTGAATTCTATGTAAATCTGTGCTGCAGATAGATACTAACTGCGATTCTCCGAAAAATGTTGGCAATCCGTAGAAAAAGGAGAAAGGCGGTAACTTGAAACAGCAGCACTTTCCATGTTCATGAAAGCACTCAGTCTTTGTTAATTAAAAAGGCCCCAGCAGTAAAAAAAAGGTGTTGTACAGAATGTGCAAAGATGCAGCCCACTGGGAAAGAGGAACCGAGTTTCTTTAAATAACATAACAATGGAAATGATCATTTGATCTAGTAATTTTTCTGGTCCTGCAAAACTGTGCTGTTACAGAAGTATTTGAGCAGTTGTAGCATTTTTCAGAACCCGAGACTCAACAAACAAACGAAAACCAAAACTGAAAAAAAAGCTTTACAATAAACTCATAGTACTCAAAGAGAAATTAGGCACTCGCCACTGTGAATCATTGCTATCTGTCAGAATTTTAAGTATTTGTTCCAGTGGTTTCTATACAACACTGCTGGTTCTTAGTTTAATTTCATTATATTTCTTAATTTTGTCTTTACATCACCCTCTAAAACTGTTCGTGACCCGTAAACAACGTTAGCGGTCATAAATTGGGGCAGTATGCCACCTCTAATTATTGATCAAGCATTCACTTAGGTGACTGTTATTCGCTCTTGTTTTCTCTGAAGGTGATCATAAATTAATCATACCCTGTCCTCTTCATGTGGCAACATATTTTTAACTGTAACATTAAAGTTCATTTATGTCCTAATGAGTATATTTTTGCCTCACAAAAGGCTTGGCCAGAGGCTCGACACGCTCTTCATTTGATGTCACTGTGCTTTTATTCGTATAATACACCTTTTTAATATGTGACCGAGAGTTGCCGGCGTCACTGGCTGGATACTCGGATCTATTTCTGTTCTAAAGGATCTTTTTTTCTGTTACACGTTTCCAAAACAGACCTCTTAGATAGCCTTTGGCGCACAAAACATCACTTACTGTACTTCTCTCCTTACCAGTTTCACATCAGCCTAACAGCAGTGATAACTGGTAAATGAGAAGAGTAAAACAACAAGTGGCTATTCAGGTGTTGGAATATCAGTGTATATGAGCAGTATATAAGCAGTTCTCCTGTGTTGTCTACTGACTGTGTCAAGATGTGCATACTATTGAACTAGTCTAATTTCATATTTGATATTAACCTATCAATGATTTCACATCAGAGGCTAATTATCATCATAAAAAGCCTAGAAACCACATTTGAAAGCATGTGTCCAGATTTTTTGCTCTAAACAACTTATATCATCCAGATTTTTTTTTTCTTTTTGATTCGGCTACTTATAAATCATAGTAATAAACTGAATTTCTGTATCTTCTTCACAAGTCGCATCCACAGTTAGAACAATGATTTGAGACTAGGCATTTATGACATGTTTTATGGTAACTCTTGTGGCCAAAAGGAGTTGAGTTGAATCACTCCTCTGTGGTGTGTGCTCCTGCAGGAAACAAAATAGTTCCTGACTGGACTGTGAAAGTCAATTTGCCCATGAAATTTTGATGCCAAGTGTCAAAAACCAACATCAAGCGTTAACGTTATCAAAAGAATGTGATGGTAGAGACTATGATAGTCAAGAGTCTTTTATGAAAATCTACAAATAGGGACTTTTGAGATAAATACATCAGAAAATCCACCAGCATAGAATATGATGTTTTACCTAATATAAAATGATGAAATCAGTGGTAGTAGCTGATAGGCAACACAAATGTAAGTGTTCTGTGCAACTACGGGGCTGAATTGTGATTGTGAAGTATTCTTTAATGGTGCAGAAAGCTTCACATAAAGTACACTTTAGTCCATTTTCAAAGCCGTGCTGAACAGTCTTTTTAGCTTAGACACAGTGGACCAGTCTTTACAATAATAAGATGTCATTTTGGTCGCACCACTAATTCAGTCAGTGTCATCAGTGTTTTGATGCTAAATATAATTCCATCTCTACTCTGGTCCATACAGCAGCTTAATTGGCATCATAATCGGTGTATTTGTGTGTAGCTCCTGCTCTTTCCCTCTCTGGCCGCATCTCTTTCGGCTACGACACTGTATTAAGGGCAGACATGAGTGAGGGAATAAACAGAGTAAATGCACCATGACCCTATTGGACTGCTTTACAGTGGACTGCTGTCGGGTGATGGATGGGTTATGACACCTGCAGAGGTTAGGCCCAAAGCCCTCTGGACCTCAGCGACACAGTGAGCAGTGGCTTCTGCCTCAGCTTCACTGTCTGTGACTAAAGACAACTGGAGCACATCATGACATTTCCATCTGGAATGAAGCCTGTACTGTTAGAACAGTGTCAAATGCTGCGTAACCCGCGGATCCAGCCGCATAAGACCAAACATTAATTTTCTATTCTCTGCATTCATGAGCGTTCTCTGCTGCCGCCTACACAGAGGTCATCCTCCTACCTGCACACTGTGGGCTTCACATTATCAACTCCCCTCAATGGCAGGGCTCTCTCTCTCTCCCCCCCCCCCCCTCTCTCTCTCCCTCCCTATCTCTCTTTTCCTCTCCTCTCTCCCTCCATTCCTCCTTTCATCTCTATTCTCTCCATGATGATACCCCTGCCATGTTGTCATGGCAACAATCGGCCCTGATTGCTTGGTTGCTAGGCAACTGACATCACCTATAAGAGGAGCATGAAGATACAAAGCCAGAGACAAACAAATCACACAAAATATGTGTGCTTGCACATTGCTGTGTTGAGCCTGAGCGCGTGCGCGCTGGGGCTCGCACAATGTCATTAGCTTATGTCGCGTTTTTCATTCAAATGTTTAGGCGTTTTTTTTTTTAGGTATGTAGGCAGCAAGGTGTATCATTAGAGTCAGAAAGCGTATAATTCAAATATGACTTTCTACTCTGGCCAGTCTTGTGCTCTTGTGCCAAACAGCAGGTTAAAAATCTCTGAATCTGTGACATGAATTTCAGATGAGAACATTACAAGGGTCTGTGACAAGGGACTGCTCATAAATAACTGATACAGGGTCCAGCAATTTCCTATTAATCATAAGGAAAAACACAAGGCCTCGACCTCAGTGAAAGTAGAACACGTATATACTCTAAAGCCAGTGTAGCATAATGTGGCATCTGAACATCCAGCTCATTGCGTGGACGACACCAGCGGCTGAAATTCCCTGAACCAGATTGTCATGGACTCCTGTGCTGTAGTTTAATAATATGCCACAAGGTGTCATTGTGTGCTGTATTGAAAAATATGATGACAGCTTTGTAAGAAAATCGGATCCCATTTGCAAGGCTAATGCAAGTGCTATTCATATCAATGATATCAGCACTACCATCCACGTCATTCTTGTTTTTGTCATTTTTCTCCAACCTTCCCCTCTCCCCTTTCTGCACATCCACATCCCATCCCACACACACGCAAGCACACACACATTTACAATTACACTCTAATTACATAACACATGCTAGTTTGCTGACTCCTTTAACTAAAATGCCTATAGTGTGGTCATATAATTTCATTACAGGAGGCCCTGGTGAGAAGTTGGCCCATCTTGACCTTAGCTCTACCTAAGGAGGCCCACAGGACCTACCCTCGTCTTTAAATATACATTATCATCTGTATTGATTTAGCTATTTCCCATAGTCTGATTTACAGAATTACCACACCAATTTGTTGTGTTTCTTGTCGGTGCATGCTACAGTGTCAGTGAGCAGAATAGCACAGCTGTCAGCCACAGTCCTCCTCCTGGTTAGCCTTCTCACTCAATGTGAGACGACAAAGTCTCCAGCCCAAACAACCCATGATGGATCTAATCTGTCACCTGTCATATGGACAATTTCAGGATGGACAGGGATGCTGACATCCAAAACGCTGAAATTAAACGGCGGGGCCTGTAAGCAGGGTCTTCTGGTTGACACCAAGTAGGCTGCCTTTTTTTTTTTTTTTTTAAATGCAACAAAGACCAAAAAAAGATTTGAGGTTCTTTTCATGTGGGTTTTTACCAAAGAGGAAATATTCTCCCTGCCGTTTACAATGTATGTAATTACATTATATTTCCAACCATGTTAAATCAACAAAATGATGATCATTCACACCAAAGATAAGGATTTTAAACCCCTGTGCAATGAAAGCCTCCTTGTCCAAAAGGGACAGACGGGCTCAAAGAAGAAAGATACATCACAACACTGAAAAGCAATAAAGATACTGAGTGAGCCAGTGGCAGTATTGAAATATCGTTAATAATATCTGAACATTTGAGGTTAGATTTCAAAAGAAATGATAAGGTGCTGCTCATACTCTCTTTAGATGAGACTGTAGAGCAGAACGAAGCAAAAGACAGCGACTATAGAGTGAAGCACAGATTGTGTTGTGTACATTTAACAAAGAGAAGCTCTAACAGCCTCCTTGCTGGCTCCTGGGGGGGGGGTTGATGGGCATTATGAAATAGTTGAGAAACTAGAGGTTAGGATTGCATTGGTCATATATTATCATAGAGAGGGAAAGCTGAGCTCGGATGAACTCAAATATAAAATAAGCCATCGCCAATGTCAAACTCTGCAAGCTCTAGGACCTGAAACAAGGTGAAAAAGAAAACGATCTATTGACCTACACCATTCACAGCAATTACAGCTGCCTGAATTTAGCAACCACAGTAAAAAAGAAAAATTAAACAAATAGCACCATACAGCAAGTGACAAGTTTTCTAAGACTTGAACTTTCACCGATTTCTTAACTCGACCAATTCACGGTGCAGAAGCCACTTGCACTGGAGCAGGGTGCTCTGCAGTTTGTGTGAGTTCTGTCTGATCATGTAGGTGTGCGCCTTTCTTTCGGGAAAGCAGTCGAACGTGTGGGTGACTGGTGCAATATGTGCTTAAAGATGAAATAATACCGTGGCTGACCACAGAGTTTAGCATTATTTCTTCATGGGCTCAAAGGCAGTTGCTGTCATCTGAGCAGAAAAAGGAAGATGGAGAAGAAAACATCTGTCTGTAATTATGTCTTTGCTATCCCCTTTCTGATGCTTTATTTATTTATGCGACAATAGAGAAGCTAAATGCTGTGCAGTCATGGCATCAGACTTGTGCTGGGGCAAGCCCTGCTTCGCTCACTGTGCCCTGGGAGCAACTTGGCAGGATCAGTGTCTCTGTGGCTGCATACAAAGGCCTCATGGACGCTCGTGCCCTTGAGCGGAGATCATATGAGCTCTCCGCTGGATCACTAATCCTAACCCACAGCACAGTGTACTGTATGTCACATGCTCGGACAGACACACATCACTCTGTATGGTGAATGGACACTTGTTTAGGTGCGATGAGTTGAACGAATGCTGAGGAGGAGGACGAGCTCGATTTGTGAGCAGAGGGCTTAGCTCAACTCCATTTTGGAGGCTCTTAGGACTCGAGCAAGAGGCAGCAGCCATAAGCTTCTCGTCCTTGTGTGCACACACACACACACACACACACACAGGCACTCACGAGATATATATATTCATCTATATGTAACCATAAGAACAGCTGGCAGCGCAAAATAATTACAAATGTGGGTGTGAAAACAATTTCCAGGAAGAGGACGTTCATGTTGGAGCGCGAAGCCATACATGAAGCCAATACTGTGCACATGGAGCTGCTGACTTTGACTACATCTTGTCAAATGTATAATTTATTTGAAGAGGCTCTAACTAGGGAAGGCTCAAAAGTGCTGAAGAGGAGGGCAGAAGGTAAGTTAGAGAGCAGAGAGCAGGAAAGAGGAGAGTAAGCAGAGGGGGGGGGGGGGGGATGAGATAAAGGAAGGAGAGGACTGAGCGAGGGATTACAGAGGTGAAGGAGGCAGAGAGGACAAAAAAAAATTGAGGAATTGGAAACGTGAGAGCGGAGAAGTGGAACGAGGCTGACAACAGGGAGAGGAGTGATCATCAAAGGAGTGTAAGACAAGCAAAGCAGGAGGAAGGCAGTGAGAGTTCCCAGAAATATACTCAGGAGATACATACTTGATTCCTAATTGCTGTCGTTTTCTATCAGACATCATGATGGCATTAATATAAGTTGCTTTAAGAGCTCGAATTCCTTTTTATTTTTTTTTTTTGCGCGCGCGAACACCGTCTTTTGTTCTCACCTCTCAAACATCAAACCGTCCTTCTCTGACTCAGTGCCATACAGGGAGGGAGAGTCAAAGGTATTGTCAGGCTCGCAACCAAATATAAATCTTGTGACGTCTCCTGCCCTAATATTCCATTTCCAAATGTTATGTAATGACACTTCTGTATAATGCATTGCCATCATATGTTGCAATTTATTTATTTATTTTATTTTACTGAGATTTTAGTGTAGGAAGGAGAAGGAAATTACATAAGCTATTAAAATGTCCAGGACAAAAAAAAACAAAACAAAAAAGAGTCCATTACTTGGTAGGAAGTGAAACTCTGAGTGTTCCTGGGTCATCTGTTTTCTAAATTAGATGAAATTACAAGCTGTTCAACGTGGCTTCGGAGCCGGTTCTACTCTACGCCAGCGACGAGGACCTAACGTGACCTGATCCGCATTTGCTGGAGTTAGTTCCTCCACAAGAGCTGATTTTGAAAAGGACTGGTATCATTACAACATACAGTCTCACATGACATGTCTCCGAGGCATTTTGGAGGCCGTGGGGAGAACAGTAAGGCAATGAGGCAGTGTTACGCTTTTATCCAAGCCAAAGGTTTGGACTTGTCGAGGTGTGTAAAGATAATAGTAGCATTATAAAAGAACCAGAAATACATAGCTGTCTAATTTTAACCATAACTGCCTCTAGGATTGAACTCCTATTCAAATATTATTCACTTCCTCTTTAGTATAAAGGAGCTTGCTTCAAGTGCCCTTTCTTTTCCTCCACAGAATTTCACTAATTCTGCTTCCGTTGTTATTAAACAAGGTACATTTATTACATTTCACTTGAAATTCAGGGTTTAGGTGAATTTCCCATCAAAATACTCAGCAAAGTGGCTCACTGGGGAAGCCATTTAAGTCTTAAAGATGGCAGGGAGAAGCTTGTGTTGTACTGTGTTGTATTGCTGGGGCTACTATTCTTCAAACTAAAAGCAGCACTGAGAACTGTGCCGCTTCAGCTCAACGTTGCACGCTGTACCCGGTGTTACCAGATATTTGTCACTGACCGGCTCGCTGTGGCTTCACCCACACAGCAAAACTTTGTGCACGGGGAAGCAACGTTGTTTACATAACCTGTTCTACAGTATGTGGGTGTCAGGGAACAGCTCACCCAGGGAGCTGCTCACCCATCATCTGCTACATGACGGAAAGCCACACTCCTCACCTGCAATGCAGCCATCCCTTATTAAAGTTTAATAACTCACATTTAAAGGAATACACCAAGTTTTTTTTTTTTTTGGCTAATCCCCTGACCCTCTCATCCAGGTAAATTTGCATGGTGGGGTGAATCCCCACCTCTTATGTGAATTTCTTGTTCTTATCCAATTTTTATTTACTTCACTATGTCGGATACCAACATAGTGAAGAGAGTTTGAAGGCTGAAGAGAGGTTGATGATCATTTGGTGAAGTAGTCCTGGTAGCTATTTAAGGAATCGTCTCATTGGTTGATCAGACACCTGCTTCGCCACTCAGTCAGTGCATTCCTTTACACACTTCTGTGCACTAACTTTCCCTGTTATAAACTGACCATCTGTCTCGCCATCTCTTGGCAATACTCAGATTTTCTTTGCCAGCTTTACACTAAGTCTTTTCTCACTTTGATAGCGATGCAAGATTCTGGAACAAGTTTGGTGAAATATCCACTCTTACCAACTGTGGTCTTTGGGTTTTTTTTTGTTTTTTTTCAAATGCTAACTCAGTGAGTCACACTAAAGGCAAATAGGATGCATAAGGGACTGATGTTCCACGCTCACATAGAGATACCTTGACATTTTCATTTTTGTTTTGTCTTTTCTCACAGAGAATTTGTTCACACTGCATCGGGTTAGGTAACAAAAACAGGCTTGTAGAACCAACATGCAGTTATCAGCCTCAAAGTTACCTCATTAGAGGAAGAAATCAAGTGCCTGCTTTCATTTCCATCCATGTCACATAACAATGTATTCAATGTAAACCTCCACAGAGCGAAATGCGGTCTCCCGGCTCATCTGACTGCACCTACTTATCTGTGTTTAAATGACCAATAATCTCTGTTGCCAAGGAAACTGAGAGGTTGATAAGCAAATGAATGTAATGTGCCACAGTTAAGCACAAATTTATGTAATACGTTTGAAAGGGCCAGCTGCATTCACTTCTTCTCTACACACACTGAGTCCAAGCAAAATTTTCAGATGATCATCACCCTCGTACAGCTGTAAGAGTTGCTCTGTGTGTGTATGTGTGTGTGTGTGTGGTTGTATGTGTTCTGTTTCCCACTTTTGTCATCACTTCCTGCCAGAAACTGCATTCAGGTGCAGCTGCTACAGTGTATTGTTCACCTGTTTTTGAATCCACCAGGATGTTTGAAGGTCTAGAACAGATTGTGGCCGTCTGAACAAACAGGGTCTGAGCCCCCAGAGTGTGTCTGGAGTCAGGCTACATCATTTTTCATTTTATTATCCCATTTCATGTCTAGGTCTGCCTCTGTGGAGCGGCGGGCTGAGCGCTGACGCCGAGCACATGTGTATGATATAACACATCGTTCATATCCTGTGTGCGAGAGGCAGATGTGTGCAGATGCACAGCGGGTAGCTCGGACGTGTGCCTACGGTCGAGGTTAAGATACGGTAGCTGAAAATATGGGGAGATTAGCATGCAGAGTGCCCTCCCATGGTCTCTCCCTGACATATTCTGCAGCTCCGGCATGACACAAAGCCCCACACAGGCAACCAAAGCGCCGGTTCTCTCCCGCTTTTACTACATCCACGCAGGTCAGCCAGCCCCTGTTTATACACTCGCAAAGCATGACACAGAGTAGGAGATGCAGAGAGAGTGGGAGAGAGGGTCATCCAGAGGGGGAGATATCAAAGAGTGTTCTTGTCTATACACCACTCAGGTAAACCCAGATTACCCTGAGGTTTTTCTAAAATACACAAATCCCAAAAAGAGCACAAAGATAGGAACATTTTTGTGTCTTACGGAAGAAGAAACGGCATGTAGATGGCATACTTTTCTAATCGAGATACAGAAAGATGAGTGCTCCCATCTACTCAGTGTTCAGATACAGTTGTGGCACTGCTCACTCTTTCTCACACACACACACACTCAGACACACACATAGAGCCAGAGTAATGAACAACAGATAGGCTTACCTTTGTAGTCACAATGCAGAGGCAGTCCATGGTACTTAGAACAAAATAATGGGGTGTATCTCAACCCCCCCAACCCCCCACGACAGAGGGCTGAGACCCCACACCCCTCTCCCCAGCCTGCCCCACTCCTGCGCTCTCACTCTCGTCCTGCCTTTCCCCCCTTTTCTCTCCTTCCGTGAATCTCTTCTTTGACTAACTGAACCAGCGAGGGAAAGAGAGGATGGAGGGAGGGGGAAACATGAAAAGGGAGGGGGAGGGCCACAGGGAAATAGAGAGAGTGAGCAAAGAAAAGAGAGAGGAGAGGAGAGGAGAGAGGGTGGTCTCAGAATTTAGTATGAGAGAGAGAGAAAGAGCGGAGAAAAGGGAAGGTGAGAGTATATCCCTTTTTTTCGAGGCGAGAGTGAAACAGCGGAAAAGAACAAGAAATGATGGGGTGAATATGAAAAGAGATGGAGGAAGGGGAAGATGGAGATGGAAAACAGAGGTGGCAGGGATTAAATAAAAGGGGGGGGTCACACTGTGGAAAGAAAGGGAAAAAGAGAAACAGAATAAGACGGCAAAACAGCAGAGGATGGAGAGGAAGAACTGAGGGAGGGGACAGTGAAGGAGAGAGAAAAGGAGAGGGAGAGTGGGTGAGTGCGTGTGTGTGCGTGTGTGCGTGTGTGTGTGTGTGAGAAGACAGAAGGAATTAGACCGAAAGAAAATGTGTTGAGGAGGAGAGTGTGAATTACATATGCATCAAAGAAAAAGAAAACATGAAACACAGCAAGAGCGAGTTAAAGAAGACAAAAAAAAAGAAAGAAAGAAAAAGAAAGAAAGAAACAGGAGTTTATATTAACCGGATGAAGTAATGAGATTGAAAATGCGTGAAGGTTTATCTGCTTGTTGTAGCACTCTGCAGCTGTTGCCTTAGCAATGGTGCAGTTGTTGCCATGGCAATAGGGAGGCTTGTTGTTGTCATATGGTCGCCGTTATAGTGCTGAGGACTGAGTGAAGAACTCTGCATTGGATTTACACACTTGTGCACCAAAATCTGTGTGTGTGAGTGTGTGCGTGCGTGAGTTTTTGAGTGTAGGCTTGTTTATGTATGTGTGCATTTGCATACCTACATGTGTGTGTGTTCATTCATTTTGAATTGAGTAATATAGGGCAGAGAGCCAAGAAGGATAGTCAGATTTAAATAAGTAATCACCAGAATTTATATAGTGGATTATTTGAATATTAACTCGTGTCCACATGATTCACCACAAGATTTTTTTTAACCTTAACAAAACCATTTACATTTAATATCATTATGTAATTTATTGCCTTTTATAATTGTGTTGACTGTTTTGTTCAGCTTTAATAAAATGGTGTAAAAATGTATGCACTCATCTCAGTTGTACGCTCTGCCTTTAAGACTGTGGACCGTACCACTCGGGGGTTGTGTAAGGGGGAACGTGTGCTTCAGTGTCTTTGCATCAGCAGTTCTATAATTGTACAAATCCACCCCTCACCCCACCTCATCCCCACTTTCTGGTTCCCCACAATGCCGGAGCAATGGTGCAGCAATAAAGCAATTCTATATGATGAACACACATTTATTCCCCGGGGTGAGGAGTAGGGGCTTTGATCAAACTGTAAAGTGCATTCCAACAGACACAGGCAATCCACAGATGGCCACATCCTACAGATTGCCACTGTTGTACTCGCAGTCGTGCTTTCGTAAATGTCAGGCTCTGTAATTAAAGGCAAGGGCGACCTACCTGAAATACCTGTTAGGTTTCTAGTTTTTCTGTTTTTTTGGCATCTGATTGTCATCTTTTGACTTCATACTGAACTGTTTAACTACAAACTTGTTAGACCCTACACAGCAGCTTAATGTGACAGTAGTTTAATGAGATATCCAGCAGAGAATCATGCAGAGGTAGTTAAAGCAATATTTCACTGTCATCATATAACATTTAATAACTCCCACTAGCCTTTGATGCCTTCCGACAACTCTATTTATTATGCATTTAAATACTAAAGGACTGCAACCAGGGTTTTTTTTTTTTTTTCTGAGAAGATTGATCTTTTGAGGCATTACTTTTGTCTGTTTTCAATTATGAATAGAGGGAGAAAATAATGTGATAGCAGGGAATCCATTAACAGGACCAGATAACATTTATCTCTCAGGAACTTGGAGTTTAGAAGGGGAGTGTTTTGTACTTTCAAACACATTAACAGTATAATAAGCAATTACAACTCATGTTCAACTTTTGCCACATTTTCTCTACTGACATAATATTCAGTAGCAGTGGAACGTCAGCTAAACTTCACAGACATTTAAGAAGCAAGTCGTGTATGAAAAACCAAACTAAACTATAGAAACAGTGCTTTTGTCTTGTGAATGATAAAACAAGATTTAATTGTCATTACTTTAAACAAAAATAAAATCTTTTTTTGCAGTGTCGACCACATTAAGTTTTATTACAGCCTTGAAGCAGTAGTTTAATGTTCCTTCAAGTGGTGGGGTTGCCACTGTACCACTCAAAGGGCACTAAATGCGTCTTTTTGAGTGTTTTTTTTTTTTTTTTACGTATTTGTTTGGAGAAAAAAAAATGTAGGGCTGCATTCATGATAATTTTCATTCCAATAAGGACAATTGCCCATTATGAATAGAGCTAGACCAGGTAAGTCAGTCAGGCCGATATATATTTTATTGCAGATATATCAGTGTTGGTGCATATTGACTGACAAGTAACAAGAAACAGCAGTACAAACGTCAAACTAGGTTTGAGGTCATTTAGAAATAATTATAATTAAGTATATGCACCTGTCACATCTGCAATGATATGAGGTTTCTGTTTTCATTTAGTTGTTCATTTGTGCAGTAGCACTTGGTGTGCCCTCGGCCTTCACAGCAGACTTATTTTTTACGGCTTTTGCAGCTTCCTCTTCCATTACTTAACTTATAAACTGCAATATCTCTCACATTCAGAAACAAAGCGAGATGTAAATAAATTAAAAAATAAAAAAAAATCTTGGAGCAAAGTTGAAAACATTTTCTGTGGATTTCAGAAATATATTCAAGCTTGTTTTATGTCTGTGTAAATATTTCAGTGGGAAACTGGGAACAAATCATGTTTATGGGAACGCATTAGTAATTAATGTGCCAGTATGTGTGTGAGGTAATCTAACGACTGTGACAGCTGTTTATGTATTATTATATGTATACTATTTTAGAGTGTAAATGGTAAATATGACCGTTTTTACGCATGTGTTTGAGTTATGGGCCATATACATGTTATACATATATATTTTCTCTATATATTCTCTCAGAAGATGATCCTAATATGGTTGACCTGTATACAAGATTATATAATTCTGCTCTCAAGTGAGCAAGCAGCTCTGCGCTCACATTTCCTTTGCCAAAACTTCGGTATTCTCACATTCTCAAAGTTATGATTCCTCTGTTGCACAAAATGAACAGTGTGAGCTTTAATTTCCACAACAATTAGCTACAGGAAAACAGCAAGAGATTGAAGATAATTATAGAAATGAGGAAAAAGTGTACATCTTAAGCACAAAAACCTTTCATCGCCCCTACAACACCCACACATGCACACAGGCACACACATACACATGCTGTTAAAAATACATCATGCTAGAACTAGCAAAAAGAAAAACCCTTTCCCTGTGGACAAGCCTGAATACTGAGAGCATTTCCATTGATGTACATTCACAAACCTCCATTATAATAATCCTGTCTAAGACTTGAAAAGCACTCACCCATAAATATGTTGTCTCCATCCTCCTGTGCCGCTTTGCTAAAAGACTATAGTCTTTAGGCTCTATGGTATGCCTCTGACCAAAAAGTAGGCCAAGGACAAGCGCTGGTCATCTAAACAGGCTAAACCCAGGCAGAACATCCAGATCATGGGGCTGCTGACTGAAAAGTGGCCAGATTTATCTTTAGCAGGAGCTAATGGCACAATTCTCATTAGAGATGCCAAATTCAAATTACCGTGTATTATTTATGTAACTGCTGCGATAACCTTTTCACTAATACATAAAGACGTACTGCTTTTAATTCAAAATAGCACAAACATTTTAGTTAAGAATACCTGAACGTGTTCGGGAACAGCATGTTATTTTCAGTGAGGGAATGCAAGCCTCATACTGTGCTTTTCAGTGTTACATTTCAGTAGAAATATTAAAAGTGTTACTGGTCTTGTTGGCTTCTGTCTAGCAGAAACTTCCTCTCCTTGGTCCAAAAATATTCAGCTAGCATAAAACCCGAGAGACCATTTCTGAGCTGTCAAGGACAAGAGATGCCCACAGGTGTCTGCACTCTCACTCGAGGAGGTGTCACCTTTTTTTTTTTGGTTAGGAGCATCATTGTGAAGAGGACTTTTGGCGGCTGCTAGCTGGGCCTGCCTGCTCTCAGTTTCGCTGCATGGATGTCACTGCAGCGTCCCTGAAGTAAACTATCCTTAGTGCAGGTGATGAGTGCGATGTACCATGTGTGAGCTCCTCAGGAAACAGGCTGCAGTTTGGTTTCTGGGATTTTTGTGTGTCCCAAGGCAGATGTTCACTGATTTGGCTTATGTGTGTAACGTTTGTTTTCTAAAGGATGTGTGGGAAAACATCTATCCAGATTGCTTTTGCATGGTCTGTGTACATGTGTGGAAGCAGGCTTTGGCAGTTGTTAGATGCTTACAGCAGTGGAGCTGCACACCTGCAAAGCTTCAACATGGAGGTGAGAATGGGAGCCTAAATGCACAGTCAGCTACTGACTACTACAGCAGCCATGTATCTGTGCATTTCTATCTACTTTAATTTCTTTGTCTGCTGGTTTTGATATTTCGAAAACTGTTTCAAAGATGAATTTGAGGTTGGAAAAGGGAGGAAGAGGTAGGAAAAGAATCGCACCCCACCGTGGGAGCTTAAAGTTAAAGACTTGAGTGTTTCTGATTGACAAGTAACAAATTCATTCATTCATTACTAAAGTGGTGTGTCCACATTGCTGACAGTTATAAGCTAACTGAATTTTCAGGGCTTTTCAAGATGACGATTAAAGGAAAATGTTGCTGCTAATTATGTTGACATCGTGCTGAGTGTGCCACCAGTCTTTGTAGTCTATTAAGAGTACAGTATAACTGCCTTTTTGCCATTCGTGATGACAGATGAACGATTGTTCTTCAGCTCACACTGCCTACACGTCCCAGCATGCCTTGCACATTAGCGATGAGTCAGTTGTGAATAATCCAGTTCTTTTGAATTAGCTTTTTGGTACTAATAAAAGAAAAACGAGAGCTGGTAAAACTGCTTAACGTCTTCATATATGGCCTGTATGCTTCTCACAAAGTGGCGCTGACGTGTGTGTGCTCCCAATTATCCTGTCTTTGAGCTGGGTTCATGAAAAGTCACTTCATCGTCATCTTTTCGATATGGTTCGACTCTGACTAAGTCATTGAGAAGAATAAGTCCTCATCATCGTGGCTAGTACTGCTTCTGCTGCCAGGTGGGCATGAGTGGCAGCCTGCACCTCATCTTGTCTTTGCTGCATATCCTCAGCTGTGGATCCGCTGCTTTGATTCTGGCAACATGTTATACAGAGGAAAATATTCCATAATGATCTCTTGCGCAGACAAACTGAGAAGTTGTCTGACCGTCCAAAATGCTGTCCTGAAGTCAGAGTGTCAGACTGCGCTGTGATACCACCAGGCGGAGAGTAAATGAAACTCAGACCCTCCCTGTAGTCCTTGTACATGAGCGGATGGCGGAAGTAAACCAGGCTGCTTACACAGAACACAGGCAAAGTGTTGTGGGCGTTATACACATGCCAGCACCATGACTAATACATGAACACAAGGCTGAAAATCGTTGAAAGGATCATTTAAGTTTCAAGTTCTTCGCTGATTACATCTAAATACGTCGAAGACAAACAGAAAGCAGACAAAACAATTGCACATTTAATCACAATTTGCAGCCAGATCGACAGCTCAGTAAACAGACAGCTCATTTTAACTACCGCACTACTGCCCTACTGTATAATTAGCCACCTCACTTCCAGTTGTCAGTACGTGTTGCCTGCTTAGCTGACAGCCGGGTGCGATGGCATTTGGCACACTGATAAAACAAAACCAGACACTGTGAATGAGGCACTTCCCTGACTAACACTAGCCTAGCTCGCTAGCTTGCAGTAACCTTTGCTTGCTGATTATTCCCACCAACCCACAGCTTGCTAATTAATAAGCAGCAAGGGAATTCCTACGCTGCTTATGCATTCACTTGTCCACTGCAGCATGTAATGATATAGCTCACTTTCATCCTCCTGGTATATCCACAGCCGGTGGTAGGAGTTGAGATGTTCGTCCAATTCTAAAGCCTTAAACGTTTGCATGTTATTTGGAAAAATACACTACATTTGAATATAGGAATCTGGCTGGGATTATATAACCTTGATGTATGCCTTTAAATTGGTGTGGGCAGCAGGAAAGCATTAATCATACTCAGAGAGAATTTATGATTTGACATTTTTTTTCAGATAGACAGACAGAAATTGCATTATTACTATTAAACGTTTGTCATTTAGAGTATGCATCCTGAGGACACACACACCATGTACTGGGCCTTTTTCCCTCCCTGAGTGTTGCCTGGAGGGCAGCTGCCCTCTCCAGCAGTGGGTTCATGTTCACCTGGCCAACCATGCTCATCTTCCCAGCCAAGGATGAAATCTCACTCTCCCCACTTGGTTCAAGAGATGCACATCTTAACATTTGTTTGAGGTTAGTATCACATTATTTGACTACATTGCGGTCATGTGTCATACAATGTTTTTTTTTCCTTTTCAGTTTCTTTTAAAAAAAAAAGTTTAATCAAAGCTTAGTATGACCATGAGTAGAACAGAATTTAGTGCCAGTGAATTTAGTTTTAAAGTTTTTTTTTGATTTATATACACTTTTCTGTCTCACAGTGCTGGATGGAATGAAACAAATGCAATAGTGTTTTGATCTTTTATCTAATTTTTTTTTTTGTTCATTCAAGTAATTCTCCAGTAAAGAATAAAAATAATATGAATTTTGAAGATATTAAACATATATTACTCATTGTTAAAATTTTCCACCTTGATACTCAAAAAAGAAAAAGGAAATCTGATTCTTATTACACGGAGTTGAACGCCATCTCCTGGTGAAATTCTGTACTACAAGAAATTGGCCTGAATTTCACATGTTCCAAATGTACTTTTAGCGTTCACAGTCGCTCATGTTGCCAGACAATGCAACATGTATGGACAAACATTACCGGGGGTGTGATGTGATTGTGACGTTATGTTACGGTAAAGAAGAGTCCTCACAGAAGATGTGTCGACATGTCACAGTAGGAAAAGCACAAACCACAAGTTTCAATAATAAACCGAATGATGGCTGAATTCAGCTGCTTCAGTTTCAGTCCTGGTGTTGTGTGTGCTGCTCTCTGTCACACTGTCATGACTTACTGGGAAACTTGAATTGTAATTAATAGCAACACCTGTGCTTTCCCTACGATGACAAGTCAAAACGTCTGCTGTGAGAACGTCCTGCTTGCACTATACTGTGTCACTCTTTGACCTTGTGCATAAAGCCCTAAGTAAATGAACCCACTTTATTTGGAGCTGTCTTTTCAGTGATGTTTGGGATGTTTTATGGGTGGAGTGCACACCATTTCCTGCTGATGTATGACAGATGGGTGCTGCCAGCAGTGAACAGGGTTTTGTTTATTAAAGTAAAGCTTGTGGCTACGTTGCCTGGATCTCATAACAAACTGAAAACAACTGAAAGAAAATCAGTGTAAAAAAAAAAAAGAAAAAAAGAAAGCCACCTGTAACTCCACTGTAACTCAGCTGCGGGCTATAAGTGCCACTTTAAGATATTCAACTCTTAAAATGACTGACAGGGATTAGGGCTTGAACTAACAGTTGAGGGGGAGGCGGGCGAGTCTAATAATACACTTTCTGCCTTGAAGGGAAAAAAAAAATCCTATTATATCTTCAGGTTCAGAGCACTACTGACTCAGAGGCTAGTTAATGTATGAATACAACACTGGTGAAAGATGTGCACGTATGTTGTAAACTCTTGCACTGCTTAGGTTTGTGCTCCTAACTTGTGTATCCATCATTCAGGAGGCGTCACCATTGTACTCAATGGTGAATAATTTCAAGACTCAAATAGGGGGATTCAGACTTTTATTTCTGCTTTTCTACATTTATTTCTGTCAGGTTTTGTGGTAGGAATATGCACAGAAATAGAAAAAAAATCTTCTTCTCAAGGCCCCCAGCAGTTAACAGCAGGACAAATGGGAGCATGTCACAGTCCAAGCTTTGAATTGCTCTGACATTCCTTCTCGTGCCCTGTTGCCACCTGCCACGGCTTTGACTGCCAGCCAGTCACCTGTATGGTCATTCAAGGTCTTGGCCAAGCTTCTGACGGAGCAGTTATTGAAGGATGAATGTCTGTGCTTCCCAGGGAGAGGCAAAATTGCTCAGACACTTTTTTTTCCCGCCAACACCTGGAATTTGCTCTTCTGAAGAACAGCCATGTTGAGCTGATGAGGCTTCCCAAGGTCTTCGGATGAGCCAACTGCAGCCCTGCACCAGGGGCACTTGTCATCATCAGGTCATCCATGAAAGCTCTAAGAGAGCTGTTGAAAGACAGGCATGGTCAGAGGAGCTTATGGAGTTCCACTTACTGACATGATTTACATATTGATAGGAAGGCAGAATACGGGGACTCAAATGGTGTCTCCTGTGGAAAATCCTCTGCACACACCCTTAACTTCATGCAGCTATGTATTTACACTCTCATAGGAGCAACTGCTTAACATTAATATTGACATATCATTTACAACTATGAATGAATACAAATGAAGCACAATGAGCCTCTTTTATAGCAATGTGCTCTGCCTCGAGGCAGTTTAAGACAGCGTAACAACAAATGTATCTCACGTAGGCCTAGATAAAAGTTACTAATTTTTAAAAGACTTCAAAAAATGTTATTTAAAAATAATCAGAATCAGGAGAGAGAAATAATTTTCAATATGAAAGAAGGTTTAAAGTCATCACCATCTATTCACTGTTCTAATGCAGCATTTCGGTGCTGGTGGAAACCAGAAGTGAGATGAATCACACGGCAGAGAGTTGAGGAGGAATCTGTGGAGACCGGTGGCACGTTTTATTTATTTATTTATTTTTTGTCTCAGCTACGAGGCTGTCATAGACAGGGGCCCTTGTGAGCTGAAAGACAAGTGAAAAAGCCTATTAATCATTTATACCACTTGGACCGAGTTCCCGAAAAGACAGCACTGTGATAATGCATTTATGGTTCCTCCACAGTCTTTCTAAAAGGCACAAGGCGGTGACTGTGGTCGTGGTTTTGGGGGGGGGGGGGGGGGGGGGGGGGGGGGGGGGGGGGGGGGGGGGGGGGGGGGGGGGGGGGGGGGGGGG
>JBBMJY010000004.1:9657459-9685588 GCA_037833715.1 Toxotes lorentzi
CACCCCCCCCCCCCCCCCCCCCCCCCCCCCCCTTCCTATCTTTTTTTCTTCTTGCATATATGCTGCATGGGAGCGCTGTGCTGCGTCCAGCTCCTTCCAGCGCAGATATGTGGATATGCACCTGTGTAATATATGTGTGTGTCTGTCTGTGTCTGTGTGTAGTGTTTTTTTTAAATACCCCATTATTGTGCGTTCATCCCTTTTCCCGTTCGCTGTGATCACTTCCTCTCCCCGCCTTCATTCAGAATATGTTTCCACAACGTACACGGGCTGCGATGCTATAGGCTCGGTTATGTAATTGATGGCTGCACACTGGATCATTTGTTTTCTGAATGGACACACTTGGGGAACACAGAACTGAGCGTGCAGCCCGGTGTAGCACAGAATGCAAGGCATCACTTTGATGTAAGATTTCAGCTGGGACATAATTCAAAAATCTGTCCTGTGAATCGCAGCATATTGATTGTCAGGCTGCATGTGGGTGAGTAAAGTTTAAAAAAAAAAAAAAAAAAAATATATATATATATATATATATATATATGGTCACACTGGATTGAATCCCCTTCATCTGAAAAGATACTCCACACAAAATTAAACAGCTGTATTTTTGGACAGTTTATTGTTTGATGAATTGGAGGGTACTTGTCTTGTGTGTAAGTGAGCTCCCACCACGGCTTGATGTCAGAAGCTCTCGTTTTATCAGCACAGAGGTGTGCACTAGCTGCTGTAAGAGTAACAGCCATTAGTTGCCTTGGGAGTGTTTGTAGTCCAGAGTATCAGGTGCCCAGTTTCATCTCAGTTAAGTCACTAATGAGTATTAATATGTATATATTCCACATGTACATTAATATTAACAGTGTTTGAGCCACCGCCATTCGCCCGCTTTCTGTGTCATGGCTAAAACCCACCCATGACTAATGAATATTTAAGAGCATGTCTGCAGACCAAGAAAACTCATTATTATATGAAGGAGACACAGCAGATAAACTGTAGACCCACTCAGATGAAGGCAAGGGGGGGAGAGAGGTGTTCAGCTAATCCGCACCCAACAATCAATCCCAATTCTCTTTTGGCTTCACCATCTTTCATCCGTCATCTGTAGCTTGTCACCCTCTCTACACATTCAGGCTATTTATCATTAACCAGCACAACTGACACAATGTGTGCCCACCATAGCATTCAGTTCTGAAAATGTTTTTTTTTTTTTTTTTTTTTCATTTCAGCTGATTTAGTCACTGTTTCGCACATTTCTCCCACCTGACTATTTGGGTTTATTCAAGTGAAATTGTGTAAGGGTACCATGCTGCACTAATGTAATGACTGCTTCTTTGGAAGAGGCATACCAAAAAAAAAAAAGAAAAAAAAAAAAAAAAGAAAAACAATCATCTTGTACTGTACATGCACACAGATGGCAGGTCAGTTTTCCAAATAATTTTTAAGCCCAGTAAAAGCACTGCTGCCCAAGTACACAAGATAGAGACCTCTCTCTGAAGCCTCCGCAAATGCCACATTTCTGGTTGCTGTTATTCCCACACCACCCAGCCACGTTCGCCAGGCTGTTACCAGGAATTCCTGGTAACAGCCTGGTGAAGATGGTTATAAATGCGTGTTCACGATGTTGTCTCAGTACAGCTCCTTTCCAGATTTAGTGGAAAGGACGGGTAGTGGTGGCAGAGAGCGTGTAATAATGAACATGAGAAGAATTCACCTCAGTCCACTGAATCACGCAATGCTTTTTGTTTTGTTATGTTTGTTGTTAAATCTAATTTAATTTCACTGTAACATATTATTTAAAGTTAGAAAGTGTAATTTTGGTTGCAGTTTGAAGCACGCCCTGGCAATATAATAATAAAATAATCTACATTCTCGCTCGCAGAACCGGTGAACCTTGACAGATGAGGTAAAATTAATATTGTTATTTATGATTCCATGGGCTTTTTTTTACCATGGTACAACAAAAGACTTTTAAAAATATTCACTTGAGTCCATCCTGGCACTTTGTCTACCCCAGTTGAACATATTTGGCAGCCATTTTGGGAATGCAGCAGAGATCCATCGATATAACGAGCCACTTTGTGGATTGCATCCAGAATGTCACATTGCTTGTTAACTGCTTAGCCTTTTTGTCTCAGACAGTGTTTATCCTTCCTACCCTTTTTTTTTTAATGTTTGTTCCTGTATAATACTCATTAGAAGAATATTCCCTCATGGAGAAAAACTAATCTTTGATGTGATTGCCAGCTGAGACAGTTTTCAGGTGCACATCTTAAAGTTAATGTTAAGTCTTATATTTAACTACAGAACAGCTTTTAAGCCTTTATTAGACTTTAGGATAAAAGATTTGGTTTTGTTTAAGAAGAACACATGAAGTTTCTCACCTGATGTTTATTGCAAAGACTGCTATTTTACAGCAATTGCAGTTTTAAAACTGCATTTGAGTCCCCCCAGTTACTATGGCAATATTTAAAATAAAAAAAGGGACTCGGGGGCATCTAAATCTTCAGAGAAGTGTCAAGTAATTTTAGGTTAAACATGTAATATTTATTTTCTTCGTATATATTGATCATGGTGAAATATCATCAAATTAGTGACTGATATCTCCACCTTGGTGGTTTGCTAGCGTGCACAGATTTTTTCCAAACTCAAATTTGTTGGCAGGCTAGCTGCCTCCTGGCTAACTGGCTTGAATCCTCCTACCCACAAAGCACCTTTTTCACACTTAACATGCTTCTCTTCACATTATAATATTATTATTATTTTTTAATATATATATATATATTTGAAAATTCTGAAAACACAATTGCAAAACCTATTTAGAATCTGTACAGGCTGCTTTTGTAAGTAAAGAGAGAATTGCCCCTTTAGCTGTATTATGCAACCCAAATGCTGTTACGATAAGTTATGGTGATTTCCTTCCAGCAAAAAGGCAAGGGTGGAAAATAATATGCTTTGTTTAAGAGAAGTAAAAACGTATCTTGTTTATTGATGAGGTAACTGTTTTGAAAGGATGAAATCATTACGACGAAAGGTTTTTATTTTGCAACCAGTCAGTGATGTATTATGCATTCATAATGCTTAAAGAAGACTTTTGTGACAGCTGTAGACCGGCTCAATTTGTCAATTCACCGAGCAGGAATTTTTAAAAATACTTCCCCTTTTAGTAAATTGGCAGTTAGAATCTGAAAGAGTGGTCATGAAACTGACTTTCACTCAAAACTCAGTGACGATCAGAGCATTCAGCATGTAGAAAACTGACAAACAAACAAAAAAAAAACTTTTAGGCATGTTTTTCAGTTTTCAAAGCTCTTTTGTTTTGGAATGTCCCCTCCCTGCAAGTATCACAGGAATATGCAGTGAAAGTATTTTCGAATGTGCCACTGTGTTGTCAGGAAGCTTTTGTCTGATTATAAAACTTTCTTACGAATCACAGTTAATATCCATAGTTCCAATATAGCTTGATTTTTTTTTTTTTTTAGAATTGAATGGTTAATATACATATATTTAGGAATAGCCTTTTGTGCCTTATTCTAATGTTTCCATATACATTTGGTGCCAGAATTAATATCTTGTACACTATTTTAACAGTTAAAAATATTTTAAATTATTCTCAAGGTCTGTTCTGTCATTTAAAGTAAAATCCATAATAATATAGATTGTTATGGATTTTATAATATCTGTTTAGATCTGTTGTTGTTTGATATATATACAGTACCTACAGTACAAACACAGTCCTGTTGTGGGTGTGACCATATGTTTCCATTACCTTTCCTAAAATTGCTAACAGACTCTTGATTCATGCTTCTTTATATCTGTGGGGCTGGGTTTTAAAGTTATTCATTCAAAAGTCTGCTGTTTGTGCTTTAAGACCCAAATATCAGGCAACAGCTTGACCTGAAGTCGTTTACACAACAACTACGAAAGTTTTTTACATTCTTTGCAAGTGCAAGTCTTAATTAAAAACGGCAACTAGTTAAATTGAGTTGTGTTTGAATCTTAGCAAACTTTGAATCTTAGTAAACTTTTTTTTTTTTGCACTACAGAAACAAGCATGTCAACTTAATTTGTGTTCTCTGTCTTTAAACACACACGCAGGCTCAGGCATTCAACTGATGTGAAAAATGTATCCTGGATTCTAATAGCGAAGTTGTACGTTTGCCAAGGTGCATGTGTGTCCTCAGTTCACCCTGCTACCCATATGGTTTTCTACAAGTCATGGTGAGATCGCTGCCTAGTGGAAGCGGGGTGGAGTATCTCAAGAGTGTCTGAGTAAAAAGTAAAAGGAAGTAACAGAGTAAAAGAGTAACTTTAAAAAAAAGTTGTTTTTTTTTTGGTTTTTTTTACTGAGAAGAAGTTGCCTTGAACTCCCTGCTCTTATCTTGGCTTCAGGAAGACTTTTAAAGCCTTTTGCCAGTAAACAGCGCTCACAGCAGCCAAAATGTTAAGATCATGCACAGTCTCACTCAAGGTACATTGGTATGCACTGTGAAATGGGTACACAATAGTATTTGTGTTGTGGTTTTATCTCAAAATGAAGATTGTTGCAACCTTAAAGTATTTCCACAGAATCTAAGTCAGTATTTTTTTTTATTGAGTAAGACATATGTTTTTGAAATAGGCTACAAACTGCAGGAATTAAGAAAATACATTTTATCTTTTTATCTAGAAATCCCTTTACATCCTTTTACATTTTTCTTTTTGAATCTTTTTTTTATCCTGAAAATGAAGGGAATATCTGCTCTGATACTGTCTGCATTGTTCTTTGCCCTGAAATTGACCTTAGATTCCTGGAACCATTATAAAACTGGCTAAAAGCTTATTGCTTTATCAACTAAGAAACAAATGTTTTTTTTTCTCATTACTTTGGTCCACATGACAAAGGAAAACCATGCTTAACCTGTTCAACAACAAACAAATGGCAAAACAAATTTCCAGTATTATCTAAAGTTGCTGGGCTTGTTTCACAATAGATTTGACATTTATAAAAAAAACATGGTGGGATCATTATGTTAGCACCAACTCTAGTTAATAGCCCGTGCATTACATTTCAAACACAGATGCGATCCATGTGTCAGGAGATGTTTTGGTGGTTAGCACACCAATGTAATAACTGTCAGTTGTGGCAACGGTGGCACAGTGGGTTTTTTTTTTTTCACATTATTGAGAATAAAAGACCATGCGGTAGCTTCTAGCTTCTAGATACATTTATTTGTCTTTTATAACTTCTGTGAATAAGTTAACTGACTTGAATGCATTTCGACAAAATGCCTTTCTTGGCTTATGACTGTACTTGGCTCAGCATTCATTCATTCCTTCATATGCTTTCATACGTACTCCTGTTCAGAGTCAGTCCAGCGTATCCCAACGTGCATTTAGTGGAAGGCAGGGCAACACCCTGGGCAGGTCACTAGGCTAACACACACACACACAAACACAGTAACACACTCACAGGAGTTTGTCATTAAAGATATACTGTTACATTGACTTAACATAAAACCCTCTGTTGCATAAAGATAAGTGGGAAATCTAAATCAAAATCAAGTTTAACCCTCCCCTGCACCGCTTGCTCTAACCATGACAGTACAAATGACTTAGAAGTAACACATTTATGACAGGACCTGCCGAAAATACTCACAGCCATGTGGCATGGTTTTTATAGTAATGTTACCAGAAACAGCTGATGAGCTTAGGTTACACTCTAGGGCTTATGGGCTATAGATTGTTACCATCAGAGATGATAATTCTGCTACATTTAAAGAGACCACACTGACCAACAATTCATGTGCATTAGTTAGGCCAAAAGGCCACATGATTATCATAAGCAGAGTGGATGGGTGGTCATCTCTCCTCTTTGTGCTGTGAGGTGATTCTGTAGTGACTCTGCTTTCATTTGGTGCATAAAACAGATCAGAGAGTGGTGATGGTGAAAAGTCAAATAGATTGTGTTGCTGTTAGCGAAACATTGCATAGCAACAAACGTTAGCCAGGTAAGGTAATGGAAACACAATACAAACCATCTGGGCTTTGCTTTTATTACACACAGCTTTGTGCAGCTAGACTAGCAAATGTAAAAGTACTTAACATAAATTGTGCTGATTGTCCAGCAGAAAAACAACAATCCAACCATCACATAAATGTGTTTTAATCGATTTTTACTACTTAAAATATCATTTATCTTGTAGGAGAGACACCAGTGTTTTTTTGGGGTTTTTTTGGGTTTTTTTTGGGGGGGGGAGGGGGGGCATCACAGAACACAGAGTATGTCTTTGCAACAGAGGAAGGTATGTCATCAGTTAAAATGATTCTGTTTACACAGTGTGTACTATGCTATAGAACCAGTATAACAGAGTAACACAAAGAGATTGTGCATATGTCATTGTGCATTATCTTTGTTCACTTCTTTTCATCAGTTTTTTAGGGCTGGAGATGGTGAAGTAGAAAAGATCTATTTATTAAGTAACAGTGTGTGTGTTGCAGTATTCTTTGGATATATTTTGCTGTTTTGCATCTACCTGTTTTAAATGCCCTACCTTAGCTGATACTTTCCATAGACCTTATTGTGCTTTTTGAAACCCTGTTTTCATTGGACTTATCTGCACATTCAGTGCATTGTGATGTGGATAGTTGGAGACTAAGTCCGGTCCTGCCCAAGCCTCTACACCTTACTCCTTATTCTCTAAGTCTTTTCTTCAAAAAGTTTCTAAGTGCTCAAATCTTCTTCTGAGGAAAATGCAGAGTCAAATAAGCACTGGAGTCCAGCAAAGCTGAGTCCAGAGAGCTTTATTCTTGAACACAGAGTACAAAGCCCAAGCTATCCTGCAGAACAACTCACCTCTCACCAACCGTACATCATCTTTTATATTGCAGGTTGCACACGTGCCCAGACCAGGGGGCGTGTCTAACCATACCCCTTTTCTCTCTTTTTGCATGCTTTTGGAGCGATTTTTACTTATTATCTCTTCCTGCCTTATGTTAAACAAAACTTACTCATGTCAAACAAACCTTGCTTCTAATGGAGCCCTGGTTTCCGTTGGCTGCTTTTTTTTTTTTTTTTATCTTTCCAAATTGTCCGTACTGTCCTTATAGCCTTTCCAAGACACCAACCTTTAAACATCCTTACATAACTGTTGCTCTGGTACTTTTCTTTTTTGAATAACAGTCTTCGAAGGTTAACATAGAATAATATGTAGCTGTATAATGTGGCCTTGTATATAGCGACCTTACAAAAAGAACACACACATGCAGTGTGTACTGTAGCACTGGAAACTGTACACTGCTCAAATTTCTCGATATTATCTCGTCTTCTTTTTGAGTTTATCTTTACCTGACACTGTACTAAAATGGGGGAAATTTTTCATTTCTTGTGAAGTTCTTTAACTGGCTTGCTTAACAAGTTTGTCTTGCAGCACAGTATTGTATGGATAAGGTTTCCTAGTGTGAATTAGATTGCACCCCCCCACCTCCCCATTGGATTCGGAGAAAACCTTACCTTTGTGCTGATTTCAGACTGTTTGAGTAGTGTACTGTGGTATGTTGAAGTCATCATATCTAACTCATGTTGCCCAGCTAACGTGCAGACCACTGGACCAGCGATGCCAGCACTTGTTAAGTGTGGTGTGTATAGGGCACAGTGGTCGACAGTGTTGCAGCGTGTCAGCACTACACTTTTAGATGGGTCATATGTCAAATGAGCTGATGAGACACATATATATATTCTGTAATTACTACACAACAGCTTGCCAAACTATAAATACACTAAAATGTGCTAAAACTTGGTATGGTTCAAAATGAGCACATCATATTTTTATTCAATCATCTGGTATTTAATATCTTGTTCACATAATGAGCAGAATCTGTAGCTGAAGACAAACAATATGTTGAGGATCCGATTAGTTTACCTGAATAATGATTCAGTTTTATCTCAGCCTGATGGCATGTGTATTGTAGCCGCAGCCACTGGCTGAAGAAATAGGTTGCATCATAAAAACCTTTTTGCAAAGTTCATTTTCACCATTTCCTTTGCTTCTGTGTAGTTAACATGCAGCATGTTAACATTTTGCAGCATGTAATTTTTGTAGACTGGAAAACCCTTTTTAAAAGGCAAGTATTGAGCCTGCCCTGCCAGGGCCTGGGAGAGAGGCTAGATTGCTGACCCTTGAAGCACAGACCAGCTAACAAAAAAAAAAAAAAAAGCAAAGGGTTGTGCTGAACTGCTTAAAGCACCCTCGTGCATTTGTGAAAGTTCAGCTCTGTGCTGGACCACCTCGACATTGGCTCGTGCACCCTCGTGCAGCTGCTGGTGAAACACATGGTACTGAACTTCTGAGGCTGCTCACTGTCACATTCACAAATGGTGAAATGAAGTTAATGCACTGTCAGTTGGTTACGTCAGGTTTTCCTTAACTGACGTTCTTAGGTTATGTGCAGTTTATAGATAATGTTATATGATGTGACAAACATATGGTAAAATGTTTAGAAAAAAAAAAAGATCTCACGATTGAATTTTAGTTTGGTTCCAATTATAATCACCTGACATGTACACCTCATGTGTCTAGTTCCCTTATTTCAGACACTTTGCTGACCACATATATATGTGTGTGTGTGTGTGTGTGTGTGTGTGTGTGTGTGTGTGTGTGTGTGTGTGTGTGTGCATATGCGTGCATGATGTTTTTCAGTTTTATGTGAAAGTCAGCCTTGTATTTGGTTTGTGTGAGTGCCCTTTTTTCTGTTTCCTGAGCTCCCTCTAAATAGAGCATGTATCAAGAGTATGGCTTCATTGTGTCTGATGACAAACATTGTATACACTTAACCCAACATATCTAGAGGCTTTACTGTTCTCTACAGTGTACAAACTGCATGCACATTAGCTTGAGGTCCCACAGTATCTTCTCATAATCCAGAACAGAGCATCTTTGTCCTGGTTTATCTCTTAAGAACAGAAAGTCAGGAGACATTTGTTTTTCCTTTAGAGATATAAAGGTACTACAGCCCCTCTATACCACACAGTCCACTTGTTGAGATTTAGTTTACTTACACACCCCCCAGGTATAGAGACAAACAAAAAGAGAGACATACAAGGTGTGCGTTCGGTGTTTCTTGCCAAATAGAATTAATGAAGTGCTCTTTTATCATGATACACTAGTGATAGACAGAGAAGTCCTATACGAGCATCTGTGTAGGTTCATGAAGATCTCTTAATGGCCTGTGAGGTCCTTTTTTGGAGAGGCAAAATGTCCTCAACGTGTGTAGTAGCTGTAGAGAGGCAGTTGCTGTGGACACTTGTGCCTAAATGATAACTCTTGAATTTAGCATTATCTGCTTCGGGGGTTAGAGGTGTTTTGGAGACTCATCATATGAGTAGTCAGATGGTTCTTTTTGGTCAAATGCTCATTAACAAAAGCGCAGCTTTTTGCCAAATCTGAGATATTCTTGAAAGGGTCCTTTCCATCGCCAAAGGGAGATACTGTGTTTATAATTTTAATGGTCAGAAGCCAACAGTGGCTGTCTGTTCCCCCCCCCCCCCCCCACCCTCTGTGCTCTTTTAGGAAACTTGAGAAAATATAGTATGCAGCATTTAGTGATAGCACCAATTTGTGAATGTTTGTGTGGACTTTGTTCCAAAAAAAAAAAAAGAAAAGAAAAAGAAAAGGAATATTAGAAAAAGATTATCCTCCCATCTGGAAATGGGCAATTGCTCTGCTATGGATAACGGGTGGCGGTGGGTGTGTTTCTGACAGAAAATGACGAAGTTGAACAAGCTGTCCTGTCAAAAAAATACTTTAACTGTCCTGCACTTGTGTAATTTTATTGTAGTGTTTATTGTTATTTCTTTGCTTGAGGAATTTATTTGAAAGCTGCACATCCTGTCTCATTTGAAAGGCTTTCCGTGGAACTGAATGTCTTAGAGCATTAATCTGCTGTGCTATTTGAGAAATTTTGGTGGCAGCGGAATTAAACATGAACAATTAGATTAAAATTACAGGACTAAACAGCTAACAGTTTCGAAAATGTAGTTTCGAAGGCAGAATCTCTGGTCCCGTGTCTGTGTTGTGGGTGAAGAGCCAGTTCAAAGTTCAGGAAGACATTTCGTGTGGTAACTGTTCAGATCAGCTCTTGGCTCACATGTAACTCAAGCATGTTACAGGCATCGTCAGACATTTAGACACATTTCAGAAGTATTTTATGGGTGATGTGCTGTTGCACCATACAGTTTCAGTCAAAGGAGAAAATGAAGTCAAAGGCAAAAAAAAAAAAAGAAAGAAAGTGTGAAAATCTTGGCTCAACTTGACAACAGCCTACGTGTGCTTGTTGATGATTTTCAGTGACTGCTAAAGGCAAATCAATTAAATCTTGAGAATGAGGTGTTTTCTGCTTTTCTCCTGAAGTGTGCATGAATTAGGTGCATTATTTACCCTATTTACCTCCAAACATTATAAACTAACACCTGAATGTAATAGGAGACGCGGGCATTCTAAGTAACTCAGATTTAATCAGGCCACTCGGGCCATTGCTGGCCAGAGATGAATATTCAGTTTCCTCAAAGAATCATTTTTAATTGCGTGGATCAAAGGGAACCAAGACACAATAGCATTAGCTGAGGTTTAATTTGTTTAGTTCTGTTTTTCAGAAAAGTTTGATTGATTGCAGTGAGTGGCAGCTGTATGTTGTTCTGTCGTAGGAGCGAAATGAACGTGCTGCGTCTTCATCCATCCAACGCACCTTCAATTATCACCCGTCAGATCAGCACCTCATCTCTTGATTATCTGTTAAAATTTCCCCCAGTGCGCTCGCTACACGTTTACATTGTGTACTAAATTGCATTAGATCACATATCCAAACCATACTATTAAAGCATGATTTCTGGTAGTTTATATGCTAATGCACTTGGGCTAAATGGATGATTGAAATTAATAATTACGATGTTGGACAGTGATCGTTAAGCAGTGGAGGTTTCAAACAAACTCAAACACAAATTGCTATTAATTAGATGTAACACAAAACACTCTTGATAAGTGCAAATCTGCCACGGATTCATGGACATGCTGTATGCACACGCATGGACATGAGCTTTTCACAATGCCCTGTGGTCCTTTTGTGTCCAGATGTAAATGTACCAAGGGCCTTGAATATATGCTTGGAGTGTGTGTTGTAAGCAGTATTTGCATATTCAAGATGTATATTATTCACATGGCTGATACTGCTCCTTTCATTAGCACGCCTCTTATGTCTGTTCTCAGCCCCATCCCCCATCCTCACCATTCCCCCCCCCCCAAACCTTGATTAACTAATGTCCAATTCAATGCAGCGTATTTCATGAGCTCGTCACCTTATACAGGCAGCTGATTAACCTGGAGTCTGGCTGGTGAAGTTGCAACCCTCGTCTCTCTGTCTTATCCACCTCCACCCCAACCCACCCACCTCCACCCCAACTCCCACACCCTCCACCCCTCCTCAGTCTTTGTTGTGGCGGCAGCAGCAGAGCATGCATTGCATTGGCGGTCTGAAGCATTGTGTCTGATTTCCAGCAGACAAACTGACCTCTGGGGATTTATTGACAGCAAACTCCACAGAGGCAGACACAGCGCTGGGTGCATGGAGGCAGCCGGAGAGGGGCGGAGGCTGTTGGGGAAGGTTCATAGGGAGGGAGGGAAGGAGGGAGAGGAGGGGGCACAGACTGAGAGACAGACAGATGGAAGGAAAGACGGTGAGAGAGTTTCAGCGTGATGAAACAGGAAACAGGTAGAGACATACTGAGAAACAGATCAATATGAGGGGTGGGGTGGGGGGTGGGGGGTACATGCCCCGAATTTTGGTGTAATTTTAAAATTTATTGTTTTTTTTTTTTTTTTTTTTTTTTTTTTTTGGTGGAGCGTTAGGAAGTGAAAGAAAATGGCCGCCTCCTACAAGGATCTAATTAATTTTGAAGGATCATCAGCCCCTTTAGTCCAAGGCAGGGTACAGGAGGGAGGGAGGGAGGGAGACAGACCCCTGGGCTGATTAGAATTCACTGCAGGTAGGCGCTGGCTGCTGCTCACCCACTGTGTCACGGCTAAAATGGAATCACTGTTGTGAGTGGCAGTCTGGGCAACTGAAGCCTGCTTCCCTTGGCCTGCTCCTTTGTTGCCAGCATTCACCTCACTTTACCCCTTAGGCAGGTGGATTTACATGTCTGGATGAGCAAGGGAAGCCAGAGAGGGAACATATATGTTTGCATTGTCTAACATTGGCCTCGAAAAAAAGCCCATGGCATCAGAATACAGTTACATCTCACACTAACCCCTGCAAGCAAAGAAAAGGGGTCAAATATTTGTTTCTGTAATGTATTCAAGCATTTTGGCACGTGTGTGTGTGTAGTACGACACAGAGAAAGGATGATATCTTTTGGTGGTTTTCACTTTGTCTAAGTCAGTTCTGAAATATTGCAGTGACAGTGACAAGGTTAAGCCAAGGGTTGTGGTTCGTGGGCTTTGGTTAGATCTAGTTTTTGAGGTAGGTATTAGAACAAGGCTCGTTTTTGGGTTTCAGGCTTGTAATGAGGTGTTAAGTAAAAGTCTGAAGGGTTTATTTTGGGTGATTGCAGGTTACTGTTAGAGTTACGTTTTAGAGGAAATGGTTAAAGTTTAATTTTAGATTAAGGGGTTAAGGATTTCAATGTAAAATACATTAGGTGTCCTGTGTGCGTGTGTGCATTTCAGTGCCAAAGAATGATCTGTCTCAGTATCGAGTGATCACCCTCTGCTGCTAAACACGCTATTACTTGTCTATATCTAATCGTTTGTAATTTGTTAGTTGACAAGAACGTTTCTAGAAGACAAGCGCACGTCTCACTGCCCGCTGTACGTCTCAAACTGAGGCCTGCAGACACAAAGCAGCCTGTGAACACTGCTGTCTCAGTTCACCACTATTACACTTCAGCCCTTCAACTCTGGTTTTCTCCAAATTCTGCTTTTTCTGTCCTAAACTATAGATAGAATCATAATCTTAAAAGACTATTTGGTGGGCTTATTTATGGCCTAATTTCTGTTATCTGCTACCTTGGCACAGCAGATGAGACTTCCTCCTCTACCAGAGTCTGTGGAAAAAAAATGCAGAGGTCACTCACGTAAAAATCACACAATTTTCATCTGCGGATCTTGCCTTGGTGTTTCAAAGTGTGAGGCGTGTTCTTTGGAAGTACTTGAGATCTGTGAAAGAATAATATGTGTAAACACTAATGTGCAGGTCTGGTCAAATCCTAGCCCCGTTCTGTTCATTCAGAAACGCATTGTGGTTACTGGCATTTCACAGAGCACTTGATGTTCCCGTTCTAGCCAGCGTGACAGCTACTACACGTTTTTTTTTTTTTTTTTTTTTAACTCGATTTCCCAAAAAATTTTCAAGAGTCACATTTGTAATTATGAAAACTCCTAGTAAAGATAAATATTCACATACCAACATGCAGAGTAATAAGCTTTACTGGTGAAAATATTTGAAGGCTCTATCAGCAGCATGGGAGTGATATGTAAGAATTTCTTTTTTTTTTTTTTTTTCTAAAAAAGGGCATTTAGCCTTGATTCAGTTCATTGTTTTCAGTCTGCCTGACCTTAAATGACACGAGGTATGTGCTTTTAATGTGGTCAGTTCTACATAATTTTGTTTCCAGTTTTGAGGTCAAACTTTTGCATATTAATGTGTGTGTACAGTATAAGAGCAATTGTGTAAAGGCATTTTAGCATCACCCAAACCAGCTCATCACATGCTTAACGTTGTTGAATGCCTTTCTTGTGTTTTTAAATGAATGCCTTGTGTGTTTAATATTTCTTTTTTTCTATTTCTTTTTTTTTTTTTCCCCCCCAAATACTCATGTTCGCTCTCTGTGTGTACTGGACATTGTCTTGTTTAATTTGTGGATTTGAAAATATACACACATACACACACACACATATATACACAAATGTGGTGATGACCTTTTCTAAAACATTTCTTCCGTGTAGATTTATAAGGAATTGAATTCGTTTTTCTTTGGAAGGGTGTGGTTTTTGTTGCCCAGCGGCTCAGATAACTGCTGAGAGAAGAAGTGGCTCCAACACCAATGTTATTTTCAACCTTGATTTGTAATTGGTGGTCATGTGCACACAGGAACGTCCATTCGTCTTGCTTTGAGAACTTTTCACACATCTGTTGCAGTGCATCGGTGGCAGATATTCATGTTACTGTGGCTCCTGGTTCATTAAGGGAGTGGCAATATTGACGAGGCAGTTATGTGGCATTAAGATTTGTCTTTGTCTTCCCCCCCCCTCACCCCCCACCCCCTCACCTCCAAACACTGTGGCAGAGCAACACATGATTTGGACAGAGAGGACTGACAGCCTTGCCTAGCACCCGGCCTCTGATCAGCCATCTCCACCAGCAAACTGAAGCTTGACCCGCACTTCATCACCAGCCACACAAGCATCTTCGTAACAAAACATCATCTGACTGTGAGTATTGGACCGTTTCAGTTTTTATTATGTTTTTTTTTTCCCCTTTATGATTGAGTTAGAAATAACTTAGCTTGAAATAAACATTAACACTTTGTGCTAACACTATCACTCTCCTTTTGTGGGACATTTTAACTAAATTCTACTTCATTTGGATGAACAAATCTCTAATACAGTTTTATTATTAGTACCACTGTTAAATTTATTTCCATTCAATGGATAACTACCTCTCAAATTATGAATCATTCCCCCAAATATACAGTAGTTATGTGTTGATTCTGACATTTCAACACATTCATTATTCATTGACAGACATAGTGTGAATTAATTTTATATATATATATTTATATATTTTTTGTAGTTTCTAGAAAATGATGAGGAAGTTTCCTTGGTTTAAAGAAAAGTGCTGTATTTAATATAACCACTCAATTTAAGTCTAATGCTTTACTTACATTTTTCTCAAGTATGTTTATATGAGAAAGAAATTAATTTTACAGCAGTTATGAAAACCCACAATTCGCATAATTCCCACACTAACTACCTGTCTATTTTAGATCTACATTATCATTTCGTTTGTCATGCAACTATGAAGGAAAGCATCTTAAGTTATCTTACACACTGATCTGCCGGGTCACATCTAGTGTATTCCTAGGATAGTTAGGAAGCGCCATCACAGTGAACACATGGCTAACAAAAGAGGCCTGTTGTCCTCTGAGCCCAGTGCACCACCTAATGGTGGCTGGAGGAATTTCAGAAATACACACTATGAGAGAAACTTGTAGTAATTAAATGGGAACCATCTTAATTGTCTTTCACCATGGCAATGTGGAATTTTTAAACCATGATTGAAGAGACAAATTTAGCTCAGATGTTGAAATGATTTGATTCTCATCTTAGTGTTACGAGACTTAGAATTACCATATCTGTACGATATCGCTTTAGGAGTCCCTCAGTGAACACACTTATGCTCTGCTCATAACAAGCACCAAGGCCACTTATCATATCTTTAAATTAATTAAAGTAATTGCGATTGTGCTTTCGAGCATATAGCCTGCAAAAATGGTTTGGGAAAAAAGGCAATTTCCCTGCATGCAACAGAGCTTCTCTTTTGTGATTCATTTACTCATGACTACTCTATCACATTCTGTATATTTAACTATTCAGTTACACAGTTTTATTACTCCCAATATATCAATAATACTATAAACTAATACTGGATAATACATTGTGGTTATATATGAAAAATCATCATCATTAAATCACCAAATCATCGAAAGAAAATCTTCATGATGGGAATGTCACTGGTGTGTTTCAGCCTGTTGAATGACGCATTGATAATGTGTGTCAGTGTTTTTAAGTCAGGTGTGTTGCTCCCTGCTTGCAGGTGACATCAGTTGCAAGGGGATGACCGAGCGCATTCATAACATCAATCTCCACAACTTCAGCAATTCTGTACTTGAGACCCTCAATGAGCAGCGCAACCGTGGGCACTTCTGTGACGTGACTGTTCGGATCCATGGAAGTATGCTGCGAGCTCACCGGTGCGTGCTGGCTGCTGGAAGCCCCTTCTTTCAGGATAAGCTGCTCTTGGGCTACAGCGACATTGAGATCCCTTCTGTGGTCTCAGTGCAATCCATCCAAAAGCTGATTGACTTTATGTACAGTGGGATTCTGCGGGTATCTCAATCAGAGGCCCTGCAGATCCTTACTGCTGCCAGCATCCTACAGATCAAGACCGTCATTGATGAGTGTACCCGCATCGTGTCCCAGAATGTGGGCCTGGCTGGGCCGGGGGGGTTCCCTGTTATACCAGGAGACTCTGGTCAGGAAACACCCCGTGGCACACCAGAGTCTGGCACCTCTGGGCCCAGCAGCGACGCAGAGTCAGGCTATATGCAAGCAACATCACAGCAAAGCATGGATCGTGCATACACATCACTGTACACCTACCCTGGCCTCTCTCTGCAGAACGGCACCCGCGAGCGCCCCCTTTACATTAACCCTCTGTCGACAAATTACGACACGACTCTCAGCACTCAGAAGGACCAGCAATCTCAAGATCCACCCTGGATGAACCGCATCCAGGAGAGATCTCAGCAGGTCGATCGCTTCATCTCCACAGCAGAGTCCACTCACTGCCGCAAGCAACCTCGACCGGTACGCATACAAACAGGAGGGATGCACATAAAGCAGGAGGCCGAAGATGAGTACAGCTGCTACGATAATTTGGGGGACTGCCAAGATGACACTGACCACACTGAGGGTGTAGAGAGTGAATCCAAGGTTGAAAGTTTTGACTCAGGGGTGAGCTCCTCCATCAGTACTGAGCCAGATGCTATGGAGCAGCAGCCGTACCTGACGAGCTTTAGCCGAGAGGGGAGCGGGGAAGGGCAACAAGGTGAAGGGGCTCCGGTGCAGATAGAGGTCACTGACTCGTCCCCAGAGCAAGTGCAAGAGACAGAGGACGGGGACACATCCCACAGCACTAGTGACAGTAGCATGATGCAGCCCCTGCCAAACTCAGTCATGTCCCAGTCCCTGCCAAGTGCCCCGCACTACATGCGCCAGGCAGAATCACACACCAGCAATCTGAGGATGCCGCTCACCGTGACCAGCAATTCCCAAGTGATGGGCACTGCTGGAAGCACCTTCCTGCCCACACTCTTTCCTACACAGCCGGCTAGAGAAAACAAGTCTTTCCTTTACCTTCCTGGCCAGCAGCAACCGCAGTTTGTGGCAGTTCCGCCCCCTGCAATGCCATCATTCCCGAACCCCATGTCGGTACCACAAGCGCCAGCTCAGCAGCAACAGGCTGCAGGAGGAATTGGTCAGGGGGAAAAGAAGCCCTATGAATGCACTCTCTGCAGTAAAACCTTTACTGCAAAACAGAACTACGTCAAACACATGTTTGTCCATACTGGTAAGTCACAGTGTAAAGTTAGCAAGCTCAGTTAAGTGATTATATTATCCATTGTGATTCTTGGTGTTAGCTGTACTTCTATTACCAGCTAGTTAGAGTCACTATAGATGTATTTTTGGTGGGGTTTTGTGGTTTGTTCACACTGAGGAAAAGTCAAAATTAAGCACACACTTTGATGTCCAAGTTAAAGTCTTATGTCGAAGTCATTTGAATACTGTTTTCTATAGCTCTGCCCTCTGAGGTGAATGGAATCAATGTGGAGACAAAGTTGAGGTTGAGATATTTGAAAAAGAATTTAGCTATTTCTTTGTTCAATTTAATCAGCAGTACATTTCCATAGTTGCAGTTTACTCCGACTGACACCCATATTCATCTTTTCCCCACAAGCGCAAATTAGTGTTAATTAAGACAAATTAGTACACACAACATATGGTGTGTAGTATTCTGTAATATGTTTGCTATGTTATTGTACTGGAAAAATACAGCTTCAAAATCGACATTCTTTAGGTCACAGTCACCAGTATCTTTATCTTTTGACTTACAATGCCAGTGGATTCCTTGTGCAGCACATCATTAAACTGTGCACTGCTTTCATCCAGCACTGACAAGCCTTATCAATCCTGAACTGAAGAAATTGTCATCACAGAAAGAAAGCATTCGATATTGTATAATTAGATGATCTCATAAAAATTGCCTACTCAAATAGCAATTATTATTCATTGGAATCCTTTGCTTGGCCAGAACCACCTCTTATACGAAGGCTATTTAAAACCAAATTTCCTGTTTTATTCATACAATTGTGTGGAGCAGAGGGATGACATATTGAAAAGGAAAGTCACTGATCGATCAATCACATGGACTAGATCTTAACGTCTATCAGACGACAAGAATTAACTGGCAACTATTTTGCTATTTGAAAAATCATTTTAGTCATTGAAGTAATTTCTGTGCAAAATTACCAAACATTTGCTGTTTTCTGCTTCTCAGATGTGAGACTTTGATGCTTTTCTTTGCCACACATGATAGTGAACTGAATATTTTGGGGTTTTGAACCGCTGACCAGACAGAACAAGATATTTTCTGATGTTTTACAGAGAAAACTATCAATTAAGAGAAACATAGTGAGCAGATTAATTGATGATAATAATAATAATGAAAATAATCTTGAATTGGTACAGTTGCACGATACGCTTGTAGCAGAGGTCCCACTGGCTGTAATCAGTCAGAGACAAGGATGGCAGCTTTATAACTGTACGTCGCCGTCACTGTGCTGCGAATATGCTGCCCTGTAGAAGAGTAAGGCAGTAAATATACCTGTGATATATGTGCTAGCTCCATGCTGTTGATCTGTAACTGACCCTGACCTCTGATCTTCCCATAGAGCAGGTGAAGCAAAAAAAAAAAAAAAAAAAAAACATAACAAAAATAAACTAAAATGAGAATATAAATTATTGGCTTCATTAAATCAAAGCAGGCAGCTACACATTAATTCACTCAGTGCAGCAGCAAACAGCAGATACACAGGACTTCATTAACTTACGACTTGCTCATTTTGCAGTGTTATCAGTCTCTTCCTCTAGTTGTTAGTTTTACATAATTATTAGTATGTTAATATTTGACAGCCCATAATGTCAGTAGAGACAATAATGCAAAATGAGCTTACATCTCAACAAACTGACAAACATACCAAGTAGCTGCACACATCAAAAGATGCATACATCATTTGGCTCCTGATCACATGGGAATTAACACTCTTGTGTGTCTTTTCACATTTTCCCTCGTTACTCCACGTATCTGTGTCTGTAAAGTCATTACAGCAATTTATGAAATTGCACAAAATATCAGTGCGTTACTGTTTCGTGACGTGTACATGTTGCCACAACTGTATCAGAGCTGCTTTATAAGAAAGCCTCTCCCACCACGCTGTAGCATAGAACACCTAGTGGAGCCATCATCATAACAAAGTTAACACAGGTTTAAATGATTCTAGCCTGAGGTATGTTCCTGTACTGAAAAAGTAACGCTGTTGGCTTCAGGCGTCCGATGTTGCTGCACAAGTGGAAGTCAGTTGAACCTGCCACATTGTTTGTGTAGTGCTAAAATTTCAGAGGCTTTGTTCCAGGAGTGTTTAGCAACAGAACTGGCCTTGATTCGATTCTCAACCGCGGATGTGCGCATAGCTTTTGTCATTAATAAAACCGAGACGCATGCCTTCCTAAAGGTTGACTTGCACACATAGGCGTGCTGACATTTAAGCCCTCCCATGCTGTCTCACGCTGCATTCACAGTGGTGCAGTCTTTCATATCAAAAATGACCACGGCGCATAGATTTGAATATTTCAGTGGAAGCCCTAATCAAGGTGGCTGTTTGTATGATTAACAGATGGAGCTAAATTAGCCTTAGAAGAAGAGATGGAAATAGAGTGGGAAGGTTTGGATTCAGAACAATGATTTTTGTCTTCCCATGAATGATTCAAATACAACAAATTTTTCTGAAACAGGCATTGCTTGACCGTTCAGTCAGAGTGCTTATAGAAGGCTGTTGAGTTTATATGTACAGCATGTTCCAATTCAAATTTCTTGTTCTGAAATTTTCCAAAATTAGCAAATAAATGTTAAGAGCAGCAGAGACTATCTCTTCTCTCTTTGATTTAAAAAAAAAAAAACAACAAAAAACTAATCCTCAAAAATTCTCTCTTCTTTCTTCCCCTTAATGCTTTTGTTTTGCATGTATATCCAGGTGAGAAGCCTCATCAGTGCAGCATCTGCTGGCGCTCGTTCTCCCTGAAGGATTACTTAATCAAACATATGGTGACACACACAGGGGTGCGGGCCTACCAGTGCAGCATCTGCAACAAGCGTTTCACCCAGAAGAGCTCTCTCAATGTCCACATGCGGCTGCACCGTGGAGAGAAGTCCTATGAGTGCTACATCTGCAAGAAGAAGTTCTCACACAAGACCCTGCTGGAGAGGCACATGGCCCTGCACAGCACAGGCAGCGGCATCACAGGGCTGTCGGGTAGCGCAGGTACCCCAGGCCCTGTCTCCATTCCTATGCCTATGGCTGTCCCTGAGCCTGGAGCTGGAGTGGTGGCCCTTGCCATGCCAGTGAGTGGAGGTGCTGGAGTAGGGGCTGGGGTTGGAACAGGAGTGGGTGTAGCTGCAGAAGCGAGCTGCCAAGAAGGGACCACCTACGTGTGCTCCGTCTGCCCTGCCAAGTTCGACCAAATGGAGCACTTCAATGACCACATGCGAATGCATGTCTCCGATGGATAAGTACAAATAGATAAACTTCTTTCAAAAAGAATGACAAATAAAATGGCACTAGATTTTCCTTTTCTTATTTTGAGGTATGAAGAGTAATGAGTATAGACACTGGCACATTAAGTTTCCCAAAAAAAAAAGATTTTTTTTTTTTTCTGTTATTCTAAAAGAAAAAAAAGATGGTGGCCTTAAGGCTTAGTAGTTTGATATTGATCTACTGGATGGATCCTAACTACAGGCCTCTAAATGTATGCTTTCCTAAAATACTGATTTATGTGTTGAACACTACCGAAAGGCCTACGAAAGAAACACATACACACAAACACACCTTTAGAGTAGATATGTCTGAATGCATATACATGTGCATTTATGTTTGAGCGTATTTGCATGTGTCCGTCTGTCCAAGTGTGTGTGTGTGTGTGTGTGTGTGTGTGTGTGTGTGTGTGTGTGTGTACATTGCCATGAAACATAAATCATGGCAGTTGTGAACCCATACTGACCAGTTTGGAAACTATAGATGTCCAAGCTTACTGTGGTATAATTTACAACAACAATAACAAAAAAATCACCTGGGGTTGGGCTATATATTCCCTCTAAGAATACTGATGGTCACAAGATTGCCTTTTTATGTAAAATAAAAAAGGAGAGTAGTTAATTTGACACTGGGTTTTATTTATTCCTATGGTATTAAGGGATTATAATGCAGCTGTTGTCAAGGTACCAATTTCAATCATTTTACTGAAATGTAACTTACTGTCGGTGGTGACAGGGACAAATATTTCTCATATGTTTTGTAATTGTTGTCCATGCATTTTGATGGTTTACTAAATTAAGGTGTGTTGATGAGACAGTATTTGAGCAAAAATATGTTTCTTTTTTTCTGAAGTTTGGAGTTTAACTCATTTGCATACACTGCCACTAATATCTTAAAAGACTGTTAAGGCTAGTAGACCTCTTCCATTTCAAAACACAAGAAAAAAAGAAAGATTCTTTTGCTGATGGGTTATTATTATTATTATTATTTTAGCCTTTTACATTCACAGTTATGGCAGGCTGGAATATGCGACTAAACTCTCTTCTTCATAATTGCTGCTCCTCAACTTGCACCTGACTGTTATGGAATGTAGATTAAAAAAAGGATTTGTCACTTTAACTATTGTTGTTATTGAGTAGCCTACATGGTTGTAATTTGATAATCGAATTATAATACTGGGGGGCAGGGGGTTTAGGCAAGTTGTTGTTTGGAACAGTGTTAAAGATGGGGGAATTTAATTTGAATCAAATTTGAATTGGAAATATAATGCCTAGAACCCCTGTATAACCTGTTCATTACTATTGCAAAGCCATTTCAGCAGGTGGGAGCTAAACGCATTACTCATTATGTGCCAGTTCTCCCCAAAGGCTCAAATGGCATGCAACGTTTTGACAGGAAATACAGTCTCAAAGTAAAACAAGTAGCTCCACTGATTGATACGATATTGTTTTATGATATACCACAAGTTGCAGATGGACTTTCTAGACAATAGTATACATTCCTGATTTTTCTAAAACCTAGACACAGCATGTACAGAATAGATTTGGAAGCTAGTGTGCAAAAGTTGTCATCCATGCATCACATCACTTAAGGCTCATTTCTGATATTTGAATTGTTTTGTATTGCTTTTTATCCAAATTAGGACACACACACACACACACACACACATGCAACTGCCTGCAACTGCAATCTGAAGGATTTGCTCATTTATGTGAGCAAATGCTTTCATAGTTGTATTGTTAAAAGAATAACTAACTGCATACAGTGGTCTTAAAAAGACCTGCTGTAGATTCAGAAAAAACAAAGTGCTACTTTGCACATTTTCTTAAAATGCCTGTGCTTAATATTTAATCATTTTCCTTAAATGAACTTCTATGATTTTCTTTTATTCAATTTCAAAGGAAAAAAAAACATTTTTTTAAAATCTTGATAAGTGGACTGCATTATTTTCTTGCATATATGTTGCACTGCTTAAACCAATAAGTGCACTACTGTTAACAGAGATATTATAGTTTTAGAAAAGAGGATTTTTTTTTTTTTTTTTTTTTTTTTGGATCTAACATTTGGTTGTAGAGTTCACGTGTAGTAGAATAGCTTTGTTTCAATTTAATTCATAAAGTAATTCAGCGGTTCTTGGCTTTTGTTATTGCTTGCAGTTACCTACAGTATATACTCGTGCCGTGTTAATGCAAGCATTTATTTTTATTTAAATCTGTACCATTATGTGTGCTCATCTATGTTTTAACCTTTGAATTCATTCTTTAATGGAGTCAGTTCCCTATAACAGTTTATTCAGTTGCATTTCTTTAGACACAGAACAGATTTTTCCTATGAGAACATCCAAGCCAAACAACATTAACAGTGAAACAACAGTAATAATAAACACAGCTCCCGTCCAACTCCGTTGGCGGAGGTAATAATAATAACTATTATTATATTATTAATGATAATACATTTATAATGTGTGTGTGTGTGTAACATAAATGATATGTGTGTCCTAGAACAACTTTCTGTGGGTTTAAAGGTGTGCAGAGGTGATGGAATGCAGCTTCTTTGATATCTGTCTGTCAGTTGTACACAGTTGTGTCTCTTCCTTAGTGTTTGTATGTCTGTGAGTGTCTGTGTGTGGTATATAGCCTAATCAAACTGTTGATAAGTGGAATATCTGAACTGTAGGGCTTCCTTTGCAATATGCAGCACAGGTACTATGAGAAGCAGCTCTCCAAACCTTTTTGGGCTAATACAGCACCTGTAACACTTGTTCTGAGATTTGACTAAAGCCTAGGTCAAGTACTGTCGACTTTATTGTTTGGAGAAGTTATGTCAAGCATTTTGATGCTAAATTGCGTATAATTGCTACTAGATTTCAGATCCCTGTGGAGTCAGTTTGAAGTGAAGTGATGAACATATGAGACCTGGAGAGAATCTGTATTCTGTTTCTCCTTAGCTAAGAAAAAACAGAAAAAAGAAAAAAAAAATTGACCACGCATGAGAAACACATTGAAAAAGCATGAGGTTAGTCCTCAGTAAAAGTAGCACATTATTTAACATTTGATTGGGCCTGTCTCTTATGGTGTGCATATAAGCCTAAATTGTATGGTTCCTGTTTGTAGCTGTTGTTGCCAGGATGGCAATATTGCTGCATGCTAGTGCTATATTTGTCTCTACACAGCACGTGGAGGGTAATCTCATGCCTTAACAGACAATGCACTAAATAGAATATGTAAGCAACTGCCGAGATCTCTTTCCAACAGTATTGCCACATGTATGGCACACAGCTCATGATGTTGGTGTTTGTTGTCTGTTCAGTACCAAGTTAAACACTGCCAAACTAACATTATCACTTCTTTGAAAGGAAAGGCAGAGACATGAATTGAATTGTTTCAGTGTAACGTATGTATTCAGTAATTAGCATTCCTTCATGGCACCGAAATTTTTACATATTTTGTGTAAACACATATATCAAATGCACTATTGACTGTAGCTAGATGAGTACAACCAGCTTTGTGGTATCATTGGTCTAAATAGTAGGTTAAGTAGCTCGATGTTGGTTTTTGAAATATTTGATTTCAGAATTACACTATCAATTGTTTCACTATCATTTTTTGTTTTGTTTTGGTTTTGGAATAACAAAAGTAGCCAATCTCAGCGTTATCTGGATGAGGGCTAATAACTCGTCCCATCGTCAGTTGACTTCTTGTATCATAAGGTGTTTGATAGCAGACCAGGCTCTGAAGGGGAAGAACCTTCTCTCCAGTGTGTCATAACGTGCTATAGCATAACCCAGACTTTTTTTTCCCCCCCTCCCCTGTTGCATCACATGCTCTTCACTGTCCATAGTTATATATTCCTTATACTGCTTCAGCTACTCGTGGTGGTGCTTAATTCTCTTCTCTTCTCAGTGTTGCAATAAGTCGGTTAAAAATTGTTGAAAAGTTGCAACATTATCCAGAAAATAAGTCCTTATCTCAATCGTGCTTCTTCTAGTTGTTAGTTTGAAAAAAAAAACAAAAAAACAAAAGTCTAGACTTTATGTTTGCAAAGTGTACGCATATTTTCCAGAACAAAACATATTGAAACGTAGAAAATAGCCTTGAGCCTGCAGCTGTTTGTATTGTGTTTCAAATATATTACTGTTCATGTTTTGTTTATCTTAGCGTAGAGACACAGGGTCTACAGTACGTTGTTGTCCTTCTTGCAGTATGTTTAATTCATCGTTATACTTCTTTATTTCAGACTTCCTCCTGCTTTTTTCTGGTGATCATAGTGGTGTTGTTTATACATACATAGCTTCACGCGACTGGATAAAGGATAGTGAGTTACTGAGTTATATTTCACAGTGTACTATATATGCATATATACTTTGCGTTGAGATGAAAACAAGAAAATGGAAGATAGTAATGGTGAGGGTCATGTTGAGTAAGGAACAGGTTCATTTTATTCTGATAAGCATGTGTCTGTCTTTCTGTTTGTCTTTCAGTCTGTCTCCACACATTTTAAGTCCGATTTTTCTTTCTAAGCATGAATAAAGTCACAAAGTTAAGAGTAGAATACAGAAAACACATGAAACCACTCAGATAATACTTCTGCATTTTTTGTCCTTCTACAGTACACATAAGAGTGAAATAGATAACTTCTTACAAATATACTATATATATTTAAGTATCACCATCTCCACACAGATAATAAATACATTTTCAGATAGTTTGATAAAGACATAATTGCAGCCAGAGTATACAGTACCTTGTGGGATATAGGGAATATGCCTATCAAGTGCCTATCAGTACATACAGCAACTATACAGAATATTCATAGTTTTTCTCTCCTACATTGCACAGATACAGTATATACGCAATGGTCTATTAAAAATATACTATTTATACTATTACTGCTAAAAACCTGGTGGTTGTGAGTGCATCCTAAGAGAACCCTTTAAAATACCTGAAATGTTCTATACATATACAGTAAAGGCTACATCTGCAAGTTTTTATTTTTTATCTTACATTTATACAGTTTGGAGGATTCAAAGATATAAAATGCAATCACATTTTCATGTTTAAATAAGCAGAAAATAAATAAAATATACGTTTAGTAGAATTAGATGGAAATCGTTCATTAAAGGCGAACTCTTGAAACCTGAATGACCATTTTTTTCTTTCGCGTTGCTCTCTCTCTCATTGATATTAGGCATTTTTATTTTCAGTTTTTGCCATTTGCAAACAAGCCATATGCTGTGCTGTACTGTACTGTATGTTTGTGGGGGAGAAAGGGTGGTGGCACTTTGTGAGCAGCAGAGGGAGCCACACATCAACTGGATATTTAACTCTGGATATTTTTGAGTCTAGTTTTGGTAAATATTGCCATTCTTCATATTATAATTAAGTCTATAAACATGGCAGTAGTTACCTCCACTGACACGTGACTGTAAAAGAATAAAAAAAAAAAAAAAAAAAGGGTTTGCAGGCCGTAGGAACTGGTAGCTGCTTTAATAGTTAGTTTCAAAGTACACTGTGTGTCCTTTGACCTTGATGACAGGCCCCTTCCACATGCAAGCTGCTGCCCAGTTTCCCCACAACAACCATTAAAGTTTTATCTTATCTAACAGCCTTGTTGTTTACGTACAGCTTGAAATTGTAAAGGTCAAGCAATAAGCGATGAGAAAAAAGAAACTGGTCATTAAATGTTCGACTAGATTTTTATAACCACTACTTGGAGGCACAGTGAGATTACAAATTAAAAGTTTTGGCTACAGATGAACACACACACAGAATTCAAAGGTATCTAAGTGGTTTGTTTAACAACATGAAAGCAAAACTAAACGGAAATATGGTAGAAGAAAAACCATAAACCAAGTTTCAGGGCTGAATGGCTGCTAGATAAAAGATTTTTGGGATGGCTTATTATTCTGTCCCCTGTGGACTAATTACCACAGTTTTCTCTCTAACCCTCTCCAGCCTAGTTTCTGTGCCAAATTTAGGAAAAAAAAGACACTTTTTTTTTTTTTAAATTAGATCACTATTGTCAAATTAGGTGTGAGAACCAAGAAGGAAAAGGAAAAAAAAGAATATCATCTCTATTTTAAGTAAGAAATTTCTGTAAAACTTATAAAATAAACATAATTTATAACAATGAAAACAAGCGTCGTACTAAAAGAAAGTGATTGCCTTCATTTTGAATCTTTAAATCCTCCATAATACATAGTGTTCAAGTGAATAGGAGAAAACAGCTATGATTAACAAAGACACATTTCAACGGCTTAGTTTCATAGACATTTAATGTTAAAATGAAGCATTAATAATGTAGGCAATGTGATATAGCTAGTCCCTGTCATCCAACTGTCACACTATGACACACACAAACAGCATCTGCTCAGATTTTACAGACAAACATCCAGATTCTGTTTTCACTTTGAGCTTTACACACACAGTGAAGCAGCTGTTCAGATTTTAAAGTACAACACAGCTCTACTAAGCTATAAAAACATGTAGATTATATTCACTATGATGCTTTCTCCGAACATGCAGTTATTACACTACCCTGACGAGGTTCTCAGTAAAACATCTTTGTCAGGTGACTACCATCTATCAGTCCAAATGAAGCATGCAGTCCTGTGTACACAACTTTTTCCTGTAGGGGAATACTTTGTTTTTGATGGAGCACAAACTATATTTTAAGCGTCCCTCAATAATAGTGGTTTGGTATGTTTTTTTTTTTTTTTTTTTTTTTTAAATCAAAATAATGACGAGACTTCAGCGTGATTTAACATCTGAAGACTCATTCGCTGTAGTCTTTTTGGCTTAGTCCATCTCAATGAGACGATTAAAGTGTTAAAAGTGTGCAGCAGCATAACTAAAAACATGCATTCCTGTTCAAGTCCAGAACATTCCAACTCCTAGTCTGGCATTCATTTTCCACCGCTTAATTGTTTTACAGATCTGTTGGATATTTGAACATGTAGTAGCAAACATTGCCCATCACATTAAGATTTATATTTCCCTCAAATAGATCAGTTTTTTTTTTTTTTTTTTTTTGGTTTGTTTTTAAATCTCATCTCTAGTCAAATTTTGCCACGAGATCACAAACCTCATAAGCTTTCGAGCACAGCTTATGCTTGTGTGTACTGGTTCTAAAGACAACATGCACTATGCGATCACTCTGTTTCTCTGTGTAGGTCTCTCTCTTTTATCGTGCAGAGGCATAAAATACAAAAACAGGAAAAAAGAGAAGTCAAGGCTCTTCTTCACCATGATGTTGGTCACTGTCTCAGCCAACACGTAGTCGTCATGCCGTAATGGCCATGCAGGCGTAGATTAAAAATTTTTTAGCAGTGTAATGTTCCTAAAGGGGTCGGTGGCGGTAATTTGTTAAAACGGGAGAGGGTGGGGGGGGGGGGGGGGGGGGCCTGCTTCTCCTTAGGAACCAAAAAAAAACCCAAAAACTTTCCCAAAAACTTTT
>JBBMJY010000004.1:9685688-9705780 GCA_037833715.1 Toxotes lorentzi
CCCCCCCCCCCCCCCCCCCCCCCCCCCCCCCCCCCCCCCCCCCCCCCCCCCCCCCCCCCCCCCCCCCCCCACACTTATCATTAGGAGTCAAAGGAAAAATCAAAAACTTTACTAGACAATGTTTGTTTTGACAAACCAAAGAAGGGTTAAGATAATTTAAGTTTTATGGAGAAACTAACATTTCTTTTCTATGTGTGTGGGGGTTCCTATGATCGGGCTAGATTGCTACAGTTATTTTATGGTTTTCTTTGTTCTTCTTCTCATGGCAGGGTGCTTGTGAAAATGCATCTATGTTTTGTCTCTTGATCAGTTGTTTATAGTTTTGTGGTTGTGTTAATTTGCCTATTGTAGACCAAAATAGATTTTTTTTTTTATAAGAAATGCAACAAAACATAAAAATGAATCTGACACAGTAGCTGTGATGTAAATTATCGCATGTTAAAACATGTATAAGATTGTAAATGTTGCATTGTTCCTCTGACAAAACAGAAAAATACTCAGTAATCATTGGTTATGTCTCATATACACACATTTAGCAAATGACTGTAGACCTGTTCACCTTCACATTGGATTATATCTAAATAGTTTGTCAGACCTTTTTTTTTTTTGTTGTTGTTGTTAAACAGTTTTCTTCAAATATTGGCACTGTCTAATATTTTAAAGCTGTCCCTAAAATACTAATCTGACATTGTGACTTAGAGTACATTTAGCCATTTATACTTGAGATGGACCAAGATGTTAAGTTTGCACATATTTGTAGGTTGTTTATTAAGCCAAAAACAAGGAAAGAGAATAATAACACGCAACTTTCAGTCTCAACAACTCAAGTCAAATCTAGCTGAGGTGCTTATCATCTCTGAGCGAATATTACAGTCTTTTCATGTTCACTGAAATAAAAAAAAAAGCATCACAGCCAGCCATCACTACACGATGAAAACAAAATAAAACCAAACTGTAATGTGGATTTGAAACATCATAATGTGGTCCAAATGTTTATGAAAGTGATGATCTATTTTTGTAATAACAACACATCATCTGTAAGCAGAATGTAAACCATTTGGCAAAATTAGACGATATTTTATTACTGTAAGGTCTAATTCTAAGTGAATCTGCTGTATATTTTTCATCCTGTGTGTTCAAAATAGGAAATTTGATTACTGTAATAATTCGAGCGATGTTTTGCATCGCCGGGACAAAGAAAGAATTTCTCAAATATTGACATTGCAAATCAGAAATTACATGTGCCCTAATATAAAGCAGCTTAGGTTGTTTTTTTTTCTTCATCTGGCTTACATGCTTTTTGCTGCCATATCTTGTATGTAGATGCTTTTGTAAACATGCACTTGAGTTGAACTATGAGATGTGCTTATAAATATGTGTATATTTTGTTAGGCGTTTTTTTTTTTTTTCCTTTTTTTTCGGCCTATAATAGCTTGATATTTTATTTCCCTAAAAATACTTCTCCTATATAGTTATGAACTTGGCAGAAGTGGAGCTGTTGTAGTAAAGGTAGTTAACATCACAACTAAGCAACCCTGAAATATATGCTGCAGTAATGTGTTTTCAGTTTGTTTTTGATAATTTATGCTCCAAGTTGGTTTGTATTTTATTATTATTATTATTATTGTTGTTATGAAACAAGCTTGTTTGAAATGTATTGACTGCTGTTTTGAAATAGGGGATAAAGTTTTTTTTTCTTTCTTTTTTTTTTTTTTTTTGAAATGTATGTGCAAGAACGATTTTATAATATGATTTGTCAAACACTGGACTGGAGCGAGTTTTCCAACATTTCCAAGTTGAGAGATGTATTTGACAGACATAACTGCACAGACGACACCCGTTAGCACAGATGTGAGCTGACAGACGAAGCACATCCTCCCAGATGTACAGGGGGAGGGTGACTAACATGGCTACCATCCTCCCATTCAAAACAGGAGTCATTTTAGATGTAAGAAGTTAAGACATTTCCTTTGTGCTGGTTAATTGCAATCATTGGGTGATGGGTTACACATAATAGAAAATATTTATTAGGGTTCTCCTTCCGCATTGTTGCATGGCATCGACTGGTGACAGATTTTTTTTTTTCCTTTTCTTTTCCTGAAGAAGAAAGAGTGCTCTCTTAAATACTCAGAACAAAATGTAAAGGGACACCACTTGACAGCTATCCAGTTCTCAAATTCACCTGGTATGTTCTTGCTATGGTAGAGCAGATGTGACAGTTGAGTCTCATTACACCAACCACCACTTCTCAAACCAGAAAAGAGATTTGCACTAGACTTATTTTAGTCTTCTTCTGTCAAAAGCAATATAATTCACTGAACACATTTTTGAACCATAGTATCTGACGGTTGTCTGCCCACAGTGGGAATGCTGAGTAAATGGTGATATTTGATAAGTTTCGATTTTGTTTTTGTATTCAAAGGTACAGAATTGGTCGCCTTTTTAAATGCACACGACATCCACATAATGTTGTTTGTAGCACTTTTTTTTTTTTCACTCAGCAGTACCCCAAGTGTTAGTGTCCAGATTTGAGGGGCATTAAAACTGTTGTTTCCTCCTGTGATTGTTTTGGACAAATCAAGCAGCTCTTACAGATCTGAAGTTAGGAACGGGATGTATGAGGGAAGGAATCATTTCCCATGAGTCAACTGTCAATTGTCTCCATCACACAGCCGAGCACACGTTTAAAGATAAACACAAATACCAAAAGATCTAACCCAGCTGTCCACTGTTGTGCACACCTTTCCCTTAAAAAGAAAAAAAAAAAAAACACTCATGCTATATCTCTGCATATTTGGTCACTTTGAGTGCTTTTTATCTGGGATGTTACAAAAAAAATGCTTTAAAGTGAAACAATAATGAAATACTTATTAGGAGAAAAAAAAAATCCAAATGCACCTTTTGTCATTTAAACACAGCATCATTGGCAACGTATGTAGAGAATCTGTGTCCACCAAAATGTATCATACTTCATCCTTTTTCAACAAGGTCACTCACAAACAGCATTAATTACTGACCTTACCGTCGTTATTTTGTTGATGGATAAGTGTAAATTTTTCAATAATTCACAAACAGCAAAACTTCACCATTTTATCTGGATGTAGTAGCTTTCCTGTTTTCACCGCTTTGTGGTGTTGTTGAAAGATGTTGCGGTTTGTCTAAATATGTTGCGTGTTAGAGGAAGCATAAGTATGTGCCTTCTTGTAATCTCCTTGGTGAGCTTGTTATTATTGAGAAGCTGAAGCCAGCCAATTGTGTTTGCACTAAAACCAAATTGCTTTTGTGATGTAGACTATTTAAGCAAGCTTGTTGCGTCACTTTAACCGTACAGTATGCATGAGGGTGAAATTGGTAAGTCTAGGGCTAGAGCTCTCATCTGTTGACCTGTAAACCAGTGCAGCTTAGAGGATCTTGTGAATATATCTTGGCTTAGTTTCGCATTCAGTTTTCTATTCCATCTCCTTACTCATCAAGTTTGTCACAATTCAATCAACAGTTAAAAAAATAAAATAAAAATAAAAATAGAAAAAAAAAAGCAAATAACACATACCATGAATACAATACAGCTTTTACTTTCACATGCCACAGTTAGAGAGTTACACAACTGCAGTAGAGATATTCGTTTCTCTGAATCCATGGGAATGCATGAGTATACGAGGTCGCCTCAAGACTATTGGTCAAATTAATTTAGGTTGTTTTTGAAGACTTGTATTTATTACATATTTTGTTGACATCTAAGAAAAGGCCTACATGCTTTGAGTCTTACAAATGCACCTTATTCATGTCAGTCCATGTGGAAAAGAAAAAAGAAAAAAAAAAAGGCTGGCAACGTAATATCTCTGATTTAGCACCTTACTACACAGCATGTTTTCACTTTATGCCAGTTTAACTATTCTTCCATATGTATGATTTCAAAAATAAATCTCATATTTTGTGAAATTGTTTCATGGGATGTGCCAAAGTTTGGAGGCGATCTCCCAAGTGTTTATGCTTATCATTTTCTTTTCCTCCTCCTTCAGTTATAGCAATGGTATGTTTCCTATAACAGTGTGTGGAATCAATTTATCTCAGCAAACAGTATCATTACTTGCCATTTTACAATAAGCCCTGTATTTCACATATATTTACCAGTGATGTGTATTTGTTATTATAAAGAAAATAGCCGTAAAAGCTTCATTATGTTACATAATATTGTGACTTTTTTCGAAAAACTGTGAAGACTTATCTTGCATATACTTTATACAGAAGTATTAAGCCTTAATACAAAAGACTAAAAAAAGTGTGGAAGAATAAACTGATTGTTGCTAAGTAAGGATGATTTTTGTAAATGTTACCAGCACTTTTTTTGTAATTTTCACTCTCTGAGGTATTGTACAAGTTCAAGCTGTTTGTGAAGTTTGATTATGAAGGAATAAAAACTAGTACTTTCCTGTACTTCACAGAAAGTCTTGTTGCTGTTTTATTCTTTCTGCTCTTTTTCCTGACAGCCTTGTTGATCCTCTTGTGAATCAACCGCCCAGAAACACAGTATATAAAAAAAGGAGAAAAAAAAATGTGATTAGGATTCCTCACATGACCCTTCATGTGACTGCACTGCAGAGAATTAAAAACTGATATCCAGTGAATCCATAAAACCACATAGATAGATAAATTCTATTAGCTAAACTTAAGCCCTTAAATAATATTAGCTTGGTGAGTTGTGACGAGATCCTGAACAACAGGCTGGATTGTATCCCAGAATGCACTGGGCAGAAGGCAGGAAACACCCTGGACTGGACAAGCTGCCAGTCCATTACAAATCTGACAATGATTAATAGACGATTGCAGCCATACTTCGCACCTACAGGCAATACTAGTGTGCATTCCACAAGTGTTTGGATTGTGGGAAGAAACTGATGCAGACAACATGTAAACTCTACACACACACACACGCACACACACACACAAAGATTTTCCAGGAACCAAAGCCTGAGTTTGTCCTGCTGTTAACCCTTGAGCTGCTCACACAGCTGTGTCCAGGCCACATTAAGTAAATAAACTGTATTCGTGTATATTTGAGTCAGGTGATCTGGTCTGAGGCTTTCACAGCTTACTGCACGAGTAAGCAGAACACCACCAGCTTTGGCCTTTCTTGATACTCAGATAAAGACTGCCTGCTGCAAGCTTAAGCTGCCAATTAGTGTAAAACTGTGCTTTAACACCCCCCCACCCCCCAAAAAAATCGGCATCATTACAAAATGAAGTAAAATAAAAATGTATTTCGATAAAGTTCATTATGCATACAGTGGTTTAAGTCAAATTGATTTCCACCCTTTGATAACCTCCTTTAATACAACTCAAGGTTCAATTTCAGCAAGGCTTAACTTTCTCAGTTTTGAATTAGATTTTTAATGTAGCCTGTGTTAATGTTAAAGTTATGGCTCCTCATCCTTAGGTTATAATCTGGTAAACACATTAGAGAACAAACAAAACAGAGGGCAGGAATAGGATTAAGAAGATGCTCTTTATTGAACCCTAATGCTGGATTTGGGATTGTGTTGAAATATTGGTTTAAAAGATTTATTTGGTGGAATGAATCATAAGCGCTTTCAGAATGAGCTTGTCTGAGGAAAATGGTTGCTTCACCCTGGCCTCGGCTTGGCTTTTCATTTTCTTAGGACTGAATAATTTTTACTCTGGACTATTTCATTTTTTCTTATCTTTCAAGTTTATGTATTATAGCTAAAGCCACACTGTCAACACAAATGAAAAATACAATGGCAGCCTAATTATCAAAATGATATGTGATTTTTTTTTTATAGAAAAAAACAATCATATTTTTCACTGTACGTAAAGTTAATCACAGTCTTTTTACCTGATCATAAACTGGCACAATGCTGGCAAATGTGCTCTCTTTGAGTAACGACTGTGACATGCAAATCAACAGTGCTTGAAGTAAATCCATTTAAGACACACAGGAAAATTATATAAACATATCCATCCATTTTATTTTCTGCTTTATGGCCACTTTAACAACCAGACTGTTTATTCATGCACAGCATAACTACTCTTCCTTTATTTTGTGATATATTACATTATATTCTAAAGCGTTATTGTGCTATTTTATAATAACAGGATAGGGTAAAGCAGCACAGTATAAATCACAATGCATGCTACTGCAAAACACCAACAACCTATAATGCATCAAGGCTTCTAAACTTTAACTGAGCACTAATAAAAGCAGCAGCTGCTGTATTTAAGTGTATTGTGTTGCATTGCAGTATATTGCACAGGTGTTTATGATGGTTCAGTGTCCACCTGCAATACATTTGGGACTCGCTGTCACCTTATACTTTGTCGCAATATCATTCACGACAAGGATATAAATCAGATTTTGTTTTAAAGCTGTAGACGCCCTTCATTGAGAAACACGAGCACGCGCGCACAGGGTGCGGGAGCGCGCCGGCGAGCTCACACTTCTTTGCCACAGGCGTCCCCTGCTGCCGGTCTGCTGCATCTCAGGCATGCCGGGGGATTAAAACCACGGAGGAGTGGACCTTAACACCTCCGCCTCGGTGCGGTGTCAACCCCCCTCAGGTGTTTCGCTGACGGTGTGTGTCTTCTCCTTGATTTGACATTGTGAAATTTTTTTTTTTTTTTTGGTTGACTACAAACGGTGTAGGCGTTCCTTAGGAACACTATCTCCTGTTTAATCTATATGACATCCCAGAATATCTTCTTACAGGTCATCAAATCTGCACTACTACCAAGTACATATGTAGGAGACTTCTTGCTTTTGTCAAAGGTCGTCGGCACTGTAATGATCACTGTAGATATGACTAGTAAACGAAGTATTTACGTTGCCAAACCTTTCACCACTCACTGGCATCCGTCACACCTTATATTTGTTCCAACATGTTTGATACACATCTAAGTTCATTGATGCACTGAGAAATTACATTTAATACCAAGAAGAGACTGCTGACAAAATTAGAGCTGAAACGATTAGTCGATTACCATAGAATTGACTGGCATTTTTTGCCGCTTCAGGCTTTTTAAATGCACAGATTTAACGCTTTTCTTCAGCAAACCACAATAGATCTTTTTCATTATTTTCAGATATTTTATAAGAAATTATCTATAATGTAAATAAATGTTAGAAGTCTTTATCAGTAATAATAATCAATGTCATGCCCAGCTTCAGCCTCAGAAATACATACTTAGTATAGCTTACCTAGATGTTTTGTAGTTATTCTGGATTGCAGGGTCAAGTATAGCCCAAATTTAAAATTTCAAAAATTTTCCAAACATTTTCTTCTTTAGAACTTAAATATATCAAAGCAACATTCACTGATCTATTCTAATGTCTGAGTAACATGATGCTCAAGCTTTTTATTATGCATTACATGAGATGAATCTGCCCTCCTGAAAATCATTTTAGATTTGGTGTGAAAGGTATTCTAGAAAACACAACCAAAACCTCAATAGGGTCAGTAACTTTTATCACCACAAAATGAACAGGCAGAAAAAAACTAATATCTGCTACAGTCTTTATCAGCTGTCAAGTCATTTTCAAAGGAGCTAACACTCAGATGTTCTACTCTACAATCCCAGTAGTGACCACGGTCAAACCAGGAAGGCTCAGGAGGAGATAAGCGCGAGTAAATATAGCAGTTGGGTGTAATCCACTTCGTGCACTGCATTATCCAGTGAGTGTTCATCTCATGCTATGACAGTGGAGGAGACAGTTTACATCAATGGATTAGTTTGTTCCCCAGAATAAATTTATTCAAGTTGGGACCATACAAACCTAGTGAATGACAGGAGGAGGTATCAGATTTCTTACAGGAATGACATTGGTAAAGTGGGTGTGGAACGTTTAAAATCATAAGGATGCACAAGGTACTGCCATCGCCCACAGCTAGTGGTGAGACACTAACGTTTGTTCCCATAAATAAGGCAGAATGCTGAGTCCATAGAAATGGAAAGTTATTACATTTAGCCAAATTGGACAGTGATGTGACAACATGAAGAATTAGATGACTTTCTTCAGCTCATCATACAACACCAGCACGAAGGCGCCACCCATGCCTCTAAGCACGTTGGACCAGGCTCCCTTGAAGAAAGCCTTAGAGCCCTCATCACGTGCAATCTTACGCCAGCAGTCAATGGTCCCGCTGTACATGATGTCGGCTGAGGAAGGTAAGACAAGAGCAGAAGTTAGATGAAGGGCAGAAATAAAACACAAGAAGTACACAGGAAAGAAACAGGGAAAAAAATTCAGTTCCTTGTCTAATGTGCATATGTCCTAACTACAAACAACAGTGTTGTCTTTTCAGTGATGTGCATCAACTACACTGTAAACACACCTCCTTTGCGTCCGGACTGCATCATCATACGTCTACGGACAGTGTCGAAGGGGTATGAGGTCAGGCCAGCAACAGCTGTCACAGTCTGCGCAATCATCCAGCTCACCAATATGTGGGTGTTCTTGGGGTCCGGAAGCATACCTGAACAACACAAGAAAAAAAATATTAAAAAATATATATGTATGTGTCTCTAGAATTTGTTGACTTCTTTCTACAAAGTTTCAAGTACATGTCAGTGTACCATCAGCATACCCTTAGCTGTGTCATAGATGCCGAAGTATGCAGCCCTGTAGATGATGATGCCCTGCACAGACACATTGAAGCCCTGGTACAAGCCTCTCAGACCATCAGACTTGAAGATCTTAACCAGGCAGTCACCGAGGCCATTGAACTCTCTCTCAGCTCCAGCCTTTCCCACATCAGCAGCCAGACGGGTACGGGCGAAGTCGAGAGGGTACACGAAACAGAGAGAGGTGGCTCCAGCAGCACCACCAGAGGCCAGGTTACCAGCGAAGTACCTCCAGAACTGGGTGCGCTTGTCAACGCCATCAAGGAAGATCTTCTTGTACTTGTCCTTGAAGGCGAAGTTGAGGGCTTGGGTGGGGAAATATCTGATGACATTGGCAAGGTTACCTCTCCAGAAGGAAAGGACTCCCTGCTCCTTGGGGATGCGGACAACACAGTCGATGATACCCTTGTACTGCTTATCTGCAGTGATCTGCTTACTGGCATGCTGGACCTGAAGTAATGAAAAAGGAGCAAAGAAAGACAAGTTAGGTTTAAACTTGGGAAGCCAATTACCTGTTGAGTGTATGACAAACACAAGGTCCCCTTGTTGTGACCTTGGTGGATGTTAAACCTAAAGTCACTGTAAACTCTTTGCAAGCTACAAACTGTAAGTGCAGTTTAACAGGACTCAACATCAGAGTTTACTAGTAATCAATTAAAAATGGCTGCTATGCTTGGTTTCGATTGACCATACATTTATTAATTGGAGAAAGATTTTTAAAAAACGCTTTAACATTTACATAAGTCGGGCGGGGGTCAGTACTGGGATAGCTAGAAACAATGCCGCAGTATAGGTCGAACAGAAGAGGATGTAAGACTTGTTGACCCGGCAGTGAATCACTGGAGCCGGGCCTTGGTGCAGCCACCACACTTAACGTTGTGGTAACGACGCCGACGTCAAGATGTACATCAGCCGCCGTGTCGATATCGTCAATTAAAGCGAGAACATAATCGACATGTCGTCCTGTTGTAAGTACCTGTGAAATATTACAGCTATAAACACGCTGTAGGAGTTTCCGTGTGTTTGTACACAATGTCCCAATGTCACTACAAACGTTTGTCCTTTGTTAGCTACGCCGGCTAAGGTTAACGTGGAAAGCTAGCATTAGCAGCCAGGTTCGTGTAGGTCATTTCCCATCGCATGATGACCTTAAATCCTTGAACCTATCACTGGTAAGACTTCCATCGATTCTACATCAACACATACTACTGCGGTAAAGTACACGCCCGCGGACATGAGAGGACTACCAGCAGAGACGAGCACTTAACTATGTTCAATGGCAGTTAGCAGAATCACAAGCGCTAGCCGGCTAACACAGGGCGCCTTCCGGGAGACAGCATTCTTTTTTACCTGAAGGAGAAGCTTCACTCTCTCGATTGGGGCGACGGCTGTTTTGGAGATGGCAGCGGAGATGCCACCGGCCAAGAAATCCTTGGCGAAAGAAATAGCTTGTTCACTCATGGTGCGATGTTCTTGATGTGCCTTTCAGGTAACCAGTTAACAAGATATACCCCCACTGCCCTCTACGGTTGATGGCCTGCACCGACGAAATGGCCGATTGTACAGGCGCGTTGCGGATTTATCTAACCCAGTCGATCGCGAGACAACACGGGAACTAAGCGTTGAGGCTAATACGTGAGCGTCACGAGGTTTTTCGCCAATTACAGTCTGCTGTCGTCACTTTACGTAGATTTCTGTGTCCTAGAAGAGGAAATCCTGTTCTCACAAAATACTCGAGAAGTGATTTAATTAAGATAGAAAAATCAAATGGGCTATTTGCTTGGACTTGTTCATATTTGGTTTCACGCCCATAGACCAATAAAAACAGGGGCTTGATCAAAGGGCTTGACAGACAGGCTTTGTGCTCTGAATCATACTGGAGGAAAGTCATTGGGACGTACTGAGCTCAGATTGTCAAGGACTACAGAGGCCTAATCACTATAATGAATGACAACATATTAACTGATCTTAAACAACTCCCAGCGCCTGTAACTGTAACTAATAATACTGTACGGCCACTGTTGATTTTCAATGACGCGCATTCCCTCTGAACTGACATGTTTTGTATAGCCTAGCCTATAACCTTTTAACTATTAAGAGGTGAACTGCTGTTCCAGCTTGTGGGTGTTTTTTCTCGAGTCTATTTACGCTTGTGCTGTTTGCAAAATCTGGATGTTATTAGATGCCAGATGTTTGATTTCATCCTCAAAATATGTTCTTCAGCAATGGCTCTGCTGGTACCAGTGCTGGGAGAAGTACTTACTTGATGTTATATATATTTTAACACCTCATTTGTTTTGCATGTAATCTGAAAAATGACTAAAGTGACTAGTGACTAAAGCTGTCAAATAAATGTAACGGAGTAAAAAATTAGCATGCAGTTAAAATACTCAAGTGAAATACAAGTACCTCAAAATTGTACTTAGGTACAGTGCTTCAGTAAATGTCCTTAGTTACATTCCAGTACTGGCTGGCACCACAAGTTTATACACTCACCTGCTGGAATGCCAGATCCTGAGTTTATGGGGAGAACTAATTTGTTACACTGTGTATCCTGGATGGCAACAATGTGGCGAAATTCCACAATAAAAGTTTAATCCATCCTGTCTAAGTTTGTCCACTAGAGGGCGGCAAAAGACTTAAGGTCTTTGTCCTTATTTAAATCTCTCTCTCTCTCTCTCTCTCTCTCTCTCTCTCTCTCTCTTTTTTTAAATCTTTGTATGCTCTTGGCATTTCATTTACATTTAAGTATGTAAATGAAGTGCCTGTCATTACATCTTTTTGGATCATTTCCATGATCCAAAAGATTGATGAGGCTTGACACATTGCTGGCTTCCTGTTTCACTGAAGGTCTTAGTGTTATGACAATATGTTCTAGTGGTTCATATGTCCCTTTGGCATTTTATGAAATTACTTGGATTTAGTTTCAAGCTTCATAAAACAGCAGAACAAGTAAGGAAGCAAAATATGTTTCTCATTAAGACGATGCCAGCTGTTGAATATAATGTTGATAGCTTATTATGCCAAACCATGTTTAGTTTGGACTCACAAAACGGTGATAAGACTGTTCTAATTAAAAACACCTTTATCTCACACTAATAAGCCTGTGCTCACATTATTAGAGCATCTGGACCTGTGTAACTTACAGTAACCTGCGTAGGTCCTATCTCATGCACAGTGCTGACCACAGGGAGGAGCTGCTGTGATGCCATTCAGTCCGTGTCAAAACCCCTTCTGAGGAATCTTGCCATAGACCTTCTGAAGCATGAGTAGCTGTTACCTGAAGTAGACAACAGTGAATTTAACATTACTTAATTGACAAAGGTGCAAGAAAACAAGTTGTGTGAGACTATTCACTCACACACTACACAATTTGTTTGATGTTACAGTAGAAACAACTTCATTTAGAGCAGATAGTTTAGTTTGAGTATGGAGTGCGAGGTCGCCTTGTGTCGCCATGTTTACTGTGGATAACAGTGCCTTATCAAAGGCTTTGTTGTTCTTGTTTGGTTGGATGTGCATTTTAATGACAGTCACTGTCCACTTGTATTTCTTACTGGCACTTGAGCATCCAGTTGAACAGGATGTGCAAATTAATCCACTAATCCCTCTGCCGTCTTTTAATTATAGTGAGGACAACAGCTCATTGGCAAGCACTTTGCGATCTGAAATTGCTTTTGTTCTCTTTTAGTGACAGGCAGCCGTGGGTTTATTTAATCATATTTTGAGTGTAGTATTTTAACTAGAAATTGGATACTTTCAGCTCTAGAGAAATATTTCAAACAAACATATAAGTGACTAAGTGACTTTCAAGTGGAAAAATTCTGTTGTGTAACTTTTAACAAATTTTTAAAAAGTAGATCAAAATCAAACAAAACTCAATCTCAACTCAAACTGTTGATTGATTTTTAAAATAAAAAAAAACCAAAAAAAAAAAAAAACAAACCACCAAGGACGCTTTGTGACTCCTTGTTTCCTTCAGAGGAAGCAAACAAAAATGTGTGGGAAGTGTGTGTGAGAAATGTAATTGCTTTTCCCCAAAAGATGCAGTGCGATCAAATGTGCAAATCTGTTTCTGTGTTTATTTGGGAGGGAAGAATACAGAGAATGGCAACATATATTAAGTCACATATATTTTAGTATTTTTCACTACATGTCCCAACCCAACAACCACGGACCAGCTGCACTGGTGGTTCCAGTGGAACAAGTCAAGATTTCACACTCCCAGTCCTGCTGTAAGCTGATACAGGAATGAAAACGGCAGTGGGGCTGTAAACTGGTCTCAGTGCAGATGGGGGAGGGGGGGGGGCGGGGGGGGCGAAACTTATAACAGAATTATTGTCTTTACAGATTGGTCCAAAATGGAAAGAGAAGACTGTTTGTCAGTGAACTGATGCTCTTGAGCTCAAGGGCAAGTTTCTGTGAATGCTGAAAACGCTTGATTATCAGTTACGTTTTAAAACCATTAGTGAAACAGTTTAGTCAATTAATTTGTTGTCATGAATTAACATAACTGATAGTCATAACTGACTTTTTAATGCAATCTGTAATATACACCTTGTGTTGTCCGTCACGTTGACGGCTACAACAACCCAGCTGTTCTCCCACAGGAAACATTTTAACATCTCACGGGCATCTTCAGCCTTTTCAGGCGCCAATCATATTGCGCCTTTAACAGAGATGCGCCGTGCAGTCTCTGCGCTCTGATCTCGACTCCAGCTGGACAACTGTGGAGCTGCGACGCAGCCACACACAAGTGCAACTGCGACATTACTCGCACATGGGAGACTGTAGCGTGTCTGACTGGAGCTGACTGGTGACCAGCTGCAAGCAAACTTTTTTTTGTTTCTTTTTGGGATTAAACGTTTTTTGGGTGTTTTTTTTTTTTTTTTTTTTGGAATCTGCAGTTCCACTTAAGATCAATATAACTGGGATCCGACAAATAAATGGGACAACAAAAATCGCGAGAACTTGAATCGATCCAGCTGTGTGCACGGTTCAGTTTTGCCAACTTTGTGTACTAGCCCATCCGATCTGCCTCAGTCCGTGCAGGCGCAGCAGCAGCAGCAGAAGTGGAGACTGGATGTGGCAGGAGACGGGTCACTGAGCTGCAGCGAGCCGGGTGCGAGTTTCCCAGTCCCCATCTCTCCAATGTCACCGGACAGGATGATGATCATTGGACTTCTGCTCAATGTCTTCTCTCATGGTGAGCAACATATTTCTTATTCCTAACAGCTGGCATATTGTTTATAGAAAATGTTGCCCACCGTTGAGATTGTATCATCACTATAGTCTGGCAGTGCATGGCTCAGATTATGCATTCTCTTTTGGAAAATATCTTGTTTTGGAACTTGAACAAGAAAGCAAATGCCTGTCTGCAAAGAGATTTTCATGCACATGTCTGGTGAATAGCAGCAATTAGGCTATGGATTGTAACAAAGCCCCCAGCTCAGATGCACATGAAGACACTGGTTTTCAGATTGGATTGCTGGTAATAACTTAATAATTTTGTAACTTTACCATATTAAGAGGACAGTTGGCTCATTATTATATTATTTAAAAAAAACTGGGAATGATCGGATGTCTAAGCATAAGACAGATTTATTTCAAATTTAGGAATATTCTCAGTTTTGCAGATGATAACTCCAGGGTTAGGGTTACTCCAGGTTCGAGTAAAACTTTTGAGATGACCTTCAAAATAACATTACAGGGGTCCATAAAATCCGTTTCCCATTCATTATCTCAGAAAGCAGTTTTGGATTTTACATGTGGATGACATCATGGGTTCAAGTCTGTTATTTCTACCTTGGATTCGTTCCAAATAGAGCTGTTCATCTCCCAAATATTGATTGGGCTGTCCCAGATCATGGAAATATCACACGTGAATTATTCAACTAAATGGTCTTCTTCTTTACATGAAAGCGTGTTGGCTGCCATGTCTGTAAATCATTGACATTTTACATAAAATGTGCATTAAAGGTTGATGGGGTGAAGGATTGAATGTGAAAGCAAAAAAAAAATATATATATCATAACTTCATGGCAATAATGTAACGGACTAGTTTGTAGTGTCAGTGCTTTGTGAGTGTTTCTTTACTCATAATCAAATGGAGAAGAGATGGTGTAATACCTGTCTATGATTTGTCATTGCAGAACATGAATTTAAATTCCTGTGCTACCACACACACACACACACACACACACACACACACACACACACACACACAAGCTCCTGCAAAATGAGTTATAATCATTGAAGTCGATAATAGTGACTGTGGCTAGATAAGAAATCTCCCAGTGGAGCATAAAGCTTGTTGATCTGTGGTTATTGATATTGAATTATGTCATTTTTTATCATAAGCCGGAGCCGGAGCAGAGAGTCTTTTTTGTAATTTGAATGCGGTTGCATGTGTTGTCTGCAGGTCGTGTATCCGTGACTGTTGTTAACACAGACCAAATAAAAACAGAACTCAAATACTGTAAATGTTAGGATTATTTGAGTGGGACAGGGGGTGCAGGTTTCACTGCACTCAGGAAAATTCAGATAATGTCAGGTGAAGCTTCCCGTGAGAGATTAGTATCAGAAAATGATGAATGCATCCGTGTGAATGTCAAACCTTTCAAGCACCTAGTATATCATCCAGTGCATCCACCTGTCAGGCACTTAGGCGAAATCACACTAAGAAAAGCAGTTATGTTCAAGTGCTGTTTAACTGGCCTCTGAGTTGTTACAAATGCAGATTAGGTGTCTGTCATGGTGCTGAATTCTGCCATTATACCTAATTGCGAAAGAAATGATTGGATTTATTTTTGTTTATTGGCATCATTAAAGAAAAGTGAAATCTGTGCAGAACTCCCTTGACTTTCATCTGGTTTTGGATCAACCTATTATAAATCCGCTATGTTTCTACAATCTAGTCAGCGACACTATTAAATGACACTGTGATGGATGCTCCCTGTCTAGGTCTAAAGGTAATGTATAAATAGCCCCTCTGAACTGTATTTCATTTCACACAGTGTTATTTATACCTTGTTATTTATCTGGCCTTGTGCAAGGCTGTGACCTAAACAATGGACGTGCGAACTTTAGCAGCAGACAACCACCTCCCCAAGATGTCCAACATCTGCCTCAGATTCTGCATCTTGAAAACACATTTCATGATTTGAAAACCATTGTTTCCTCTGGTACGTGTCTGATTTGATCTAGTGTTCAAATGACAGCAGTTATTCTCTATGCTTATTGTTTTCATTTGTTGTGTGTTTCTTTTTTCAAATTAATAGCAGTGCAACAGAAACACATCTCACATATGAAGCACGAGATCACTTTGAATGTGTCTTTGTCCAGATATCAATGGAAAGCAGGCTATTGTTGAAGGACACTACACCTGACTTTGACCCTTTGCTTCATAGCCTGTGTGGATTATTGCTAAAGTCCCAGTACACACTGCAACTGGTGATTGAGTGTTGCTATTTTGGTACTTCATTTAGCGGACGTGATTAAGCCTCAACACGGTTGTCATAAATTTATTAGAGCTCATTTTCAGGCTGTGTAAAGTTACACAGGTCTTAGGTGGACTAATATCCAAATGCTTGAGCTGTTTCTATTCAGGGTTTGACTGTCTTATATACACAATGAGGGGTGCACCACCTTGTGCACACAGGTTTATCTAACTCTTGGCCTCTTTATCTTTCCCGCTGTGCCATAGACTCTTCTTTTTCTCTCTTTCTGCTGAGGCATTGTCTTTATGTGCTCTGTGCCTGTAATTCAGTTGCGTTTAGGACGACAGCACACAAAGATTAAATTGGCAACATGCCCATTGGACATTACTTAGATAAAAACACAACCCTAAAATACACTTTCTGAAAATGCAATTATTTCACATATTTGATGTTTTACTTTCAAGAAATCATTTTAATTAAAATGTTCACATCAAGGATAACTTTAACATTAAAAAGTGAGTTTCTGAGCGACACCTGCTTTCCACTCAACTCACCATCAAGCTCACAGAACAAAAACGAAAAGTTTCTTGAATGTTAATTTGTACCATTTATGTATCACTGCCTGTTATACTTAATTTGTTCTCTTGATGCTTAATTTTACACACTTGATGGCACCAACACAAACCCACAGCCCGATGGAAACTGTCTATGTGTATATATATATATATATATATATATATATATATATAGCTTTCTGGCCAAGAAATTATTTGGCACATCATAATTGATTGACTGCACCAGGCAGCAGAAGGAAGAAGCCTGAAACATTTACGCTGCTCCAGACATCCTGACTGGCTGATGCGGCACCTGATAATGCCTTTTACCTGGAGTACAGAGGAGTGTCGTTGCCTGCATGATGTGGCTGCACAATCCAGTGGTGCAGCTCATTAAACGTGACCTTATCCACACACTAAATGGAATTGGCAACTATTCATTCAGAACATGAAATGATGATTCTTGTACACACTATTGAATTGTCACCTTTGGATGCTTTGAGCCTTACCACATGCTGTCAAAACATAGAGATTGTACTGAACAGGCATAATTTAGTAATTTTATGATCTTCTCTGCAGTTTTAGGAGCCAGTTCTCAGTCATCTCTTTTGTTTTAGAAAAAGCTACTCTGTTATGTGGTCCAAATTCTCAGTGGAACTGTCCTCGTCTCTGCCATATGCTATAATAATGAGAGTGGTCACACCTTGACTTGCTTATTCCTCACTGCAAGTGAGCATTTTGTTGCAAAGCGCTGCGCGTAATTCCAGAGCTGGAGTCGCTTCTGTGGGATGTGTGCATGAAAACTGATTAAAGCAGGCGCATACTGGGCCGCACTTTTCTTCGCTCCAGTCACACAGAGATTCAGCCTTGTTGGCTTGCACAAATCGAGGGGGAAACCATGGTGTAATTTGCCCATGCATGAGCGACATTTTTAGGCAATTTTCGGGACATCTGAAACTTTGTTACATGTAAAACTTTTTGGAACAAAGTTAGCTTTGCAAAGTTGGACGATTAAATGTAATTGCAGCATTTTGTCAGGAGGAAAAGAAAAAGAAATCAAGTTGTTTTTGAGTGAGACTGTATGTGTGTTCCTCACTGAGACTAGACATGTTATTGCTGTTATTAATGTGACTCTGATGTGATTGTGTGAAGAAAGCCACGGGAATCACTAGAAGAAAGATGTGGAATAGACACATCTAGGATGGAGAGATTTTAGATGATTTGGCAAAAAACTGGAGGCAGAGAGTTTGAAGGCAATAATGAAAACCAGCAGGTATGGCATCGTGGAGCGGTTGAGGAGCAAGGAGTTGCAAAGATGAGAGCAGAAAAAGGGTTAGAGATCCTATATATGCTGAAGTGATAAAAAGTTGAAAAGAAAGTCGATGAGCTGATTGGTGGAAAGTGCAAAACTTTGGAGCTCAGCAGAAATGGCTGTGTCAATAAGGACCCACATAAGTTTTAATCAGCACTAATTAACCAGTTGTGTCCTTTCTGAGGAAACACCTCGGTCCACTGGTACACAAATATACAACATGCCAACAGACCAGAAGTTTGTTCCAGTATACAATGAAAACCAGAAGTGCTCATCAAAAAGTCAGAAACTGAAATGCTTTCTGCAAAAACTCAATCCCTGATAAACAATAATGGCACAAGATGGTGCAGTATTTTTAATCCAACTTTTACTGTGTGAAATAAAAACATTTTAATTTTTGGAAAGAGATGGGGTCAGTCACTTTGTTTTGTGTATTTTTAGGCTTGGACCCAATCTACTAGTTACTAATGTTTACAAAGGCTGCCTTTTCCTTAGCCATCTGCTTGGTCCAATTTTTAATATATATATATATATATTTTTTTTTTTTTTTTTGAATGTAGTAGCTTAAATCAAAATTAAAGTAAGCATTTTGGCAGGAAAATCATTATTACTTTTGACTTACAAACATGTGCTCTATTGTCCTGGAGCTCACTTGCTCTTGCTTATTACTCCCATGTGTTTCTGTTCGGTCTCTTAAGACCAATTAGTGTTTTTGCTTGCACATCAACATTCGACCAACTGCACTGTTTATTGATGATATTCATATATTTAGTTTATGAGAAAGCACATATAAATACTATATTGGATTTACACCAACCAGGGTGAGATTATATTCTTAAATATTCTGGTTATCAAAGGTCAGTTCTGTCACTGGAATCACATGAGCTTCATGGAGTCGCAACTTTGAAATAATGTCCTACTAATGAACACAACAAGGCATTATTGTGAGGCCTTAGGACATTTGAGACGTCAGTGTTAAAAGTTCAAAAACGTTACTGTTGCTCCAGCTATGAAAATACTGTTGAATTTAGGGCTGCAAGTAATGATGGTTTTCATCAAAAATCACCATCAAAAGGCGTCGATGAAAGTCTGACCTGAATCCAAAAGTGGTTCATTTTCTAACAGAGACAGAAAAAAAGCAGATAATACTCACATTTAAGAGTCTTGGACAAGTAGCATAAAATTATTAATCAATCATCAAAATAGCTGTTGATTCATGTTTTTTTTTCTAATTGATTTCTCGACCAATCACTTCAGTTTTAGCTGACATGATAAATTCAAAGGGTACTGTAAAAATTTCCACCATGTTCCACTAAAGACCATATTAGGCCTTTACGCAAAACATCAGTATGTATGTTAACACACTACTTTATGTACAGACCAGTCAGGAATCTCACTGGTCTGACTGTAGATGAGATGAATGAGTGCAAGTAGTGGCAAACAATTAGCGGCAGTCACCATCATGTTACTCCACTCTCACTTTTGCTCCATCTTGCTGCTATTTCCTCCTCAAGCCTGAGACTTCCTTCTGAGAAGTCCATTTTGTCACAGTCCCCCAAACATGTTTTATACCAGAGTCACACTCTCCTGCCATGGTCCCCCCTCAAGTCAAATTACTGCCAAACAATCTGGATTCTCTGCTACCCAGCCCACGCACTTGAAAGGACGGAAGAGAAATTTGCCAAACCACTTTGCTCCCTTTGAATGTCGGTGTGTGGTGTGCGGTTTGCCGTTTAAGGCGTTAACCTTCATCATCTTTGCCTCACAAATTCTATTAATCACCCCAGTGAGAAATCAATAGAGTGTATTATAGCTCACATATCACAGTAATTCATCTCCTATTCGCTTTTCTCTCCTTTTCTTTTTGCTTTAAACACGCATTCCATACTCGGACCAACAATTCGGTTAACCCAGACTTTTACTTTTATAATTTGTTGCATCTCAAGCAGTATAATGTGAGCATGGCGCTTCTTTATCATCATGACATTAAATAATGTTCAAGTTATGAAAATAATTATGACCTGTCTACTGGACAAGATTTAACAGAGCTTCTCTGTACCTTATACAAATTCTTGTTATCTGTGTGTGTGTGTGTGTGTGTGTGTGTGTGTGTGTGTGTGTGTGTGTGTGTGTGTGTGTGTGTGTGTGTG
>JBBMJY010000004.1:9705880-9726957 GCA_037833715.1 Toxotes lorentzi
TGTGTGTGTGTGTGTGTGTGTGTGTGTGTGTGTGTGTGTGTGTGTGTGTGTGTGTGTGTGTGTGTGTGTGTGAATGAGTGCACAAAGAGAGGCTCTCGGAAACTAAAATTGCTGATAGTCTCTCTTTATCAATGGTGAGCCTCAGGGAGCAAACACTGAGAAGGAATAATGAAGGAGCTGTTCATTGCCCAAACTTGAGATTACATGAAGTCTGTTTCAAATGCATCTAAACTTTAGTACTTTTAGGATTTTAATACTTTTTCTGTTAAGACTTAGACTTTAATACTTCTAATACTCGTATAATTATTATATATAATTAGTATAATTATCAAGGTATCGTGATATCGTATAAATGGACAAGTAATCATCACCTTTACATACTTTGGGGAGTTGTGACTGTGAATATGACTCATTGCTCTGTGTTTTTTTTTTCCCCACCTCTGCCTATGGAGTCACTGCAGTAGCCTTGGCAGGTTTCCTGCAGTGGCGATGAAGCGTAGCCTCTGTTTATGATATGTCTCATGCCAAAGTGAGACGTGGACCTCATGTGGCGCCTGAGATTGCAGAACATGCAGCAGCAGAATTGGATTGCAGTCGTGCTTTGTGCCGCCAGTCAGCAGGAGCTTAATCGAAGTGTGTGACTGATCTAACACAATGTCGCGTGTGTGTGTTTGCATATGAGCTTGTGTGATGTTAAGTAAAATGTTAATGCACTGAAGCATAAGTACGAGGATAAATACTGTAGGTGCAGATATTGGTTCACAGGCATGCAAGTTCAAACATGAACATTTGCTACATTTATTTCTAGTTGCACAAAATATTTTTAAAAGTCTGTCAGCCTGTTCCTTAAAAAGTGACAGGATAGAGCAAATTAACGAGATAAAGCAGGAAAAGTGTGCGTGTATTGCTTACTCAAGCTATTTTCTTTCTCGGTCTGGAAACTCTGTGTATAAAGTGTAATGGCTGGGGACAATTATATGCCACATTTGAGAAAATTAATTACCTGAAATGCTCCATCAGAATGCGTTTTTATGAAGAAGACTTTTTTTTTCCTTCGGGCATCCTCTGGCCTTCCACCATTTTGTTTTTCATGGAGCAACAATCAGTATTATGAAATGATTTGAAGTTTTCCACTTCCAGTCATTCTAGACAAAACACAGTCAGTCAAAACACTCTTAATGACTGTAGACCATCACGGGTGTTTTTATACTGACTCATGTATTAGTTTTAGAAGAAATGTCTCCTGTAAAACTTAAAGGGATGAACCCTTTTAAATACACATATGGCTGATGTTACAGTATCTTCAAGCAGCATATTTTGTGGGTGTGCTATTTCATCATATAAAATTGTTTTCCACAGACAATTTGTTTGGGACAACTTCAGGGGAAAAGCAGTGTCTCACTGTCTGAAAGCAGAATTGGAAGCAAACATGTCGGCTGTGTTGGTGGGAAAAAGAATTTGGTTGAAATTGGTTTTGTCTTTATCATTACATGTGGAGACAGTGTCTGACATTGGTGAAAAGCTTGTTCCGAGCAGAAGGGACCCTGCTGCAAAAGGTTGTGCCTGCAGCTGTTCACGTGTCCTTTTACAATAATAACAGCAGTGCTTTTGTACAAGACATCCATGAGTACATGTCTCTGTAGATACTTAATGTCACATCGAAAATGTTCAAGCACCACACCAATGTTTTTACTTTTTCAGCCCATTTTTTTCTGTGTATTTTACATTGCTACCAATGATTTATAATAGTAAATAACAGCTTTCTTTATTGATGCTTACTAGTGCATTTATGCCACTTTGGCAAGAGTAAGGTAACTCCACATTTGGTTGAGGAAGGTAATCCCTCACAGTGAACATCATGTAGCCTTTATGTTTTAGTTTCCATGATCTTATTGTCACAATGGAAGGGGCTGTTTTAGAAATTCTGCCTCTTTGGTGGTTCAAGTACTTGCAGGAAGATCCAAGACTTGAGAGCTGGCTGCTTATTTTTCATGCAGGAATCTACCAAATTAGTTTTTCGCAACATCCCTGTTTAGTCATCCTTTAGGCTTTATTTTCTGCCTAACTTATGAATGCAGTGCTGTTAAGGCAGCTGACTCTCAAATCTTGGATACCTGCGTTTCTAAGAAGAACTTGGAACAGACCAGCAGCGAGAGTTTCCACATGACATTAGCACAGGAGATCATACAACTGAATGCAAAAATAAATAAAATAAAAAAAACAGAAAGAAAGGACATTGAGGAGGATAAGCTACAGCCTGGCAGCCTTGTTTAAAGCTTGACAGGAAAGCACCATAGATTCATATAAATTTATGATAGCATGTGTTTGAGCATTGTGGTGTGTGTTAAGAAAGAGGTGTACAACATACACACCAAATGTGACAATGTGAGGTGACTGGCAGCAGAAGGATTCCCAAAAGCTTGGATGGACCTGAAACTTTCAGCAGTGCAAACTTTGAGACAGAGGGCTGGGGAAAAAAATGGTGCATTCAGATGCAGGCAAAGGTACACCTGTGTACAAAACATAAGGAGAGAAGTCAACTAGGAATCCCAGCGAGAAGATGATGAAATAATTATGATATAATTATAGCCATAACACAACCCTATAGTGTTGTTAAATTATCTGAAAGACTTCTGTGTTTCTGTAAGGAGCATTGAGGTTTTGCCCACATTTCTACTCTGTGTTTTTCAATTTAATCTCCCTCGTAGGATATTACAGTTTAGTGCAGCAGAGGGTCTAAGGAGCGCACTCGTCTTGCTCTGTTGTCTTAATTACAGCCTATTTAGCTTAAGGGCTAATATTGGATGATATACATGCATAATGCAGCTACACACCTATTGATGGTAAAGTTGCTCAGCAACAGCTTTGTCCACTAGCATTATCAACCTCTCCTCCAGGTAGTGTTCCAGTATCTGCATCCTTAGACTGTCTGATGGCGGAGCAGGGCTGCATGCAGGAGCAGTCCTGCATGGTCCTCTATCGACTTCTGGAGTACTGTGCGGCTGAGGAGGCGGTGTCGCCCCTTGGCTCAGATGCCCGTTTGGAGTGCCTGGAGGCCCAGAACTCCTTGCAGCATTACCGCCCCCTTCAAGTCTGCAAGTGTCAGCGTGGCTCTCGAAGGGAGGAACACTGCCTCAGGGTCTACTGGACTGTGAGATTTGCAGGTGGGCTTAAGCACTGGCATGTGTGTGAGTTTTTTTCTTTGACTCTCAGCTGCACAATCCATGTGATAATACTCCTCACTGTACTTGTTTTTTTTTTTTTTTTAGCATATGATGAATATGAGGTGTCTCCATATGAAGAACTGGAGTTAAATCTAGTGAGAAACATTGAGATGTCTCGTATGGCCTCCATAATGGCAGGTAGAGTACTGCTCTTACTAAGTTTGGCACACAAAGAAAATATGTTATGATTTTTATTTCTGGATATATATATATATATATTTCCCTTCTCAAACCCCTCCACCCTCAGCTTCCACTCTTTCTGTGGATGGCCAAAACCAGTGTCTGAAGGCAGCTCAGGACTGTGGCCTGTACGAGAAATGTGGCTCCCTGCGGTCAGAATATGTTGTGGCCTGCACCAAGCGAGCAACAGCCTCGGAGAACAGCTGTAACCGCCAGAAATGCCACAAAGCCCTGCGGCGCTTCCTGGAGCGTGTGCCAGAGGAGTACAGCTTCGCTCTGCTCTTCTGTCCCTGCTCTGACACTCTGTGTGGGGAGCGCCGGAGGAAAACCATTGTCCCGTCGTGTTCCTACGAGGAGAATGTGAAAGGGGAGGAACGAGTGGGCAAGCCTAACTGCCTCAGCCTGCAGAACTATTGCTCCAGAGATGAGCTGTGTAGGTAAGACGGACACAGTACTTACAACAATGGAAACAATGCAAGGGTCAACATATTGAAAAAATACCTTTGAAAATGTTTATGAGCAAGGAAGTACATTCAGCAGCTTTGTTAGGGTCCTAGAACACAGCTTCTTTTTGCCCGTGATAAGCGGCCATCTAAGCATGATGACAAGATGTTCTGAAAATAACAGACTCGGTGCAGGACATCTGGTCGTGTATTAGTCTGTGACTTACATAAATTCTGGCACCTATTTGGCTCATAGCTCAGATATAAAAAAAAAAATAAATAGAGAGTTAGTTTTTATTTTGAATTTATCCTTTCCACACTGATAACGGTGAAAGAGAAGCAGAAGACAATCTTTTAGCCCTGCAGAAAAGATGGATGTTTTCCAGGAAAGATGGATGGGGTTGTGTGATGTTGCTCAAAAATGTTTGCTTTTACTGGCCCAGAATTCACGTCTGTTCCCCTGCTCATGAGTATTATTATGGCAGCTTTTCTGAGGCTAATTTTAGTCACTTGCCTCTCTTCTTATTGCTCATAAATATATAGGACTTGCTTACATTAATAACAGCCTAGTCTCTGTGTAAATGTTACAGAGGTTATTAATGATAAGCAACAAAAAAAAAAAAAAAAACGTTATTTGAAGCAAAGAAGGTCACCCTAAATCCTCCCTCTGCATAATTAGAAACAGATTTTGAACAAAAAAAGAGAGGAGCACTAACTACATCTGACATGAGGTTCTTCAGGTCCACACGCATGGTTACTATGTGGTTCCACTGAAGAGTGTGGGAACAGCACAGAAACACTCATCACCTTCTTTTAGTTTCTTCACTTTTAGCTCAAGATTTACAGTATCATAAATTTGCTTTAGATTATTGATGAAATGTCTGAGTGATTCAGCTACAAGTGACAAGATGTTACAGAAGTTGAGGGCTTGTTTTAAAGATTTACTGTGAACATCTGCTTTTGAAATAATTTTAATAATAATTGGGTATTACTATCAGCAGTGAGAATATTATTCTTACCCTCAGTACCAGTAATTTTAAACAAGTTAAATTGCTTTTAGAAACTAACTGTGTGTAAGACGTTAGAACTGCGATGCAATAATATTACTAGACTTGGCTTTTAGTGTTTTGCCTCAGTGAGAGGAATGTTTTTGGTTAGTTTTGCAAAGAAAAATAGACTGTGTTGGTGGGCTGGAAAAAAAACTGAAATTTTACTGACCTTTGCATGGTTTTAATGTGAGTGCAAAACGATTTCTCTATTTTCAATTTTTGGCTTCAACACTGCACTGTGGTTCATGTTGTTGTGTTTTAGCTGGACCCCAAATCCTGTAAAGAAATTGTCAAAACTCTTTAAAATGCACTGTTGCTCTGTGCTGACACAAGAAAACAGTTTTTTATTGTATGTGTGTGTGTGCACGCGCGTGTGTTACAGATCTCGGTTTGCTGATTTCCAACACAACTGCCAGCCCTCCTCTCTGTCTGCCTCTGGCTGTATCCGAGAGAGCAGAGCTATGTGCTTGAAGGCCTACGCTGGACTCATAGGTAAGATGGAGGAAAAGAAATTAAAGAAGTAGAAGAGGCTGAAAGAGGGAGTAATTCAGAAAAAAAAACACAGAGCTACTCAAAGGTCTCATTACTGGAAAACATCAGTAGGTGTCTAACAGTGATATTTGACTTATGTAATTTTCATTTTGTTGCACTTAAAAAAAAAAGAAAAAAATTACAGGAGTTCATAAATGCTCAACTGCCAAAAGCTGCTGCCCTTGGGAATTCAGTCAGCATCACTTTAAAAAAAAAACTTGATTTAAAAAGTGCATTTCCAGCAGCTCCACAGAATGATCCAGGTATTATTATTTCCTTTTGTTTCCCACACTGTATAAAAAGTAATTTTGTGTACCTGCAATTATCAATACCGAGAGCTGGAAAATTGGTGGCACTGGATCCCCTGGGCAACTGATATTGCTGGTAGGCTGAGTCTTACCTTCCATAGAGGTGTGTACTGAAAATGAAAATCTTCTGCCCGAGGGAAATATTCCTTAAAAAGTTGCACCTATAATACGTCTCTTGTCTTTTTTGCTTTAACCAGGAACCATCATGACTCCCAACTATGTGAGCAACAGCAGCACAGAAGTGTCCCAGTGGTGCACGTGTGAAGGCAGTGGGAATGAATGGCAGGGCTGTCAGCGGATCCTACACATGTTCAGCAATAATATATGTCTGCGTGAGTAAAATGCTATGGGTTCACCACAGACAGTCCAGTGCAATACACCTTCAGGGCTGCTCATCCATATAGAGTCACAATAACAGCACAGGAAGTGTTGAAACTCAGAGAGTTTCCTGCAGGAAAGAGGCTATAACTGGTCATGTAGATGCACAGGTTCAGATGATGGTACATTTAGTGTCACAGTTGTGAAGTTTTCTTTTTCACCTTGTTGCTCCATGGTCTGTGCAGTGAAATGAGTCCAAATATACCATTTAATTAAGCACGGATGTTGTGAACCCGCAGGTGTGACCGGACAAACCCGATGAACATTTCCCATTAGATAATTGGATAACTGCGTCTGAAGACTGTCTCTAACCATGATAACAATGTTTATACATTAATACATTGATCAAATAAGTATCAAAGAGTTTTGAGCTAAGGAATGAATGTTTGATTTCCTGGACAACTCAGTCCAGGAAATTGAGTAAGACTGAGTTTCCATATATCAGACACACTGCTCAATTTGTTGTTGAATAACATCTTCTCTTGCTGGCAATTTTGTCTTTGTTCAAGACAGTGGCAGAGGAAATGTTACCTTTTAGCTGTCATACCTGAGTACAGACTAAAATGATCTTTAGATGCTGTTCTAACTGAGCGTTTTATAATGTGCATTAATGCAGAATTCAAATGAGGTGGGTAATAATTGATTATCGAGAGGGCGAACCAGTGAACCGTCATGTTTTCTTTTTTAAAAAAAACAATGGCAAGGGACATTTTCCCTAGTGAGTGGCTGGCTGCCAAATGTGAATGTAATTTCCAGGCAAAGAATCCCTTCACCAAATCTGATATACATGCACATACATGTACAAGTGGCTTCCTGTTGAATTGTTGCCAAACCAACAAGGGTGGAAAGAGCACCAGAAGATACACCGCAAGAAGAACTGTCCAAATATAAAAGTCAATCAATTGTTATGTAACAATCTTTACCGTGTAACACTGAAATAATTAGGGTCAGAGGTATGTTCCCTTCTCCTGCACCACATTATTTCTCACCACATTAGTTAAACTGTGATTCCAAAATGATGCAAATAGTAGATAGAAGAACAAGGGGAACGTTCAATACAAATTCATCCCATTCATGCTTGCTAGAGAAGGAGGTGGTATTCTCCATTGGCCACAAAACACGGATGCTTTAGGTCTTGCAATGACAATGCTAACATGCAAATGTTTAGCAGGTATAATGTTTACTGTGTTCATCACCATCTTAGTTTAGCATGTTAGCATGCTAAAAAGAAAAAAGAAAAAAGTGCTATTGTAACTTATGGGAGTGTTATTAGTTGTACAGGTGTAAAACAAGCCAAAAAACAAGCAGCAAAGTTATTGCAGTTCATCCACAGGGGTACATGGATGCATCTACCCAGTGTAGTGGCAGTCCATCCAGTGGTTGTTCTAATATTGCTATCCCTAGAACCATGCCACTAATGTGGCTCCAAAGTAACATATTCAAATGTATTTTGCCCAATCATGCAAAGTAGTTGCAGAGCTGCAACTATGCTTATAAAAGTCACAGATAATATTTTGGTGGTGCCCTCAAAGATGAGTAATGATGTGACTCTAATGAAGATGACCCCTGCTGATTCTGTTTCAGGCAATGCCATCAGCTCCATGGGAATCTCCGCTCCTCCTCCAGTGGAAAACACTCCTGTGCCAGCTTCTCAGCCCTCCCCACGCGTCTACCAGGAGAGAGTCCATGTCAGCGTTAACACTCTCCCTGAATTCACCAGTGTGAGCGCTCTCTCTCCTTCCTCACTGTCGCACCATACGCTAATGTTAGACACTTGCTACAAGCCAAACTGAAAAAGTGGTCGGCGGTATATCAGGTGGTAACACCTAAGTATCACAGGGACTGTAGCAGTGAGTTGGGCCCAGCAGCTCCCTGTATAACCTCAGATTATTTCTCTCCCCCTCCCTCCACTACCCCTATCTCTCAATGCGGCGCAGGATTAGCCGTAGGTGTCTGCAGCATTAGACTCAACCCTTACTGTTAATATTCATGCATACACACCCATCTGCTCCATATTCCCCATTTTCTCACCATCTTTATCCATCTCATTCCGTGTTTCCTCTTCCTCCTATCCCATTCCACAATCCCTTACCATACTGAAACCTTGTCGCTGCTGGGCTGCATCCAGATATACAGTTTATTTAAATACAGTTTATTTAAAGATGACAGTTTTCAGTTTCCTGCTTGTTATGTGGCACTGAAGCAGGCTTAGATGATGCATTCTTATGAAACCAATAAATGTGTATTGTAATAAAAGAAAGCTTCATATGATATTAAGCTTTACATTTAATTTCAGAGAAATCTCAAACTTTATTGCCCATGAAAAATTCCAAGTGAATCAGGAGAATGGATTGCTATGCTACAACGGTAACAGAAAGCAGGAAGAACAAGTGCTCTGCTCTAGTTTTGATGCCAGTGATATGTCAAGGCTGATCTGAATAGACTTTAGAAAATAAAACTTGGGCCCAAGGAAAGGTCTGAGATAGGCCTTTTATCTCAGTCTCTTTCAAGACGGTACACCCTCACACCTTCCCCTTTTCCTGTGTTCGAGTGGAGGCTCATTGAGGGCAATCCCAGAGCAGTTGTGGGAAGAATATGTGGAATGTAAAAACCTGCAACAGCGAGAGTTTGCTGAATTATGATACTATCATTAAATCTAAGTGCGCACGCCAGAATAGGAAGGAAAGACTAATTATTTTGATTATTAACATAAACCTGTGCTGTTTTTCTCTGTTTACACAAGGAACCTTAGACAAAAACTGCTAAATGGATAACGAGAAAGGTAATGTGGGACAATGTTTCTCTGTCCTCCCTGGTTGACAGTTTCAATTTGGTTGCTCCTCTGAACACATCACAGTATCACATACAAATTCTTTGATTGTACAACTGTAATACGGAAATTGGAGGAAATTGAAGAGGATCCTTAAATGTGGCTTTCAGAATCTCATCAGTATTCATAAGGGATATAATGTCATATTTTGGAGGGAAATTGCTACAAGTCTTGTGGCTTTACTAATTTTCCACAGATTGTTGTGTTCTACACTTCTTAAGTTAAGTTTTCTCCTTTATTGTCCCTCAACTGGGGAAATTAATCTCTGCATTTTACCCACACCAAGTGAATGAAACACACACATACACAAAGCATGCACATGCATGCACATGCACTAGAGACGCTGAGGCAGAGGTCTGCCTACTACAGCCGTGGTCGCAGAGGGAGGTTCAATTAAGACCCGGTCCTAAAAATATTAGGACCGGGTATTGTATAGCACACGCTCACTGTTCTGGGATCATACATCTGCAGGGAAACAGAACAGCAGGGCGAGCAGGCATCAGTCCTCATGGATACAGTGGAGAGTCGTGAGTGTATTTCCCTGTTCATACAGTACAGCCTCCCACCTACAGCTTTGCCCTCCACAGCTGCAAATTTGACCTCTGGTGGAGCAGCCCTCTGTTTTAGATTTGTCAAGGGACAGACTCAGATGAAAAACACCAGTCCCGCATCTCCTTGTGTCCTGATACACCCTGGAAATGTCTTTATAGTGTTTTTGCATTTGTATTTCTGTCAACAGCAAACCTCAGACACTTATTTTGGCGGACAGCTTGGTTTTGAGCCAAGCTGCTATCAAATGGATTTTGGTGTTGATCTGGATCTGGGATTCCTGCCAATAAATGGTTATTGTTTTCTTAGACACAAAGATGGAACTAACAGAGATAAAGACGAGGGTCATACTTCAAATTCAAAATCTAAGTTATTGGAAGAGTAGCTTTTGGAGAGTTGTTCATTAGCTACCCCTTAATTCCTTTTGATGTCTTTAATCTTTTGTTGCACCACAGTGTGGAGGAGCTTTATATGGTTGGTTGCTTTTTAAATCACCAAATCGGCCTTAATGCATGTTAATGTATAAGAAAAGTGAGTAAGGCATCGACTTGCTGCACTTGGTTTGTCTGCTTTAGTCTAAAAGAAGAGCTCTGAGGAAATACAGAACATAGTGCTTATGATTAGCACCAGTTTCATTTAATTCAATTCAGAATACTTTATTTGTCGCTCAAGGGGCCAATTTGAGGCACATGAGTTTCCTAAGCAAGTCATTCACACCCGTGTTAGAAAGAGTTGTTTATACAATATACAACTGCAAATTATGGTAAAAAGTGTTACAATGCATTTGTCAACCTAGACACCGGTGAACCGATCTGTTCTTGTACTTAGCTGTTCACAAGTCTAATGGCCTTTAGAATAACACCTAAGAATTTGTTTCACATGCAGGCATCTACTACACATTCCTGATGGCATTAGGTTAAAGTAGTAATTGAGTAATAGAATAAAATACGGCTTCTCTGATCTACTCCAAAGGAGTTTCATTTACTTAGGCAGTGAAGATGCAACAGAGCCTTTTTCACCTTGGCATTAATTTTCATTAGGTCTTAATCTGTCATCAGACCCAGTATATGTAGGTCTGGACTGTTTCGACACTTACTGTATGTCATGAATGTCTGTTAAAGGACTGAACTAGAATTTCATAATTTAAATTAACACAAAAACTCAAATGTCAAATCTCAGACACTTATGATTTTGACACTGTCATAAAATGTAACATTATTAACTTCACAAAGTTTGTATTTGTTTGAATTTGTTTTTTTTTTTTAATACTAGTGGTTCATTTATTCACAATCAAGCGCTTCATATTATAGCTTAGCACCTTGGTTGTTTTCGACTGCAGCTTTAGGATATTTTCATATGTAGTTTTGAGTTCAGTGTTTTTGTGGGCCATTTTGTGAAGTTTACATCCTGAACATCCGCCCCACATGCTTCACCACTTCTGTTAATTGGAAGAATCACTCTTTCCTGGCTTTTACAGATGGAGGACAGTGAGGGAGAGGAGCAGCAGGAGGAGGAAGAAAGCGAGGAATTCAACGTCATCCCGCCTTATTCTGAGAAGGACTCTAACATTGAATCTGGGGCTAGAGGGAGTCAGCGGGGAGCAGCTAGCCGAGCAGTACCTATGTTACCTTTACTGCTTCTGCCTACAATCATTCTGGACTGGAAGTGTTGGGGTTACTGAAGCCTCCATCTCATCCTCCGCTCATATTTTACACTTGCCACCACTTTCAAGTTCATCACAGTGCTCAGAATGAACCACAGAGGACGTTTGCGAGGAAGAAATTGAAATGCTCCTTCTTAACTTTTCTCTTTCTTTCTTTCTTTTTAAATTTTTTTTTTTAATTATACCAACTTTATTACTTTATTATATGGTTCTGTTTCTCCAATCACTGCCTCCTCAAGAGTTAAAAGATATCAGTAGCCCTGCAGTATCTGCTATGACTTTGCTCAAGTACTCTCCTATGAAAGGAAGGGAACAACGTGAGAAGATATACGAGTGCATGGGTGAACTGAGAAGTGCTGCCTGGGCAAATACTCTATCTGGAGCCTGCTTCACACTCAAAGTACATCCCCTCTTTTAACAAGAAGCACATCGCCCAAGGCCACATCCACTATACGTGCTCCCAAAACCCATAAGCAGTCTACTCCACTGCAACCGGACCTGAGCACGGCTTTTGATTTCTATTTCATGACTCATGTCACATCCGTTTCTCCTTTCCTTCCTTCATACTGTGGTTGAGTAAGATAATCCATAATAAGAAACCGCACCACACTTAAACTACTTTGCAACACAAAAAGGCTTTTTAAAATGGCTTCGATTAAAAAGTGATACATGTGAACCCAGTGCGTTATCACATTATGTATAAGAGATCTTATGCCCTCTCAACTTTTGGCTCTTCTCACTTTGTGCACCAAAAAAGCAGATTGCAACAGTGACTCTGCTCCACTTCTTTAGTTAACACGCCGCTTAGTGCTATGCCTGCCAGGGTGAGCGGCTGAGGATCCAACCACGGGCAAAAGCATTGAGATCAAATTCTATTGTCGAAATGATGAGCAGAGAAAAGCAACATAAGCAATTACAGCACAATTCAAACTGCTCAGTGTGCAGGAGAAGTCAGGACTAAGGCTCAGGGGAGGAAATAGCCAATTTACTGCTGTCATACCCTCTCACTTTTTTATCCTTAGATGTGTTTTTAGTGCTCCTTCTCCTTCCCCCACATGTGCTTTAGATGTTGTGAGAGTAAGATGTAGAGATAGGGATGGACACAGGACGCTGTAAAGCCTGCTGGCTGCTCTGATCATTGAGCAGCACATTGAGCCATTATCTCTGCCTGAAATATCTTTTGCTGATGTTAATGATTTTTTCTCTTATGGCTCATTTTCTTGTGAAATTACACAGCTGCAGGGACGTAGGTAAAGAGAAGGATAGCGAAGTTTCTTAAGAAGGATAAACTTGTCTAATTTGAGGATGACTTTGCAAGAAATAACCTGTCTGAGCTTCTGATATACAGTATATTCATTTTTTTTTTATTAACAACAATAATCGTGTAATGTTATATTTACAGTGACTGTGATGCGGTCCACTGACTTCATCGTCTTCAAGCAGATCCATGCATTTCCAAAAACAAAATTAAAATCACAGATTTACCGCACATGTCAAAGGAGCACAGCTATACGTGCTCATCCAGTCCCACACCAGAACCACAGTTTGAGCTGCAAATCAGTATTAGATGTGAAGATTGAATATCACTTGAGGAGGCAGTATGAGACACCCCCCCCCCCCCCCCCACCCCCAACTGCTGAACCTGTTTACATGATGGTTTATTGACACAAAGGCTGATGTTTTGATAAGGACAGAAAGTTTAAAGGCAGAAACGCATTGGAAGTGTATGAGCTATGCTTTTTTTTTCACATGCATCACCACTTCAAGCTTTGGTTTGAGTTTTAGAAGTCATAGTTGGACTAGAATTGATGTTGTAAGGTTAGTGGATTTTCGGCGACTGTTACCCACTTCAGGGCAAAATAACATCATGCAGCTTTTTGACCTGAGTCTTGTTGAGGGTTTGGCTACAGGAAGCTAAGAAGTGGATGAGGAAAAGGTCAGTTAACAAAGTTCTGAAGTGTGACTGCAACCTTAGTAGGTAAAAAAAAAGCACCTTCTAAGCTGGAGTAACATGTGTAAGTAACATATTTGGACAATAATTACATCCAGTGTGCTCGGGCTTTAACGACTGAATGTGAGTTTACATGTATTTTCACATTTCAGTAGGTTTGTTTATATTTGTAAACTATGTAAAGTACATATTTGCATCGAACATGGCTTGTATTATTTGATGAGTTAGGGAAAAGAAAAAAGAACAAGCTCGTTCTCCATCCATTAATGAAATTCTTGAAGAAAATGTGTGAATATTCCCCAACTTGTTCATTTTTTAGATGGTATCTTGAAAATTCAGTTGAGAGACTCTGTACAGTAACGTGTTTCACACACTAACTTTGTTTTGAGGACATATCAAACATGCCAAATAAAAGCTACATAGTGTGTAATAACTGTGCAATTTTGTGACATAGAAGAAACTGTGCTGATTTGCTAAGAGAAGAATAAAAGTTGGAGATGTCCAAGTTTAATAGAGCAATCTGCTTTACTGTAAATGATTGCTGTGAATGAATGTCTAACATTTTAACATTTTCTTCCTCGTAACACTTCTTCTTTTCACAAGTGGAAAAGACATAGCTGATATTTTAAATTACAGGTTAAAATATACGGCTTTCTATACTATTTTGGACTTTAGTTTGCTTTAATTAAAAACCTAGTGGCTTAGAAACTATAAATAAATTATAAATAACTGGTTTTTCTGAGCCATTTGTATTTTACTGTGTTTACATTTTAAAGTCTGACTGACAGGGGTGATTACAGGGTCTTGGGGCTTCTACATCTAAAATGACACCACTGTTTTGTTACTATTAGTCTGAGGTGATGCAGAACACACTTTTCAAATCAAACAGTCGGGCATTCTCCAGCATTTTGAGCTGTCATGGCAGGAAAAGCACCAGTGTTATTAATAACATTAACAATGGCTGTGTTGCATTAAAGTGTCCCCGTAAGTCATGACAGTATGATGGTGAAGCAGCATGCACATTACCAGGACACTGAAACTGAACCAATGAAATCATTAATTTTATGATGTCTAAATTTCTGTGTTTTTCTTACTGCAATATGTCAAAATGTCTTCAGTGAAAGAGTCTAGCAAGCTAGCGGTGTGTCTCTGGAGCAGTGACTTCAGTTTTTTTTGTAAATATACTATGGCACCCCTTTATAACTGACTATACTGATCAAACTATACAATATCTTTGCTGGCTAGGGTGCTTTGTCTCTACATACCTCTTCTTTGGCTCTATTGCCTTTAGTTGTGTCAGACTGTGATGAGTGCCAGTATTTGTCTTTAGTCTCTCCTTACAATAACAAACTTTTCCACTGCTGTGTTAATGTGTGTTAGAGTTCCATTTCAGTTATGAGGTGAATCAGTGCAGACTTTTCGAGTCTGACAAGTGTACCAATCGAAACCAACTGCCGCTTGGAGAGTAAGTACATCAAAAAAAACAAAAATCTAAAATTCTATGGCATGCATTTGCAAATTGGGTGTATAACAACACACACAGTACAGCTCTATTTGGGTTCAAACTAAGGACGCTCTTTTTGTGAGGTGACAGTAATCACAACTGAGCCACTGTGCTGCCCCAGGAGGCACTTCAGCTGCCTAATATTCCAGCACTGTCCTCGTAATATATATATTAAAGATAAGCAGTTATGTTAATGTGGTTATTAATTAAGTAAATCAGGGAATTCATTTGCAGATAATCATATGTCAACATATAGTACTTGTCTTCACGTTTTACATGGAATGTATTAATATGAACTCAGGCATGAACTCGGAATCTTAAAGCACTAATGAAAATTAGGTTTTCTTATTAATATGATAATTTGTGCAGCAAGAAACTCCACAGTCTAATCAGATCACCCCTCTCTCTACGGTTTCTAATATTGTGTGCTGTTCTTGTGTTTGTGTCTCCACACAGGCTGATGCCACTGTGTACTGTAAACAATGGTGGAAGAAGTATTCAGATCCCATCCTGAATTAAAAGTAACAATACTGCAATGTAAAAAATCCTCAATTGCATGTGAAAGTCCTGTATGAAAAATCCTACTTAAGTCAAAGTACACAAGGCCTTTTTTCCCTAATCTTTGATTTTCTGTGAGACATCAGAGCACTATTAAATTTACTGGAATTAAACACAAGTTTAGAGGGAAAAAAACACTATTTGATTTGACTGTTAACAACTCATAGACACCTGAAATGTGGCCCAGAGTACACACTGCTTTTTTTGGAAGATGTTAGAAGCCAAAAAGGTTAGTAACCACTGGTTTAATCTTTAACGATGTGTTCAGTTTGTCATATTATTCATTGTGCAAAATCTTGATTTTAAAGGTAAATGTAACTAAAGCTGTGAAATCTTTCCCTCTGAACTGTAGTGGAGTTTAAGTATAAAGCAGTATGAGATGGAAATACTCAGATAAAGTACAAGTACCTCAAAATTTGTACTTAAGTACAGTACCCAAGTAAACGTACTTAGTTACTTTCAACCTCTGCCTGTGAGAAAGAAACATTATGCAGGCAGCTTAAGGGGCAGCTGGAGAAGTTTTGGAGAGGAAACTGTGGTGCATCATTACCAGGACTCACTTCCCTCAGGCATGTTAGGATTTTTATTAGAATTTGGATTTTACACTCCAAACATTTAAAGTGATTTTTACAACTTTCTTTTCACTGCACACATTCACTCAGTCATAATTTTGTCTTTGGGACAGTGCTGAGAACAAACCCTAAAAGGGCACCTTTGTGCTGTGGCACTTCCAGGGTGGGGTAATTTCTTATGAGTATGAGTTTTGTACGACGACATGCACATATTTCGTGTACAAAATAGCATTGTATTTTGCAATTTCATTACGAATAGAAAATGGTTCTCATTAGTGTGAAATTGATTGATATAATATCACCTTAATAGTTTCAGTTTCAAGATGTTTCACAAAAGAATAAAAGAACAAAAGGTTAAAAGAATAAAATATTAGTAAAAAGAACATTACAATACAACAGGAGACACAGCACAGTAAAAACAGCAGACACAAATCAAAATTGTGTGCATAACGAGTCAAGCTCAGAAACATTAAAAAAAAAAAAGCTGTGACTTAAAATACCCTAGAGAGTTTGCTGACCTGATTCCCAGGGGGAGACAGCCTGGGACCCAGGACAGAAAACGCATCCCTTTGTGTTTTCAGTCTTAAGCGAGGTACAACTAGCAAACCTTCCTCAGAGGACCTGAGGGAGCCCAGCAGAGGAATAAGACATTAACAGTTAACTGATATACTCTGGAGCAAGATTATTCAAGGCCTTATGGATGAGGAGGAGGGGGGGGGGGGTCTTAGTGAGTAATCTTGCTGCAGAGTTTTGGACTAACTGTAATCAGGTAACAGCATCTTGGCTTAGTCAGGAGTAAAGAGTATTGCAGGAGTCTGAGCAGGACGACACAAATGTATGGAAACCCTCTCTAACTGCTGGAAAGACACAACCAAACTCTCGGATCAAATGCCCCAAGGAGAACGTTTATGACGAAAATAAACTGGGTTTAAGAATTGGGCCCTGAAGTACCCCACAAGTCAGTGGAGCACAGCTGGATTCCTTGTCATCACTTGAAACCAAAAACTTCATGTTAGATAACTGAACAGAAAACCAGTTTAGCGCTACACGAAATCAATTAGACTTCAGTTAATTTCATCATGGTCTATTCGCATGAGAATGTCATTCATGACCTTGAGAAAAACTGTGCTGTGTTTCTGCCAAAAGTCTGATTGGTATTTATCTAATGCATCATTTTCTTCTACCGGTTCCAGAAGTTGCTAAAATCTTAGATATAAATGGTAACTCCGAGAATGGTCTGTAGTTCACTGGTGAGCTTGGCACAGTCTTCTGAAGTGAGGCCGCTTTAAAGGATTCTGGAGCATAAACTGATGAGAGGGACTGGTTCATACTAGCAAGCAGAGATGATCCAATAATGCTAATGGCTTCTTTAAGTAATTTGGGAGGGACACTGTCAAGGACTCATTGAAGAATGAGTGTGGGAAACAGTGTCAATCAAATCACTGAGGGAGTCTGGAGATAATTGATCTTGTAGGACAGGACAGATGTGGGATGCCTCAGTATGGGGTTTGGGGAAACTGGGGGGCATGATGTATGCTCTGATTCTATTTGAAAATGTTGGCATTGCTGACACGATTTAGCATGTGAAAGTTTGCTCAGTGAAGATTTGGTATGCTCTTATCTCTGTTGTTGCATGCTTTCACATGAAAATATTATATAAGTCAGAATGATTTTTGTATATGTAGCCTATTTAACCGGCTGTGACACATTCTCTTGGACACATGCTTTCATTTAATGAAAAGAATTGTCAACAGTCCTACATGCTTTCACCTTCCACTCAAAAAACAAAGATAAGCAAATAGAACTGGCCAAAAAAAAAAATAATAATAAAAAAAAGAGAGAGAGAACAATCCCTCTACAGAGAGGTACACTGCCTGGCCAAAAAAAAAAAAGTCACCACCAAAAAAAAGGTCAGACACTATAATATTTTGTTGGACCACCTTTAGCTTTGATTACGGCATGCATTCACTGTGGCATTGTTTTGATAAGCTTCTGCAATGTCACAATTTTTTTCCGTCCAGTGTTCCATTCCTTTCCATTATTGATGATGGGAGAGTCGGACCACTGCGCAAAGCCTTCTCCTGCACATCCCAAAGATTCTCAATGGGGTTAAGGTCTGTGAAAATGTTGTCTCATGCTCCCTGAATCACTCTTTCACAATTTCAGCCTGATGAATCCTGGCATTGTCATCTTGGAATATGCCCGTGCCATCAGGGAAGAAAAAAATCCATTGATCCATCCACCTGGTCATTCAGTATATCCAGGTAGTCAGCTGACCTCATTCTTTGGACACATAATGTTGCTCGACCTAGCCTTACTAACTGCAGCAACCCCAGATCATAGCACTGCTGCCACAGGCTTGTACAGTAGGCACTAGGCATGATGGGTGCATCACTTCATCTGCCTCTCTTCTTACCCTCACTCTGGCCCATCACGCCCATCACTCTGGAACGGGGTAAATCTGGACTCATCAGACCTCAAGACCTTCCATTGCTCCAGACTCCAATCTTTATGCTCCCTAGCAAACTGAAGCCTTTTTTCCCGATTAGCCTCACTGATTAGTGGTTTTCTTAAGGCTACACAGCTGTTCAGTCCCAGTCCCTTGAGTTCCTTTTGACATGGTTATTTAAGAAATGAGAAGCTACTCATTGCATCAGTTGGGGTTAAATAACTTGTTGCCAGCTTAAAGATAATCGCCCATGGAGTAATTTTCCAATAGGAGGCTCTTACCTATTTGCTTAGTTAAATCCAGATGGCGACTTTTTTTTTGGCCAGGCAGTGTTTCATTACAATTAAAAATATTTGTCACTTAATATAATGAATAGAGTTTCAAATGTGGTCTTTAACACAAAGGTAGTATCAATTGTGCAGAGATAGTACAGCAGGGGTGGACAACAATTTGCCCCAGAGGGTCAAGTGTCTGCAGGCTTTCACCATAAAACATGACAGTGGATGACGACATTTTTAGCTGCGGTGGAACAGACTGTGCTTTAAAAGTTGTCCCTTTGTGTGCACACTGGACCTTTTCTGTTTCCATGAGGTTCTGCAAATGGACTTAAGACTCTTAGTTTCTAGAGTAATGTTTGCTAACGGGGTGCAGCATTGCTTTTACACTGAGGTGCATTAGTGGCCTGAGGGCAACAGCTGAATGTTGTTTTGCTTCTTGCTTCTTTTTTGATGGTGCCACCTTAGGTTACTTAAAGATAGATAAAATAGACCAGTGTTTTGGGAAATGTGCTTTTTTTTTGTTTTCTTGTTGAGAGTTAGACAAAAGAATTGATACCACACTGTTTGTGTGCTAAATATGAGTCTACCACCTGCAGCCAGTTAGATTAGCTTGGCACAAGGACTGAAAAGTCCATTGTTTGAAGAAAAGACTAAATCTACAGAACTAACTAAACTGTGTCCTTATATGTTGCATTTGGGAATCATTTTCTCAGCTTGTGGGCATTGAATTGGTAATGCTGACAGTGCAGTGCACAGTGAGGTCAGCCTCTTGCCCATCATGATTTCACCTGCAAAGACTTCATGAGTCGCAACCAGAACATCTCACCTGACACTTTCCTTTCTACCTGTTCACAGAGCAGACTGCTTCACTCAGAGAACAACATTGCTGCTGAGACTTGTGTGCAGAGCTCTTTGGTCAAGGAGGAGTCCAACTCCTCGTTGTGCGATTCAGTTTTTTTTTGGTTTGGTTTTAGCCACATACTTGATGACGCACACTTAAATTAACATCAAGTCTGTAGTGATGTGGGATTTGGCCATTGCATTATGTACATTTTGTGACCTTAGAACTTTCTGCAGAAATAATAACAGTCACCACACCTTTACATACTATACCTGTGGAGCAGATTTTAGTCAGACAAATAAAGAATGATGGCGCGCAATTATTTTCAACCATGTGCCGGAGACCTTGATTGTAATGTGCTCTGACATTTTGCAAAGAAAATAGGCCCACTTACAGTTTATGGTGATTGCATGAGAGAAAGAAGGAAGGTCCCCCTGATGTGAATCTGTAACTGGAGGTGATCTAACTCTGTCTGTATTATATGATTTTTTACAGTCTGTTAATAATAAGCAGACTGTACATTCTCCATTCACATAATAACAACATGATGTTACAGTTTCACGCCTCATAACAGTTATTTATTCTTGGACAATGCAAAAAAATAATAAATATTGAATAAATAATAATAAATAAGTAAATCATACTTTCAAAGTAATTTTAAGCATTTATTTTGAATCAGATTGAGTGAGAATATAAATCTCCAATTCAGCAATAACAGAGTCTTGGTGTCCTTGACTGTCTGCTGTGAAGTCTTAAAAAGAGATCATAAATAAAATATCACTTTCAATCATCCGTAACTTTTATTCTTAATTTTCTTTTGACAGCTTTTATTGTTCCACTCAGGCATGCGAGAAGGATTTGTGCTGCCATGATTTTGCTTCCCTGTGGTTCAAAATGACATTGTTAAAAAAAAAGCCTTTGAAAAACTGCAGAAAAGTCCCCAAATAATATTCTAGAGAAAACAAATCAAAACAACTTTGCATTGTCACAATTTTGTTGTTTTGACAAGGGGCTCATATGCTACTCACAGCAGGTCCAGGTCTACTTTTACCTCAGGTGTAACAACACAAGGACGTCTATATGTTACAGTTCTGCCAATGTTTAAGCTCCACGAAGTCCATGTTTTCAATTAGGTCATCCTCACCTCTGCCAAGAAAATGTATTCATTATCCACACAGCTCCCCAGTCTGACTGACTGACTTGTTACAGAGCACTTTATCTTATTACACCAGTGACTGAAGCCTCAGAAGCTGTGGTGGAACACTGCTGTTGTGACAACCTTGTAATGTTGTTGTAAAATCATCAATCCAGGGCATTTGTTGTTTGATGATTTCAGACTGATGAGCTCGGATAAATATTGTTTGTTGCCTGGCACAGACGCATTGGTCCTCCATTTTTTAGCATGGCTTAATATGATAAAGTCTGACTCAACAGACGGAACAAAGGTCTCTTCTTTTCCCTCTGAATTGTGCATGAGTCCCTTTGTGTGTGTGGTAATCATCACATTGTTGGGACACAAACATGTTTACGTAATCACATTGTTGGGACTCACCTCTCATCTGAGGACATTGTAAACCACTATTTTATGGGACACAGTGATAAGGTTAAGGGTTAAAGTGTTGGGGTCAGGGTTACAGTTAGCATTGCACAAATGAATATCAGTCAATACAACACACACGATCAGTAAATCAATGTGTGTGTGTGTGTGTGTGTGTGTGTGTGTGTGTGTGTGTGTGTGTGTGTGTGTGTGTGTGTGTTTTTTTCCTCTC
>JBBMJY010000004.1:9729921-9755200 GCA_037833715.1 Toxotes lorentzi
ACACACACACACACACACACACACACACACACACACACACACACACACACACACACACACACACACACACAGACACGTAGATACACAATCCTGAATAACCAGTTGATTCACACAGCGCCCCTTATTCTCCTGTGTTTTTTATTTTGTGTGTGAACATAAAACACCTAAGAGGCTTTTCACTAGATCAGCCATTCAGCTGCTTTAACACAAAGGTTTTACCACAAATAACTGACATTATTACTGCATTTTCTATGCTAAATGTAGAGCTCTTGTTCCTGCCAAAGTTGCATAAACAGCTTTGAGTGAATCCATTAGCATTTCATATTAGAGAAGCTATCCTGAAGTGAAAATACAAAGGGAAAAATAATTAAAACTTCAAAAGAGTTTATTTGATTTTAATAAACTGTTATAAAACAGTTGGAGGAAGGTTTTTAAAAACAATGATTGTAATAAAGAATAAAGGCACCGATAAAAGGGGTAAAGGTGGGTGAGTGGCAAAAAAACACACAAAAAACAAAATAGTTGGTGTTCTTAAAAGTAATCTAAGCATTGAATACTGACCTGTTGCATTGACCACACTGAAATGTTTGAATGCGAAAACAATAGCTGAGAGTATAGGAAATCCCACGATGCGACACAGGCAGAGAGAGGGAGGCAGAAAAAGGGGAGAGGAGCCTCAGCCAAAACACAGCTGCTGGCTGAATAAGTAAAGCCACCTACAGGAGGAACAGAATGATGAGAGGAAGCAACAGAGAGGAGCAATTCCCACAGACTCTATCAAACACAAAGACTGAAAAAAAAGAAAGAAAAAAAAACAGGCGTATGGGAGAATGTCTGAGAGCTGCAACAGACACCTTCGCTTGTTTTTTCTTTTCTTCCCACAATCACAGAGAGAACGCAAGATTGAAAAGCCAATGCACACAGGACAAGGAGAAGCTAATGCCTCAGTTTATTTTAGGACAAATACAGACCGGCAATGTTGCAAATCATGTTGGCAAAAAGCAGGAAGGAGAGGGATTGAGAGGACACGGAGTGGCGGCTTTTGGAGGGGGTGTCGGTGGAGGAAATGTTACTGCAAGAGAGCCCATAGTGAGAGACATGAGGCAACAGATGGAGAGAAGAGGCCCATAGTGGCTGACAGCAGTGATACTCAAGAGAGAGAAGGTGGTAGGGAGCGGGGGTTGAAGCCCTGCGTCCGATAAATAATCAGAACCTTATTAGGAGAAGCAATAATGTGCTTCAAAATTAGTCCTGAGGCAATCTATTGATGTGTATGAGTCTATTAAGCTTGAGGTGGTGATTGCGTGTGTGCTGGCACAAAAAGAACGACAATTTTGATTTAATATCAAAAAAGTAATGGTAATCTTTTAAACCTGTGATTGCATTTGTAGTTAGTACCTAGAGTGTGCGTCATTACGCCTCATCATCCACCAAACTGCACACTCCACAACAATGCACAGGCATAATGTGTCAGCTTGAAGAGAGGGGAGATAGAAAGAGTGTGGGAGGAGGAGGAGGAGGAAAATGAAGATGAAATGTTTGATGTATGTCTTGAGAGCAAGAGTGGCCTTAATGATAAAACACTGCCAATGAATAAGTCTGCCAGTGGACAGGGCAGGCCTGTCAGCGTAAGCATAAAAGGTGATGAGTGAGAGCTTTGCTCTGTTAAACCTTCATGCTCCAGGATGCACAGTGTTGAAGGCATAGGAAGAAAGGCCTGTGAATATAAAACATAGCTGTAATTAAGTGGAGGCATAAAAGCGGCAACGCCCGCTCTGTTTTGCCAGTAATAAAAATTACAAAATGAAAAAAAAAAAGTAAAAAAAAAAAAAAAACATTCGCTTCTGAATCAGAAACCTCAGTTTAAGTAAATTGTTTGCAGCAGTGCAGAATGTGACCAGATCCAAAGCCTTGTTTACTATTTCAATCAACAAAACTCAGCGTGTTTAATCTCTGTTCATTATTCCACCGAACGTATGAAACAACTATTATTTTTCAGGTGAATAGCTTGAAGTACAACACAAATAACTCAGATGTAGACATGGCTTAGCTGTATGGGGGAAGACATTAAATGTCAGGCCTTAATAAATCAGCCTCAGAATCAGAGGTGGCTGATTTGAAGTAATGGGTGGGTTTCATGATTACACCGTTACAGTGTGGGGACTCAGCTCCCATCTGATGACATTGCGATTAAAGTGGAAATGCACTGATTTTACATATCAGTCTGTGTTCAGGTCTTGGAGAGAACCAGTGCATAAGTGACATAAAACCTGTGTATAAAGCCTTTTGTGGCTCCTGAGAGAGCTGTGTGAAGTCTGATTGTGTGATGTCATTTGAGTGAGTGTCGGTTGGGTCCGAAAATCACAAATAAGAAAGTGCGTTTACCAGACCTCTGTAACTCACTCCTGAACTCTGCTTGAGGCTAGCGGCTCAAGGCTTCATCAGTTGTTGCCAGCATGACACACCTGAATCCCCGATGGAACTGTTGTCGGCTGAGTTGCATTGTGGATAAAGCAGACATCTGATTTTGACAAGGAAGAAGAATGCACGGAACAAAAAAGACGATACCTCTAGATAGATTCTGTGGAACTGATGTTGATCCTTTTTTAATAAAAATGTCCTCACTACAAATGTGTTCTTGTGATATATCATGGGTTCAGTAATCTAAAACTCACACTCATGATATCATGAACTACTCCATCTTCAAATGAATATAATTCCTGTTCACTACCAACGTGCAATCAACATCCGCCACTCTGAATATCGCTCAAAGCCAAGACGTCATAAATAGTTAAACTCAAGAGCTGAACCACTGGTGATGAGCAAGGAGCTTTAGCCAAAATTACGGAGACTAACAGAGCACATCACACTCAAATGATTTTTATTCTGCGCCGCTGTTGCTATATCTGCAAGTTATCAAAACAGGCTCTCCTTTTAGCCAAAAGGCGCTTTTATCAGATACTAGAAAACCTGCTTTGAATAGATTACCATGCATGATGAAGAGCGTGTTTTGAAAGTCTGAAGATATCTTGTTTTGCATTGGGCCTTTGATTCATTTTTACTGCCTTGTAAACACCTGTTGGCAAAGAAAATCGAGAATTCTGCCTTAATGGGAGCACATTAAAATATCTTGGATATTTCAGTACAATTTTAATGAAAACCGAGTTTGTTTGTACTTTTGCTGTTCCATCCCGGTACATCATATTTTCATATGTTGCTCGTGTGTGATCATTGTGCTTTCCGGTACATCAATATAATAAAACTCAGCAAATCTCTTGTACCAACAGTGAGTCTGTTGAAGAGATTCCGCTTGATATAGCTTATTAAAACCTTGTGTCTTCTTTCATTGTGACAGTGAAGTTGTCATTGTGAGCATGTTAGCCTTTAGCTTAGAGCACCACTGTGGCTGAGTACAGCCTCACAGAACTGCTAACGTGCCTGTAAACTCTCTTTTAAAACAGTCGACTCTCACTTTGTTGTGTTTCACCTTGAGGTTTAAAATCCACCTTGAGATTTGAAGTGCCTATATTCATGCACTGTTTTACACACACACACACACACACACACACACACACACACACACACACACACACACACACACACACACACACACACACCAATGGACATACACACAACACTGCAAAAAAGCTGCCACAATTACCCTCTCATACACACGAAATGCGACTGTTATGATGTTATAAATGCCAGAGTGTGTGTCTGATGTCACTGCACTTACTTCTGTTAGGCCGACATGACAGCCCTTTGTTCTCTCAAATATACTGGCACAATCACTGCACAATCAGATCCACGACATCCTACTGTAAACAGGCCCAACCAAGACACTTACCAACACACCCATGAGAAAATCTTAAAAGAAAGCTACATTTAAATGCATTCTTTTGTGTAGCAGTTTGTTATTTTTTCATTTGATATGATAAAAGTCATTTCAGGGCAGATGTCAGCTGATTCCCAACTGGCTTTTTAGCCCTTTGAGTAAACCAGGGCCAGTGGTCAGACCTTTAAAGCCTACTTTATGGTAGAGTGAGGTTTACACAAAAGCACTTCCTCTCTATTGAAACATGTACAATGGCAGAGGCCCCCTTTTTGAGACTTTTGCTTTGCGGGTAAATTATGCAACTTAATGGATTTATCTGCAGAGATGGATAGGATGGAGAGAATGAAGTGAAATGTCTGGGAATGTGGAGAATTACAGGGGGATGAAGGGATATAAGAATGGGAGCAAAAGAGAGGAAGGAGAAGGGGAGATGGGATATCTCAGAGGTAAAGATATAGCCGAGGGCTTTAAAGCTGTAAATCCTCCTTTCTTGAAGAAATGTGGGCTGTTTTTTTTTTTTCTTCCTTCTCCTTCTTACTTCTCTCTCTTTTCACCCTCCCCGCTTGATCATACAGACATAAACAGAGACGGGAACATAAATGCACAAACGCACTCCAACAGACGTTTGGCTGCACTACCCATAAAATCCAGCCATTTATATGGAATAGCCTGAAGTATGAGAACAGAAGAAAATATGGTCTCACATTGACGACTGTGTACAGCGAATTCAGCTTTAATAACAGGAAATTATTATTTTAATCACCTGTGAGCTAATGTCTTTCAGCTTGTGCGTCATTCAATTTCCTTGTTATTGATCTCCTGCAGTCACAATGTACAATAATGGACTGCAATGGATGCTAATTCAAGATTTGTTCACCCCCCCCCCACCAAAAAAACCTAGTATTCATCCCCTCCAACTTGCATAGATTTGCTTACAGACTTTACTGTGCAACAGCATTTGATTTTAAATACTCTATTCATTTCTTTTCTTACACTGTAGTTTCTATTTAATCTCACTTGAAACATAAAATGTTCACAATCTCAGTGCTAAAAAATCCCCTGGCAGTGTCAGGATATCAGTTAAGCATTTTCATTTTCCACCTTTAATATAATTTTTCTAGTTCTGTGACCCATACACCAGACACACACTAAAAAGATTTTTTTAAACAAAAATAAATCTTTATCTTCAGTCTGAAACCAAACAATACCTCCAAGGAAATCTTGTCGCATACAAAAGTCATTCAAGAGTGAGCGAATGTAGTCAGAAGAGCCTTGCATTGACTTTTTAGGGTTTTACCAACACATAAAGATGGAAGTAAGGAAGCGCAACAGAAAGTAGAAAACTTTCTTTCATGTACTTTGTCCACCTAGCATTAAGTTTAGTAATTTCAACTCTCTCAGTTTTTAACTTTGTGTAAACATAAGTGTGATGATGTCATTCAAATGCAAATTAGCACATGATGTCATTTTCTAGCTGAACAGCCAATAGCTTATATCATTGGGCATAAGGAACAATCCTCCTGACAGTCGCAATGACCAAACAAATCTTGGCAGACGTGATAATAACTCATGTGAAAGTAAAATGTTTCCATAATAAGCAAGACAAGTAATCAGATCTCATGGCTGCAGTTGGAAAGTTGGAATATTTGGACTGCAGGATGTGTACGTGAATTAGGAGACATTGTGATTGTGCAGTTAGGTTTGTGCATGTGTACTATTAAATGCAATATGAACACCCAGTACCTGGTGTTTACAAAAGTTCCGGGTACTTGTGATAATTTATTTCTCCTTTCCTCTGAAATGTCCAGTGACTCCCTTGTTCCCTATGTTCTTGTTTTCTTCCACTGTACTTACATTTAAGCACCAGTAGAAAATCAGTAAGTATTTTATTGATAACTGAGTCAAACAGCAAAATTACACTGTGAATCTTGAGCTGTGTTGTACAGTGTTGACAGAGTGTGTAAAGAATGTGATGGTGGCAGTGTGTGGATTACTGATTTGATAAACATTATGGTTGTGTTGGAGGAAAACAAATACCTTTCTTTTAAGGGTAAAATAGAAAGCAAAGGGGTGATTTTTCAGTTGTAGGATAATGATTTTTATATCTTGACAGAAGGTAAAGATCTAGAGAAAAATACAGAACAATGTGTCAGCCAAACATCAGCCTCGTGTTGTGAGCGTAAACAGTCTACAGAGCAGAGGCGCGGGGAAGAAAGTGGATGTCTCTACACGTGTGATAGGAAGACAGGAGCTGCAGAAAGGAGAGGAAGTGATGGAAGTATGAGTGGTCAACCCATCCCGTGTTTATTAAATGAAACTGGCACTGAGTCAAGATGTTGGGCGAGAGCAGATAGAGGGAGTTGGAGAGGAGCGTGTACAGATTAAGAGTGGTATTAATTCTGACCCATAATCTCTCTGCCTGTGTAATTGAGGTCGCACATCATGGGAGGCTGAGTTTGGATAGCAACTGGCTTTCTGCTTTACTAAGCTCTAAGGAGGGAGCAAACAGACAGAAATGAACTGAGGTGATGCGATCCTTCCCAGACTTTCTGACTGTAGAGTTTGTGTTTAGAGACAAAGCTAAAGGAGACAGCCGGAGACACACTGAAGACAACCTCTGTAAAGTCCCACAGACCTAAAGTCTAGCCAAATTAAACACAAAACGAGAGGGAGGTTTGGTCAGAGTCAAGTCTTGCTTGAGACCAGCTGTTTTGAAAATGTGATGATAAACAAACTCAGAAGTATTTTCAAATTTAAGATGCAGAAAGATCAATACAAAACGGACATCCAGGATTTTAATTAAAATTGTAGTTACCAGAAAAGAGAAAAGGAGATATGATTTGTATTTTTTGCTATTATAGCCATTGGTGGTGTGAATTAGAGGTTCTGGCTGATACTTTCGGTGCTATAATTTGATTGGTTAAATTTGCCTTGTATCAGTGATTATAGGCTCTATAGGTCTGCACACCACAGGAGTTGACAGCAACTCAGATATCAGTCAGCTGCTGAAATTCAAAACACCAACACAGAGGGTTGAAGCTTGGACACTGTTTGTCCAAAAAAGGTTTTATCCCCTTTTGAAAAATGGAAAAATGTCCCAAACATAAAATAACCAAAAAATAAATAAATAAATAAAAGAAGAAGAAAAAGAAGAAGCTACAATTTGTACTGGTAAGCCCTCCTGGTGTGCCACTTGCCATAACATAAAAAAATTTTTTTTAAAAAGCATCCGAGGAGAGCTAAACTGTCTACCTCTATTACAACAATCCCAAACTTAGCTTAGTGTGCTCATATGTGGTCCCAACCCATTGATTCTTTCTCGCTGCCTTTGATCTTAGTTTCTCAGCCTCTAAAACTTCATTCCTCTGTTCACTCTGTTCTTCTGCATCTGTCTGAGATCAATATTGTAATAACTGGAGAGGAGGCAGCCCCATCATAATCAATAAGAGCAACGTATAGCTAGGCAGAGGTAGACAGAGAGAAATCATTCTGCCCAACAGCGGAGCTGAATGTTTCTGACACCTCATTCATTACACTATTGAATAATCCATTGGCTCTGTCACAGCCACAGAAGAACAGCATAAGCTCCGGTGAGAGCACATCTGCAGGCGCTCGCACCTGGAAGAAACCTACGGAGAGCTTCATTTTTCCTTTGATTACACAGAAGATTCATATGAGTTTAAGGACATGTTAGCGTATCCACAGGAGGGTGGAGCAAGTCTCAGACAAGTCTCAAGTATAAACTGGAAGTCAGCGCTGCAAGTATCTCGGGTTTCTGAAAGCTGCATTTCAGTTTTTCAAAGCAGCTGATGAAGTTAATGTCTGTGTGCGAGACACACAGAGATCACATCTCTGCGCTGTCTTGTTTATCTCTCGCTGTTCAGGAATTTTAACTTGAGACTTGAATGTTTTTGCCTTCGAGTCTGAAGCCCAGTCATGTATAAACTACATCAAGTCTCAGAGCCATCAAGTCCAATCATCTACTTCCTTTGTGACGCAAGTCTTGAATCTCAAGTCTACGGCTCAGCAAAACCGTAATAGAAATCAAAGGATAAAACGTGTCCAGAATACAAGAATTTAAGTGTATTTAAAACATTTTATTGACATATGTGTGGTGTGGCTGGAAGACAATGATATTGGCTCTATATGTCAATTTAAATCATTATTAAGGAATTAGTTCCTCGTAGTGTCTCTTCACTCACACCACTTCAGCTGACACATCTTTCAAGTGCCTCTCCGTGGCTTGTTTCTAATGAGGACCCCCTGGAAAACGAGATGGTGCATCTCAAGGGACTTGTCCTCAAATGTAAAATTATAAAACAAAAGTAAACAGCAAGCTTCTGAAAGCTCCCCCACACAACAGCTCTGCAGATATTTGCTGCAGTTCATCATTTCAGTCACCTCTCACAGCTTGAGATGGCAACAACATGCAGAGTGTCAAAGTTTGGAGTTTCAGCTTTCAAGATAGCGATTTCATTCCTTACAAGTTTATCCACTGACAGCAACATCAGTTCACTAAACCCTAAGGAATGAAAAAAAATCTATGCACATTAGTGGCTTATTATTTGTCACCAAAACACTGAAACCTGTTTTTTGTTTGTGGGGACAAGTAGGACAGTTACTGATGATGTGATATTATTAAAGTGGCTCTGGGAACATTTTTTTTTTCCTCTCTTTTTTTTCTTGATCTTCAGTTCAGATCAAATGTGACCTTGCTTGGGTCAAAATTTGTGCAGCTGCCGTACATGCAGCTGACACCCACCAACCACTGAAATCATTACACCCTGAACACAGACGTCGTGGTGGGAGGAGAAACAGACATAAGATGCAAAGTCATCTGCTCATATCCACATGTGTCTGACAGACAGACTGAAACACTTCTTAAAAATTTCTCTTGCAGGGCCTGTCAGTTGACTTTGGTGCGCTTTAAACTCCGGGCTAATAAGGATGTGCTGTTGGGAATTTGTGTGCATGACAGCTAAGCAGAAAGAGAGGCTTTGATTAGCTACGGGGCCCATGCAAAGAGCACAGAGACCAGTCGTAGACCTGAACCGAAAGGGAAAAAAGGTTCAGATACTGCAGAGCTTCAAGAGGGTTTAAGCAAATTAAACTGTACAAGCCGCATCTTCTCTGACTAGATGCAGTGCATTTTTAGGTCAAATGGACAAACAGTCTCAAAGTCAGTCATTGCCAACATGTCCGTGACAGCTGTGGCAAATACATCAGCAGTGCAGTCGTGTCAAACACTGCACAGACCTTTGTGACATTTCAGCCAATCACAACATGTGAAATCAATTGAGGATGTCAAACTTTTTATTTATTATTGTCAGGGTAACATAGGATCATCGTGTACCTCTGTCTGTAAACAAGCTTTAACAGCACAGAGGAGAATATCCTCAATTATAAAATAACCTTAACACATGAAATGTGGCTCAGAATGATTAGAAAACATCAGGGAGTCTCCGTAGGAGCCCTGGTCTAGTCCGGTGGGTGTTGTTTTCAGTCTATTTCACACTAAGAGGAACTCATTTAGATGTTGTAATTCATTTTGATTGAGGGTTGCGAACATTATACCGTGACCATTTTGTGATATAAAAAATAAATCGAAGTCAAAACAACAGTAATAACAGCAGTTCACAGCTGAAATCATTCATCATCCATCTGCAACCCATTCAGACCTGAGCACCATCGGTTTTAGATTAATTGATACATACACGATATTCATCTCCAGTGTCACTGTTACATTTGCACTCTGTCACTTCTCTAAGCTTATTAGTGATCAATTGATGTCATCATTGTAGCATTGTGTACAAATCATCTTTAATCTGTTTTATGCTGCTAACGCAATAATGAACGATTTTTGGCTTGTAACACATATTTCAGAGAGGTATAAGGACACAATATCGAAATGAAGCATTGAAATGAGTAAAAACACGTGAACACTGTTGCCTCTGTGAGTTCATGGTACTAATGCACCTGTAAATGTTATGCCAACAGGTTTGGTGGAAGAAAACGTATTATCTCTTCTGGTATTCCTGATCAAATATAGTTTTTCATTTTGCTCAGTCTTTGTGTCATTACTGCAAGCTCCCAGACTGCATTACAGCTAAATTAAATATAATAACAAGAGCTAGTTTAGCATCATCCATGCAGTAGCTACTTTTGTTAGTGTTTGTGGCAAAATCTGTTTCTCAGTCTTCAATGGAAATAGTTTATTTTTAATTCACCAACATAAACAGTGATTGATGCCTGTGTGCAATGATATAATACGAGCAGAACAAAACAACAGAAAAAAACAATGCAAGCACGAGGACTTCATTAAATGAACGTGAGACAAACATGGTAACTCCTCAGACAGAGGTTACTCAGACCTTGCTGCCTTTGTCATCCAGCTGAACTCCTTCTTCAGCAAGTTCAACATGACTGACCTCGAGGGAGACTGGACTGCGGCCTCCTCCGATCACAGCGGAGAACAGGAGGATGGTCTTCATCGTGTCACACTCACTGGCTATAGGAGCTCAGGGAATGTGCAGTCCAGCAGGAGGATGTGTTGACATAGACAAGCCAGCTGTTGTACTTAAGGGCAGCAGGTGACCACATGTCTCGGTCATGGGTGATTTTAAAGGCCCTGCTAACCCATTTATTTTAATCAGCTTCTCAATATATGCAGACTATGCTACTTGAACACAACTTTTTCTTCCAAAGTTAGAACAGTTTTGACTTTTTCCAGAGATATGTCTCTTTTTTTGTCTTTGTAAAAAGAAGGAGCTGTCACATACTTCCACAAACCAATCAGGACTTAGCAACATTTGACTCAAAATGTGATGATAGTTGTTTGCTGATATTGCCAGAACATTGTCAGTCAGATCTGATCAAACCACGCTCACACAGTCCTGCTGAAGCAGATAAGCTGAGGTTTATAATAATGTGCTGCCATAACATTCAGCTACCAATACAGGACCAAGCAACACTTCCAAATCTTCTACAGAGGAAAACATCTTGTTTTAATGGATTTGGATTTTCCAGACACCAAAAACATATGAGAATGAATGGCTATGAACCAAGCAATACCAATACTTTTCTGTCTCTCCCATTCATTTTTCTATTTACATTAGATAATGCTCTGTCAAGTTAAAATAACAAACATTTCCTCTATCTTCCTGAAGTACCGCTATAGTTTCTGGCATGGCTAAAACTAAATTTTTTCCATTTAATTTTCTCTGAAAATGACTCGGAGACTATGTCTAACAGCAGAAAAGTGTAGTTCAAACTAAGATCAGGATGCAGCATTTGTGTCTTATCAGACTGTGAGGAGACGAGAGTGATGAAATTCAGGAGAGAATTGGGGAGGATGTGTTATAAAGGTCATGTTTTCGATTTAAATCAATAGTTTGCACCTGGCTGATTTCTACCTTTTTTTTCTTCTTCTTCTTCTTCTTCTTCTTCTTCTTCTTCTTCTTCTTCTTCTTCCTCCTCACAGCTGTGTCAATTAATCTTACTAAAGAAATATTTTGTTGTTTTTTTTTTTCTTCAGGCATGCAGACTAGCGTGACCTTAGAATTCCTGACAGAGCAAGTGACAAGATGACAGTCTGGGGACAGGACTGGAAAGGCAGTGAGAGATTCTTCTGGACAGCTTCATTCTACTTGTTATTCCCCTAATGCATTATGATTCTGAAACTGTTTACTCCATGAGCCTTAATTGGTACAGCTCATGTAGATGTGCAGTGATTTACAATAAGCATCAAGAATGCAAATAAAGCCAAATGGGGACATGTATTCTTTGTTCCCCTGACGCCCCGTCACAGGTACCAATGCTGAAATTTCATTACTACTAAAAGCATAGCATGCATTTTTGAGTTCTGTAATACTGTTTTTCTCACATAGCCATAATGAATATCTGACTCTATTGACATTGAAAATATACGGTTTAAAGCAGCAGTCAATCAAGAATTCTTTCAGGTATCAAGAGACGCCCTGCTGCCCCCGTTACCTTAAAAACAGCTGAAAAACCCCAATGCACTAGAGAGATGGGGAAAAAATGTCAGAGGAAAGAGAAAATTACTGAGAGCAGCTGTGATTTGGCCCAACAAAATTGTGAAGAAGATGTACAAATAATACAAGAGCAGCCAGACCAGTGAGTGCAGACAGATGGCAACATCTCAAGGCAAAGCAAAATGAGAGGAGGAAATATGAGTGCAAGTACACCAAAGAAAGATGATGCAATAAAGCTCTGACACTACACAGAAAGATGGAAGCAGAAGAAGGAGATGGATGGATGGAGGGTGAAATAAACTAGAAAACAGTGGAAAAAAATTGTAAAAAAAAAAAATGCTGGATGTCAAGCGGGCGTTTGTAACCACGCGTTTACAGAAGATAGAAACACGGAGCAGTAGAAGAAGGGAGGTAGACGCCGGGAAGTGAGTGGGTGGCCATCAGTGCACAAGCCCGAAGCAATGAAACATTACGCCAGGATAATGAAGATGGTTCTGCTCGGTCACACTCCACATTAGCCCAGAGTCAGGCCGACCCCAAAGTGTCAACAAGTTAATAGACTGGGTACCAGTGACTCTTTCACACCAATGCTCTCCACCACAAACACCAATTATTTACCGGAATTTTGTGGATAAATAAACATAGATACCTCAGCATGGAAATTAATAACACGGCCTCAGCCTGAGGTACAGTCAAGGGTGTGAGCATTAATGAGTGTGTAGAATTGTTTCTTGAAATGTGTGGCTGCTGGTGTGATGACACTGTCACTGTTCAGTGGGATATCAGTGGAGGCGAAAGACAAAGGTGGCGACGATGCTCTTGATCTATGTACAGGAAATTCAAACAATCGTACAATAATTTTTTGTTTGTAGTCACAGTAGTTTGTTAGTTGAACTTTATTTTCCCTGGGGGGGAAATTCTTATTCACAGCGCTGTGCATCACAGGGAAAACCAGCATTACACATTACACACATCAAAACACCACAATGACAGGCAGAAATAAGTGAAGAACAACGCAACAGCACACAGCAGTGACAGCTGTAGGGAGCACAGTATGAAAAAATAGCACGTTGTTATCTTGTTATCTTAATTTTATGTATTTTCCTTTCATAGAGGATGTTGGGTTAGGACATGTAGGGATTGATGGAAGGGAAATGTAGGGAGTGATTATTCTAAAATGAAAATCAGTGGGGTGTCGTATAGTGAGAGAAAGGCAATTTTATTTGATGGGAGGGTGTGAAACATTGGAACTGTCAAAAATCTGTTTGGTTTTCTGACTACTGGTGCAGCATGGGCTCTAATCTGAAACACGCTGTTGACATTGTAAAAAACATTTTCAAACAAATCAGGTGTCTATAAAATGTAGATTAGGAATACAAACAAACAGGTAATATGGTGAAGAAGTAGTTTTCATATTTCATGTAAGATCCATTGAGGCTGTTCTGTATTATTTAAAATCACCTGTCAAGACAATTCACTCAAAACCATAAACATGAACCTCAAGTCAGCAGGATACGTCCTATGGGAACCATGAATGTGGTTAAAATATATCTAGTATGGATTCTGAATCCTAGTTTTTGAGGTGTTGGCGTCCCACAACCAGGAAAGTGCTTTGTTAGAAGTCATTCATTTTTTGAGGCTGAACAACACTTTCCCACAAATCTCCCATGATTCATTGCTCAACTCTGTACACAATGAGAGCGATTTAGTGAGATGCATTCCAATGACATTACAGTGAAGACTAGCTAGTTGCAGCTTCGAGGCACTTTTAACCCAAAGCCTTGAAGCCATGAATTTTAATTCAAATCACTGATGAAATATACCATTCTTTTGGCTTGAATCCTTTAGACGCCACACAACAAGTGCATGAGCAGCGTGTGATCTTGTGGAGCTGGGAACTACGCAGCAGCCCCATGGCACATTAATGAATCCTGAATTAATCCTTATCTTTACTCAGGAAGTGTTTCTGTAATAGTAACACGTGGCAATAGTGAAATACAGTAATCTGTCATGTCCTGATATACAATAAAATCCTTCTCAAACCACAACTGAAAATGTGTCTTGGGTGTAGAAATCTGAGGCACTCTAAATCTCTCAGTTTATTTTGGTTCATTCAAAGGAGACAGCCATAAACAAACCAAGCATCTCCAAGCAAAATGAAATAGAGGAGGGGCTCTTCAAGACAATTTGCAACCCTCTGTCTCAAGCAATTAGGTGAGGACGGGATTGACAGGAGCAGAGAGCAGATGCAGAAATGTGACAGGCAGCCAGACGCTCTCCAGAGTGCTACACCCAATGCACCTAATACTTTGGCTTGTAGATAACTTTACAGATCAGCTATGATTATGTTGCTTATTAATTCAATCAGTCAGCTCTGACTGGCTGCTCTTTTATTAGTGCAGTCTTTTACTAATTCACTCTACAAAGGCAGATGTGAGTGATGCAAGCAAAGGGAAAGAAAAAGGGGGGATAGACAGACGGAGGGAAGACAGAGGAGACCTTTGGCAAACTCTGCAGTAATTGCCTCGAGTCATTTAAAAAAAGAGTTTTCAGGATGAAAAATTGATCCATAGATCTATTTAATCAAGAGCTGACTCAAGAGTTGTCCTTTAGAGTACCTCTGGCTGCAGACAAGGCTGAAATAAAAAACGGGACCCAACGTTTTTAGATTTTACATTTCTGACATTCAGAGAGGTTCCACATTAATTGACCATATCAGAGGCCTCAGCCTCTCTCAGCAGGTTTCTAAGGATTCAGCATCACCGTGTCATGAGCAGACAAAAACACATCCTCTGAAAGCCATCAGAGACCCAGCTGAGTATTCTTCTTTTTCTTTTCATTTGCCCCTTTCAGGCACAAGAAATTACAGTGAGAAACTGTTTGCAATATCACACTTGAAGCTTAAATATTAAAAACATTTTAAAATCATAAAGGCATCACAGGAAAAAAGCTTTATAAAGCTTGTATAGTGAGTATGGTTCAAGGCTTTTAAGAAAATCTTTGTATTTATCGCTGGGGGTTATATAATTCTTTGGCTTTTCATACATCAGAAGGATACTGTACATCACAGTTGCATCAGAGAATGACATGCTACCCAATACTGTATCAGGACCATTTTTGGGGAGTGTGCCTGGGTTTCTGGTGTGTGTGCGCAGGTTTACAATGTAGTGCTTTGCTGTAATATTCAAGTGTGCTTTCTTTTTTTACTGGTTTGTAAAACCGAAACACTATAAAATGCACTCACTTCCCAGTGTTTATACATGAAAAATTAATTTCTTGTCCTTCTCCTCTGCCTCACTCCCGCTCTCCGTCTCTCTTTGTATGTGTTAACACGTCGTGTTAAATAAGTATAACAGCACATGGTGTTCTGCCATGACAGTCAGGACACAAAATGCACTTCAACTCAAATAATATATGGGGCTTAAAAGGTTCAGTGCTTCAGTTCACTGAATAGCATCCATCATGTGTTTGGAAGAAGTTGGGAGGAAGCTTTTTATTTTCCTCTGGAGAATCAATTTTTAATCTTTTCTCAGCATTGTGATGGTGTGACTGAAAGAAATTCAGATGCACTGCTCCGCTCCCATGGAATAATTAACAGAAGAGGCTGAAGCCCAAAACTAACAAGTGTCTGAATATTTAGGCGATTTTGTCCCTCATTTGAATGACAGGTTCTATGTTAATAATGTAACTATTAAATTCAATGCCTCTCTCTCTCTGCACGGCACAAGAGCCTGTGAGTCATTCATGTAAAATAATTAAATTAGAACTGAAAACAAAAGCTCAGTCTCGTGCTTTTGATTGAGCTTCAATAACAATAACACATCTCAACCACAGAAAACAGGAATAGGAGAATAGATGTGTCCCATCTCTGAAGGTAAAGTACATGTATCTCAGCTAATAACTGTCATAATATGTAAAAACTCCATAATTATGAATAACAGCTGCAGTTGGTTTTACCTAACCGCATATGTAGAAATGTCACTCAGAATTAAAACATAGCTTGATATGCAGCAGTAGATTGCACAAAGCAGAAAGGCCTTTTTGAAATCAGCAGTCCAACCATCTTAATGATTCTTTTGTCCTTGTTCAACATCAGTTTTTAATTATTCTGCTTAGTTGTTAATTAACTTTGTTTCAAGGCCACTGTGTGCATTTTAAAGCTTGAAACAAAGAGTGAGACAGAGAAAGAAGGAGAGGAGCGGATTTTTTTTTTTTTGGTTTCCAAATGAATATAACTTCCTCAGCTTTTAAATGTTCAAAGTATTTCACCATATACGAGCTCGAATAATGCCAAAAGCAGTGTGAGTCGGGGGGGATAAAATAACGGCATAATGGGGACTCGACTTTCATCGAGCCTTGATGAGGTCTCCAACGTGTCTCTTCTTCTGGGCCTTGATCTCCGAAAAAGAGCAGCTCACTGTCAGCAGTTGAGATGGTGCACATCTTCACACACAGCTATTGTACTGTGTAATGTCGTCATGTTAGCAAGTTCGTCAAAATTGTTCCAAGCTTCTGTGAACATTACCCAGTTTGTACTCTTAAAACACTCCCTGAGAGGAGCAGCATGTCATGGTCAGACAGTCCCAGCAGAGCCCGTAGGAGCAGGCGGTAAGCGTCAGTGTTTGACATGAAACTGCTCGAGTGTTTTGTCCACAGGGGCACGTCATCTGGTGTCGTTAGGGAGCTGAAAAGGCAGCTTGGTGTGGTTAATGTTACCAAACACGATAACTGTGCAAAGCGTGGGAACCTTCCATTGAGGAGATGAGGTGATCCAGTTCACAAAAGAAGGCAGTGGCTTCTGGCAGGATGTAAATATTGGTCACAATAATGGAAATGAGCTCTCCATAGAAGAAGAATGGCCTCTGAGTGAGTCGCCGGTGAGGTGAATAAAACTGTTAAATGCTACAGTATGTGGAGACGTGGCACCAGCAGCGTATAACCATGAAGCAAATAACCTCACCTTTAAATTTAAAGGGTATTTCAGTTCACCTGTCAGCATGAAAAATAGTGTAGTGTGGAGGGGTCATTTCAAGCTCAGGTACAGAGTAATGCTTTTGGTCTGAAAGTTTGCGAAAATTCATTTTACACCTGAATAGTTAGATATTAAAACCCCCTTAACATACAGTTTCCCCTTTTTAATCCTCTCAAGCTTTAAAGTGGCTACAGTTGATATTTTTGTAATAACAATGTGTCAAATGACAATGTGAAAACATTGCGAAAGGGGTCGCTCTCATAATAAAGAAATTACAGAGCTTTACAGTGAGTTTCAGGTCATTGTTAAGCTGTCTGGCCCTTGACTGCACTGTTTAGATTCACTCTCACCGCTTGGATTGTGTTCAGCTGCAGCAGGCCACTGTTTTCAGCAAAAAAAAAAAAGAAAAGAAAAAAAGGCTGCTCTAAAAACCCATTGCACACGACCTGCTCACCACCAAACAGCTGACAGACACAGTTAGCAACTGGCTGGTGAATATACTGGAGCAGTTAGCAGCTTAAGAAACAGATATTTCCCTCTGGAGTTGGAAGAGACCAAAAACAGAGGTTGACGAGAGTGAATACTTAGACTTGTGTTCACAGCTTGTGCACAGTTACTTCAAATACAAATTTTCCAGTTGTCTTTTGCATCATTTCATACACAATCCTTAATGCTCATCCTCCTAGAATTTAAAATAAAGCATTTTGGAATTCAAACAATGTTTGGTCCCACGGTGTGAATCTGAAATGACTGACCCAGCAGCAGGTCCAAACAGAAGTGCCACTCACTGCAGTTAGAGAGGTCAAATCTTTAACCTCAGCGTTGATTTCTTGAATTCTGGGCATCTAAGAGGGAGACAGTCTCAAAACTGTGTGTGTGCTTTGTCACCGATGTTTAGGAGTTCCAAATAAACTGTTATGACAAGTTGGTTTGGTACATCTCATTTGCATTGATCTTGGATACCATCATCATCAGTCTCTGCTCCTGCAGTGGCCAAGAAACATTTTGTTTTCAAATACCAATAAAACATTTTTGTCAATTAATTTCTGGGGCCATTCCATTAAGAATCAGGTAATTTACCAGACTAGATGAGATGGAAAAGGTGTAATAGCATATTGATGATCCCTCTGATTAATTACCTGAGAGCATTGCACATTATGATGAAGAGAACAGAGAACATGTGGTCATTTTTATTTTTTATTTTTAATTTGTACCATCCCTTCTGGGTCCCACCGAGGAAAAAGAACTCACACATAAAATCATAATTCATGAAATATTAAATCATGTATTTACATTGCCTTGAGTGCAGCAACCTATCATCCCCATCCAGGCTCTGTGCTGCCATTTCTGACCTGAATTACATCTGCTGATAATTATGTTTGACTGGCTTCTTATATATCTAACTTCATCTGCGCACCGTAACTCCTGCAGTTGACTAGGGACCCTGGGTCATGAAATTATTAAAAACCTGAACTTATTTTTTTACATGTTTCAGTTAAAATACGATGTAGTGTTTGGTTTAAATCAAAGGTGTCTCTGACTGACTTATTATAATTAGTTATGACCAGCTGGCCACATGAGTGCTACCAGCAAAATCCATTTTGCTCACAGAAGACCAAAAGTTAGAAGGGTATCACATTACAGGAAATAACAACAGTGGTGCAAAAAACATATTGCTGACAGAGATTTTCCATACGAATCTGTCAGTTACATATACCCAGTGTCCAGTGAAGTTGGATTGGGGTTATGCATGAAACATTAGATTTATTGTGTCTGCTCCTGCTCCTTTCAGCACCTGTCCCAAAAGGCAAATTAATCCCATGCCAAAGACATATCCCCTCTCTCCTCCCCCCTGGGCCTAGACATGACACATCTGTCGCAGCCATTATCTACGGCCTGACATGTTTCTGGGACACATCACATGCCACCTTGACATGGGGGATGTGGTTACTGCATGGCTCTGCCTGACTGAGAACAACTTAAATGTGGAGCTTTTTTCTTTCTTTTTCTTTTTTCTTTCTTTTTTTTTGCAGACTCCTCCACCTGCTCTTCCTTCCCTCTCTCCTCATATAACCTCAATCAAAACACTTTCTTCATGGTAAAGAATAGACAACAGTTGAATAGAAAAGTGTCAGATTACCCTGCAGGAGACAACCTATCTCTGTGCACAGAGGTGGAAAAGAAAGAGACACTGCTTCACTATCATGTCCTGATTTGCTTGCTTTCCTTTCTGTAAGAAGAATATATGTATTTTACTATGTCATGTTGATACTAAAAAATGTTTTTTTTTAATTTAAAAAAAAATCCCTCTAAAACCATAAATATTTTCCAGTGCAGAGAAGTGCATGACTGTCCCTGTGAAGGCAGTGTGGTGCAGTGCCCAGTGCTCAGGTGGTGGCTGCCCCTGATGAGACATAGCGGTTGGCTGTTCTCAGTCCAACTAAACAGTGTCATCAGCAGCCAATCACAGGGTCCAGCGCCGGTCCTTGATCAAAACCACAGAGACTGGACATGGCTGTAAAGCTGCTTTTTCACGCTTACTTACACAAATGTAACAGATGTACAGAAATGTTTTGATTTAAGGAGAAAAAAAATTGCCCTTATTTCTGGAAAATGTTTTCTCTTTCAGCCATTTTGGCAAGTTTGCTGTTCATTGCTATCGACCCTAGCCATACCAGTGGGTGCTAATCTCCTCCACCATCTATTGCTGCTTTGATTTACAGCTGCAGAGAGAAATAAGAGGAAAAAAAACAGAAAGTAAAAGTTTCCAGGCTTCTTTTCTGATGAGGAGTATATGTTGAAACAGATATAAAAAAAAAACAACCAGCATAAGCTTGTTTTAACCTTTTATCTCTGCCTTTCAAGAGATATATTGAGCAATATTCACTTATATTATTTTATACACATAGACATAGTGTATTATATGGATTTTTACAAACAGCTTTGAATCCCAAGGTGAAAACGTATGCATACACAAGAACACACACAATCAAGCATATTGTTGGCATCTTTTCCCTTTCAATTATACAGATGTCTCAAAATTCTTTCTCAGCAGTTCCATCACTCACTTCACTGCCCCATACCTGCAGGATACGTGTGTTTGTGTGTCTATATATATATATATATATATGTGTGTGTGTGTGTGTGTGTGTGTGTGTGTGTGTGTGTGTGTGTGTGTGTGTGTGTGTGTGTGTTGGGGATGTACTATAGAGCCAGGGAGAAAAGAGACATCAGAAATGTGTGTGTGCTTGACTGTGCATGTGTAAGAGTGAAAGGGATGGACTATATGGCCCGTCTCTGCACCTCTTTCAACCTGCTCAGTGAGCCATGTGCTCAGCCTTGTAAACTGCAGTGCTACTTGATTACTTTGTCAGTCTTCTTAAGTGGCTTTTGCTCTGTGGAGAAAATAGGCAGACATGTCCGACAGAGGATGTCCAACAGAGAGTAGGAAACGCGGGGAGGTGAGAGGAGACGCTGCATCCAAATGAAGGCAAATTATATTCTGCTGTCTTGCAAGAAAATAATGGAGTGCCATCAACCATGTCAAGTTATTTATATATTTTTTTTCACGGGGTGGATTTTATATGTCGTATCAAACCAAAGAACCAAAGTTTCAGTATCATGCAGCACTCCTGTAGAGCACCTGTTCTGTCTCTGCTGTGAACACTTTAGAAAACTGTTCTGTATCTCACTTCCCCTTAAGGAGACCCCGGGGAAAGCAGAGACAATTAATTTCTCCTACCAAACTGTCAGTTCGATTCTTTGGATAAAATTCAAGCAATTAACAAAGACATTTCAAAGGCTTTACTCTTAAGGTACCTTTCAAAGTGAGGGAAAGAAGGATGTGGATGGTCAACTTCATTGTCATTGATTTGTAGAGGAATTAAGATGATACCGGCAGAACATTGCAGTCAGGCTCTTTCAAGGAAAACACATCATCAAATGAAACTTGTTTTGCTCTGATGATATGATTTACACAGTGTTAAAAAGTTTTCAATAATAGTTTTTTATCTGTTCTGCAGTAATCCAGTGGATTGGGAATTTTCTTGCTTCAGCCCCTGGTGAATCCAGTTAGACAGTGCCACCCCTTGGCAAAATTGGGTACTCACGTTTTGATACACTTTATCTACCTAACGTCTGCTCACTGCATACTTCCTGTTCAATAAAATGTTAAAGTTCAGAACTGATTCCCAACATTTACCCAACAGCCAAATGGATACATTTAATGACACCTGTGACTTAATTATTTGACTGAATAAGGCAGTTATCACACCCTTTAGATTAATCCTGAGAAGTTGTTCTAAAAGCCTTTTCTGTTTCATTTGACAATAGCTTTCAAAACATCATTACACACCAGATGGCTGTAGTTTTTTTTTAATTATTATTAATATAATGTACCCAGACATTCAGTAGTTTCCTCATGAATGTGCAGAGCAAGTTTTATTAAGGAAGTGCACTGCATGGTGTTTCTTCTCAAATGTTACCAGATTTATTGACCCTGCATTCCCCACCCAAATTCCTTTTGCTTTGTGGTTCTATTGATGGATGAGGCAACTGTGGACATCACCCATTATGAGATCTGTGATCAAAAAACACTTTGTGCTATCTGCGGTCTCTGTGTGCATGAAAGAGATGGCATGTCCAAGCCTCACAAAAGAAACATCTTGGCCAAACAATACTGAGAATGTGCCTTCTCCAGGATCAAAGAGCATTTAGCAGTTGTCATGTGGGTTTTAGTGCCAGCTCAGTGTCTGAACACCTGTTAGTCTACTGTTTCAAGGGCGCGTGCTAGTCCTGGATTTATTGATTGGGCTCAGCACATTGTCATTACATACATTTGAGCAACTAGAAGTGGTGGATTTAGAATTCCTCTTGCTTACAACTTTTAAACTTGCATTAGTGGTATGTCTATGGTTGATCAATTCTGCTTTAGTGTCACTGAACTTATGGTTGAAAACTCCAACGTGAATATTACCCCTTTTTCATTTAATGAAGGTTTACATTACTTCACCTAAAATGTGATGTAAATCATTATGTTTTACCAAAGGGGAAAGTGAGAATTTGATTGTCATACATAAAGACGCTGTCCTTGTATGTCTGTGCAGTGTGGTGGAAATCCCAAAGCCAGCGATGCTGTTGATTTTGACGGACAGGAACATGATGAGCCATGTCAGCTCTGCGCCAGTGAAGCAGGGCCTAGCTCAGAGGTCAGTGGAAGAAGCTGGGCAGGCAATCAAATGAGAGACATTATTGTACAAGAAAGAGTCACAATGTTCTTGCTCTTTCACAACTCACTGCAGAGTTAGATATTGATGAAATAAGTTACTGCTGTTTCTGTGCAAGCAAATGCAGACAATATTGACAGAACAAGGGCCGGGTTTAGTGAGGAATGCAAGAACTTTTCTAAAGACATAAATACAGACTGACTGGTGGCTGTTAATATCTAGTGCATTCTCTGATCTCAGGCTTACATCATCAGCAAGGCATTAGTCATTAATAGTCATTAAGAGGGTTGGACTGTTATGGAATACTTGAATGGCCATGCTGAATTCTGTTGTATTACCGAAAAAAAAAAAAAGCTTTTAAAATGAAATCAGAGATCTACTTCAATGACAGTGGATTTTCTGTGTATACGTTTCATGTGGCACTGGATAATTTCTGTATCTTTGAATCTGTTCTTTTGATCCGAAAAACTGATGTAAGTGTTCCTGTCTGTACAGTACATCAAAATCAACCTCAACCTATTCTTTACAAGCTCATGCAGGCAGATTTGTGGTCTAATTATTCAACAGCATAAGATGATCAAAGAGGGGTCAAAGAATAGATAGCAGATCAGAATTTTTGTTACTATAAATAGTAGCAGAGGCATTTTTGGGATCATTAGCAAGCATCTGAAAAGTGGAAGTCATGCTATTGCTGTGCAAATGCCATATACCTGCATGATGACGTGATGAAAATACTGGAATGAACTATGGTTGCGAGGAAAAGGAAGTTTGTATGTTTGTAGTGGTGGCTCCAAAAATACACTCAAACAAACAAAGGCTTTTCACACTACATCTACAGAATACTCAGAGCGCTTGACTTTGTCACGCTATAGCCACATCACAATAATTTAATTAGACAACGAACATCCTATTGCCTTGCTCTACCTCCACTATCAGTCATTTTAACCCTGATCCTTTGGGCATAACCTCGAAAAATCAGGGATAACCCTGCTCTGCAGCAGGGTTAAGCCCAGGGCCAATGGTAGGGATTTCCCACATTTGAAGTTGTGAGTGTGAAGCGAGTGTAAGCTCGGGGCTGTCAGAGCTGTAAGCCCTGGGCTAACGGTAGTCTCAGCCGAAGGCTAAATATAGAGGGAAAGCCCTGATGATGTTTCATGTCTTCATCCAAATATATGATTGCAGGTGAAGAAAACAAAGTTGTACTGTTCCTATTCAAAAATGATACAGGTGTGTATGCAGCGTGCAATGTTTAAGATACCATGTCATTTTAAGTGCAAGATTTTTTTTCCCAGCATTTCCTCAATGACACAAATGACAACTATTTTGAGAGGAAGCAGAAGTGACGTTTTTCTGGTGGGCGGGACTACCTCTTTGTAACTTCCACCAATAGCATACTTGCTTGTTAAAATATGAAAATGGCGGCTCTCTGTAGTGAGTTTGGGGACCTGGTGCAAATCAAGAAACAGCTAATATCTGTTATATCGCTTTGTAAAGAAAGAGGGCTTTTACACAGCGCGAAGTGGTGAGACTGGCTGTGACTAATGTGCCATTAACTGACTGTCTTTGTGCTCTGTTAGCTTAGTAACTTAACACTAAACGTTAACGCCGAGTTACCTGTCTGTTAGCGACGTTAGCAGGGCTGTTGACAAGTCTTGTTCTAACAATTTAGCTAGTGCTGTTTTCTGAATACATTCATATTTAAATATGTTAACGTTGTGCTTCAGGTAAAAGCGTCGTTAAGTGATTATTTGCGTTATATATCCACAAAGATAAACGTTTTCATTATGATGTTATAGACAGCCGTGTATTCAGAGAGCAAAACATTGTGAGCTGCCAGTTTTCTGACTACAGCACATAAATGTATTGTACCGGTGTCATCAGTGTACATAAAATGAAGCGTTAATATTAATCCTGAACATTGTATGTATTGTGGTGTGATTTCTTGCTGCAAGAGGAAATCTGGTGTAAACCCTGAAGCTAAAACTGGCCCTGATCATAATCGGTGTTACAGTTTTGTCACATGCTTCATGTGTTTACATTTCAGGGCTTCCGAGTTGGCATTTGCTTTGGACCCACTTCCCAAGGATGAGTTACCCCCATCAGCTCCTTTTACTGAGGTTTGTACGCTCTCAGGGCCAAAGCTTTTCTGGGTTTAAATTGTTTTCATTATGTCATTTTTTAACAACCCTCAAGTAGCTGTAGGGTTGAAAAATGTATGTTATGCAAAAGTTTTAAAATAAAGTTAGTAGTTTTTATTATATCACCAGATCATGTTCAAAACAATCAAAGAAATGCATTAGAGCTATTAATTAACGAATAATAGAACAAACAGAAACAGTGTAGATATTCAAAGTTGCAGCACATCATTCTTCAATCTTATGTTATCTTATTTGTCGTTTAATTGCCCGTTAAGGGATGCGCCTGTTCACAGTTTTCTATGTGGAGAGAAAAATTGTCTGTTCATTGTATGCTATGAAAGTGGTCCATATAGTTTTGTGTGTTAGATTAGTCTTTTTTTCCCCTGTATAAATGTTGACTTGATATAGATGATGAGGATAATTCTTGTCTGTTGTCTGTCCAGGAAGATGCACAAGACCTGGATGCACTTACATTGGCCAAATCCTACTTTGACCTGAAAGAGTATGACCGTGCTGCATACTTTCTGAAAGGCTGCTGCAGTCAGAAGGCTTATTTCCTTTATATGTATTCTCGCTATCTGGTAAGATGCTGTACATATCTGACATGCCCATATCCTTTAATCTCTGATTTATTTTCAAGACCAGATTTCTTACACTTTTGACTGCGGTACATGTGAAACATTTAACCGTAACTATATCCTTCTTTGTCTTCAGTCAGGTGAGAAAAAGAAGGACGACGAGACTGTGGACAGCCTGGGTGAGGACTTGTTTGTGTGGACCAATAAAAGAGAACTATAGGTGTTTTTGTTACCCTTTAATACTGAACTTTTATGCGTTTTTCCTATGTGGTTCTAGGTCCTCTGGAGAAGGGTCAAGTTCGCAATGAAGCCTTGCGAGAACTGAGGGTTGAGCTCAGTAAGAAGCACAATGCAGGAGAGTTGGACGGCTTCACCCTGTACCTGTAAGAACGTATCCTCCAAAACTGTACACACTTTCCCTACATTATACAGAGGAATAAGGCAGACACTGTTGATGAACTCTGTTATGTGTGTGTGTGTGTGTGTGTGTGTGTGTGTGTGTGTGTGTGTGTGTGTGTGTGTGTGTGTGTGTGTGTG
>JBBMJY010000004.1:9755300-9771863 GCA_037833715.1 Toxotes lorentzi
TGTGTGTGTGTGTGTGTGTGTGTGTGTGTGTGTGTGTGTGTGTGTGTGTGTGTGTGTGTGTGCGCGCGCGCGCGCATGTGCATGCATTCATACATACGTGTGCATTGGATGCACTGGAACACAGGTATGGGGTGGTGCTACGAAAGCTGGATCTGCTGAAGGAAGCTGTGGATGTGTTTGTTGAGGCAATTCACACACTTCCTCTTCACTGGGGAGCCTGGCAGGAGCTCAGTAACCTTGTCACCAATATTGAAATGGTAACAGCCTATCTTTTTGCACATTTCTAGAAATTAGATAGCATCGTGTCATTGATTTCATGTACCCAGGTCCACAGTAACCAAAGGTAATTTAAAGGGACTGAAATGATACCATTTAACCTGTCCTCCTTGGTTTTCTCCCCAGCTCAAGTCACTATCTCTCCCAGACAGCTGGATCAAAGACTTCTTCATGGCCCACATGTACACAGAGCTGCAGATGATCAAAGAAGCATTGCAGAAATACCAGAACCTCATTGAGGCTGGCTTTTCTAAGAGCACCTACATCATCTCCCAGATTGCTGTGGCCTACCACAACATCAGAGGTTTATCTTTTACCTGTTGAATAAGAATTTAGCCTGTTGGAAGAATGACATGGGGACAGGTTTGTCTTAGCCTCTGACTTTCATTTCAGATATTGACCAAGCTCTGGCTCTGTTCAATGAGTTGAGGGACCAGGATCCGTACCGCATTGACAACATGGACACATTCTCCAACCTGCTCTATGTTAAGGTGAGGTCACTGCTTGTGTTTTGACTCATTCCCTCAGCTATCTGACAGGGTGGTCAGAGGTCCCAGTTCCCTGTACAAGGACACTTGAGTGGGATAGAGGCTTCCTTACACAGGGGTACACTGTATCATCTTCATGTTTTTGTTTGACTTTTGAATTATATCCGGGCTTCACAAGTTTTCAGCATAGGTCTGTTGTTGATGGTAATACATGCTTCCACAGAGCATGAAGCCAGAGTTGAGCTACTTGGCCCACAACCTGGTGGAGATCGACAAGTACAGAGTGGAGACGTGCTGTGTCATCGGTAAGCATTCAGCTGATCAGATCGAATGCCACTGTTCACAGACGTACAGTGTTATAGCAGCTTTTCTAGTGAAGGGATGATTAGATGAAATCACTTTACCTATACACTGTATTATAATTTAGATGTGCTACTACAGTTTTTGTACTGTGCTTGCTTTTCTCCATTTTATTAAATTAGAAAATACATGAATAAATAGTTTTTTTTATTTTTGTGTTTTATAGTGTCATAGCCTTGCACAAATTAAAAATAGTTCAACTTTTTCGTATTCTTCAGGGTTAACTAATCCCTGTACAAGTACTAATAAATCTTGTGTCTCATCCACAGGTAACTATTACAGCTTACGCTCTCAGCATGAGAAAGCAGCTCTGTACTTCCAGCGGGCCCTCAAACTGAACCCTCGCTGCCTCGGTGCCTGGACCCTCATGGGCCACGAATACATGGAAATGAAGAACACATCAGCTGCTATCCAGGCCTACAGGTCAGACTGAAGATGTAGAGCACAGAAAACCTACATGTTTGGTGGATATGTCAGCGTCTTGTTCAATGTGTGACTAATTGAGTTTGAACGTATTACCACACCTTTCACATCAGTAGAATTCAAACCAGATGAATTGGTGTTGTGAGCATTGTTTGCTCATATTTACTTATGTGTTTTTTTGTTTTCGTTTTTTTTCTATCAGGCATGCTATTGAAGTGAACAAGCGGGACTACCGTGCCTGGTATGGCTTAGGTCAGACGTATGAGATCCTCAAGATGCCCTTCTACTGTTTGTACTATTACCGAAAGGCTCATCAGCTCAGGTATGGATTTTGACTAAATTAGACAGCTTTGATAATGGTATCAGAGAGCGACAAGTATTTTGAAACGGAATATGTTCAAATCTGAAACATTCATGAACCAAACTATCATTATTTGTTTTGACATGCTGTGATGTCCTCTGGTAGGCCCAATGACTCGCGCATGTTGGTCGCACTGGGTGAAAGCTACGAGAAACTGTCACAGCAAGTGGAAGCCAAGAAGGTGCGTTCGAACTGTTAGTGATTCCTCTTTGTGTAATTAATTCATTAAGGTTTCTGGCTTGTTTGATTTGGACCATGACACGCTCTGGTTTTGTCTAGTGTTACTGGAGGGCGTACTCTGTCGGAGATGTGGAGAAAATGGCTCTGCTCAAACTGGCAAAGTAAGTGGCTATCATTGTATCCTGAGCAGAACAGCTGAAGAACATAAATAATATAAATTGTGTGGTCTAAACACAAAGAAGTCTAGATCACATTTTCTTTGATGTTTAAGCACGAAATGAAGATGTAATCTGCAGCTTTTCTGCTGTTCTCATGTGTCTACATGTTATTTGTATTATCCAGAAATAGATGCTGAATGTGAATTCTGCTTATTCCTTTGGTAGGCTCCACGAACAGCTGAATGAATCTGATGATGCTGCACAGTGTTACATGCTTTACATCCAAGACATTTTCTCTTGTGGGGTAAGCATTTTAATGTCTCTGAACATTTTTGACTGGCCTGCACAGAGCCTTGACCTGTGCACCTTTGGAATGAATTGGATAGATGAGTGTGAGCCAGGGCTTTGTCACCCAATTGCACTAACGCTCTTATGGCTGAATAGGAGTTAATCCCTGGAGCCGGCTTCCAAAATCTTGTCGAAAGCCTTCCCAGAAGAGCGGAGGCTTTTGTAGCAGCAGATTAATGCCTGTGGTTTTTGAATGAGATGATCAGCAGTCACAAATGGATGTAACATCCACGTGTTCACATACTTTAGGTTATATATTGTATTTGATTTTAAGGAATCTTATTCTAATAAAATCTTGTTGCGACAGGAACAACTGGAGCATGCTGAGGTGAGCACAGCCCTGCGGTACCTGGGCCAGTACTATTTCAAGAACAAGCTCTACGACGAAGCGTCCCTCTGCGCTCAGCGCTGCTGCGACTACAATGATGTAAGTGTGCCTGCAATAATCCCAGCACTCTATTCCAGCTATAGCAGTAGAGTATAAATAGCAGTAACTAACTAGCTAACTGGTGTCGGTGGTCACCCTGTCTGTAGGCTCGTGAAGAAGGAAAAGCGTTACTAAGGCAGATCTCACAGGTCAGAGATCAGATTGAGACACCATCAGCAGATCTATTCGCGCCGCTCTCAAACAACAACACTCCCGTCAGGAGGGTGTCTCCTCTGAACCTCATCTCCTTTACACCCTGACATCTACCCTTCCTGTTCGCTGGCCTTAAAATGGACAATTTGAGTATCCTGTGACATGAAACTTCTTGGGGCTTTGATAGACTTTGCCGGGAGGATTTACTTGTTGATGTATAGAGTTGTTTATGACATTAAAATTGCATTTGTTTGTAAAATTTGCAATCCTGATCATTTTTGTCCACCATAAGACAAAATCTGTGCTGTAAACATAAACAACTAGAGACCATCTTGCAACGTTAGTACTCAGTATTTATTGCAACATTACATAAATACGCAGTTGCCTTGGGCTGGGTACACCCATCTTTGAACTCTGCCGTCATTTTGATCTCAACCACACAGCTGTACAACCAGCAAACACAGTAGGTGTATGCAGGATCATGTTATTTTTAAATACAGTTTTTGTATAATTTAATACTACAATGTTAAAAGCACAAATAAAAAAGATCCCTCAGAGCACAGGCACTTAGTGACAAGAAAAGACACCTTCAACTATTTACATTGACATATACACAACATCTAACTATAAATGGAGTAACCTGTTTGTATTTTGATTTTCATGGCAACTGCCTCATCCGATCGACTTTAAACTTCACGGGTGTATTGCTGAGGACCAAAGGAAGTGCAGTGTGGAGTGTGAAATTGTTTGGATGATGCTCTCAAGAAAGCTGCAGGCTGGATTAACGCAGGCCAAGTAATCTGCTCCTGCCGACACACATTAAAAGGGCACTGCACTAGTGCAGAACAAAGACAGCTCATAAACACATAATATTTTGATTTGCAGTCACAATTTAATGCCTCAACAAAGTTATATATATGTAAACAGTTTAAATAAAGAATACCAGCTATGCAAGGACTTTTTCTTTGTATTTAAAGGACATGAATACAGTGCAGTGAATTAAAATTTGATAGTTACAGTGAAAAAAAAAATTCCATTTTAAAATGTTAGTAAAAAGATTTTTTTTCCTACCTACTCAAAACAATGCTTTCATAGGTTTTATTGTGGAAAATAGAAAAGTACTTACAGCGAAAGCATGTGGAGGAGTTGCCAAGGCAGAAGTTAATTACACACACATGCACAATTACCATACAGTCCATAACTATCACACTGAGCAGCTTTATTGTTCTACAACTCCTCAGTTACCTTCGTAGTATCATGCAACCTCATTTAAAGCATTAACTGTTTCACTGGCATGAACATTATAAATGTATTTGGCGTGACAACAGAGTTAAATGCACTGCAAACAGTGAAGGTATATAAAACAATATAAAAATACTATAAAGTAACCAAGCAAGTATAACTTTGTTTTTGCATAATATGAAAAAGGAAACACTCCCTGTGAAGCTCTGAACAGCTCAGTACTTCCCCCTGAGCGTACGAGGGGTGGAGACAGGGCTGGGAGGTGGAGACTGCTGACGAGACCGCAAGATCCGTGAGTAAGGGGTCACATTTGCTTCCTCAACCACCCGAGTGTTGTATTTACGTGTTGGAGTGCGTGTCGGGAACAGAGACTGGAAAAAGGGTCGTTTCTGTGGGGGCCGGTTTTCAGCATCGCCTGCTGCGGCGGCCCCGCAGCCCCTCTTCTTACAGGAACCTGGTGTGGTGGGGGCAGAAAAGCCAGAGGGGGGCAGCTGGGGATGTGTGGCCTGTGTCTGAGCGAGGGCTTCTGCTTTCCGCCTCAATTCGGCTTTGACCATCATCAGGCCATTCTGGAGCTCCACCAGGATCTGGTCCTAAGAAGAAGTCAGTCAACAGGGTTAGACAAGACCACAGAGGGCAGTGAAGGTGAAGGATAAAGGTTGGAGCTTAAGTCACAGAGAGTGAAGTAAAATGCAGCTCTTGCTTTTGCACTTATCACCTGGTGCAGATGTTAGAAACCTAGATTTAGTTTAAAAGCTGGCTGTGCATTGAGATTGTTAGAGAAGAAGAGCAGAGGGAGAGAAAAACAAAGAATTTTAAATTGAGAGTTGCACTGTCAACAAATAGATGCTGCTTTAAAATTCTATTAATTACAGCTTTCCTAAAGTTAGAGCATCCATAATTAGCATCAAAGGGAGGAGAAATAGAATTACTTTTATTGAAATTTTACACGCAGGCATTACAGGGACAGTAGTAAATCACTTTCAATGATTCTTCAGCTGAGCTTTAGGGACTGTTACTTCACACCTGCAGCAGAGAAAAAACTTTTTATATTCCAATTTGAGACTGGTCTTATCCAACAAAATGATAAACAAAACCTTTATTGAATTAATTTAATTTACGCCCAAAGTAATTTAATTTTGCCAACTAACAATTTATTGACATTTGACATGATAATTATTGTTTGTGCAGAATTGTCTTTTTGGGCGCCTTTTCTCAGAACACAGAAGATAAAGCACCCTGGCTAAATGTTAAGCTTAGTTTATTACAATAATATAGATTACATAGTTTAATACCATTCATATCTGTGCTCGTACCTGTTTGGCAAGTGTCTCATCTGCAGCATTCAATGCCTGGCGCAGCCGTTCCCCTCCTGTGTTGCGACAACATGCTCGTTCACCGGACTGCAGGTCCACCCCCAGCCTCTGCAAATCCAGACGCAGTTGACGCAGGTTCTGTGAGGAAAGAGTCTGCATTTTAGTCTTTTTCAGGATGAAGACTCCACATGCAGGGAAAACAAATGTTAGTTTGTTATGGTGCAGCAGTAACTGACCCGTTGGCCTTCCTCCAGCTTGCGGTCAGCAGCACCGGTGAGGGTGCCCGCTGAACCCGGCACTTCTAGCTGCATCTTTAGCTTTGTCATCTCTGTATAGATAAACAGAACAAGAAAGTCAACTACCATTAACAATATCCTAGCACCAACACAAACAGTTATCGCAGCAGCTTTCCGGTCAGACTCTACCTTGCGTCTTGGTGGACAGCTCAGCGCGGCACTGGTCGAGCTCAGCTCGAAGTCGGCCCAGTTCTGTCTGAGAGGTGAGGCGCTGAGAGCGTCGAAGCCCGTCTCCCTGTGGCACCAACGTGTGGACCGGCTCAGCTCCTTTGTTTTGCTCAAGGGCAACAGACAAAGCTTCAATCTCCTGATCACGCTCCTAAGAGAAATGATGAAAAGCAGAATTACGAACACTGCATAAATGCATTATGGGTACTCACTGCATTTGGGAAATATCCCATTTAACTGAGGTGTAGATTTTACAGATGTGTTCACTGAAACAAAGTGTCTGAAAAGTGATGCAAACAGCAAAGGCTGATCGTGAACTCTCACCTTCAGCTCCTGGCTGTAGAATTTCTTCAGATGTTTCTGCAGGTTAGTTATCTTGTCCTCGTACCTCTCTTCGATTAGCGCCCTCTCTGCCTCCAAGGTCTCGCTATCAGGTAGAAACACATCACAACTTAATACTGCTATTCACCTCACCTCAAGTTCATCAAGAGGGAACTGTTAGTTTCACACTGAAAACCACAGCAAGACTTTCAAACCAGCATTTTGATTTAAACAAACCACACACACCTGAAGCCCTCCTGCATACCAGAGATGACCTCCATCATCTCAGAGACCACCTGCTCTCTCACATTTGCCTCAAGAACCTCTTTCTCTTCCCGTTGGCGCCGCACCTCTCTCTTCAGAACATCGATGGCCTGCAGTAAAGCCTAAATAAAATAGAGTCAGCGTTAGGGACACTGCATTTTAAATGCTCCGTTTACACTCTCACTGCCGGAGTTGTTACTGGTTTTACATGATCTTAAGTGACATTTACTGCAAGTTAAGAAAAGTGGTTTTTGAAGTGGCTGTAGATATTTTAAAAACTTCATAAAATATTTAGCTCTCATGTATTATGGTAGAGGATGCTACCTCAGTATTTAACATGGTGATATCTCCGTCTTCGACATCACTCTCGTCCTCTTCCTCTTCGTGCACTGTTCTATCGTTACCGTGCCCTGCTGGCTCGTTCAGTAGAGATAGGATGTAGGCCACTCTGGTCTTTGTGGATGGGCCATGGACCAGCTGAAATGATAAGAAGAGGTGTTTTATTTGTCTTAGGTCTTATCCCTAAATCTGTCACTCTAAGAATCTCAGAAGTTAGATATACAAGAGTGTTTCTTACCTGGGTAGCAATAGCAGAGAATTTAAGGGCTTGGAGAGTCTCGTCATAGATGGAGGCACATGGGTTGATGTTGACCACCATGCTGGAGGTTCCTCGGCCACAGAAGAAACCCTGCAGCACCCGGGTCAGTTTACTGTCCCTGAATGGCACCACCTGAGGGGGTCGTGATCTGTGGATGCATTTGATAGTTTTCAAAATACAACTTTCAGGAAAAAAATAAATAAATAAATACATAAAAAATCTCATCCAAATATATCATATGATGAAAAGAAAAACAAGTGTTTGTGTGACAAAATAATCTCTAAACTCACAGGTTCACTGAGTAGCCTGCTGGAGAACTTATATATGGTTCCATGATTTATTACACCACCGCTGGCACATAAAAATGTTAAAGATGATCACCAGTGGTGTGCCGCCATTCAAAGTTGCAGTTAAACACGTACTTGTTGTTCTGGTTGTGCCTCAGAGCTGCAATACAGCGTCCCAGTGTTAGAAGTGAGGTGTTGATATTGTTGGCCTCCTTCATCCTCTCGCCATTACGCTGTTCTTTACAGCGTTCAGACCCAGCCAGATCACACACAGTCAGTCTAAAAAGGAGACACAGGACTGTTAATTAGATTTAAGACTTCTTTGAGGAAGCAGAGATCAATGCTTAAGACTTCAAGACCTGAAGACACCCTGTGAAATTTATGGACATTTGAGTATTTAACGTACTCGCTGATGTGCATGGCCTGGCCTGATACTGCCTCTGGATGGATGTGCAGGACACGTATGGAGAAGATGCTGTGACTGAGTAGGTGATAAATTCATGATCAGAGATATTTTAAGAGCAGGTCAAACAAGCCATGAAAATATTAATCAAAAGAAGGTTTTTAAAAAGGCAAATGTTCAATGTGCTCCTTACCTGCGGCTGGAGTTTTGGTTGAGGTGAGTGCTGGCGAAGCTCTGGTTCCGACGTCCGGCCTTCAGAATCTTCCACGCCTCCTCAGCACTGCGGACATGGATCCAAGTGAGGTCTGACGTAACAAGAAGAGGTGAAAAAATTATATTTCTACAACATGAAAAGCAGCAGCAGGAGCAGGAAAACATTGTTATATACTGCTATATATTATTCCAGTGAGCGAGTCAGTGTTACCTTTCACGTAGGGGTTGCCCTGCTTGTCGTCACTAAGCCGCAGTGTGACTCTTTTTCTGGGCTGCAGGGAGGGTGAAGCATCCAGCAGATCATACAGGAACTCGTTGTAGATCTCATAGAAAGACACCCAGATGGAGAACTGCACCCCCTCCTCCAGGTCGTCACCTCCACTGTGTGAAAGGCTGTCTGGCTCCAGACAAACACTGTCAGTGTCTATAGAGACAGTAAAAAATTTTTTAATCACACTTAGAGCTATTTCAAAACACATCTTTATGAAGACAACATTCAATTACTGCTTTGTAATGTGAATTTAAATGAAAACCAAACAGGATTTGAATGTGGACTATGTCCAAAACAACACTCCGACTGTTCTCCTCACCTTCCAGCGGACTGGCAATGTTACTTGTGGAGGAGAGCCCTCCAATGCCGCTGTCCCCGACTGTAGAGGTACCACCTCGACGAAAGGTCATATTCTCATCCTGTAAAACACAAGGAGTACATCAGCCCATGTCGTTGCAAAAAGATGTTTTCAATTTACTTATAAGTAGTGCGGTTACCCAGATCAGCCAATATAATGTGAAAAGAACCTAGATATGAAACATTAACACTAAGACAAAAATGACCTAATGAAATAGCATTGAGATTGTAATTGTCTTCCACTGTTTTATGTGTAACTTGTTTATGTAACAGGTGCTGGAGATATTCATTTGAGATTTCTATGCCCAAGTTCAGGGTGAGTTGTTGCTTTGCTTTGCATTAAGAGAAAATGCCAGGATTATGAGTTCTAAATATAAGAAGTACATTATTCACATGTATTTGGCATAAAGCAATGGCACCCGTCTGGAAAACATTGTAACAACAAAGAAATTGTATTTTTTTTTTTTTCATAAGACTTTTAAAAGTGGTTCTGTTTACCTCTTTGAGCAGAGAGTTTCTGCGGATTTCCTCCACCTTGACCTCACCGGGTTCAAGCTGTCTCACATCATGATACATCACAGGCTTCAGGTCCATGGCACCATACAGACGACCCTGCAGTTTCCGGAACAGAGACGCTAGAGCTCGGGGCAGGAGGCCAGCCTCTCGGCCACTGCCTGTAAGCCAAAGTACAAACAAACCCATTTCACAGCGCTGCAAACTCTAACATCGCAACCAAACCTGGGCCTTTAACTGATGTGGTATTATTAATACGAGAATAAAGCCTTACCCTGAATGGTGTACGTTTTTCCAGAATTGGTGACACCGTAAGTGTAGAGGAGTCTGTTTTCTCCCTGAAGCACGTCTTTCACCATCTTTTTCATGGTGCATTCATAAAACTGTTGCTGCGTGGTCTCTGGTCCAAGGATCTATGAAAAACAGTATGTGATACATAAATATTATTATGGAATGCTTTTACTCCAGAATCCTTGTTGTTTATTACTGACATTGGCTACTAGTCACACCCATCAGCCCACAAATGTCATCAATGTTTTCAGCAGTATTAATAAAAAAGCCTGTTTGGATTATTTACTTCCACTCAGGTCATCCTCCCACCAGCACCACTGCCTTTTTCTTTTTTTAAATATTAAATCTGGTCAACAAGCAGTCATATGCACATTATGTAAACACTGAGCACAAGTATACCTTAGAGAAACTGAACTTGTGCATGCTTTGGGTGATGCCCCTCTCTGCAGTCCTCATGTTCTGAGACTCCTTTGGAGCTTTGAGCAGCAGAGTCTCTTCATCTTGGACAGCAACACAACCCTAAAAGAAGAGTGAACATTCAGCACAATGAACATGTTTACTAAAACCAATGAATACACTGGATTTATTGTGGATATCTGAATGGTGACATCTGATCCTGCAACTGAAAACCTTACCTCTTCTTCCCCCCTCTCTCTCTCCATCTCAGTGAGTGGTCGGATACGCAGATAAACCTTCACTCTCTCAGTATTTCCTTCACCACCACTTCCTTGTCTCACCAATCCAGGTTTCACTGCCATTTTCTAGACACAGAAATTTAAAGCATCTTTGATGGCTTGTTGCTGGCATGGTTTTGTCTGATCGTCAGGATATACACAATGTGTCTTGGTGAGAAATGTGGAATGTAAACAATCCTCATTTGTTTACAGTGAAAACTACACTAAGTACATTACTAAGAGACATTCACACAAAGCATACTTCTGTCAACTCTCACCGGTTCTGCAACGGACAGCCGGGGATCCAGGCCAGGGGAAATGACAGAGATCTCAGGTAGCCGTGGTCTGGCCAGGCCTCCGTGCTCTGCTGCTGTAGACTCAAACACAGCTATTTCCTCCTCCTCATCGGAGGGGCATCCACACGGGGAGGACAAAGACAGCGCCATGCTTACCTGATGCAAGAAGACAAATCTTGATAAAAATGAAGTAATCACAACATACTTCAAACTTAGCTATGAGTGATTAAACTCCATGTCAAAAGCTATTTTGTGATGCTGTTTTGCATTATTTAGCACAATATGAAGAAACTGAGAGCATAATACACATTTAAGGTCTCAATAAGACCTGTCTGAATTGCTCTGTTACACTAATGTCACTGAAAAATGATTTGTCTGAAACAAAACTTTGATACAATCAAAAGTTATAGCTTTAACTTTGATAGGCTGTAGGCAGCACCTCACTGTGGGAAGGATTAGTAAAAAAATAGGGTGTGTCATGAGACAAGCTGAGAAAACACACAGAAACTGCATGAAGCCCTTCTTTGCCCTTCAAAGCCAAACAGTACCTGCCTGAGCAGTCAAACAGGAAAAGTGTTTCACAGGCTATCACCTGTCATGACAGGGTTAGCATTGGTGCAGAACATTTCAGCACTGAAATCTATAAAAATTAACATTTTTATTAACCTTTTTTTTTTTTTTTTTAACTGAACAATACAACGCAACACGTTCCGGTTAGATAAATGTCTTTAAACGTATTTACAAGTTATGTAGGGCACAGCAAGTTTTCAAGATTACAATGACCACTTCTATGCAGGTTTTATGCAACTTGTGATTGCAACTTGGGATATGTGTCCCTCAGTTACTTGAAACATATGATAAACAGAGAACACACACATTTCAACACGAGGTCTGTGCGTGAATACATAAAATTAACGCTGCGCATGAATGTACACGAGAAGCTGTATCGTTATTTCATCAAACACTAGCTGAATAATAAAAACCCTTTTCTATAAGGTCTATTATTATACAGCTTTACTGCGACTAATAACTTTACTGTTGTTTAGCATGGAATGACCCACCTTTAAGCAAAAGTTGATTTAACTTACCTCGAGGGTCCAAAGTGCGCCTGGTTTCCACTGACTAACTGTTCTTAAGTAACCGAGTAAATCGCCTAAACTCAAGTACTTGACTAAAACTGGATCAAATCAAGCATCAAACTACCTGTGACTGCTTAGCTCTCTGAGCCTCAGCTGAGTAATTTTACCCGACTGCGTTTGGTTTTTGAACAATGCGCTTCCCCTTCAGAGCGAGTCAGCGATTGGCTAAAGCGCCCAGCTGTCTGCCCTGTGATTGGCTAGCATGGGCTCAACACGGTGGGCTGTGTAAACTGTGCCTACTTGAACTGAGGTGCCTTTCAGTAGTTCCGATCACGTGTTGTGAACATAGACTTGTGTTTTTAAAAAAATAAACACGGCATTTTATAGAAAAAAAGAAATGTGTAGGAAGTGGATATGGTATAACAACGTTCTCTTAGGAATTTTAATACATGTTTCACAATTGACAACACAAGCACTGAAAATATACCACACAACCTGCAGTGTGCTGAGCTCTCTCGGCCACCAAAAAAAAAAAAAATAATAATAATAATAAATAAATAAAAAGAAGAAGACTTGCTTACCCAAAATCCAAAACTTACAGTGTCATGTTTATTTCACCTGCATAATCACAAAAATAGTTACATTTTCCATGATAATAGAAGGTAATACAAACACAGCGGTAGGCCACATGGGAGTTAGGTAACAAAACAAATCATTGCCACCAGCATTTTACTATATATAAAAATATATACAGCATTTACTTCCTCACACAAAGTCCTAACTATAAGAGGTACTTGAATAGTGGCACTTTATCATGGGGCATTATTCTATAAAATCTTGCACATTCCTGGACTGTGATTTATAAATGCATTCATCAAAATTAAAGCACAATTTTACATGCCTTATGTATACAAGTGTGGTTTAATGACAGTCTAAATATTCTTTCCTAGACATTCAATTTCATAGAAGACAAGGACAAAATAGAGGTCAGAGGTCATGGCTGAAATGTCTTTTTTTAATTTTTAATTTTTTTAAAACTTTGTAGACATAGCCACATTTTTACTGAAACTAAAACTCTTTTTCTTTGTGCCCACTGAAATCAGACAATCACATTGTTTAGCCATCATAAACTTGTCCAGGTTCAGTGTTTTGCACTATAGTACTGGTGATGCTGTGAATACTGACTCGGTTCTGTGAATTTTGAAGCCTTTGTTTCTGCACACTGTGCCGAACACCATAACAAAAGTAAATGATTAAACCTGTTGAAAAAAAAAAACACATTATTGGATGTTTTTTTTTGCACATTTGTATAAATTGGAAATGTGCATTTTGAAGTGATATTGTTCTCATACCTACTGCCATCCACACTGCATAGCGGATCCATGTGTCTGACCCAAGTTGAACCATAAGATAGACATTGACAGAGGTGCTGAAAATAGGAAGCAGTGGTACAAGAGGAACCTACAAGTGAAAAGCAGAAACATTATGAAAAAATACTCAATTTTCCTTTTTTAAGACTTTTTAGATGCAATACATGAAATGTTACTGGTTTGCTTTTTTTTTTCTTTAAGGACTGATTTAAAGTTTATACTTTTAGTAATGACGTTTCACTGGATGAAAAAATTTTTAAAGAATATAATTACATGTTTTCCCAGAAAACCAGCTCTTAAGATAGATCGGTTATACCATGAAAGCAGCTTTTGCTGTACTTTGTGGTTGCCTCCAGATGATCACAATTGTGAGGACCAGCATCAGTGCGATCACAGAGACACAAAGTAAACTCCACCACTCAAGGGCCTGCAGAGAGTCTACAGCCCCAGATATGAAGAGGCTTAGGAGGACAGCTAAAAAGACTGAGGAAAAGAATGTAAGTTCCAATGATTATTAGAAATGGAAATTATCTTTATGCAGTATAACACTTGAGGATGGTGTTAAGAAGATCACTTACTAATAAAAACAGTTAAGATAGACACATTTTTTGATGTCCGTGTGGTGGCCTGTGAAGGAGGACATAATATTCCACTAACTGTAAAAGGATCTGGTTTGCTGAAACTTGAATCCTCGCTGAGATCTGATTGGTATCTGTAAAAATGAGGAAACATAAATAAATATAACCAGGCTTAGGGCTAATTCAACATTTATTACTACATATTGATATGACATAAACAGGGTTCAGTGGGTTTTATTCTTGTTTGCTTTGTTACTTCCTGGTTCACATACATTTATGTGAATCCCAGTCTGTAATACTGTTTTTGTTCTATAAATGTTTCCAACACAAACCAGGCCAGTGTCATTTTATTTAACAGTCTTGTGTGATTACCATCCACCGAAGGTAGTTAAATGGAAATAATGCAGAAGCTGCACTGCATCATTAAGCTGGTATAGAGAAAGTTAATCAAAGTGTACTATTAGCGCATTAGCCAATACATTATGACAATAGCACTGAGAAGATTCCAGTTGTGTTAATCTCCCTAATTGTTTAACTGTTATTGGAGGCATTAAATTAAATCCAGGGGTCCTTAAATTGTCAAACTGTTTTTAAAATCATTCCCAGCAGTACCATTATAGGACTATTGTTGCAACCTATATCTATACTCTACTGTTACACATGAACAGCAGCATTTTCTATAGCCCAACCAGGTTTTTCTTTAATGCCCACACCACTCAGAAACCATGAGCTGTTTCACAAACAAATATAGCAACTATCAAGATAACAGTAATAATATCATAAATGTTTCATTATTGTGAGTACTTATGACGACTCATACCTTAATATGAGGATACATATAGCAACAAGTGTGTAGGCAAAGAGGGTTCCAATCGACATCATGTCAACCAGCGCCTTCAGGTCGAACAGTAACGCCATGATAGCTGAAAAGGCATGAATAATAAGAACAACAATTTGCATAAACTTAAACAATGTCTTCTTACAGTCATTTCAGTAAATTATATTTCAAATCTAACTTGGTCTAAAATGTTTGATTTTCTTAATTCATGTAACACTGAGAGAGAGATGTTCAGTTCAGACATTTTTTGTGAATATTTTTTAGGTCATCAACGTCTTCATTTTCTAATCAGTAAAATTTATGTAGCTGTAACTTTTAGAGAACATAGAGAGAGAGAAAGTGTATTTGCAGAACTCATCAGTTGACACGTAAGCGTTTATTCTGCGGATTTACCCAGTTCTGTACTACACAGCTTGAAAGGGAAAACATTAACCTTTTGTCAAATATTGTCCCTCAGCTAAATAAATACATTTAGACGTTTAAAATCAGTGTGGTGTACATGAACCATTTTAGCAGGGAGAATGGGAATGAACACCTAGGGTCAAAACAGGAGGGGATTTTTTTTTCGCACAAAAACAAAATAGGAACTAATTAAAACATCCACAAAAATACAGAGAAAAGACTTCAAACTCTTATTATTTGTACTTGTAAAGGAATTACCTGCTACAACCCCTGAGGCTAGTGTTGCTATGACAGGACTTTGTCTGTCACTCATTTTGCTGAGAGGTCTGAAGAGAAGGCCATCCCTGGCCATGGCAAAGAGAACACGGGGCATCGGGAACATTGATCCCAGTAGACTGTGGGAAAAAACTCAAAAAACTTCATCAACAATTTGGTCGTTTATGCTAATAGTGATTCCAGTGATCTTCATTAACAGTATATACGCCAGTCACACTGGCGTATATACTGTAACCGTAAATGTATATATGTCAGTCAGTTGTAAACAACACTGTTCCATACCTTGTTGACAGTGCACAGAGGGATCCCACGGCCACTGCATACTTTGCAGGGCCCCAACCGATGTATGTAAAAGCCACAGGCAGTGGGCTGTGAACGCTGAGCAAATAGTACGGCATCATAAGAGTCAGGGCAGCGGACACACTGAAATAAGCCAAGAAGCAGATGAGGAGGGACGCCACAATACCGAGTGGGATCGACTTCTGAGGGTTTTGAACTTCCTCTCCTAAAGAAAAACACAATTTAATTTATACTAATTCATTGTGTTTTATATTGTACTATGCCCCTACGTGCACTTACAGTGTGCTGTGTCTGTGTAAATTCAATATATATTCCACTAAGGTATTTATTGTTTACTTAACAAAACTAAACTAACTAAACTAATGTAAATAAGACCTCTGTCTACACTCCATTTTAATTTCAGGCTTTTTTTTTTCACTTTCCTTCTGGCTCATCACTGGCTGTAACAAGAAATTGTCTTGCAGCACTTCCTGTCAGTTACCTGTTGTAGCAATGCAGTCAAATCCAACAAATGCATAAAAGCAAGTGGCTGCTCCTGCTAATGTTCCCTCAAAGCCAAAAGGGAAAAATCCTCCACTGCCAAATCTGGTGGTTTCATTCAATGATGTGTGGTTTCTGCAAAGAAGAGACACAATGATGTTTGGTCATTCAATAATAATCAACTAAGTGATTGATTATTATGTATTTTAGACCCATATTTTGCCAGGGAAGTCACTTGAATATTTCTTATTGAGAGCAACGGCCTGGAAAATACTTTTTACCAAACACAGCAATGCAAAAAACTTGCATGGCACAACATTAATAACATTAATGAGGCATTCCTTTTTTTTTTCATTAATGATACATACTCATATCCATTCACCGAATCTTCACCGATGTGCCAGTTGTTGACGTTCCCCTTTATGAAGCCAGAGAGGACAACAAACAGCAACACCAGGATGTTAACTGCTGTGAAAACCTTATTTACGATGGCTGACTCTTTCACACCAAATGCAAGAATCCCTAGAAAGCAAACATACAAAAATTATATATATAA
>JBBMJY010000004.1:9771963-9814451 GCA_037833715.1 Toxotes lorentzi
ATATATAAGTTCATTGGGTTTGAACATAACTGGGTTCGAACACAGTCAAGCTTTGTTCATTAAAAACAGAAAAATACTCAATACATATCAAAACTGTATTTCAAATTGTCATTATTTAATGATTTTTTTTCCCCATTCATTTTTACACATGATTTACAGTAATAAATTAGATTATGAAACTTGCCTGCCAAGAGCATTATGAGGCCAGCTGCAAAGAAGTCTGGGTAGGGAGCTAATCCGGGTAAATCCATCGCAGCCTGTCTGCCCAGAGAGCTGGCAATGACATTTCCAATGAGGTCATCAAAGGTCCCGCTCCAGGCTCTGGCTACGCTCGATGTCCCTTAAAAACAGTAAACAAGAAGGAGACATAAAATGAGTGAATTCTCATGGACTCACAAACGATTTCTTCTTATTCTTTTTTCTCTAGACATGGGACTCACAAAATCAAGACAAATTTTATAAGGAAAGAGATTTTTCCCAAGATGACAGTTAAACATCCATCACTTACTGCAAATGTGTTCAGAGAGACATTATCTTTACCTATGACATAAGACAGCAACAGGTTCCATCCAGTGATAAAAGCCCATATCTCTCCCACAGTCACATAGCTGTAGAGATAGGCAGAGCCAGTCTTGGGAACACGAGCTCCAAATTCAGCATAACACAGTCCTGCAAAAATGGAGGCCACTGCTGCTATCAGGAAAGAGATTATGATACTCGGACCGGCAACGGCTCTGGCCACTTCTCCTGACAGCACATACACACCGGCCCCCAGTGTGCTGCCGACCCCCAGAGCCAGCAGGTCGAGGGTGGTCAGGCACCGCCGAAAACTGGACACTTCACCCTCAGGCTCCAGAGGTTTCCTACGCGACAGACTCTGCACGAACAGCAGAACCTTTGCACCAGACATCCTATCAGTCAAGACATTTTATGTGGTATTGTTGGGATTGCTCATGACAAAGCACACAAAAAATTGTATAGTTGAAAACTGACAAAAGTATGAAACCATAAAGAAGGTAATTTCCATTCCATTCCCATATGTTTTTACTTTTTGTGCTGTAAAACTGATGCAGCTCAGGTATGTTCGAGCCTTCAAATGACTGAGAAACGAACAAGATCACTTTTCACATCATATTCACTAAGCTGCAAGCCCATGCATACATTAACTCTGCGTTCGTGAATTGTTCCTGGTACTCATTATTTTACTGTTTACATGATGTATCAGTGATTCATCATGAGTCAGTAACTTGTTATTTAAAAAAAAAAAAAGAGTGCAAACTTTAACAGGAACTGAACAAACCAGTTATAAAAACTGTGGACAGTTTGATCAGATTATTAAAGAAAGATGTTCTTACCTTTTCATCTGAAGACAGCAGTGTGTTTGACTGTGTTTTGATCTGTTGCAGACCACACCATATGTGAGGATAAATCCATCCACTGTGAACTCCTCACAGCTCAACATTTTTGACACATTATGTTACATTTCAGACATACGTGCCATTTCTTAAAAAACTACAGGATCTGAATGATTTGTTGGCGGACACTGCTGGCATGTCAAACAATGTCAGACATTTCACAAAGCAAGTGCTAAAACATTCCGTTTGGCCGTTCCTTCGTTCATGTGTGGATGATATGGTGTGAGGCTCACATACCAAAGTCTACTTTCATTCAACATCAAAACTTGTGTTTTCTGACATTTGAAATGAACAACAATATAAAATGTTGTATTATTGTTTTATATATTCTTTTAAGTCGTATTTGTGATTTTGAAAGACAACAAAATCAAACTGTGCACTCATTCCCATTATTGCCTTGCATTATTCATTTAAACTAAATACACAGAAATCTACTGAGACCTTTATAAAGTACTTTTAGTGTTGTAAAATGCTACTACACACTACACAACATTTTTTCAATTTTCATTATTTTTGTTTTCCTATTCCAAGCCCCAAAACATCAATGTGTGAGGACACACATGTGGAAGCTGCAGCAGTTTCACCCTGAGGTAGAGGTTGGGGGAGTGGTCCAGAGATGTTCTAATTTTTTTCCCATAAACTCCTCCAATTACTCCTGTAAAAGAAAAAATAAACCTCTCTTCTCTATTTTTACGAAACTTTCTTATTATCCAAGAAAGTAACTTACAAAGAGTGGAAATATGGCAACTCTGGGAATTCATTTCAGTAATGTGTAACACATAAAACAAATCCTTCATCTAAATCCTGATCATTTGTGTTTTATCACCGTCCTCATCCTCCACATGAGGGCAGTGTTTTCAGCTCTGCGAGCGAACGCAGTCTCTGGAAAGCTCTTAGGATTTCTGAATCTCATGCTGCTGATCAAACAGTAACATACTGAAGTCTGCATGTTGCATTCCAAAATTGAGTTTCTTTATTTAATTAAACTCTTTTACTGATGGAAAGAGGCTGGCGATTTTCTTCTTGCTGCACAACAGTTAACTGAAACAAATAAGAAAAGGAAATTCCGAGTGCAGATTTTTTTTCCTTAACCTTTTTAGGATCTCCCATGTGCCTCATGTCTTGTGAACACGGTGTTGGGTTGGGACACAGATAAGTAAACATGTTGTAAACCGAAATTGTTTTCACTGGAGACATCTGCTCAGCAACAAATTGAAGACTTGCTCATCAGAGCATAAGGAGACAACTAATTGTTTGAGGAACATAATGGTGCAGTCCATTGCTACTAGGGGTTCCTGGTATCACGCTGCAGCTCTGCTGGTAAAACGACAGATTAAACCGACCTGAAATACTGATCACTGGATGTCGAGCACATGCAGACACAAGCACCGAGAACCTGAGGGTTAGAGAAATTTTTCTGTGTGTCCCAAGAGCACTGAGAGGCATGTATGTGATTTGAATTTTTCACTTGAATAAAAGTCAGTGGTTTTGATAGGATCACTGACTGAAATTCTTGAAGTATACCATCATAAAACTTGTGCCTGAAGAAGAACTTTTTGTTGGATTTGTAAAATACACAACTTGGAATGAGTACTAATGAAGGGGGCAGCCAAAGATAGTAGGTTAACAACCTGTCACTTTTATCTGACATTGTAGATGTTGTCAGTGAAAGTATTTACAGAACTATAATAAGAAATAGATAATTACAAATTGACGTAACTTTTCCAGCACATTTTCTGCCACTTTAGGTTGTGGTGACTTTGGCTCAGGAGGAGTGAACTGTGAGTGGACTTCATTAGCTGAAGGAAATGGACGACCCCTTTCTCTGTTAATGATTCATCTGCAGAAAGAGGTTCAGAAGCTAAAACCATTGTCCAGTAAATTCATTCAGCGTCCTGGATATTTTGGGAAAAGGCATTAAAATCAGTGTAACGCTGCAGATTAACTGCTTCAAGTGTATCTAAAAACACACTCAGGCGTTCAGGTTGGTAAGTTTGATCCTGCGTTATTGTCCATGTTTGACGTTTTAATTAATGTTAATTTGTAAGTTAAAAAGCGCCGAAGAAGTGTTTCAGATAATTCACAAATAGTCAGTTACTTTGTAATGTAGCCTATCAGTAATTTAAAACAGATTACAATGACTTTGCTGATTGTATTTTGCTGGGAAATTTTGTGTTTTTCATCTGTTTTTATCAGTTTGGAACAAGTGGAACTTATGTAATTTGTATTTTATGGTCAGTTACAAAAAGAAGACTTACGGGATTTAGGGGATACTACCACTGGACTGGATAATTATATGATTATATTCTACAATACTTTTGTTGTATATATATATATATTTACATTTTTTTTTTATTACCAAATGTGTTTTCCATCCAAATTAATGGCAATGATAAAATTTAAACAGATTTTATATAGCTCTGCGTCAATGATGGTTAATGTGGCAAACTGTGGCTCTTAAAGGTGTTAGTTACTTCATTATCACAACTCTGCTCCAGCATTTTTCCAGCAGTATTAGCCAGATCCAGTCAGGCTGCTATGGCTTTTCTCCATGGTGACTGGGTTCACTGGCCACGGCGTGAGACCGAGCATTTGCAGGAAGGAGGGTCATTAGAGTGTGACTTCACTCTCGGCTCTTGTAAATCCTGCATCTATTTTGGTTCACATGGATATTTCAAGCAACATAACCGGGCTGTTACTTGGATGTTAAATGTTCATATTCATCTCTTTTTAGAAACCTTACTGAAAAAGTCAACTCATTTAAAAAAAAAAGAAGGAAAAAGAAAGAAAGAGAGAAAAAAACTGAGTAGTTCTGCCAGTTAATAACAGCCTTAGGTCATGTTGGTTTCTAACACCATTCTCCTTGCCATTCTGTCCTTGTTTATATGGGAGAGTGAGCTGAAGTTCATTATATGGCACTGCACACTGCTACAGCACAAGAATAATGTTTATAACTTGTTGAATTATCAGGAAAATGAAAGGCTTTTTCCCAGTCTTGATAATTTTTAGCCAAAATAAAATTTCCTTTTGTGCATGTTTATTTGTAAGGAAAAAAAAAATTGTAGCCCCTTTGAAAACTCTTCAACAAAGGCATTACTTGTTTTCCCCCTTTTTTTCCTGCAGGTAGACATTCTCATCAGAGCAAACATGAATCACACAGAACAGTGCAGCGGACAGATTGGTGGGAGAGGATTATACTGAGAATATCTTCACTTTGGGGAGTTGTGGAAAATAATCCTACCCATCTGATAAAAAGAAAAAAAAAAGATGAGACTAGTTCTTTATTATCTGATACTCTTGGGGTCCAGTTATGTAATTTCAACTTATGGGCCCCATCAAAGAGCACAGATGACTGGTGATATTTTACTCGGAGGTCTTTTCCCCATACACTTTGGTGTTTCATCCAAAGACCAGGACCTTGCAGCCCGGCCAGAATCCACACAGTGTGTCAGGTAAAATCTTAGACTGGTATATGTATTGATAACAAGTATATTTGAAAACATACTGTGTTCAGCTCTTCTAAATTCATGCGATGTTGTTTTTGCAGGTTCAATTTCCGTGGTTTCCGTTGGCTCCAGGCCATGATTTTTGCAATTGATGAGATTAACAACAGCAGCACTCTCCTGCCCAACATCACTCTGGGCTACAGGATATTTGACACGTGTAACACAGTGTCAAAAGCCCTGGAAGCTACCCTTAGTTTTGTAGCCCAAAATAAGATAGACTCCCTGAATTTAGATGAATTTTGTAATTGCACTGATCACATCCCATCAACCATTGCAGTAGTGGGAGCTGCTGGATCTGCAGTTTCCACAGCAGTTGCAAACCTGCTGGGTCTTTTTTATATTCCTCAGGTGAGTAACTGAACAGCGGCTTTAGCGGCACCACATCAATTCCTCAACTGAGTTATGGCCTTAATTCAGAGCAAATGTCACATATACTGAAAATTATGTTCTTATACAATTAATTTGCAATGGATAATGCTTTTAACATAAAAATGAATACCTCCTGGATAATGTGATCTATAAGCAGAATGACCAAAACCCTCATATTGAACAGCAATAAGCAGGACACCATGAAAGCCTGATAGATTAACTGAAATCTCTCCTGTTTCAGATCAGCTATGCTTCTTCTAGTCGTTTACTGAGCAACAAGAATCAGTACAAGTCCTTCATGAGAACCATTCCCACAGATGAGTACCAGGCCACAGCCATGGCAGACATCATTGGGTACTTCCAGTGGAACTGGGTCATTGCTGTGGCCTCTGATGACGACTATGGACGCCCAGGGATTGAAAAGTTTGAGAAGGAAATGGAAGAGCGAGACATCTGCATTCACCTGAATGAACTTATTTCTCAGTACTTTGAGGATCATGAAATCCAAGCTCTGGCTGACAGGATTGAGAACTCCACAGCTAAAGTGATTGTTGTGTTTGCCAGCGGCCCAGACATCGAGCCTTTAATCAAAGAGATGGTCAGGAGAAACATCACAGATCGCATTTGGTTAGCCAGCGAAGCGTGGGCAAGCTCCTCCCTTATTGCTAAACCAGAGTATCTTGACGTTGTGGCAGGGACTATTGGCTTTGCTCTCAAGGCGGGGCGTATACCTGGCTTCAGAGAGTTCTTACAACAAGTCCAGCCAAAGAAAGACAGTCATAATGAATTTGTCAGGGAGTTTTGGGAGGAAACCTTCAACTGTTACCTGGAAGACAGCCCGAGGTTGCAAGAAAGTGGCAGCACTAGTTTCAGGCCTTTGTGTACTGGTGAGGAAGACATCACAAGTGTTGAGACACCATACCTGGACTACACACACCTTCGTATCTCCTATAATGTGTACGTTGCAGTGTATTCCATTGCACAGGCCCTGCAGGACATACTCACCTGCACACCTGGACATGGACTTTTTGCCAACAATTCCTGTGCAGACATAAAGAAAATGGAGGCATGGCAGGTAAAATATTGCACTTTTCCATAACCAAAAATTAAATGCCTAATTTCTTGAAATGTGAATTGTCCAAATACGTGCTTCTTCACAGGTCCTGAAGCAGCTCAGACATTTGAACTACACCAACAGTATGGGGGAAAAGATGCACTTTGATGAGAACGCAGACCTGGCAGGAAACTACACTATTGTAAACTGGCACAGGTCTGCTGAAGATGGCTCTGTGGTGTTTGAGGAGGTTGGATACTACAACATGCATGCTAAGAGAGGAGCCAAACTGGTGATTGACAAGACTAAAATTTTGTGGAATGGCTACAGCTCAGAGGTCAGTCAGACTGTTTTGTGGCGGATGCTCTCATCACTGCATTCCTGTGTTTCCTGTCATCTGGTGTTTGTTTCACTCTCCTGGCATAGTATCATTAGAATCGTGAGCAGGTAATCACAGCAAGGAAGGAAAGCACTGAAACCTGCCAACAAAGCAGAAGATTTTGGACACAGACTGTGGATCATTACAGTTTTTCAGGGCTCAGTTTTTTTTTCTGGAAAGCACCATACAGCTAAGATGAGCTCAGTACACAGACTTAAGGTACCCTTAGCCTCAGCATCAGCAGATTTTTTTTTAGGTACTTGGGGGGCAATAAAACAAGCTGCAAACGCAGGGCTGAAATATCATCACCTTATAAACTTGTTCCGATTAACATTTGCAATCAGTTGCTTCGTTATAAATCTGGCAGACATGGAGCAACATTAGCAGTCAATGGAAGCTGTGTTTTTATCCAATCCAAGAAATGAAAGTTCAGTATTCACTCTCTTTTTAGCCCTGTTTTGTTCTCCACCACCTCCAGAGAGAAATATCGGGCACATTAGCTGCTAAATGCAATAAATCTGTCTGGGCAGGTAGCATCCAGCTGTTTTATCAGAGCTGGAAAAAAGATTGACGAGAGCAGAGATAATAATTTGAGGGCTGTAAAACCAAAACAGTGAAATGACACTTTGTATGAGTGACCGCATTCGTGCAGCTTTATGTTGCTTGGGAAATGGAAAAGGAATATTTTGTTTTGTTTTATTTTGTTTATATAATGGATATTCACATCTATTCTAAGTTTATTTTCTGCACTTTCTCATGCAACTTTTCTATCCATCTCACATCTTATAGGTGCCATTCTCTAACTGCAGTGAGGACTGTGAACCTGGCACAAGAAAAGGGATCATAGATAGTATGCCCACATGCTGCTTTGAATGCACTGAGTGCTCAGACGGAGAGTACAGTAATCATAAAGGTATTAAGAAGTCAAACACACACAATCTAATTCTACTAATGTTATACCTTGCTGCAGTTGCAGTAACATCTTTTTTTTTTATACAGATGCCAGCGTTTGCACCAAGTGTCCAAATAACTCCTGGTCAGATGGGAACCACACGTTCTGCTTCCTGAAGGAAATTGAGTTTCTCTCCTGGACAGACCCTTTCGGGATAGCTTTGGCCATATGTGCGGTACTGGGTGTTGTTTTGACAGCCTTTGTAATGGGAGTCTTTGTCAAATTCCGCAACACTCCAATAGTGAAGGCCACAAATCGGGAACTGTCCTATGTCCTCCTGTTCTCGCTTATTTGTTGCTTCTCCAGCTCTCTCATCTTCATTGGAGAGCCGCAGGATTGGATGTGCCGTTTACGTCAACCTGCCTTTGGGATCAGTTTTGTTCTCTGTATCTCCTGCATCCTCGTAAAAACTAACAGAGTACTTTTGGTATTTGAAGCCAAGATCCCTACAAGTCTCCATCGTAAGTGGTGGGGATTAAACTTACAGTTTCTGTTGGTGTTTCTGTTCACATTTGTCCAAGTCATGATATGTGTGGTCTGGCTTTACAACGCCCCTCCTTCCAGTTACAAGAATCATGACATTGATGAGATCATTTTTATCACCTGTAACGAGGGCTCTGTGATGGCTCTTGGGTTTCTCATTGGCTACACATGCCTCCTTGCAGCTATATGTTTCTTCTTTGCATTTAAATCACGGAAACTTCCGGAGAACTTTACAGAAGCCAAGTTCATCACTTTTAGTATGCTTATATTCTTTATTGTTTGGATCTCTTTTATCCCTGCCTATTTTAGTACTTATGGCAAGTTTGTTTCAGCTGTAGAGGTCATTGCTATTCTGGCATCCAGTTTTGGTATGCTGGCCTGTATCTTTTTCAACAAGGTCTACATCATCCTCTTCAAACCATCCAGAAACACCACTGAGGAGGTCAGATGCAGCACCGCGGCTCACGCTTTCAAGGTGGCTGCCAAAGCTACACTGAAACATAGCACAGCTTCAAGAAAAAAGTCCAGCAGCATCGGTGGATCTTCTGCCTCGACTCCATCCTCATCCATCAGCCTCAAGACCAACGGCAATGACTGTGACTCGACATCAGGGAAGCATAAGCCAAGGGTGAGCTTTGGCAGTGGAACAGTTACTCTGTCCTTGAGCTTTGAGGAGTCGAGGAGGAGTTCTCTGATGTGATTGTACAAATGTGGATGTGTCAAATTTCAGCTTCATCCGTCCCATTTATGGGATGTATTTTGGACTTTATTTTGAAATGCAGTTACTTGTAGATGTTTTCATCTTCCCATTTTCTTAACATTTTGTTAGAAAAATGTTTCACTTGTGGACACACAACATCACCCCAAATAATATACTGTACCATACCTGACTCACTGATGTAAACTAAGCCTGCTAATAATACTAAAACATTTTGTAACACAAGACCAAGACTAGGAGTATGTCAATCCTTGTGTCCTCCATTTTCTTAGGTGGAACTGATATTTACTGTTATAGAAGAAGGGTTAAAGGAAGAGCATTTACATAAATTCTTGCTTAGGACAGGAAAGTCAGGTTTACTGACTAATCAACTGTGGGGGTAACACACAATGTTCAGCAGAAAGACCTGGCTGGTCATATGGAACAACATTTAACCAGTGGACACACACTCAGTTGGATGAGAGAGACCAGAGGATGCATGAGTCATACAAATACACAATTAGTGGATGTCGACAAATTGTTCCATATTTAGTGATTATGTTCTACTGTGGTCAATCACAAGACAACAAAAGAAATGTAAGTATAGTCCCTCAACATAACACTGCAAAATCCCCACCTCCCTATTTGGGGTGTTTGGAGGCAGTACTTACATTTCAAGCAAAGTGAGAAACTGTATACTTAAATGATTCGATTAAATGTAAACTAGATGTAATAAATTAGATACATTTAATAAAGAAAGTGCAACAGCTGTCATCAGAGTCTTACAGACAAATACTAAACCATAACATCAAGATTGACACCATGTTTGGATATTCTCTCTTTAGTAATGTTAAATTTTTTTTTTTTTTTTTTTGCATTAACTATGATAAACACGAGCCAGTGTGACAGTAAAAACAACTATAATTCTTTCTGTAATATCAATCTCAATGAAAAAAAAAAAACCCTGATTAAAAAAGAAAACAATAAACATGATGGTGGAGGTCTATGGGGTATTTTGGTGTAGAGCTTTCAGAGAACTTCCTCTGCTTGCTTTTCACGGGTCTCTGACAACTGCAAATAGTGCAAGCCTATCTCACATGCTAATGTCATTCTCACCATAGGACTATACCACACAGTCATGTTCTCACACTAAGGAGGAGGTATAAGGAGGCGAGAGGAGCTGGGGGAGGCACTGTTTATTCTACCCCACTCTGTCCGATTGTCAAGAACACTAAGCTGTAACTATTTCCTGACTTGAAAAGACTCTTGGCCTATGAAGTAATAAAAGAACAATAAAATAATGTGTGTTTATACACACACACATTATATATAATTATAGATGCATGTTCATGTGGGTGTTCACATTTTTAATACAGGACATTTACTTGTTATGTATGTTCCTATTTTTTAAATATAAATACCAAGTGAAGACTCCAGTTATGACAGTTAAAAACAGAAATACCCATCAACATTGTTTGATCATGCTCTGAAAAAAATAGTTTAAGTGTTCAGCCTAAACGCTAGTCAAAGCTTTAACATTTATAGCTCAACAACGCCACCCCGGCATTGTATTCAAGGAAATATCACTCGGGAAGAATCTGTGGCAAAATTCCCTAAAGGGAATCTCAGCAGATTAGGGAAACTCTTAAAAAAAAAAAAAGAATAAGTAGGTAAAAAGGCATTTTGAGGACTGCAGCACCTCCCACATTGCTTAGCAAGAAGATGACACGCTGAGAAATTGAGGATCATGGCTGAGCTGAAGCAGGCTGGAGCAGCTGGACAACTACCTCCTCTGTTAGCAGAAGGAAGACCTTTATCCTCAGAGCCAGTGAAGCCCAGCAGAGAGACCAGCATGTTATCTATGTCTGATCTACAGGGTTCAGTGAGACACGTTTTTAGGACAAAACTACCAGGAAGCCTGATGGGAATGTTTGTGACAGCCCCAGTTGTGTTAAAGAAAGAAAAGAAGAGCACAAGTCCAACAAGGGCTCTGACAATGACCTGCAATCATTCCAGATGAAAAACCATATATATACTGACACAAATGTGCACAAATTCTTCAAACTTTCTCATAGCTATGCAGTATTTGTATTGCCCTGTTTAGCATAAAGTATGTAACACTGACATTGAATAAATGGGTTTTCACCAGCAATGAGCCAATGATGACTGTTTTTTTTTTTTTTTTTTTAAATATATTTTGTCCTATGGTGCTTAAAGTAAATGGGGGTTCCAGGAGTGGCGATGAATATTTTGAAAAACACCCACCGGAAGTGTTTACGCAACACACGTAACAACTTTGTCAAGTGACCTAAAAGAGAAATGATATTTCCTGTTTGTTGATGCCGCGTTCACAATCATTAAATTTTAAATTTAACTCATGGTTACAGTATAAAAATAATGCTGAGCTAATTTCACGAAGCGCTTTTGGAGCCTATTTTGAGCACTAAGCATATGTAACCAGTCAGAGCTGTTAGCTCAAACCGTCTCTGCTAAACAGGCAACGCACCTATCACTTTATTATATGTCACTAGATATCTTGTAAGCAGACACCCACAGGTTGATTAGAAGAAGTTATTTTTTTCTGAAACGGTTTTCTCTTTTTTAATTCCCACTGTTCATTGCTAAGGCTTTTAGTATGAAAGACATCCAGAGGAAGTGCGTGTATACTTGTTAACTTAACAGTCTGTTGTCGTTTGGTCCTGGATTGATAAACTGGAATAATCTTGTGTTAACGGTGTTGTATGCCAACCGAACCACGCCTCTGTGTTAGGAAAGAATAGTAATCACTTGCGCATCACTGTCATCAAGGCATACTGTGTATGGCCTTCGCAGTGTGCAACATTTAAAAATAATATTCAACTTTTACAGCACTTTATAGTAATTTAGCGCTACATCCGTATTCGTCAGCTAGCTAACAATTAGGTTAACTCTGCGAGTTCATCTGGGCACATTTACAGCCAGTTCACGGAACAGATCAGAGATTGGGCAGTAAGCAGGAGAAGAAGGAGCTGTCAGCAGTGTGATAAAGGTAATGTCCTTCCTGTAGTCTTTCCACTGTGGTGCTCAGAGCTAGCCAACGTTAGCATGTGACGGTCCCCCAAAATTAACATCAGCACACAGGGTGATGGATACGTGGTGAGAGAAGAAAAATAGCTAAAAATAATGTTTGTATGCTTGTTGTTGGTTGCTCCAGCAAGTTTAGCTGACGTTACAATGTTAACGATTAAAACGTCTCAATGATCTGCCTTCGTTTTAGCTGTTAATGGAGCAGTTTTTTGTTATTATTATTAAATAAGAAGATTAAACCAGATTAAACCAAGTTTTTTTTTTAATAAGATCATGGTTCCTGGTCACAGCTGGGTCTTGCCATTGTTAAGCAGACATCAATGATGGTGCTTGAACGATTATTCGATTAACTGATCGATACACAGAAAATCAGCTAACGATAGTTAACGTTGTACAACTATGATTATCAATCTTTAAGTCTCTCACGTTGTCATTCCGTTTCCACAATGTTCAGGCACTGATTAACTTGTAGATCACTGATTAACTTGTAGAACAATCGACAAATTGACCGATAAGAAAAATACACATTAGCTGCAAGCCAACTTAATAAGTTAAACTGCCCTGTGAGATAACAGCAGCCATATGTGAAGGGTTCAGTTTCATTGTGGACAAGAGAGGGGAAAGTTGAGACTGAACAGACGGGCGATGTCTCATTGACACAACTTTGTCAGGTGACACAGAAAAAGACAGGCATGCGGTTAAGATTACCTTTCAGGAAGCAAGCGCCTTCAGTAACGAGTTAGAGAATAAATCGCTCTGGATCTTCTTTTTTTTTTTTTGTATGAGAAGTAAAGGATAATAATGGCAATATCTCGTTAGAACTGTGACCTGTCCTCTCAGGGTGTAGTATGCGGACGTGGTAGTTTCAGATTGTGATGCAAATGTACTCATTCTTGTTAGTAACATGTTTTCTCTTTAAATCAATTTACAGATCCCAGAGAATTTTTTGGCTTCATTTCCTCAAACTGGATTTTCAGTATTCAGCGATGGAGTTTCACCCATAAGTTTTTGCTTCTTCACAGTGATCGTTTCATCGATCGACTGTCCAGATCAGCAGCATGTTTCATTGCCATGGGATGACTGCTCACTTAGTCTGTGGCTGTCGCTTTTTCTGCTGAAATGTCCTACACGAAGGAAATATCTTAAACTGTAACTACTTTTGCCACTTCCACGGTTTCACATTAGCAAAGTAAACAGCAATGGGCGTCTGTTCGCCTGCGTGCAAGATTTTGCGCCGAGGGAAGTATTTTGTACTGCTGTTTCTCTCGCTCTCGCTGCTGGCATGGATTGCAACTTTTTCAGGCGAAACAGGGAAATCCATTCAGCCTTCATCCCCAACAACACAAACTCTTGTCAAAGAAGACAGTGTAAGAGATAAACTCAACTCGTGGACATCCGCACCTGATCGCTTAAATACTCCACCACCAAAAGGCAAATGCCCTCAGGAGTCACCATTGCTTCGTAAGTATACATCAACATGCAGGCTAAAGAGGCGACAAAGTTATTGTGTATGTGTTTGTTTTTATTTAACTTGGTTAATTGTCTGCCTGTGACGTGTACTTGCTAAACAAGAACTGTTTGTCTTTGTTTTATATTTCCACCTTTCTCCACCTTTACACCGACAGAGTAGATGTAGAGTAGATGAAACAGTGGCTCTACCACTGTTTTCAATTAGTGAACTGCCATGTAATAAACCAGTGGTTTATGTGAATCCTTAATCTGTGACCTCACCACTACAACAGAGAAGTTAGCTTCCAAAAACTAAATTAAAATTAAACCTTTTTTTTTTTTTGTTAGGTAATCATGCCTATAGTTTTCTGTGATAAGGATTTTGATTTGTAAGTGCAGCATGTTTTGTAAAATAGTCTTATGACTTGTCTGTCCTGAACTGGTTAGGGGAGCAAAAGGAGTAGTTTCAAATGACACAGCTGGAAAACTGTTCAGCACAACCTCATGCACACTTTGCTTGCAACTTAATCTGCTTACTGTGTAATGAATCGCTTATAACGGAAGACACACATCTCTGTTTAAATATGATAACTCTGTTTCAACAGAGGGAGCTGCGAAGCTGTCCTTTGAGTCCTCTCTGACTCTGAAGGATGTAGAGAGTGAAAATAAAGAAGTGGCTAAAGGCAAGTACGAGCCCCCAGACTGTACAGCGAGGCAGAGCGTAGCGATCCTCATCCCTCATCGCAACCGAGAGAGACACCTCCTCTACCTCCTGCACCACCTGCATGCCTTTCTGCAGAGGCAACAACTACATTATGCCATCTATGTCATTCAGCAGGTAGGGCCACATATGAAGCATAGTTTAATATCGCAGAGTTTTCATTTTTATTTCGAATGATCATATCAAGGGGACTAATGTGAAGTTGTAAGAATTATTAGTATTACTATGCGGGGGAAAAAACATCAAATACTGTGAAACCGATATCATTTTGAAAAATACCGTCATATAAAATGTTGGTTATACCACCCAGCACTATGTGTAACTTTACTGTAATTACTTGAAGGTAATTTTTCAAATGACAAAAAAATAACGGAACTGGAGAGAGCACTTTCCCTCCAACATGTGTGTTTTTCTTCTGGAGACAAAATCTTGTATCGCCTGTAGACTTCACATAATGCAACAAGTGATAGTCGGTGATGCACAGATATAAAATGAAGCAAAACAGGTTCACACATCAAAGGTAAATTATGTGCAACCAAAAAATGTTGTCAGTAGTCCAAGAGGAAGTTATTATCAGTAGGCAAATCAGAGAACAGGTAATTACAACAATGGCTCGTCTGTGTTGGTGTGTTTAAAAAAAAACAAACAAGCAAGCAAACTTAATTGTATAACAATTTTATTTATTTCCTATGTTGTAAGTATGATGATGCCACTTTCAACAATGAGTGACAGGTTTATGGCATTAACACATCTACACAGGTATCACTAATTTCTCTGAGCTGGAGCTGTTCTGTTCTCTGGATAAAGCATAGTGACACGTCAGATACAAGAGAAGAACAGAAACATCTACACTGGGCTTTTAATTGCACAAAGGCTATAATGAACAGTAGACAGTAGACAGTATGACATTTTCTGTTTTTTAAAGGCTGGTGAAGCAACCTTTAACCGTGCCAAGTTACTGAATGTTGGGTATTTGGAGGCGCTGAAGGACTACAGTTGGGAGTGCTTCATCTTCCATGATGTGGACCTGGTTCCTGAAAATGATCACAATTTATACGTCTGTGACAAGCAGCCCAAACACTTGGTGGTTGGCCGGAATGCCACAGGATACAAGTGAGTGTATCAGTATGAGTAAATTCATGTAAGTTATGAGTTAGCAGTTAAACTTTGTATTACCGCTCTGAAGAAACGACGCAGCATTAATGATTGAGTTTCCTCAGGCGTGACATTACCTTGAAACGCCCGATATCACCTTGAAACAAATAACTGTAATTTTTCTTCATGATCTTTTACTCTCAGGCTGCATTACAAAGGCTACTTTGGAGGAGTGACAGCCATGACCAAAGAGCAGTTTCATCAAGTGAATGGATTCTCAAACACTTACTGGGGCTGGGGAGGAGAAGACGATGACCTTCGCATCAGGTGAGACAGATACAAGTGCAAACAGTGTTTAAAATGAGTTGTGTTTGTTTGCATCAATCTGCAGCAGATTGGTGGTGGTTCCTATTCCTTCATTCATTCACTGATGCGTGCTGGTCGGCTGTCTCGCGCAGGGTCGAGCTGCAGAAAATGAAGATTGTGCGGCCGCCCGCTAACATAGCTCGCTATACCATGGTTTTTCACAAACGGGACAGCGGAAATGAAATAAACAAGGACAGGTCAGTAAATGTAGAGATGGGGATAATGCGTTATGCATGTTTCAGCACATTTTAGATCAGTTCAAATTTGTGCCGTAAAGTTCATCTCTGCACTGAACTTTTTTGTTTTCCTCAGGATGAGATTGTTAGGACGAACACCACAGGTATGGAGAAAAGATGGCCTCAACAGCTGCTCATATAAGACTTTGTCAGTGGAGAGGCTGCCTCTTTATGTGAATGTCACTGTGGACATCGGTAAGCCACAGAGTTGAGATTTCAAACGATTTCAAAGCCCTGCTGTGACCAAAAAAAATATTTTGTGGTGTATATTTCATAGTGTGCCAGGCCTCTGAATGCAGAAAAGCTACCACATGTACAACAAAGCATGTTGAGCACACAAAATGCACATTGTTTTTTTGATGAGTTTACATATTAAAATTAAGTTCAGCTGGCAGCCACGCTAGCTGGTACGTCTTTGCACATTTTTTGCATATCATGATGCCTTCATTTCTTCATGTTATTACCAGGCTTTCTTCATAATGTGCCGGAGCAGCCTGCAGTAAATAACTAAATAAATCATATTATGATTTGTACATTAGTTTTCTTCCAAACAATGATTGGCTGAGATCAAATAAACAGGTTGGCCATAAATATTCCTGGTAATATTTGAAATATATTGCTAAAACATTCAACTTTAAGAGTTCAATTTGTGCATTTGCCTTATTATTTGCCTGCATGATATTACATCATAAAATATGGAGATATTTTGTGTATAAAAGCATGTAACAAATGCACAGTGTGTATTTTGCGTGCTTCATTCTGTGGATACATTGAGGTCCTGCAGACCTACACAGAACACAAGTGTAGATCTGCAGAGCCTAATGGTTCAAGTCAAGTCAATGTTTAGGTTTGATTCAAGGCTGCTTGGAAATGGTATTTGTGATTAGCAGCTTAGTAGACTTGTTTTTTTTTAAACTGAAATGTTCATGACAAATTGTAGACAATGTGTAATCTGATGTAAAGTGAACACTGGATCAGTTCACAGGAATAATGTGCATTAAAGCTGTATTCATTGATTTTTGACCTCTAGATGGCAGAAACAACTAACAGCAACAGATCAATAGCTTATTACAGTTCCTATAAAAAGAAAGTAATCACTGCCTTTAGACTTAAATATAATTAGGCTTTTTTTTAAATCAACAAAAAGAATTTGTAAATTCCAAATAAACCTAATTGAATTAATCTAAATTAGGTCTAAATGATCTTTATCATCCAAATCTAAAATTTCTTGTTGTTTGTACATAGAAGGCAAAGTGAACATATCGGTGAAATCTGAGGAATCTTCACAATGCTAGATATGTGAGGTCTTTCTCATCTCATTGTAATATTACTGCCCTGTGTCTTAAAGTGAGTGATTTCAAAATATAAACATAACTACTATGTGTTTAGTGTGACAGTATAGTTTTGGATCAGTCCGTCAGGAGACAACAGATGAACCATGAGATGAAAAACTCAAAAAGCAATATTAATATGGGTGGATGGGTGATATTAAATGATATTAAACTGAAATATGTTATTTTAAAAAATATTGATATCGGTCAACTACATGTTCTCTGCAGAAATGTTTAACTTATCACAGCAGGAAATACGTAGGACACAAACCTGAAACTTTCTCACTTACATGAAATGCATCCTTGTTAATGTTATTTGTTACACGAGAGTTTCCTGCTATGATATGTTTGCTGTGAAAAGGTATGTTAGAAGGTTAAAATGATTTCTGCTCTTAGGATCGGGTCTGCTCTTAAACCTCTGACTGCTGTTTTTAGCATTGCTAACTAAAAAGACTTGGACTACCTTGGTCCAACTGGCTTTATTTACAGATCTTTGGATGAACAGTGATTTGTCTTGAAAAGTAGTTTTGTGAGCCATAATGATAAGATGATTTCTTATACTGCATGTTTTTTTTTTTTTGTTTTTTTTTTTTTAATATTAGGCCTTACATGCTTGATTTTTAAGCAGAAATGAATGGGTGGTGGATTATTATTTATTAGTTTAACATTTTTAATATTATAATTGTAGCCTTTTGAGACCATCAGTATATATTTTTCTTATCATCGTATGGGAAGAAGTTTTAGCTGAGAAAAGTCTGCTCTGATCACTGCATGCTGCTTAGAAATGTGTGTGTCTGATACACTCATATCAAATTTGTGAAACAGTTATATATTTTACAGGTAGTCTAGCTGTGGGTATGTGACACCTCCAATGTGTTTTGTCTTTATTTAACTGGCCAGCAAATCCTAGTTCTTTCAAGGCAGAGCAGTGTGTCTAACTATAATGTCAAGCACGGTTACAGTTTCCTGGAGCCACTCATTATATTTTCATATTCATAACTTTTAGACTCGAGCTTCATAATAACTACAGTTTGCTCTAAATTACAACACTCTTTGTGCGTGTGTAAATTGTTGCTCGGTTAATGAACTGAGCTCCTCTTCGTAAATCTGCAGCATGTTGTAGCCATTTTGAAGCTCTTAGCATTGTTTTACATCTACATTTGAAATACCAGAAGACAAGTTCTCCATGTTGTTTGTGGCCTGACCGTCTTTCATGGTGTCATTTCTCCACTCCTGAATGAATGTTTTGTTTTCTACTTGTTGGGTTTAAAACTTTCATCTATGAAAATATGTGTGCACAGGTTGATTAATTTCCAGTGTCTGTATGTTGATTTTGGATGATGTGTCATGCGTTGTTTGTGACAAAGGGAGAATGTTAATCATTACAGAGAAGGTTATTATTTCACTTCTAATAGGATTATTTCCTCTTTCACGTTTAATAAATAGTATTTTTTCTTATGAATTGTCTCATTGGTTTATGTGTTCTAGGGGAAGCATCTCAAGTTTTGTTACCACTATTCTGGTCCATCTGATAAGAAATGCACCAACATTTAATAGTGTCTGTTTTATTTGTGCCAGTCGTAAGTGTAAAAATAACTGACAAGTAGTTCAAAAAATATTAATGAAGGCAACAGATACTGTAATGGGAACACTTATGCTTATTTTTTATTGTGGCAACTGGTAATATGTCTGTAATGTCTGGGATACATCGGTTGTAACAATCAGTACTATTAAAGATTTGTTTTTTATTCTATGATTTTCAGTCATGACCAGTTTCTGCCCCATTTGCCTGATGCCTCCCTATGGAAGGTTTCAGGATAAGGTGAACCCCTATGAAAAAAAGATCCTCCATAAATAATTCACTGTATTAGTAATATTTTATTACATAATATGTTCTACAACAACAGGCACAGTCCCACTAGGATGATACGAGCCTGCAGTGAGTGAATCTGACCAGTGGAGGGCCTTGAGAGCACAACCCACTGTTGGAAAAAACCTTTTGTGGTGTGGTTTCTCGTCCTTGTTAATTTCAGAAAGACGGCTTTTATTGCCTGGCAGTTTGTGCATCATGGTGACAAACCTATTAAGTCTTGTTTATAACATAACGTGTGTTTGAACCTCAAGAAGCCCAGGTTCAAACACACATAATGTCATTGGTTTACCTTACAGATTAGACAGTTACACACAAGCACATTTGTTGAAGTATTTATATCAAAATAGGAAGTCATGACAAGTTTATGGGTCTAATATTTGATTCCACATGCTGTTTGTGCAACTAAGCGTAATCGGAAGGAGGAAATGCACTTGCATCTAACTTTGTTACTACTGATAGCTCTGCATGATCTACCTTCAAATCAACATTTTACATATAAGGTGGAGTATTTTGTCCGTTTGCCACATTGCATCATTTCCACTCTCTCGCATTACAGAAGCTAAATTATGCTGCAGATCTACCAAGACATTGCATCACTCTGAGGACATGTACCAAAAATAAGGACAAGAATAACCCCTTATTATTCAGATACAATGAAATGTCTTCTCAGCGTAGACAGATTTTTTTTTTTTTTTTTTTTTTTTTTTTACTAGTGAGCAAAGAAAGAGCGGGGCGGACAAAATGATGTCATCTCCTCTTCCTATGGTGCAGAAAGAAAGCTTTGTCTTGTCGAGGCCAGGCCTGGTCATCTAGCTCACATGTGACATTCACAAAACACTTTTAGCCAAAAGAAAAAGAAAATAAATAAATAAATCAACCCTTGCAAGTCAGAACACTTCTATGTTTAAAGAACGTGTTTTCAATGTGTACTGTTTGGTTCCTGCTTGTAAATATAGTCAGCTTTGTGCGCAGGAGGGTAAGAATTCACAAGTGGGATGTTCATATCTTTATTTATAACAGCAAGCAGAGCAATAAGTTATGGGGAAGCGATGCCTCAGTGCTTTAGATTAAATATAAAATTCAGATTTAATTAGTATGTCCAAACTTGGTGGTTGAATTCACACACGATCTAAAACGTAAATCTTTAACTGTTGGATAGAAAATAAAAGCTGCCTGACAGTGTCACTGCACATTGGGGAAGCCACTGTACAGCAACAAGGTCCAGGGTCCTTTCTATGGGGTCCTTAACTAGAATATTTAACCAGCAAATTTAAAGCTGCTATAATGAATGAATATGATAAAAATGATTATTTATATCTGAAAATGGGTCATTTATAGTGAAGAATCCACACAGAATTATCACCCAACTCAGCTGTCTATTTCTCAGCTCTGCTGATGGCTTCAGCATCTGTGAGTTCATTGTTTTTGTTTTCCGGCCTGCAACTTCACTGTTTTAGTTCGCTCAAAAAGTTCTCATCAGCTTTGGGAGTTGCTAACCACATCAACTTAAAAGGTGATGATATGTCAGTGTTGTGTTTACAGCTTCCACTGCCCTAAAGCAGCCAAAAAAAAAAATCTCTATGATTTCAGGTTTTAGTGTGCTGAGCCAGTTGTGCATAATTTGACTCTGTAAGTTTGACAATTTAAATGATGCATTCAAGGTACTGGATGAGATCAGGAGCATCAAGGAGCACCTCCTTTTCACCTCTTGAGCGGTAAACCCTATTTTGGCCTGTGGAAAGGCTGGTTGTGAGGACAGAAAACAGGTTTTCAAAACTACAGCACTTCTTGTCAGTGTATGCCAGTAAGCGAATAACCAACCTGGTTTAGTATTGTGTCACATTTGTGAGCCAGAATCTGTTGTCGTGGTTCCACAGACTCGATATCCAAAGTTGCTGTTTACTCCAAAGCCAGGAGACATACAGATGATCTGTCATGCTGTTTGATGACTGCATTTAGTAGCTTTTCTGTCTTCAGTTGTGGTGTTGCAATGCAATTGTTCACATCCCAGTGAATTACTGTGGTCTGCGGTGGTTTTACAGTGGTCCATCAGGGGTAGATATATTGATATTAGTGATCAGGTCTTAAAATATCACCTCAGGGAACATTCAGTATTTTACAGCTGTAAAATTTCAGACCACAGTTTATGGACATTGGGTTTCTGGGTCTGTGATTTTCCATGTGAAACTGTTAAAAGGCTACAAATACGAAGAGTACGTCAACACTACCCAGGGAGTTTTACATGATCCTTTTCAGGCAGTGGGCTCCATTGCACGGATGCAGTTGCATCACATTTACTCAAAAGATATTACTGCTTTATTAAATTATCATCAAAGCCACACATTGAAAGCATTCACTAATTATGTGTTTGCTATAAAGTTGCAGTCCAGTTTTAAAAAGAAAAAAATGACATGCATGGCACTTAGTAACAAGAACCATGTGTCGTCCATCTCCTCACCCCCAACCCCCCCCCACCCCTCCCTCCCCCCCTCCCCGCCAGTATCCCCCCATTTCCCAGCTGTGCCCTTCAGGCCCTCACTTCAGTCACCTCCCACTTCCCTCTTCCTTCAGAACCCGTCTGTTTTTGTTTTCGAGTCTGGGCTCTTTGCACAGGAAATTGTATACATTGGGAGCATTCAGGAAGGCAGAGAGCAGCTTTCCCGTTCTGAGTTTGGGCACATGAAAAAAAAAAACAAAACAAAAAAAAAAAGGGGAGGGGGATAAAAGAGGTCAGTAATTCCTAAACCAGGAGAGAAACAGAAGTCAGCTGTTCTCCTCCCCTCACTTCACTTCCCTCCCCTTTACTCAGTCTCAACATTTCAAAACTCCCTGCCACACCACTGCCACGAATCCATCTCTAAACATAGCGTGTTTGAAAACTCTTAAAGGGGAGTCAGAGTAAGAATAAAAACAACTGTTCCTGAGGGGATTTGCCCGTCTTGATACATGTATGCCTCCTCAGCCGCAGAGAAACTAGTGAAAAGGGGAGACTGTGTGGAATGAAGGAAAAGAGGAGGAGATAAAAAGAAGCAGAGAGAGACTGGCTGGGGGTAAAAAAAACAACAGGAAACCAACCGATTCTAATGCTGTTTCTGCAAATCCTTCAGAGATAAAGCAGCGGACTGCCACGTCCCAGCCAAGCAGCAGTCACACCAAATCTTTTTCTCTGATCATCACTTGAAATAATGTCAATCTAAAGGACTTAAAGCTTAGAAGGTGACGTCACTTCTGCTCTCAGCCTCCAACAGTGTGGTTAGTCAGAATGTGAGCGGATGCAGAGTTTTTGGGAGCTGATTGCCGGGATTTCTATGCGGCTGCTTTTTGACCTACAAACTCAACCTTTTTCTCTGGGTCATATGGATCGATCGCTGTGCTTTCAAGGATCTTTTTGTTTTCATCATCTGGACTACTAACTGGAGCCACATGAAGAATAAAGGGACTAAGCAGAAGTCCAAGAAGAAAGGAAGTGAGAATGCGTTCGGCTGTGACCTGACAGAACATCTCCAGAATTCAGGACAAGATGGTAAAATTAAACTTTTTTTTTTTTTTAATTTTGCTTTGCTTTCTTTAAAAATACTCGGTTCAAAAGCAGCTATCATCAAACTACACGTTATTTCTTTCAACAGCTTTTTTTTTGACACATACATAGAGGACAACATTTAATTTGAAAACTGAGTCATTTCCTAGATTATCACAGCTATTATAACCTTTTACATGCACATTATGTGGTGAAAATAAGACAAAAAAGGGCCTTTTACACAACACAGGCTTTGTTCAAAAGTTGCATTTTTGAGTTATAGGTATACATGTGTTTTACATTTAGGAATAGCATTCACTCACCCATTGGCTGTATTAAATGGTCATTTGTGACTTTGGGTGTGGCTCTTACATTTTTTTGTGTCTGTTTCCTACAGTGTCTATAGTTCCTATGACTAATTTAGTGTCTGACAAAAGACTGGGCGGTGCTGCTGCTTATAGATGAGAGAAAATAATGAGCCAAGAAAGAAAAGTACAAAAAAAACAAAAAACAAAATGTAACATAAAATATTTTAATATGTAAGCGGGTTTGTTTGGGAGGTTTCTAGTCTTTTATCCCTTTATCCCTTTTTCTTTCTCCTGGTCTTATGTCTTTTTCTTTTCTTACAACCATCATGTGTGATTTTTCTGGAGCACCAGAATATGTGAAAAAAAAAAAAGAGTGAACACAAGTCTCCCACGTGCAGAGGCCTATGAATAGCTGTGCTGAGGATAACTTTAAGGAAGACCTGTTGGAGTGGACACTCTGTAAGGCGGGGCATTCAGGGGCAGGAAGTGAGGGAGGACGTGTGGGTCATAGCCCTTCGTTATAGATGTCCAGCAGACATATTGTGAACTGCCTTTTAATGAGAACAACAATACCCCTGGAAGCTTCTGACAAACTAAGAGAGACACGCAGTCGATGTTAAGTTTGTATATAGTGACCATCAAAAAACTGGGTGTTGATTGTTGAATTGAGTGTACCTGATGCCTTTGTGCTCTCTACAAATCTCTGTTTCTATATCTTTATAGTTAGAGTCAGAATGGATCCCGTTTTAGCATCACAACCTCACTAAAAATCCAAAGCAATACTACACCGTAAAATGTCCATACCTAATAGAATATTGTTGAGTTTATTTAGGTTTGTAAAATCAAAGTGAAATATCTCAAATAGTAATTAGCAGCCGAGAGTGATGAATTAAAAGTCTACGTCAAAGTCAAAACCTATGATGGGCCCAAAAAGGTATGAAACCCAGTCCACTTCCTGTCTGACACAGACAGATGTGATCGTGATTACGCAGTTCTATAAGTTGCTGATAACACTTTTTAAAACCACAATAACTTCAGTATAACAGCAAGAACACCCAGAATAGTTTTCTCAGGACAAAGGAAATTGTGGAACTACAAAAACGTTTTGCTTCACCTATTTTTTAATAAGGTTTTGTTAATCCGGCCCTGAATCTTTAATGGTGCTTTGGTCGACATTTGACAATGTTTCTATAAAGAATGTGTTTATAAAGCCCGACAAATAAAGAAAGACTGCAGGCTTTCCCACAAAGGTTTTTGTAAAGCCAACCACTGAGAAGCAGCTGCAGTTTCAGCATTTAATGGAACATTGAACCTTACTGCAAAGACAAATAACTTTCATCTGTTCACTCTGTGTCGAGACCGAGTCATAATTTAACTTGAAATGTTCCTCGCCACGCATCACGCATTGATTTAATTTCATGTTACCTTATAATATTTGTAAAAACAAGTACAAAGTCAAACTGTATTTTGTTGCTATTCCAGGAAGCAGAAATCTTCCCTCAGTGCAGAAACTCAGAGACTCTAAATGAAGGCTGCAGAGTTGTTCATCATCCAGCATTTGACCACAGGCATGTCGCTGAAAGTTCAATTAAGTCAAATAGATCAGCGTGTAAATGGAAGATTCTTGGTCCGCAGTGATTACTGAGAAAATGACCATTGCCAAAAATATTCACTCGTTCATTTTGTGGAGGATGGATTCTAATTATTTTTGGCTGGATGATCACAAAGTAACTACCAATAGAATAATCCAGTATTTGTAGATCATGGAATAGGTTTTAAAAAGGTTTAAAAATGTCAATACTCAAAAGATGTTTTTAAAAAAGTTATATTTCTTTACATTTTTTTTTTAATCTGTGAAAGAAATGATGTCATATTCACCACTGATTTGCACATGTGAATATCAGGTTATACCTGCTCTGATGCCCAGTTCATTTCTCATCAATGCTTTATGTTACACTCTGCTTAGAGCTTAAAAGTCAGCTTATTGGTCTATGGGAGAGTCTGAAAATGTGAGAAGCAGTTTAATGGAGTTTCATGTTGTCCTTTATCTCTGAAGAGAACCACACTTAATCAAGATTTGCACCAAACCAAGATAAATCTTGGTGAATAGTTTTTGCTCATCTGTACAAGTCTTTTCTTAAAAGTCTGCTGATCTTATGTTTTTTAAAAGAAAGAAAAAGTCACAATCTGGTCACAAACAGTCAGCTTTTTCTTTAGCTGTTCATTTTTTCCCAATGGTCAGTTTCTGTATCTGAGTATGCATGCATTCATCAAAACCGCAGAACATTCAACATTCAAAGGAATCAGCTTTTTCCAAGCAGACTGATTTGCAATCGATTGTTATTTTCGGTATTAGCTAAAGGGAAGTTGTGGTCTGACTGAATCAGAGCATGTGATTCAAAGCCACTGTTAAATCTGTTAAGATTTTTTTTTTTAAGTGTGGCCAAACACAGTTGTGTACAGAAGATGATGTACTCCAGTTCAGAAAGCGGTGTAGGTCAGTGGTAACATTTCAAAAGCCGTTTTCTATTAGAGGAAATGTCGTAAGTAATACCAGCTACAAGGACTGGGTGTGTCAACCTTCCTTTGAAACAAACAAACCATTTTTAACTTCCTGTCAAAGTCCACCTACAATCAGCGGCCCTAAGGAATAGAAAACAGCCATGGTGGAACAAACCCATACCATGAAGTCAACCCTATGTGCATTGTTACCACTGAAACATTACAAACATTTAAACAAACATTTAAAAGTGTTTCCTTGTCCAGCTTTCAAGATTTAATGTGAAATTGAGCCCAACGTGCATATGTGCAGAGTAAAAAAGCTGAAACAGGAGAAAATGTGTTTAAAGTTCTCTGACATGTTTCTCAAACAGATAATGACTAACACTGTTTATTAACTCTAGTTCCTCAGGTTCTGAAGAAATGCGCAGAGTTTATTGAGGAGCATGGGATTGTGGACGGGATCTACAGACTGTCGGGGGTCACCTCAAACATCCAGCGTCTCAGGTACTTATGCAACATGTTTGTTGTGTCAGTAAAAACACCATCTGATGATGCTGTGCAGCTGCATGAGGTATCAAAAACCACAAGTCATAAAAAAAATGTGAGACATCAGGTGATTTTTATAACGAAGCAAGAGGGTTTAAAATCTTGGGCTACTGTGTATGCACTGTGTGTAGCACCTCCATGTACATTTCATAGAATTACTGGTGCATACATGTATATCTAGTCTGTAGCTGCTCCAGTTATTCAGCAAAAACGGATGCTGCGCCAAATCTAATATTATTATCTCAAATCATGCTCATGAAAGTAGTCAGTCCATTTGTTTTTCTTTATCCGTGCAGACCAAATAAATAGTCATGGTATATTTAATTCACATAATATCATTTTCTCATTTCAGTACTGAGTTTGTTTAGCATCCTTATTGCTGTTGTTTTCCCACAATAATGTCAGTCTACTGGATAGACTTCAACATAACAAGCTACATACTGCAACAGTAGTTAGCAGGCAGGTTGAACAATCAAAGCATTCAGCTAACTGTGTGTTTGTGTGTGTGTGTGTGTGTGTGTGTGTGTGTGTGTGTGCAGGCAGGAATTCTGCTCCGAGGCGTGCCCTGACCTTACAAAGGAAGTGTACCTCCAGGACATCCACTGTGTGGGTTCCTTATGTAAGCTGTTCTTCAGGGAGCTACCCAATCCTCTGCTCACATATGAGCTATACAGCAAATTCACTGTGAGTACATTCAAATCACATTCGCAGTTTTGATAAAGGGTGAACAGTCCAGTGTTTTTATGGCACATTGATTCTACATTCATGCTTTACAAACAGTAGTAAGTAATTAGTTACAGACAGAATGGCAACCCCAACACTAGAAATCAATAAGCAGTACTTAATAAACAGATCTTATTATCTTGTTTCATCGTTTCCCTGGAGAATAGAGCACCATTAGCAGATGTCAGCTGAACTCTAAGCAAAGAACATTTTAAATAAATACAAAAAAAAAAACATCCTTCTACCACAGAATGATTTACTATCATTATCATCTGCATTATTAAAAGTGGTTGTTTTGTTGCCTTATAATCATAAAAAGATGACCCTGCATATGCTGTGTAACAAAACTGATTGTAAGAGACTAAGTGTTTAATTTTTTATGTGTGTTTTTTGGCTTGTGTTTTTTTTTTTTGTGGGTTGCCCTGTTGCCAGGCCGTCTGGCCAAATAACAGTGTGTCATGATGCACTGGTAAACCGAGGAGCTTGGTTTAAAGATGAAAATTCAAAGTTTGTAACCAAGAAAGAGTAAAATCATTAAAAGTATAGTGAGATTCTAAAATCAATTCAAAATTTAACTGGCAATCTACGAGGGTAACACAACATTTAGATGTAATACCAGAGAGAAGATTTGTGGCTAAATTTTCTATGTGCACTCCAGCTGTGAAAGTTACTTTATACAGGAGCAGGATGGAAGGGAATAGGAATACCAAACTGTAAGACCTGGTTCATGCTCTCTGTGTAGCTTTCTGTGTAGCTTGACGGGTCATTTGCATACCTTGGCATTCATACATCTCATGCCGCTCGTGCCTGCCTCGTTCCTGAAAATTCCAGTTGTCCAGTGTTTTAGGAAAAATCAGTTCCTCAAATGGCGTAACATGAGGAAAAACATAACACTGGGACACTGCTTCCTATTGTCTTGGAAAGAATGAACCCAGTCTTAAGTTTTTAGATGGGCTACATACGTGGTGTCAGACATGTTTTCATTTCCACATTTATTTGAACTGACACTTTGCTGTAGATGGTTGCCTGTTTGGATGTACTGTACCATTTTGGCTTTAATTTTTGTGCTTCGGGCCATTAGACATAATAGCACAAGACTGCACAAGAGCACATTTTGACGACCTCACACATGATCAACAAATGCTGTTCAGGCTTCAATCGCATTAGTTTGACTGCACGCTCTCCAGCATGTCTGTTTACATTTGTTCAGCAGCTAAGCTAGGTTGGGAGATCTGCAAGACCATGCAGTGCAAACATAGCTTTACCCTGCAGTTCACTATACTGCATAATGAACTGTGGGGTTAGATGTTATGTTGGTGTAAGGGTATGCAGGCCGGTTTTGCAGACAAATTAAAGATTATTATCAGAAAAAATAAATAAATGACAGAGCCGCAGAGACCACAAGTGTGAGAATTTAGTTCATATTTGGGGTTAAGCAGCTATTGGAAGGAAAGAACACTTCAGAATTCAAATAGTTTTCTAAACCATAATCATGAGCTGGAAGAGGAATAATGAACACAATCCTGGTTAGGCACAGGGATCAGTTATCTAAATCTATTCATTATCTTTACTAAATTCTTTATGCAAATTCTCTTCATATGGAAATCTGTCTGTTTCACATGCAGGAAGCGGTCTCAGTCCAGGGGGATCATGAGAGACTTTTATACATTCAGAGGGTCATCAAAGAACTGCCGACCTCTCACTTCAGGTGAACTTTTCTACTTAAACTTTTTTATTCTCAGGAACTGTCCGACTGATTGTCCTGTTTCTAACAAACAAAGTTGCAATAAATGTAATGAAGTTTTATCGACTGTCCTCAGGACTCTGGAGTACCTCACTAAGCACTTGGCCCATCTCGCCACCTTAAGCACTCAGACAAACATGCATACACGTAACCTGGCCCTGGTGTGGGCTCCAAATCTGTTAAGGTGAGTTTTGTTTCATGGATGTGCTTGAAATACTTCCCTCACATAAAAAAAATAAATGATCCTCCATTTTTTTTCAGTAAATGCAGAAGGAAATGCAGAGACACTTTACAACCATAAAATGGGATATTGACTTTTTTTGCTTATTGAGCTTTGAAGTAAATCAAAACTCTAATGAATTCCAGCAGATGTTACTGGAAAATAGATAGGGCTTGAATATTTCTCATTTCTTTCTGTTATTTTTCTTAGATCTAAAAACATTGAAGCTTCATCTGGTAACGGAGACATGGCTTTCCAGGAGGTGCGGATACAGCAGTCAGTAATTGAGTTTATACTAAACCACACAGACCAGATCTTCAGCAGTGGTTCAGTGCAACTCAAACCCAAAGAAGGTATGACATTCAAGAAATACAAACAAATTCAGCTGTGGGAGATTTTGGAGGCCACTGGATTATCATTATTACTATCTACTATATTATATAACCACATGGTTTCAAAACTGACTTATTCTACTTCTCCAGGGCCGACTTTGATGTGTGGGGAGAAGTACGCCACACTCCCGATCAGTGGCCAATGTGGGCCGATGAAATTGATGAGCCTGGAAGAAGCTCAGGCCCGCTCCTTGAGTCCAAACCATCCTGTGCACAAAGAACGTCAACGAGAAAACAGTCTTCCTGACACCAGCACTGCCACGCTCTACCACACCGTCATAGACATATCAGACAGCAAGTATGACAGATTTGAGTTAAGTCTATTGAGTCACTATGAGTATAATGTGTAAACAATATGCTTGCACATATTATTACTGAGTTTATTACTGTCAGAATGAGCTGTGGGTTAGCACAGGGCTTAATCGTGTCTTTTTGCGTTTTAGGAGAAAGTTTTCTGGGAAATCAAAGAAGTGGAAGTCCATCTTCAACCTGGGAAGGTCTGTGGACTCGAAGGGAAAACTGAGCCGGAACGGTAGTGTGTTCATAAGAGCACAGGGGATGACAGGTAAAGTGTCCAACAGGAAAGTTAACAGTGATCACCCACACATATTTACAGGAAAGGTTGCTAAGTGTTCATGTTGTTCCTGCAGTCTAAGACAGTCCAATGTGAACACGAACACTTCCCAAGAGCAACAGAGAGACAGACTTGCAACATCATCACGTAGAAAGCTAGAGATCATCATTAAAGGACAGTTAGCAATGGTAAGGGTAGGGCTTTTCTGCAGATACAGAAAAGGCTGTATGTTTTAATTCAGGGCACCTGATTGGACTATTTTAAACCAGCCCACCATGTGAAGCAAAGTGATGCAAGATCAGTCTAAGGGGTACGGCTGTAATTCCTGGGCTAGGAAACAAGAAAAAAATGAATTCTGCCTAAAAAAATGTAAATTTTTAAGGGGTTTCTCAAATATTTGCTTTATTCTTTCTTCTCGACAAATACTATATAGTGCCACCTCCTCAGACTTATCCAAATTAGTCAAATGAAACAATCTGAAAAGGAAAAAATGCTCAAGATCATTTCCTTATTTTAGATATTTGTAGTTTAAGACATTTCAGCATTCAGGAAATATTTTTTGACTCTAAAGTGATGCCATGTCCATGTTCTATGAAAGTGTGTGATAATATTACTGGGACTTTTTTCCCCACAGAAAAGGCAGCTCTACGTCCATCCAGGAGCATGGAGTCCTTGTGCTCCTTACCAACAGGTGGGGCTAAAATTAAGAACATATTAATTTGCATAAAATTGCAATTTTACACACTATAAACATTGTCTTTGCCTCATTATAAAATGGTGTTGTTACAGTGAACTGACATTTATTACATGTTTTATTCATCACCACTTATTTTTACTGCCCAGATGATGACAGAACAGGAAACAATAGTCCAGGTGGCAGCATTTTTGTTCCAGATGTGAAATCCAGAACACTGGGATCTGACTCGCTCTATGACCTGAGTGAACACGACCAAAACTGGGAGTTTAAAGGGAAGAAAGCCGGCGGGGCAACAGGTGGCTGGAGCTCTAGCATGAACCAAAAGGGGTCACCAGGTGCTTCTGCCCCCCCTCAAAAAACACTTCCAGAGCAACTGAAGGTGTTCAAAGGGGATGACCTCAGCGGCTACAAGCCCACGTCTCCGAAAAACAGGAGGATGTTGTACTCGGGCTCCACCCATAACAGCTCATCTCGGCCCTCCTTCCCAGGAAGCTTCTTCCCGCTGGAGTCCTCGCCGAGGCATCAGCGGCGAGCCCTCAACATATCTGAGCCTTTTGCTGTGTCTGTACCCCTGCGTGTGTCAGCTGTTATCAGCTCGAACAGCACGCCATGCAGGGGGCACGCCAAGGACAAAGCAGCTGCTCTGAAACCCTGCAAAGAAACCTCAGAGCAGAGCAGCAACTGTGGAAAAAGCAACACTTTCCCCCAACTGGAACCAAAGAAGCAGGAAGGAAAGGAGAAGAAAAATACAGAGGAGCTGACCTCTAGTGAGGGTGACTACATCTCTCTTTATCACATTATAAAATTGCTTGTTCAGGTCAAACATGTAATAAGACGTAATGAAAACAGGTTATTTAAAAAAATGCTTTTTCCACAGATACAAGCAAAGAAGTGGTACCAGAAGGTCAAGGAGGGATGAGTGCTTCTGAACTGGAACAGCCCTTCCTTGCAAATGCAAGAGAAGGCAAAGATGCAGCGCCATCTCCTGGGAAAGAACCGCACAAGCATCCCATAGCGATACAACTGGTAAAGTGTAGTTTGCTGTTAAAATTTAGTTAGTAGTGCTGCCACTGATGCAGATTTATCACTGTTCCATCCAATTCTCAGAAGAAACAAGGTCCAGTGAAAGTAAATGGAATTACTGGGATTTTCAGGTGAAAATAGAAGCAATATCCTTTGAATCCCAAAAAATCCCTAGTTATTCAAATTCAGGATAATTTTGGTTGTTTGTTTCAGAAATGAAGGGTGGAAAATGTTTGTTTATATTTAATCCTGTCTGTTTTGTTTATCATTTATTTTTTTCTCAGGACAAGGAAAGTTCTACTGGGAAAGAGCTGTGGTCCGACCTCCACCAGGAACTGAAGATAACTGAAACTGACCTGCTGGATGAGACTTTTAAACCAGTTTTCAGTTCCAGCACTTGTGAGGGCACAAAGTTAACAATGGATGTTAAGTCAAAGCGAAGCCGCAGCTCTCCGTCTCTGTCCTTGTTATGTAGGGAGCAGTTTTCAAATACCTCTCTGAGTGATCATTTAATCGCCACTGGATCAGACTGTGCAAAGAGACAACCCTCAGAGTCCAACATCTTATTTTCTCTTCACAAAAACTTTGATGTGATCGTTGGCGGAAGCCCAGAATATTCCCGGCCTGCTGATACGGTGGACGAGAAAGAGAAGAAAGTGCATCAAGAAACCACACCCTTAAACAAAGATGAAGCAGCTTTCGAGCAGTGCCAACTCGCTTCGAAGGAAACGCGTTTAGATAAAGTGATGATTCCTTTGACAACAGAGGATGCTCCAATAGTCGGAGGCTTCTCAGGAGCAAATGATACAGATAAGTCACAGAAGCGTGAAATCCCTCGAGAAGACAAACACATCTCCTGTCATGGAGCAAAGAGTGTGATTCCTGAGTTGGAAGTTATTCAGAGGCTTTCAGTGTGTGTGGAGGAGAGACGTCACACCTTGGAGCTTCCAAACCTTGACGATGACGAAGGATGTGGAGGAAACTCAGAGGAGCTGGACTTGGTGGAGCCCTGGGAGGATCTTAGCTCCACCAAGCAGTGGGTTACCAGTCCACTCCACTCACCTGACGTGGAGGAGTTGTTGAACCAGCAGTCGCCCTTCAGCACTCGTGGGGAAACTTTGAGCTCAGAGGAGGGAAAGATTTTATCTCAGTCGGTTGACAGTAACAAACAGTCTGCCGTTAAGAGCACTGAACGCTGCTCAGGAAACCTTCCTCAAACATCCAGCTGTAGACCTGAAACTAAATGGATGTATTTGCCGTCAGTACCCACACGGGTCAGTGTGAACAGCAATAACACAGCACAACCTCACACGGGAAAATGCAGCACTGCAAAACAGAAGAATACAGTGTCATCTCATAGGTTTTACAGACAGATGTCTTACGAGGCAGCTGCTACAGAGAAAAGAGAGGAGAATTGCTTTTCTAAGCACAGACCATATTCACTGAATTTAGACCTGGGGCCTAGATGCATCAGAGACATTTCTAATCAACAAAACCGTAATTCGTCAGAGTTTTCTTCTACTCAGAGAGGATTACTAACCTCGTCTGGGGCTGTAAACAATGGGCTGCCCTCAGAGTTGGAGCTGTTTCTGAACGATCGGCAGGCGCCTCTACGCCGAAATTCAGCTCCAGTCAGCGTGTCATCGGTGCGAACAGCCTTCATGATAAAAACATGCCAGGCCAAAGCTGTGCCGGTCATCCCTCCGAAGGTGCAGTACAGTCAGATACCTCACTCCAGACACGAGAATGATTTTGATGCATTGAAGGAACAAGAAAAGGAACATCCTAAAATGAGCACAGAGAAAAGCAACGCCGCACCTCCTCAGGTGATGTCAGATCTAAAGGAGGAGCTGGAGAATAAAGAACCTGCCCCCAAACACCAAAAACACCCAAATGTTGAGAAATCTGCTGAGTCCGTGAAGACTACATCTACTCCAGAACTGCCAGTCATAACAAGGAGACACGCTCCCAGTCTGGAAGTGTTTGTAGATTGTCCCAGACCTAACAGAGGGAACCTTTTACAAAGACCATCCTTTAGGAACAGGCAGAGACCTCAGAGTCTCATCCTGCTCAGCCCTCCTTTTCCCATCATGGACTACCCACCGTCAGGGGACGATGGCAAGCTCCTTTCATCCATCAAGAGTCTGAATGACACGTCAGCGGTGAATGTCTTTTCTAAAGAGATGGGGGAGAACTTCAGGACGTCGGAGGGGATCGCTCTTCAAAACAAAATGACTATTCCAAAAAGCGGACAGAGACTGGAAACGTCAACCAGCTGCTTCTACCAGCCACAGAGGAGGTCGATGATATTTGACAGCAGGAGCCACAGGCAGATTGAGTGACCGGCGGTGCAGTCAGTGATTGTGAGACTGAGTGTCTGTAAATAGGTGCAGTTTATAAGGAAACCTATTGTTGAAACTGAAAGGAAGGTGATACGATAACCTGTTGTAAATCACATGGTTTTGTTTGCAATGATTTAAGTGATTCTTGAGGGATGAAGTTATAGTTAAAATTCTTTCTACTTTCTACAAAAGTCATTAAGTATTTGAGAAAGATTTGGGGAAACCGTGGTGAATGTGAACGCCATTTAAGCAAATAATGATTTTTGCCAATATCCATTAATCTGCCGATTGTTTTCTTGATTAGTAGATTAATTGTTTCATGTTCATGTCAAGATACAGTATATCCAAGATATGGAAATCAAGGTCTACCCTGTCACCCACAGGATGTGGTACTACACCGTCATAGTGCATCACTGCCAGATCTTCTCAAATGATTTAACAAATTAACTGCTGCCATATGTCTCGGAGGAAACACTGCCAGACTTTATATGGCACATTCAGCAAGAGGCAGGAAACCTAATTTTTGACCTTGGACACAGCAGCTTGACAAAAACAAAGGAAGGGAAGAACAAATCTTGAACTCAACCTGCTAGCTTTTTCCAGAGCTTTCAATCAGTGGTGGAAGAAGTACTACTTAAGAAAACATGCCAATATGATAATGTAAAAATACTCCATTACAAATAAAAGTACATACATATCATCTGAAAACTTTACTGTGAAATGTTGCCTGTGACTGGTATAATAATGGTAGAGTAAATCTACTCAGTTACTTTCTGCAACTGGTTTCAACAATATCTCACATTTTCTTTCTCAGTGGACGGAGGTTGCTCATTTGTCAAGTTCCATTCCCTGAGGAAGACTGACATGCAGTTTAAATTTCCAGAAAAAAAGAGAGAATAGAAATGTGAGCTTTAAGGTTTAAATTTAGGCTATAAATTCATCCTAAAAATGTGTTCATAAAGATTTGTTGTTTAAACATGCACCTTTCTCCTTCTTGTTTTGTATCATTTTATGTTGCTCTTATCGACAGCCAAAGTTTATACTGTATTTGATTTCAACCTCTTCACATGAAAATTCACATCTGAATCTTTAGATATATCAGAGGCTTGAATTTATCCCTGAACTTTGAGGACTCCAAACAGTTTAACTGTTAAACAGTTTAACAGCCATGCATTTGATCATGCAGATGAAGATGTGTTTATTTATCCCAATTACTAAAGTAAACTTGATACCTATGATGCATTATACTGTATGTAGCTGTTGGCTCTGTGATAAGCTGATGTCAGTGTATTTTTTATATATACATTACATATTTAAAAGAAAATTCCTTTTTCTGATTTAAATATATCAGAAGTTTAATTAATAGTATTTACCCACAGAAGGACTTTAATGTGTATCTTTATTTTCTGTAATTACTTTGTATTTTATGGCAGTTTGTGGTTGTTGCTGTTTGGTTTTTGACAGGAATGATCAACCGGCATTGTAGAAAAGAGAGAAAGAAACAATGTTGTCAAAGGAGCTGCTCATGTAGAGGCTGACTTTGTGCACACTGACTGTTCTCAATGTGTCTGGACCTTGATGGTGCTTTGAGTCAAAGTCAGACAATGGCATCTACAGGTTTGTGTCCTTTCTTTATAATTACCTTTTGTGTTATTTTTTTGGGTGAGCACCCATGTGCGTAACATCTGTCTGGACGTTAAAGGAGGTTACAGTATTTTTTTAAAGATGATTTGGATGTTGCTGAAGTTGCAGTGTGTTTTATGCTGTAGTTTGGATGGATCGGATGAATGATTACACTGTTAAACAAAAAAAAAAAATGTTTGGATGTTAATGGAGATTTCCATGTTTGTTTGTTTTTTAATCTGTTTTGTAACTTTTGTACACTTGTCTATAGTGAAATTGATTGTGTGTTCTGGGGAAAAACACAAATTGAGAATTGTGAGACAAGCGTTTTGCCTCAATTGTCTGATGATGGTAATGTACATAAGACACTTGAGTTTTGTTACAACAAAAAGTTATGAGAATAAAAAGTTATGGAATTCGATGGTTCTTTGAACGTGTCACTTTCATGAAAACACGTAATGCCAAACTGTTTTTGGACTGCTCGGTGTATTTGTGCGGATTTCTGTGAATATCTGGCGTCATCAGTTAATTTTCGTCATATGGACATAAAATCACACAAGTTATGCATATTCGAAGATGCTGTCAAGGTAGCATAGTCATGGCGTGAGTGTCTGTCTGTTGGTTAGTCCAACTGTTGATAACTGTCATTCAGCTGAGGTATTTGAGATACTTGATGAATATATTTATCTATTTATCTAATATATTTATTCCTCAGAGCACAGAGAATTTCAAAACACTCGTACAATCCTTCAGAAAGCAGTTCACCTAGGGTCTAGATAAAAGAGGCTATGGAGCTGCTGTGTGAATAAGGAGCATTCAAGGGGCCCCCTGAGAGGGATGGGGCCCTCTGGAAATCAGATGTGATCCTGCACCCAGTTGCATTTTGTTGCGTTTGGGAACTAAAGAAGCATGCCTGCTTTTTTTTTTAAACTCGCTTGCTTAACACTCGCTTGGGATAAGTTGCTATACAAAATGAATTCTCTACGCTAATTTTTAATAAAACAGTTTTTGAGTTTTTTTTAAAAAAAAAATCAAAATTCTGGTTGTGCGGTTTCATGTTGATCAGCTTACTCTTTGCCACCAGATGACGCTCCTGCTCCACACGGCGGGACCTGAGCCAGCCACTAAACTGTGGGATAAACAGAGAGACCTGCTGAAAACAGTCTGAGCATTCAGGTACACGAAGTACTCCAACGACTCTACATATACTGTGGCCGAGAGGTCACAGTAAACACGTGTTTATCTGTAGACCAAAAAAACCACCAAACGTGTTTACGTGCGTGTAGGTGTGGGCCGTGCACGCGGACTGCGTGCGCGTGGCTCCCCTTCACCCAAACACTTGCCTCGTTATTATCGTCTGTTTCAACTAATTACATTAAACTGCATGTTTCCATATTTCTAAACCACAATCAAGTCCATTCAGCGCCACGGAGCAGAGTAATTCAGCTTTAGGTCTGTAAATCAAACGGCTGCTGTTTCCTACAGCACAGAGGAGGCTGCTCAACAGCACAGTAACTACGCTACGTACAGGGATCACAGGTCATGACGCACAACAAGTAATTAGATTAAATCATACGTAGAATAGATATGGTTCAAGAAATCACTCAATATGTACCTTTAATTTACATTACGTATAATTACTTTTTGAAATGAAATCAAAATTATTATTATTATTTTTTAATTTACCTGGACGTTAAAATGTAAGAGATCACCGTCTGCTTTGCTGCTTCCAACATATGTGTCAGTAACCAGGTATAGGTTCTCTTGGCCCCAGTTTTCCACTCTCAGGTGAGCCCTGTTCACATGTGGACTGGCTGCAGGTGACAGTCGTCAGACGGTGGTAGAAAAAGCTCCACTGCAATTTCAACCAAACGTCACGTTGAATATTTGGAGAGAATATAAATAAATAAATAAATAAATAAATAAATAAATAAACGCCATTCAGAAGCATTCGTTTTTTTAGACGAGCGTTGGCGCTTGCAAAGGTCACTTCCATGTCTGCGCAGTTCATTATTTCTCGACCTTTGACACTGCTTGTGTATGGGCCTAGAATTAAAAAGGCGTATTTTCTCTCTCAGCACACTGAGAAAAAAAAGGCAAGCAGAGCACGGTGCGCGCGTTGAATATTCAGTTTAGAGGAGGGGGGCTGAGGAAAAGTGAAGCTGCGTGCCAGTCCTTCATCTTACATTACTGATTAGCTGTTAAACAGATTATATACAGCTGAATGGGTTCAAATGTTGCAGCAGAAAACAGTCGCAGTTCAAGGCAATGACGAGCGGTTTCCTTCCCTGCCACTTGAGCTGGCTGAACACGCTTTGTCTGCACTAACAGTTCCATAATGAGACATGTTGCTTTTCCATTTTTCCCCCCCACTTTAAACACAGTCATGAAAGGAAAACAAAAAAACAGTTACTGAAAGTTTTTCCAGTTCATCATGCAGGTCGAGTTGTTGGGTGAAACTGTACCAAATATATATATATATATATATAAGAAAACACCTGTTTATAAAGAATGTGGATATAATATTTGGCTACCTTTCCGATGTTGATGCAAAATTAAAACTTTGCCATTTTCACACAAACATGCTCAGATTTCTATATTCACATCACTAAACCATTTCTTTCCAACAGACTATTTATTGGAGAAAATAAAACAGCTACACGTAAAATAAACACGGCTCCACAAATCCTGAAGTCACGAAGTGTGAAGTTAAAAGTGCATTAAACCACTAAATGCTTATTAAGAAACATCCTCTTGAAAACTGAAAATAGTTTGCCCTTCTTCAACTACAGCCCAGTACTCTGCATGAACAGGCGACGCTGGAAGCCTGGAGCTGCAGGAACTTGTCCTTTAAAGATTAGAAAACAAACACTTTATAAACGTTATAAAGTGTTTAAAAGTTTGTAAACTATTTTGTTAAAGTTGGTAGGTTAATGTGTTAGGTTTACTACACACATTTACTAAGCGGGACGAGTTTAACGTAGTTAAATGTGCAGTGCCACAGCAAGCCACGCGGGTCCAAAAGAGCTCTCATTGAGAAGCCACGTGTCCGTTTCCAAAGCCTCTCCAACTTAACCACCTCCTTTGTACGACTAACCCACATCGGCAGCGTCCCTCCACATAAAGGGATTTGCAATTTCAAGATATTTCAGCTTAAATGTTTTTGACAGTTCCCTCGCTTTTACCTCGGCTTGGTTATTTTAACTGTGCCAAATGGGTCACCTTGGGTTGCTGTCTGCGCGCAAAGGGCTTTTGCGCGCATTCAGTCTGAATTTTTTCCAACTTTCCTTGACGGGGAAACCAGCTGCTGGTCGTGAAAAGACGGCTTATTAATTGTCCTTTGTCATGCAGAATTGCTTGATTTCTAAAGAAACGTACAAAGGCTCTTTTTCAGGATTCAAGTATTTTGTTTCGTGCGTATTTTCAAACCATCGAATCAGCTGCAGCGCCGCGCCGTCTACCAGACTCTCAGGTACTGACTGCCTGCTCCCTTTGTCCCCTTTTAATGCTGTTGTAAATCGTGCAGACTGATTTGTTACAAGCTGTTCTTTTAATCTGATAGATAAGAGACATGTCAAAGAAAAGCCGTAAATAAAAAATTAGCCAGAATAAAGACAAGGGCGAGTCTGCTAGATGGGCGCCTGTTGACTCAAGCGGCTCTCCAGCGTCAGGGGAGCCCTCTCCTCAGCTCCGTCAAGGTTACGTCCACAATTCCCTTTTCTTCTTTTTAAAAAGACACCGTAGTCCTTTTTGCTTCAATGAATTGATCGGCACAAAATTAAGAATAAATAAATTGAGCATTTGGAGCACCGAGCGTATAAGCTCCCCCAGGGCGCATACCCCCGGGCTATTGAATGGATAAAGGGCGCTTTGCAGAGGACGTTGTGAGCAAAATGGGGCTCTATGGTGCAATTAACAAAATAGTCTAATCCCATATCTTAACAAATGCAAATATTAGAGTTTTGTTAAAATAGTTAAGTGAACAATTAAATGAAAGTTTACAAGTAAAACTTCACGTCCAAAAAAGGCACAGTGATGCAGATAACGTGCTGTACGCAATTTAAGAACAGTTTTTACTCCCTTTAAAAAAGCCTAGAGATACGTTTCAAAGAAGGGAAATATCATTTAAAGCCTATTCAACATCATAAATATAATTTTGAGAACCAAAGCTTCAGTCAGAGAGCAGCTGTAGCGGTGCGTAAAATAGGCGAAGAAAACTGGAACTCTTTGCTAAGCTCATGGCTCGATGTTTTTGGAGATGTTTTAGTAATCATATGACATATTTTAACTACAGTACAAATATAAATCTACATTCTTTTTAGACTAATTTTAACCAGAAGAGCCTACAGGGAAAAAATGCCTAAAACTTCAAATCTATATTTGAAAAAGCTGCGTGTTGTTTGACTTGGCACACTATTTAATTTTGTGGTTTAAAATATTTACCTTAAAAATATATTTGCAAATTGATAATTGTGTTTTTTTTTTTTATTAAACTAATATTAGCTGAGTTGGAGAGGCTTGGATTACGTCTAAAACACACCTGGAACTAATAAATCCGACCATAAACTTGAACACACTGGTGCGTTAACAACATGAACAATATGGGGTCATGGACACCAAACTGTGTCTTTTCCTCATTTGTTTTCATATTAGATCGATATCTTACCATATGCAAACTCCTGATGCACCATTATGCACCCACAGTGATTATTAACCCAGTCACACGAGACGGATCATTTCAGCTTGGGATGGAACTTGAAAAGAGCTCCAAAGGGCCAGGCAGTGATATCTGGACTGAGTGTTCCCCTGGGAAAGCACATAAGAGAACCCAATAACAACATCTTTATCCCCTGATAAAGATAAAGATTACTGAGCATTTGATTGACTCCTTCAGCTCATATGGCCCTAATGTGCTCCTTAGATGCACAAGCAAATTTTTGTTTTGTCTGTAGTGTGCAGCGCAGGCTGGGAATCTTCCCAAATATGTTTGGCTCCTTAAGCAAAAATTATGAATCTTGTCAGTCACTTTTTCATCTTCAATCTTTTTCTCGTGGCCAGAATAACAATCATCCCTTGTGCACAGCAGCTTTACCCCTCGTATATATATCAAGAAACTGAACTAAATCTTATGTCTGAATTAATGCATTCACAATCTACACACGTTGCCACATGCAGCGCAGCCAGGGACAGTTAAAATGTGTAGAGATGTAATTCATGTTCATGTCCAAAGTACCAATGTTAACCTGTGTTTACGTGCGCCAAAGTGCGCACTCAGCGTGCGCAAAAACCCAAATATTTAACTCACACGACAACGTTGTCTACCGCTCAGAAATATTTTTATTTAAGTATTAACATTTTTAAATAAATAAATATTTTTCAATTACACTGAAGATATAATTTCAGAGTGATCTCAGCAATGTGACGGTGAGGGAATATCTCTCCAGCTTTCCATATTTTAAGTCACAGTTCCATCCACATAGAAGGAATCTAACCAGTATTCACCATGTATACAAAATTCTGTCTTCCCCCAAAAATACTAATAAACAATGCTATTGTTTTTGTTTTGTTTTTTGTTCGTTTGTTTGTTTTTTTTGTAACTTGGGTTTTGTCAGTACAAATATGCCTACGATATTCATCGCATTGGCAACAACAAATGGACCGTTTTCAGAAAAAAACTACATACAAAACGTACAACATGTATACAGCTATACAATAATTCAGAGCAATTCCCTGATTAAATATTCTCTGTCTATGTACAGACGTCTGAACACAAGCGGAACAGTCTCTTTTTCTTTTTGGCTGTATTCAAAATCATGAGGACCAAAATCTTTCAGAGGGGAGGCAAGGAGGGGTGGAGGGAGTTCAGGGGGAGACGGACAGGTCCACATCTTCCTTTTCGGACGAGGATGGAGATATGGGAATGTCATCCTCCTCTTCCTCCGAGCATCTCGCCGTTGACAGGGACGAGCATTTGCAGTTATGTGATCCAGTCCTTTGGCCGCTGCTCTTGCCTTCCTTTTTGTGCTTCACTCTGCGGTTCTGGAACCAGATTTTCACCTGTTTCTCCGACAAGTTCAGGTATGTGGCGATCTCGATGCGCCTCAGTCTGGACAGGTACATGTTGGAGGTGAACTCGCGCTCCAGCTCCAAAAGTTGCGTGCTTGTGAAGGCGGTGCGCATGCGCTTACTGCTCTGAAGTTTGCCGTTGCTGTTTTCTGTCGAAAATAGAGAAATTGTCAGTCACGGTGATTTTTATGAAGACGCGTCAAAAGTGGTTGCGTCCACTTTATCAAAAGTTAAATCAGTTTCTACTCACCGATGGAGATGCAGTGGAACTGCCGCGGGTCTGGGACTGAGTACGCAGCTTGGTAAATCCCCGGTCCGTGGCTGAGGTTGACGCTGTTGGATGATGAGTGTTGCCTCGACAGAGCTGAGTGGCAGTACTGTGAGCTGAAGGGAGGAAATGATGCCTTGAGGAGCGGCAGCGTCGGTGGAGACGGATGGAGCTGGGACGCGGCCATGCACAGCGGGCAGAAGCACAGCAGCCCTGCTTTCCTGGAGTGGCAGGACGCCGGCAGCCCGTGCGGATGGTGCGGCGAGTGCACGGCGTACGGGAATAAAGGTGGGTTGTTCTCGCTTCCTTTGTCGTTGGCCTCCCTTAAAATCAAGGAATCCACGAGAAAAGACCTCGGCATGTTTGCAAACTTGTTGCTCAGTGTGGTTTCAGTGAAAGCCGGCGCGTCGTGTTGTCAGCCTGCTCTCCTCGGGACTGTGGACAGCGAAGTGGTGCTGAAGGCGCACCGCCGCTCCTTAAATAGCCGACGTGGACTCGGTTCGGCCATGTGACGGTTACGCTGTAAGCGGCCAAGAGCTCTCAATAGGGTTTTGTGCCTTTCTCTCGGCATTCCCACTGCACGCTTCCCCATTATTTCACTTGTTAACTAAATGAACTGCATAATGTAGTCTATTCTTGTCAGCCCCACCCACGCCGCAAGAGGCGGCACTGCCCATTCTCCCTTTTATCATCACTCTCATTTTATCATGGAGCAGAGCTTAAATTCGCGAGAGAAAACGTTCCTGTCACGTTCGGAAAGCCAGTTCTGTGCATTCAAGTTTTGTTTTAGACATTAAGCAGCCTCTGTGCGTGTAGAAGTTCTAGTCTGTGTAGCCGAGGCCGAGGGGGGGGGGGGGGGGGGGGGCGAAACACTCGTGGAAACTTTCAGAAAAACGCCAAACCTTTCCTTTCCCTTTCCCCCATTTTCCCCCCAACAGGTAAATTAGAATC
>JBBMJY010000004.1:9822315-9846561 GCA_037833715.1 Toxotes lorentzi
CCCCCCCCCCCCCCCCCCCCCCCCCCCCCCCCCCCCCCCCCCCCCCCCCCCCCCCCCCCCCCCCCCCCCAAACACTCAAAAAACTCCTCATGTAACTATTACTTATTCATTTTCTGCTCAGCAGCTCATGATTACCTCCTTCTCAGTGTGTTTCTCTAAACAACAGGATGAGGATGTGCTTGAGGAATAAGTCTTAAAGGAAGCAAAGGACTAAAACCAGTGTGAATCCTTAAAGTTTATGGTTTTCTCATTAATGACCTCCTGCGGTTTGGCCCATTTCCTCTCCATTCATCTCACATTAGCCTCTTCTCAGGAGTCACCATTGTTTTGGGATTGTTTTCATTCTAACTGTCAGCACAAACGTCTTGGTATTTTGACAGTTTTTAAAACTAAACCGGTGTTGTGTCTTCCTGTCCGCTTTTCAGCTACGTGATTCAGACAAATCTGAGGGTACATTTTTAATGAAAAAGAAAATAACTGAAATAATAATGTCTGACATTTTACTTTTGAATGTTGAAAGAGGCTACTAATTAACCCATACTCACTTTTTAAAGGATTGACTGGAGTGCGTTTCCTGGGTAAGAGCAGCACTCTCAGGGCAATGAATGAGAAATTTAGGGACATTTGCATGAGTAAGACCAGACCCCCTGTATGATTTTCATAACTCAATATCCCCTTTTCTTCTCAAATTTCTATTGCAGGCATTGTGATTAGGAGTCAGCCTTTGTTTGATTCCCCCCCCCCCACACTTTGTGGTTGTTGCATTTTACTTACCCCTCCCTCCTCAGTCTAATGACCTCTGCAACGGCTTTTTACTCCATCTCAAATCGGGGAATATATGGCTCGGTCTCAACTTTCTCTCAAGAGTTATGACGTAAGCAGTGAGAAAAAGAGGTTTAGGCCAATTCAGTGTCTATAAATGACCATATATGTGAGAGTCAGTGTGATGACGGGTCACTGCCCATCTCACAGGGTCCCCCAGTTTTCTGCAGATGCGCTTTATTGAGGAGGCGACACGCGGCGAGACGCTGCTGGGAGGTAGTTACTATTTCTCCATTACCATAGAAACTAACACACTAGCTTTCAGCTGGTCTAGGCCAGGGCTCCACTGACACCAACTTTCACACTCCTCTAAGTCCTGACAAAACCCCAAATGGATCTCAGCACTCTGAATAATACCCATTTGTACACAGCTCACTTACAAAGTGAGCTGCCAGCAAAATGCTATGACAGCCCATCTGCACACATGACACCAAATAAAAATAAAGAGGCCTCCTTTCTGGGACACTTTTTGTAATGAACACAAGATGGGAAAACACTACAGCGGTTTACATACTATGATGGGAAAGGCAGGCAACAGGTTAGTGCAGTAATACTCCTGTGTTTATGTAATGTCAACCTAAATGGAAAAAGTTTGACATTTTGGGAATTTTTTTTGTTTGTTTGTTTGTTTCTTGGCATAAACACTGGATACCAGAGGAAACAGTTAGCCCGGCTCTGTCCAAAAGTAACAAAACCCACCAACCAGCACCACCTCTGCAGCTCACTACTTAGCAGGTTATTGTACAAAAACTGAAGTGTAAAAACAAGTTGTGGCTTTATGGGCAGGTTATGTGCCTTACGGACAAAATCTACTGTACATTCATGGCTATCAGTGGGAGAAAAGTGCACATTGCATTTCTTTCTCTGGTAGTCTGATTCCTCACGTCCTACTTTCTACCCACTGGTACAAAGTGTGTTTTTGCAGCTACACAACTATGTGACTTTAATGACAGAAGATGCTTTTTTTTTTTTGCAGTCATTAATATATGATGTAGATATTACATCTGTGGTATCTGGTAAGCATAACAATGGGGTGTTGTGGAAGATACAGGTACAGGTATGTGAGTGAAGCAGTCATGTAAAAACTACAGTAGTTTACCTATTATGATGCAGCAACAGGTTAGCAATATTTAGTCAATGTTTATCTTGTCTGATGGAGAAAACAGTGTAGGTTTAATTTGTTTTTCTCATCAAGTCTGAGTCCTTGTTTACATCCTCTCCAGTTGTGAGAACTCTTTCTGCAGCTGCTCAACTATCAATGCCAGAAAGTTTAATTTTTTTTTTTTAAAGTCCACCCTTAATGTATGATGTATATATTACATGGTATGAGTAATAATTGGGCATTGTGGAAGGTACAAGGTCAGAGTTCACAATTGATCCCCTCACCCCTGGCAGGTGCAGCTCACAGGAGTGAGAGGAGGCGGCCCCTCATCTCTCCCACCTCTTCACGCTGCTCAGCGAGAGAAAGGGAGGAGTGTAAATGAGTGCTCTCCAGAAAAGCCATCACCTGCTCCCTCCACCCTAAAATCCCCACTAACTCTGGCAGACAGAGATATCCTACAACCCCAGCTCAAATTTCTCCAACTCCGATTAATGAGAGAGACAGAGAGAGACGGACAGAGGGAGGGAGGGAAAGGGAGGGAGGAAGGGAAAGGGAGTTAAAAAATTTTAACTATTAGCATCCATGCCGTGATTTTGTTTTTCATCTGTTTTGTTGTTTTGAGAGTATGAACGCATTCATTGGGAGCAAAATGTACATTTGTCATGCCTATAGAGGGAACTGAATTGGACTGGAAGGGGCATTGAGTTTGTGCGCACAGAGAGCCCAAGGGTGAGGTTGTGTATTGATGGGTGCCCCTCCCAGCTTCTCCCAGATTCCCCCTCTATTGTGACTTTGAGTGAATGTATCCTCTTGCTATGGGCACTGGAATGTGTCTTCTCAACTCGTGTGATGGATGGGGCCTTGTTTTGCACTCCTCCGCCCCTCCCTCTGAATCCCTCTTTCTCTCCCTCAGCCTTTGACTCTTTCATCACATCCTTTTATTCGGCACCAATAAAAGTCAGTGATTCTTCATCAGCCGTTGTGCAGATCTGAGGGCTGCTGTTATTTTTCATCAGGAGTGTGTCACACATCACCATTCAGCCCCTCCGTCACACAAATTCAGACACTGGCACAGAAGCAGAAGCAGGTGGAGATACACCATCAATGAATTATTCAAATGAGACACTGGGCATATCCTTAAATTTAATTTAAATACTTGGTTAATGTTGTTTAGTGGGTCTCTATTGCCATTTATGCACAAGGGTGATATATTGTTTTAGCCCGAATGTGTTATAATTGTAGTAGTAGCAAACAAAATACTCATACTAATATTAATACTATGAATTCAAATAATTATTATATTTCAAAGAATTAAAACATAAACCGAAAAATTACACAAAAGTTTTGGAAAAATTATTATTAAGGGCATAAAATTTCAGAATTAAATCAAATCAAGTCATATAAAACAGTGAATCACACATGCTCTTTGCTCCGTGTGTGTGTGTGTGTGTGTGTGTGTGTGTGTGTGTGTGCGTGTGTGTGTGTGTGTGTGCGTGTGTGTGTGTGTGTGTGTGTGTGTGTGTGTCATCATGGCAAAATGTGGTTCTGGACAGATTTTGTAGCTGCAGCAGTGTCACAACTGTACAAAAAGCAGTGACAAAACTCCACAGGTGTGTAGTTGAGATCAACATGAAGGCTCGAATATTCACGTATGGGTGTGGCCTAATCAAAGCAAGGGTGGCAGAAGGAAGGAGGTAGGAAGTAGGGAACGGGCCACTCTCTCCCCACTTTACACTCCTGGCCTACATTCCTTTTAGTTGTGGATCATTGTATCTCAGTTTCGATCAGTCTTATAATATTAGGTAAAACTACAGACCATCGTGCGATGGGATCACAGCAGCTGTGACACCAAATTGGTCTGTAGGGTGCAGTGGAACACACAACATGAGAGAAGTGAGTTTGGCAAAGCAGATTTCCTCACCTCGATAGAGTCACAACTGTACTCAGTACTCATGAATACTGAGTACCCGAATGTAGAAATGTAGCTGTGACTACTGAGTATTCAACATGCTGATGTGTGTGGTGGCTGGTGTGATCCCATCACAAGATGGTCTCTATTTGGGGTATATTATCAATGTGAACATAATTTTTTAAAGTTGTCCCCACGTTATCTGCATGGGTCACATGAATGAGACTGCACAGTGCAATAAAACAAGTCAGAACAATGACCTAAAAAGGAAAAGCCAGCTAACAAAGTTGCTTTAGACAGTCCGCAAATGATTTTATAATCTGCTTAACATTGCACATGATGAACACCTAAAAGTTATATGCAGGTTTATTGCATTACAACCCAGTGAAGCCCTTCCTGTTTTATAATGACAAATTCACTCACCAGTCACCTTTAAAGTTGAAAGTACGAAATATAATTAAAAAACAAGTATTCAATATGTCATAGTGAATCTTAAACATGTATTTTGTATCCCCTATTCTTATTATTTTCCTCTTTTTTCCTGTTTGCATTGTAACATCCTAAGATACTTCACACTCAGACATCATTTCCCATCAGCAGCCTTGTGAAAAGCAAGAGTGTCTCTATTTAAAAAGTATTATTCAACAGAGTGTTACATAAAAAGCTCCAAGCAGGAGTCAGGCCTCGCAAATGAATCATCAGCTCAGTCATCATGTCAAACAACGATCCTCTGGCACTTACAGCACTTTATGACATTTTCCACAATCCAAAAAGACTCATACACACCTAAATACAGACAGGAGTATCACTTAGATGAATATTAACATATTTTACTTTCAGCGTTAGTGTATGGACACAGAAATGTCAACAGTAACACGGTAATTGTAAGCACACCCATTGCAGTTATAGTAAAAGAAAATGTATCAGGTATAGATTCAGTTAATGCACAATGATCACGATTATGCTTTTACTTCAAAAGCAGGTCAAAGGATGAAAAAATAATTGAGCGTTAAATAATGTACACGTCACAACATATTAAAGATCACATACAAATGTATCCTGTTACTGAAATTGAGAAAATACAAAGATAATATGAGTATTCTGGAATAACTTGTCATTTAGTTGAAACATGATACTGGAATTATTGGATTTGTCATTTACCTAACCAGTTAGGTTTAACAACACTAGCTAAAATAGTTTTTTTTAATAGTCAATTATTTGTTTTTCCATAAGGAACAAAAATGCATCCAGCCAGCTGTTTGGCTCTGAGAGGTAAGTTGCTGCATAAAACGCTGCCATCTACTTTTGTCTAAATAGGCTGGTGACACCTGCCAGCACCACTCCAGCGGATGCCATGGAAAACGTTACTGCACTGACTTATCAGTTTATTAGGCACACCTGAATCAACATTGTGCGTATTAGCAAAGTCAGTGGTGTTGAATGGCATATCTAAAGTTTTGTCCACCATTTACAGGTCATCGTTATAAACATTTCTCGTGCAGTCCAAAAAATTATGATGAAGACATCACCTGAAGTCCAACTAGGATTTATCCAAATCTGTGTCATTTCAACCTGAACTATGAAGAAATGAATGCGACTGGATGATTGTTGATGATGATGATGATGAAGGAGAAAGAAAGTAGTGCATTATTTAAAGTATAAAGTCTTTTCAATAATCATTTATAGAAGGTACAGTCAGTAGTACAGTGTTTGTTGGTATGTTGGGATAAAAAGCAGCAACACACCTCCAGGTGAAATAAAACTGGGCCTGGCAGCAGAGCTGCACTGAAGTGGTCAACAAATCTAGTTCTAACTTTTTGCATGTTTTGCATGTAAAAAAAAAAAAAAAAAAGTCACAGCACTGCAGGTGCACAACACACACACACACACACAAGTGTGAAAGCATTGTTCAAGACAAGATAAGGAAATATTGTTTGGTGTCAGGGGTGAAGGGGTAAAATTTGGGTCTTGGTCTTTACATGTAGAAGAATCAGATAGACGTAGCCCACAACTGCAACCACAGGTTGCCTTCGATGGTCATAAACCACTTCCACATGAAGCCCAGAGACATGCTAGTTTTTTTTTTTTTTTACTGCAGGACTATGGAGACGTGAACTGAAACTCACATCGTCTTAATGGTTAATTAAAATTGACCAAAGATGAAACCGTTTTTAATATTTACACTGAAAAGGAGACTGGAATTTGAAATGACTTTGCAGCAAGAGAGCGCTGCCACTGGATCCTGTCTTTGAACTGACCTCACATGCCCAAAACAAATAAGACTCCTTGGATGCGTCAGTATGATCATCATGGTCAGAACAAGAGAAAAGCATGTATATTGGTTCAAAAAATAATTTCTAAACACATTTTATAATTTTGCCAGCTTCCATATAAGACAATTAATAAAGGTCGAGTCAGTCACTTTCTGGCAGCATTAGTTGGCACATAAGAGTTTGACCTATAGATGTTTCTCATCCGACGGAAACACCACATGGATATTCTTTCTCAAGGCACCAGAATTTGGCATCAAACCTATAGGGAATATTCGGGTTATACATTTATTCTTGAAAGGGAATCAGAAAGTTAAAGAATTTTGCTTGAAGCATTTAATTTATTTTAATTAAAACAATGAATAGTGAAATCTAGTTTATCAGATCACTATTCACTCATTTACTGTATTTTATTATTTTGCGTTTGAGCCCTGTACACTGATCATGAAGTGTTTGGTTTGCCAAAAAAAAAAAAAAAGATGACAAAATAATTTTTTTAATGTGATATTTTTCTTCTGGATATTTACATAAATTGTTGAACTCTTAAGTATTTTATCAGTATACCATCACATTTATTTTGTGAATATGTTGAGTGTCAATTTCAAATTCAAAACAGTCCAAAAGAGTTATAGATTTCTTGCTCCATTTTCTAATAAGAAAGCATGGCACACTTACTGTACACTGAAGTCTTTCAATAATAAGACTTTCAATAATATGTCATTTCATTTTTACCAGCGCCCTCTGCAGGCTGTTAAAATCACCAGTGAAGGGAGACTTCCAGGTACACTGAGCAGGGTCACCTATAAATTTGAAAGAATTTCAATTTAATTTCCTAACTACTTATGTGGTATTCATTAAAGGTTTTCTAAGAAATTACATTTAAGATTTGAAATTTTGTCCGGTGATGTAAACTATGAAAGATCAGTGGAGGAATTAGTTAACGAGTCAGACTGAGCATTTTTTGTAGAGATGATTTTGGCCAAAGTAAAATTTATTTAAATTAGTTCAACTGTAATAAATGGATTCTGAAAAAAAAAGACATTAGAGCTCTCTAATACCAAAATTCATACTCTCATTTTGATGAAATTCTCAGACTCATGAGACCAATCCCAGAATTTAAATTTTCCTCTTCTGCAAATTTCCATCACTAATAAACCAACTGCTATGGTGTATCATTTTATATCCTTAGAATAAAGTTGGTACATTTTCATCCTGGTGTCAACAGGAGCTAAATTACAGCTCGGCATTTTAACCTGTTTGTTTTGGACATGTCTCTTCTGTTAGTAGAAAGCACACAGCAGTATTTAATTCTGGACAATGAGCTCACATCAGTTTTGTGTTCATTCTCTTCTTCGTCCTCCCTTCACAACACTGTGCTGACTGTCGGAGGTGTGATGGAGGAACGGGAAGAGAAATTGCTCATGTTGCCGTCTCTATTTCAGCCACGGAGGACACTTACTTTGTGCACAACTTCAGGATATTTGGAGCTGTTTTGTCCCAGTGATGCTGGAGGGTCAGATCCAGGCAGGGAACTGACTTAATATCGCCTCCAGCTGCCTCTGGTCCCTTCAGCTGTAACAGGAGTCCCACTCCTCGAACTTTAAACTCTTTTCTTTACTGTTTTATTTACATTTTAGTAACATTCTGGGAAAAACTACCACATCCTATTTTCCATCTGTCTGATTCTCATCGTAAAACAGGACATATACATATGATTTAATCCACTTCCATTTTTATATCTTTCTTCCTTCAACAGCTTTTTGATTCTTTACCTGTTCTTACATTTATGACAATTTTTATGATCATGCATTTTACCCATTTGAATTATGTACCCCATTTGTTTTCCTACAATAAAAATAAAGATAAAGAAAAAATTTAAATGTAAATAAAAATACAATGACTGTGGCAGTCATTTAATAGTTGTTACAATATGACTTAATCATACTCTAAATAGCCCTGAACTTATGGATAGTTAATTCTTGGTCTGCTTTTCATTGTTTTCAGTGACTGTAATTTTTCAGTCACATATTCAGAAAAAAAATGAATCATCACGAAACATAAATTTTTGGGGACTGATTTAAATAATTGGCTTTTTTTTCATAAATTAATCTTCTTATGATCAATATTATGAACTAAATGTTTTACCTTCAAAGATCTTCCATTTTGTCTCCACACGGCTTCATTTAAATTCATATTGTGAAGTATTTATTTGAAAAACATAAAAACTAATCTAGTCTAATTTTTCAAAAAATTAAATATTAAAGAATTAAACAAAAACTATCTGAATATCGTCTGGATGCAATCAGCAACAGTTAAGGGAATATTAATATGTGAAAAGTAACTCAGTGTATCTGGGATTACTCAGGTTTGCAAAGAAAATATAAACTCTAACATTAAGCTCCAATCTGCATTGATGAATTACATCATATGATCCCTCTGTTCACAATTACAGTAGTGTTAAATGAAACCGAGAAGCTAATTTTTCACAGATTATTTTACGTTTGTCATTTAAAGCAAGAATTGTCAGAGAATCACTGACTGAATGTAACCCTGTTCTGACAAACTGAATTGATATTTCAGGTTTAACAGACACTTCAGTTGTTTAGGAGGAGGATTGATGGCAGGCATATCTTACAGATGTTTTAAATGATGTGCATGTGTGTATACGTGTGTGCGCGTGTGTGTACGAGGCAAAAGTCTAAATGTGCAGTCCTGGTAACCTCTTGAAGCACAGAAAAATGGCAGAGGCATTAAAAACATAAAAGGGAAAAAGGGCAGTAATGAATTTAGAGGAAAATGGACATTAATGGTATTAGCATTACTCATGTTCCATATAACAAATTATTGGAAATTTGACAAGCACACCAAATTATCTCCTCATGCCTGACGGGAGTGTGGTGAAGTCCTCTCTACCTGCTGAGGAAAGACAATTTCTGCTCATTTTACTATTTTTAACAATAGAACCAACCCATTAAGACAAATTAATGTCATTATCAAGTCTCTATGAAAATGACAAATACCACCGTTTCGAGCAGCTTTAGAGGCTATTGACAATAATGAAATTCGCTGTACAGGTACTGAAAAGAAACACTCCAAGTAATTATTTTCTAGTAGCTTGTTTGTCTGCCATCCGTTCATTTGCTTTCAGCTCAATTATCTGACTCTGTGAGCATGTGGAGGCGCATAGTGCTCTGCGGCCCACAGAGCGAGGGCCCTAATTGGGCAATTACCGTTCTGTTTCGGGGCTTTTAGCTCCAGTGGAGAGTGGAGGGAGACCGCGGTGTGTAAAACCATGAGGACCTTACATGCACAAAACCGCACATATACACTGTTTAAACAAAAACAAAACCCCACATCCTCTATACACATAACACAGACCTATATGGTGCAGCTTTAGTGCAGCTCGTGCAACAAACACTATAAACATTAAAAAAAAAAAAAAAAAAAAAAAGTGAGAGCTACAGGCCAGCATGCAGTTATTTCAGTGACACATAATGCAGGTGCAACACTGAATTATGTGTATTGTAACTTTTGAAACATGTGATTATGTCATTGCAGACTGACCAATCTCATGTACATATGCATTCTTCCAGGTTTCCCTTTAAACACCATCTCATCACAGTAACCACCTGCTATAAATAGCTGAGAGTGCTGCAGAGGTTTGGGGGGAGGTGGGCTGAGGTAGCAGGGCTGCAGATGGTGTACAGTGACTACAGGGTCAACAGTAGGTACCACTTAAAAGTGTTGTGCATCATCAGAAAGCTGGAAACTACAAGATGCATTTCAGAGCTTAACAATCAGGTTGCAGCAATGCTTTTGCTGTTCGCTGTCATTTCAACTGGAGGTAAAAAGTCAAGGATGCGTGTGATGGATTCCTCTGTCACCATGTCAGCCCTACACAACTTTATGGACACTATGGAAAACACATGGGAGAAATAAATTAAAGGAAAAACCAGAATAAATGAGCAGAGAAACAAAATGAACAGGTACTTCCATACGTTTCAGGGTATGAGGGGTAAGTAAATGGTTTGATGAATGTGAAAATGATGTGACTCATGTGCTGTGGGCTTCACAGACAGCACATCTTAACCCAACTGAACAACTATTGTTTGTTAGTTAGAGAAAGTCATCTCAAAGAACAGTGTTCATCACTCCAGTAATGATCCACAGACTTTAAGAATGTGAACTAATTTGGGGGAAAACACCTTAAAAAGACTTTCAGATTCAAGCTTGGTTCCAGAGCTCTGAATCAACATCCACGTTTCAGATTTTTTCATGTAATTCCACAAGGTTTGGTGTAGTCTTTGTTTATTCAAAGGCTAAAACAACTGAGCCAATGACAGCACTGCAAGCACCATTAAGAATGGGGATCTTCTTGTGCCAGAGTCAGAAAAAAAGCCTCAAAAACCAGCCAACACAACTTTGCAAGTTGTTGTTTGTTAACTTACAAAAGAAAAACCTAAAAACAATTCCGTATATATTTGTCTGACGTTAAGTAAACATTAGTGTATATGCCTACTGGAAAAGATTTCTACAGGACCGATATGGATTGATTACAAGAAAAAAAAAGACTGTGATCCAGTCTGATCAGATTAGAAAGAGCCTGTAGATTTGTTCAGAATTTGCATTTTAAAGAATTCCCAACATAAACAGCTGGAAAAGTAATCAGCAGCTCCCAGGATTTTAGCAGACTCTGATTTGATTTCACTTTATTATCAAATCAAATTTTGTAAGCAGAATGAATATGCAGTTTGACATAATGCAGTCTGTTGATGTTTGGGGACACAGATGCTCCTGCATCTGTAGTAATGTGCGAAAACAGGAGCAAATTCTAGACTTTAAACCTGTGAAATAAAAGTTGGCACCTCAACCCCCTTCCCTTCCCATCTCAACCTCCTCCTCACTAATTTTCATATTTTCCCTGTATGCTCTCCCCCTCACTTTAACATTCTGTCATGCGCTCCCTGGATCATGTAGCTTGTGTTAATTAAACCCTCTTTCAGATCATTTTCTTGCTCAAGTGGCCTCAGTGCAGCACCCATTAGGCAGAAAGCTCTGTTATCTGAATTTCCAAATGTAGCTCAACATTTATTAAAGTGAAATTCATCCAGTAATTGCCCGCCTCGGTGTGCCCCATGTCTCCCTCTTACCTCCAGGGCCACCTGCTCAGAGACACCTCCAACTATTTACCAGCATGACGCAGGGTAATTAGACCTCTCTGACCCCGTCCACTAAGAGCCCCATAATTGCGTTAATAAAAAAATTAACAGCAGCAGCATGAGGATCATTATGTAAAAATACCCGGTAATGAAGCATTAGCCTTGATTTTATTTGGATTTAAAACAGCTATAGGTATTTAAAGGTTACAGTGTCTGCTAAAACAATATCAGAGGAGTAAAAGTTCTTTTTTTCCTTTTCATTAAATCTCTGTGTAACTATATGACACGTAGTAACACAAACACGCAGTTCAGAGGTGAGACGTCAGCTTCAGAACATCATCAACATCTTATCACATCTTATAACTCTATCAGGCTTATTAACAGTAATGGGGAGAATTATGTGGTTTCCACCAAAACTTTGAAACAAGGACATTTTAAATTATGCCATATACTGTATGTATTTACATACACTTGTATTCATATATATCACATTTCATTCATTCCTTTATGTCCATCATCACAACAAACTTCAGGAAATGAAGTTAACAACAGCAGGTCAACAAAAATAACACTCATCTTATAGTCTCACTGGATCATCAGGTCAGCTTGGAGAAGATAAACAACTCACAGCCGACACCATAATATATGAATGGGACAGGAAAAGGAAAGAGATACAGCAGCACTGCAAAGTGAGTCAGGGAACAATGTGAACAGCAATGAGGATGAACAATCAGAGAGCGTGAGGGGTAGAGAAACTAGAGGAAAATCGACACAACGGAGCCAGTGCCACAAGGACATAAGCTTGTATTCACACTAAACTTTCTCTTAATTTGATATATTTTTGTGGAACAACAAGAATAATATTACATTTAACATGATGTGCTTGATGCACTCCTGTCTGAAATGTACAGCTGGGGCAACTTCATTTCCCTTTCCAAGCAGTTTCATCTTCCATGGCTGCAGAAAGTATTTTATCTCTTTATTATCTGAACTCTGAAAGCGGCAGGTCGGATATTCTGACACATGGTGCTGTGGGTTACTAAGTGACAGCAATGCTGACCCAACTAAAAATAAAAAATCAAAAAAACACCAAACAAAGCCAGCTGTCTCTCAGGAGTGCTACAGCATCAGGTGGAGTCAGAGCAATCAATAACTCAATAACTTGTACTTTGTTTTCTTGACTAAATTTGAGCCAACCTACACTGCCATTATTTTAAGCAGTGCAATTTGGAGCAATTGCTGTTTGCTGTTCTCATTACATGCTTTATTTTGACAGCAGCTTTTGACTGAGTAACAGTGGGTTTAGTAGTTGGGCCTGCACTGAGCTATCTGTTATGTAATGTCTCTGGTTATTTTCCTGTATGTTGATGAATGATGATCTGTTGTGTGGAAACATTTTATCAGTGCTACTCCTAAGACAATATGGTGCATGTCCTTTTGTAGAACTGAAACTTCTGATATTAATCAACAGAAAAATAATTGGTAACTGATGGAACAGATGGCATTATAAAGTGTTGTAAATGTAATTGTTTTATACCATCTTAGAAATACAGTATTCATACACACTTAAACCTATACTAGGTTTAAGTGTGTATGAATGACTTGTTCATCAAGTTTGCTCATGACCACATTAACCTGCCACACACAGATACAGGACGCCACAGATGCTTTGAGATAATTGTCTATATAGTGACATCCTATGGTCAAATAGTGTAACTGCAGTTAACTGCAAAAAGACGCCTTTCAGAATAAACTGTTGGTCATGTTTTTTGGGTTTTTTTTTTTTTTTTTAACATACTATGGTAGAAATCTCCTCTTTGAACGTGTACCCGCTACATTAAGCTCAGCCTTGACAAGACTAAGCTCCATGTCCCCCTGGTTAAATCCTGTTTTCAGTATGACCATCTAAGCTCTCACTCTGAGAGCTTCAGCTGGGACATGATTAACTTTAAGATGCATTTTCTTTAACTACCCAGTAATGAAGCATACCTAGAGCTAAATACTCACAGCTGTTTTGTTAGTTTGTTTGTTTTAAACCCAGATAAATATCAAGACTAATGCCTCATTAGCATATGAAGGTATTTTTACATAATGATCCTCACGCTTCATTTAACATCAGTCCTGCAGATCAGCCACTGTCTGTGGTTTTCTCACATCACACTGAAAACACCAGTGCTCCATCAGCAGTGCTCCACCAAGGAATGTTTCTTCTTTCCAATGGCTCTGCAAAGGTACAACCCTTCCCAGTCCAGTCAAAGCAACACAGGCATTCACTAGTTTCTCTCATAGCTCAGAAAGTCCCCCCAAAAAACAGAGAAAGAAAGAAAGAAAGAAAGAAAGAAAGAAAGAAAGAAAGAAAGAAAGAAAGAAAGAAAGAAAGAAAGAAAGAAAAGTGGTATTTTTGTTTTGTCTCTGTGGATAGTTTACAGAGAGAGAAAAAGACAAATTCCAATATTTAACCCCAGGCTGTTTCTCTAATATGCTGTTGTTGTGAATTAAGGAACAGTTTGTGGCTTCATTTTGCACCTTTCTCTCTCAAACATCATGGAAAAGGGAACCCAGCAGACTGGGAACAGAAGGAGTTCACAAACAGTCATTTTAAAGTCAGTTTGCATTTCAATTATGAAATTATTTTAATGGTTTATAAAACACTTCATATTTTTTCACCACTTGCATGCATACGTATGGTGTTCCAAAGTGTGGGACAAAAACTTTTACTTATAAACATGAACTGAGAACCTACTTTAATTTGATGTTTTGTTCAGTCCATCAGAAGGACTAAGTGGCTTAACATGTTATGTTTTGATTATCTTCAAGTTATTGCTGCTGCTACTTCTCTGATTGTTTTAGGTGGCTATGGAAAGTGTACTAAACTTATCTGAAACATCTCATGAAAGATCTGCTGATTACTTAATGCATAAATCAGAGATTACCTTGCTATAGCAGACAAGTTCAAGGGCAAAAATCATCGCCATTAAGTCCACAAAACCTTACAAATGGCTATAAATGTGAATTATCCAGTATCCTGAATTTGAGTTAAAATATTTACCTTTTTTTCTTACTTAAGCCTGATTATGGAACAAAAACTTTTAATAGATGACGATAGTTGTGATTCTTGATAAGATCATTGATCACATCAGCTTCAGACACAGGCTTTTATCGTTGAAGACATAATGCATCCTTCCAAGCTGTGAGCATTTTAAACGTTTATTACGATAGAGTCGTCTGCTCGCCATGGTCTCTTTATCCCTTTAGAAAGTCCCACAAAACTCCGGCAGCTGAAGTTTCAGACAAGATTAATGTGAGATCAATGACAATTAGTTTCTCATTTTGTCTGTTGTAAATGTATCCCTTTTTTTTTTGTTTGTACCTTTGTTCACGAAACAACAGTGTTCAATGTTCAGTTTCTTTGGTTAAAGGCTTGAATAGAGAGCTGGGCCACGGCCTCACTCATTACCAACTGGTCCTGTTAGTATTTACAGCATCACGGTGGGTTGACCTCACAGTATTCATAGCCTCACACCTCACACCCATTCACTGTTAGAAAATAAACACGGCTGCACTGGCCCCCAAAAAGGAACCGCTTCCTCTGAAAAGATACAGAAGGTTTTGTGGCCTAACTCAACTTTTTTGTTGGTTTGTCGCAACAATGCGGGGGATGCAGCACAAGGAAGCAGAATCCAAACGCTAATGAGGAAATGAGGAACATCGCCTTTCCCGTCTTGAATGCTCTTTCGGGCATCTTTTTATTTCTGGTCCGTCAACCATGCACAATCATCCACCTGCTACCTCCGAATGATGGACGTTTTTTTGTTCAGATTCTTCCTAAAAGAATTTAAATGCGTTTTCAAACATGTGCACTTTGTCGTCCTACAACATGGAAAACACTGCCGGGCCACTGGGGTTGCTGGATTGTTGTGTTTGGCAGCCCACAAAAACTCTGTAGTGTAAATAATGTAGTGTGTGTTTTCAACATCAAGTAACTTTATCGATCAAAATAAAAGCTTACAGAATAATACACACTCTAAACAAGTCCGGATAGTTTGGAACTGATAAAGACCATGGAATGATTGAATGTTTTTTCAAGTAGTATCACATGCAAACAAACACTATGAAGTCAAAAAGAGATAATTAGAAATTGCTGAAATTTTTGAGTTGATTTGTGGCTGTAATGGCCGCAAATAAAAGTTTGACGCTGATCTGAGCTTCACTGAATGTGTCAACCTACTTTTTTATTCAAAACACTGAAGCGACCATGTGAGGAGAAACTCAGTGAGAAGACACCTGTGTTACGAGCAGGTGACAGCGCTTTATTTAAAACAGCTGTTTAAGACACTCCACTCCATCGCCTGACGCTGAGGTAAAAGCCATAGAAGAAAGCAAAGATTAGACTCTCTTTGTGCTGATCAGCATTAAACATATTAATCTTTTGCTGTTCATTTGACTGTGAAATCTCTGGAATCACTGTTTCTAAAGACCAATGAGTGAAGCTTAACACTGAGCCTTCCTCGTGGAAAGTTTACCAACATTTCGGAGTTCAACAAATGTGACCAAAAATGCAACACAGAGTGTTTTACAGTTGACGTTAAATTATTATTTTTTTTTTAAAATGAGATACAGTTTTAGAAATGTTCCATATTTTGAAACATCTAAGTTAAGCTAACAACAATAGCCTCTTCATTCAAGCCTCTAAAAGAGGCTTTTCCTTTGATGGCCAGGCTGAGAGAAACAATTCTGTCAGACCCCCAGCCTCAGCAAAGGCCTACAAAGGGCCATTTCTGAAAGGATGAGGAGTTCTGAGAAATAATGGAAAAGCAAATGTTGAGAAATGAGAGCTTAGAAGACTAGAACATTTTATAGAATGTGTAAGGAAAGTATTAAATGCAGTTCCCGGGAGAGAACGCGAAAACAAAGGCCAGCAGAGAGGGGTATCGGCTGAGGTCAAATTGTGTCAACCTGAGTTACGTTCAGATGAGTGCACTGAAGCTGACCTGTGTACCAAGTGTATGCCTGCACCGGCCTGTTTAAAAAGCCCGCTTTCATTCCAGTTCCTTGATGTCATTATATCTCCAGTGGGCCATGTGCCTTTAGTTGACAGCCTCCTGGTTTGACGACATTATTTTTTCACAGCCACCCATCGGTGAAAGCGTCCCCCGAAAACAGCCACGCTTGTGAAATGGCACATTTGTGACCTGGCAACAAATTAGGCTATTCATAAATTCACAACAATGACAAGAATTCCAGTATTCAGAGTATAACTTTCAAAAGCGTTTTTCAGTGAAGGAGCACACACACATAATTGACTGTGTCCTCTCTGTATAGGCAGGGCTCGAAATTGTTTAGCATATAACCACGATTTCGTGATGTGATCCAAAAATGAACATCGCATTTATACACATCTATAAAACTGAACTGAATTTCCTCAATAAGTAGCTCAAACTGATTTTTTTTAGTCAAGAAAATGCCTATGCAAACCTGGCTGGTCAGCACTGAAGTCACACACCAGCACAGAATTTGAGTGAATGAAAAAGATTTGAATTGGCAATAGATGTGTTTTGAATTCATGTGTGTATTAAACAAACATCATGCTGCTGCTACCTTTAATAACACATCCCTCCAATTACCTTCAACTCAGTCACCTGATCATGGGAATTTTTCAGCCATAAACCATGCATCTATACAGGTGGAGTGAGCAGGTAGGTGGTGATAGATTCTGTTACCTGTGGACAGAGCCAGTCTAGCTGTTTCCCCCCCATTTCCACTCTTTGTGCTGAGACTTCTACCTCTTCCCCAAGATGAAGAAGGGTCTGTTGCCATTTTGACAGAACATTATCACCGTTGTGGACCTGTTTCTGGAGGTCCAAGACACTGACTTATACAAAGAAATGCTTTGTGATGCTCCATGACTGTAGGACTGTTACGTTTTGGAAAACTGACTACCTCTACCTTAGGCCACAAACTTATCAATCACTCCTCATAAGCACTTAAACTGAGAGTTGTTCTCTTCTTCATATAGGTTAATATCTTTAACACCCACAGGAACTCACCAGTTACTAGTTTTCTAAGTCACTGCTTGCTTGACACCGTCTTTTGTACCATATTATTACACACTATCAAAACAAAAATGAATTAATCAAGAAACATTTTGACAATTAAGGTAAAAATTCAGCACTTGAAAATAATAACTGAATACTTCAGTCCCACTTCAGTAACACCAGCATTTAGGGATCACCCACAATGGGACTGTCTGCTACTGTAATGAAGAGGATATGGCCAAAGATGTGAGAAGAAGGAAATGCCACTGTAATTCAGTAAGACATAAACAGTAAATGCCACATCAAACAACAGAGGCCATATCAAGAGCCTTGGAAAAGAGTTGAGTGGCTGTCAATGCTTCGCTGAAACACCAAACTGCAGTGGTGGTAGCCGTTTAGCACTCTGTGCCAGATACTTCAAGCCTTAAGCCTAAAGATTCAAGAACGAGCTCTGACTGTCATCAATGCACGAAGGCAGAAAGAATATTCACCACTAAGTATAAAAAAAGAAGTCTTGAAAAAAATTAGATAAGAGACTTGTTCTTAAGACTCTAAATAAAAAAAAATAAATAAAAAGAACTGCATTGACTCATAGTTCTGTTACTGCATGTTTCTGAACAGTAACAGAATATTAAAGTAAAACTCAACAGTCATTACAAGAAGCCAAAAAGCAAATTAACAAGGAAACATTTCCACCTAGTGATGATGCCCAGTTCATTTACTTAGATATCCACCTTGTGGTTAGAACGTAGTACTACACCTATTACCATTTTAATGAGGGTGCATGTGTCAGTATGCTGACCCCTTTTGCATAACTTCATCACTCATAGAGACTGGATTATTGGTGAACATTGCTGAGAAAATATAAAATTTGGTTAACAGATATTATACTTCAGAGGAGCAGAGACACATACGTAATTAAAAACAAAAATAAGAAGACGGTCCTTCAGTTTCATGCGTACCTGTTCATTGTAAGTTTGTTTGCTTTGGTGATGTGTTTACTGGCACTGTTTTGAATTACTGAGCTAAAACATACTTGTGAATGCTGTGAGTACTATTGTCTCTGGCTGCAAAAAAAGCCTCTACGTGTTGCTTCTAGGAGGAAAGTGTTACATTTGTGAATAATCCTTAATGAATGTTGGCTCCAGAGTAAAAGGAACCCATGATTTCAAATTTAGTCTGAAAATGGGGTGGGTGCTCGAGATTCCCTATGTTGACATTTTGAATGGACTGCCTGAATACAGCTAAAGTTTACCTGGCCAGTGTGATCTGTAGGGTGCATCAAATAAAGTTGCGTGCTCATTTTCTCCTCTTTATATCTCTATTTGAATTGAAGTGCCTGAAACTCTCCACGGCCTCACGTGCCCCGTAAGATCTGCAGTGATGATGATGTTTTTTTTTTTTCCCTTTCCTTTTTTTCAGGCTGCACTTCATGGCCTCGTCTACTTTGCAGCAATATTGTCCTTTCTTCCTACCACCCCACACACACGATGAGATTCCTCGGCGCACACAGTCACACAGGCTTTTAGACACTCATTAGCCCCTGCTAATACAATAAGTGTCACCTTCCATTACATGGTGCAGGGTTGGATATCAGGATTGGAAACTCACCAAATCTCCACACAAGGGGCGCTACCCCCTCATGCACGGTATTGTCTTTCAACCACAATGTTGAATTGTTTTCTCTTTGGTCTTTCACTGATGCCTAAAACATAAATATATACACTTAATACAGATAAAAGCACATGCTGAAAGTTTTCTCAGGCCCACAACCCATATCGCAGACTATCTTTGAAGGTATGACTAAGGTGGCATACATTCCTTCATCGTGTGGATCTTCATTTTAACTTCGGGGGTTCGTTTCAGAGCAGGCAGCTGTTTACGGATCCACCACACCCCACCCCATTCAGGCCTGTTGTCTCGCATATGAACAGCGCATGCAGAGTTGTGAAAAATCTTAATTAAGACTCCTAATTCTCCGTGCCGTCGCCTGACCAAGGCTGTGCGCTCACGTGAAGCACTGCTGAACACAGCATGAGGGTAGATGTTGTTGGATAGAGACTGTCGTTTTGTTTGCTTTCAGATGTCAGGGCGTGAGGAAAATCTGTCTGTAATCTTTACAAACAAAACAGGTCTAAGTCAGTTAAGCTATTTTATTTTCTACAGAGATGCGAGAATATTTTACAGAGTAACAATGTGTTGTTTCCTACAAACTCTGAGCAGCTCAAAATGTTGTTTGTCCTTTGAGGGGGGAAAAAATAGAATTTGAGTAGAAATGCTAATAGAAATAGGTCGGTTTCAAATTTTTAACTGGTTGTGTGGAATTTCGCTGAAAATCAAACATGAGCTTTCACTTCTGGAGTCCTCAGCGTTTCTGAGAGAAGCCTGGTTTGTTAACAGAAGAAGAGTGTACATGCACATGTTAATTAATTTTCCCCTTTATACCGAGAAGCTACAGTATGCTGTACATCACCGTACAGATGAAAACACGAAGTGACAAGTGCTTGCCGCTGTAAAGGTGATTTCAGCTCTGGGTTTTGTATGTAGCCCTTTGGTTCGGAAGGCTTCTCCCTCTGAGCGGTGGCAAAGGGCATGTGGTCCTCTGCGTGCAGCAGATGCCCCGAAGAAGACTTGCGACAGATGAGTCGAAAATGAGCGTGACATCTGTTAAACAGGCGAAGCCCCACAACACTGACATTTGACAAGATGATGGGCGTAGGCAATCATTATTGTCTCCACTTAAGCAAGCAGTAAATATTCAGTGCGGACTGCTTTGAAAGCAAAAGCCAGAATACAAATCAGCCTGAACAGATTTTCATTAATGACGGAGGTGTCTGAAGAAATCAAACACAACAGACTGGTAAAGTGAAGCCAAGCTTCTAAATGTGCAAAAGGCCTTGTGGATTCATATTTGAGATCTCAAGATAAGAAATCCTCTAATGTTCATTTTCTTTAAAATTTTTAAGTTTTAAGTCTATAGATTCTTTCATCAGCCACTTGTACTTGTCTCCACACCCTAACAGACCTTCGACCTGGGCCCTTCCTTCCTGACAAAGGTGCCAATGATGGTGAGTCAGGCATGGAGAGGAACATGCCAGGGAGGTGCCCCCCTCCTCCTCTCCCCCCCCCCCCCCCTCCTCCTCCCTCTACCCACCCTCCAGAACCATTTGGACCACAGGGAATGGGTTAATCACATTAGAGGCCCAGAAGAGAGATGGGAAGTAGACAGTACCGTGACAGCCGGGGTAGCACTGGCACGACTAATCCCGTTAGGCCAAGGAAAAAGGGGGACGCCATCGCGCCTACAGGGCTGAGAAAGAAAAAAACATTTTCCCAGGAATGAGTTCACCTGTATGGTAACACAGAGAAGTTGGTCTGTTGATGCCTATTAGAAGAAACAATTGCACTTGGCACATACAAATGTTTTTTTTCATGCTGGGCACCACTTTATTGTCAGCGGCAGAAAAAAAATCAGCAGCAGACAGTGGCATTGCATGAGATCCTCTTTCATGCCACGGTGAAGCAGCCCCTTTCAACCCAGTGCTATCAGTCTCCCAAACAGTGAGAAGATGGGGAGGGGTGCTGTAAGAAGGATAGGGCTTACTTCATCTGCCATTGTAAGTGCACCCGAGTTCAACCTTAATGTAAACCTTTGCAGGCAGGATATGAATAGGATGCTCTCTATAAAAATATATCCTGCTGGGTAATCCGGCAGATGGCCACAGCGGTGGACACTACAAGCGCGGCTGGCCACTGCAGGGGTAACAGGGAATGTCCGATCAGCCGCCACTCCTCTGCCTGGGAGATGTGGAATCAAGATTCTTAACTCCCCTTGGCAACGCTGGGAAACAGAGCCGTCAGTTTAGATCCATCAAGTTTCTACTTAATCTCGCCCACCATTTTTTTCTCTCCATTTTCTCTTTTTTTTTTTGTATCTTCCCCTTTTGTTGTGGGGATTAAGCCAAGTGGTAAAACAGTGATTTAATGATCTTTCCATGGCTATGTGCACCACTTAAACCATGAGACAAACAAGCTGAGGCATTCTAAGAGTCACCCCCTCTAAGGGCGGCTGCTCAGGAACTGTGAGGCTTTTGATACGGCATTAAGCTCTGGCTGATTATTTTTCCCACTGTCGTGTGATGTGCTGTGCTTTGCTATGGGAAAATTTAAGGTTTTGTGTTTTGTGAAGGCCCATTGTAAACAAGATGTGAAGAAAACAGTTGGATAATTACTTGATGATAGCTTTATAATGCTGAGGTAAGGTGAATTTCATAAATCATATATGTGATATAATATAAAGTTCCCAAGAAAGCTAATAATTGGATTTTTTGAGTTAGGTTGGGATTGTCAATATACAATAAATTTGAAACCTTAACTTTAAACCCACATGGTTTGCATATCAGCAGATCCATCTCAATGACAACTGCACAAACTCCTGCTGATGAAGACGTTGTGATATTGTTGAAAGCTGTGAAAAAAAAAAGCTTCATAAGTGGACCTATATTTAGAATTGTTTGGTCACATCCCCAAATACTTAAGGAAAAGTTTTATATATAAGTTTTATATATAATAATAATATAGTTTATAGAAAGGCCCCTCCGGCCCATAATACAAACAGTACACACATGCAATCAATACATAAGCACAGAGAAGATAAAACAAACCATCAACTATTGTGCCCCAGTAGTTAGAAGGGTAAAAAGAGGAAAGCGAAACATGCAAGGTCTTTCAAAGGTTGATAGGTTGATCTTTTACCTGGGATTGCTGGTTGTTTTGCTGAGAAATGCCTCAGCTCAGGAGAAGAGAAGAACTCAACAGGTGCTGCTCCTCAACTTCCTCCTCATCGCTCTCAGAGTTGATCAGCAGAAGAATCTGTTCTGTGAAGAAATATATTCATTAAGACATAGTTTTCTTTGGGCAAGACAATTTTCATTTTTCCCCAAGCACTAATAATGAGTGATATATTTAGAAATCATTTAAAAGGACATACATTTTAACCCACAGATGAATTGCTCATTTCCTTGTGCTACTAACAATAACCAACAGATGGCACCAAGTGAAAAGTGGCAGAGTGTGGGAATCGGAGCATTATGTTGTTTTCATTTACTGTACTTTGACCTAAAATTGACAACAAAAAGTTAAAAAAATTAATAGATTACAGATGAATTAACAAGCTAGATACCAGAGTACCATGTAGGGTAACATGACAATTCTAACTTTAAACCTAAACATTAACATGAAAGGGGGAACTGATTTTTTTTATTGTACACTGATGCTCATGACACAGCTGAAGTGTGTGAGTGTGTGTGTGTGTGTGGCACTCTCACTGGGTAATAACTGGCAAGGCATTGGCAGTGATCAATGTAGAGTAGGACTAGAAAGCCATAATAGGAGGACAAATATCAGAGGAGAGGCAGTCTGGGCATCAGTGTGTAATGGATGATGGAGGTGTTTTGGTCAGTGTGTGTGCACTAAGTGGATGAGCTGGTGGTCGGCTACATTGTCTGAAACCAGTAGGGTCAATGATGGCGATAATGGGGAGGGTAAGTACTATATATTGGGGTTAATACTTCTGAGCTGGCCAAGAGATTATGGCACCGTCTGAAATATGGAAGACCCCTCAGTGAAATACTCTGCTTTAACAACTGCAAACTGATGCCATCAAGATCTCATGTACCAAATAACAGTCACAAACAGAAAACTGCTTTTAAATTACACATTAGCAGGCCTGACTGGGGGAAAAAAAAAATGGTGGATCGTAACTCAAAAACAAGGTTAGTCAGCTTCATCAGCATGCGATTCTTGGTGTTTTGCTGAAACATTTTCCTCACTTTATCATTGTTTTCTGGTCAGTGGGGTCTATTCTTGTGCAATTTACAGCAAGGGAAAAGAACCCAAATGCACCCAAGCTGTTAGTGAACTGAAGATATTTTAAACACCAAAACGGGCTTACAGGATAATGGGTACAGAGACCAGAGTCCATGCAGGCAGAAGCAAAACAAATTAGGAAATCCACAAAATCCATGCAGGAAAAAAAAAAAACAACAACAACAAGAAGTCAGAAAGAGAAACTCGATTAAAACTACAGAACTTGACAATGAGCAAAACAACGAGGGAGAGAAATCCACACACACGAACGGGAAACGAACACAAACGAACACAAAAGGAGCGACGAGAACGCAGAGACTTAAATACACACGAGGTAACTGAGGTAACAGGTGAAACGCATTAGGGCGGGGCAATCAATCAGGGAAAGGCGGGAAACTTGGAGATAGGAAGTAACACAGCAACTGATACACAAGGGAGGTGATTTCAAAATAAAACAGGAAACAGTAAACAGAGTCCGCAAAAACAAAGAGTCACAAGAGAGTCCAAAAAGGGTCACTGGAGAGTCTCATCATGACATGTTGTCATGCTACGCTCTTAAAATAATTTTTAAATATATCAAGATATTTTTAATGAACACATATTTGTTTAATCCAGACACAAACTGAAGTTTAAAAATGGTGTGCTGTGGTTTTATGTGAGGTAAATGAGTTCTAGCTGTTTTATTATACTTCATGCTAGGCTAACATTAAATCATCATCTAACACTCACAAAGACAGTGAATAAGAGTATTTCCCCAAAAGTCAAAATATTCCTTGTTCCAACTTAAAACCCATTTGCTGTCTTGGACTTTTTCTTCATCTTAGGATTTATATGGATTTATGGATTTATATATAAATACATCCTCCCTATGAGGAGTTAACTAAGCCCTTTAAACCCATCATGAGTTATAGTTTCATGGTGTGCTACTTATAAAGGTTTAAGCCCCCTTATCTAGGTTACACTGCTCTCTCCCACAATCTGATGCCATCTGTGAGAAAAGAGCAGTGCATGTGTGTGTGTGTGTGTGTGTGTGTGTGTGTGTGTGTGTGTGTGTGTGTGTGTGTGTGTGTGTGTGTGTGTG
>JBBMJY010000004.1:9854104-9873636 GCA_037833715.1 Toxotes lorentzi
TATACATATATATGTATCCAGCAGAGGTCAGTATCGCACCTGCCTGACAGTGTGTATACCGACGGAACTTATCGTTGACTAGGAAACTGTTGAGCTCGGGACGCCATGTTGGCTCTGTACATAGCCAATCACGTCAGGACGCAGGAAGCCCGTTGAGCCACAATGGAGATGTTTTCTTCCCGTGACAGTCCAGTGCCTGGCAGGTGATTAGCAGAACGAAGCTCCTCCTCAGTCAGCTACGCTAGAGACAAACCTGGACAACTGCATATCAAGACCACGTAAGGTATTTCTTGTAACTTTATAACGTGAAGTTTTTGGTTTACAGCAGTTTGAATTTTTCCTCCAGTCCCGGACTAAAGACCGTGTTCATATTCGTTAATTTAGCTTAACCTATACATGATGATGATGATGATGATGATGATGAAGACAGCTAGTGTTTGCTAGCTAGTCACCTGACTTATACGCGCACACGCACAAATCAGCTTTGCTCTCAACGCTACGTGTGTGTGTGTGTGTGTGTGTGTGTGTGTGTGTGTGTGTGTGTGTGTGTGTGTGGCAACAAACATAATGCTGCCATCTGTCTACGCAGCACATATCCCTATCGACGTCAAGTAACTTACTTGAACTTTACCTTATCTTCGACACTGGGTGAAATACATTAGAGGTTTGGAAACCTCAGCAGAGTTAGCTATAGCTGACTGACCCTCCACGGCTGGACTTAGCCATTCATTTCACATCTGTGCTGGCACTATATGTTATAGCGCACAGATAAAGAAATGTAGGCTGAGACATTTGCACCTGTAACCTTAACCTGACACTTTATTATTATTATTATTATTATTAGGTAAACACTTACCATTATTAGCTAAGGGGAAGTATGTCAGTGTGTGATGTGAAATTTCATCTGCTGTGCGCGTTCAAAACTTGACAGCATCTGTGTCTCATGTTCATTCCTCAAGGGCTTTTGCAGAACTGAAACTATCAAAATGGACACTTCAAAACTTCCTAGGATCCAGGATGAGGAGCGAGAGAGCCAGTTTGGATATGTACATGGGGTGTCTGGGCCAGGTCTGGTTTATTGCCTTTTTCTTTAAATGGCTAAAATTGCATTGTTTTAGCATCTGATTGGGTAGGGTAGGCAAGCATCAGTGTCTGAGTTTAAACCTCTTTCACTCTTGGTGATTGTAAAACTTCACAATATTTGCTCTGTGTAAAATCACAGAGCAAATATAAAAAGGACACAGGCATCATTTCAGTGACTTTGTCCACAGAACAAATGAGTAAAATATAAATACACTTGTTTTCATTTAAATCAAACTGATTCACGTGTTGATTAGTTGTTTTTTTTTTTTTGTATCAATCTCTGTATTTTTCTTTTCTTTTGTTTTCAATTCTACCCAATCATCAGTGGTGACAGCTACTGCGATGGCAGGAGCAGCCATGTACGAGCTGGTTCGTGTCGGTCACAGTGAGCTAGTTGGAGAAATCATCCGTTTAGAGGGAGACATGGCAACTATTCAGGTCTATGAGGAGACTTGTATCCTTTCTGCTGCCGTGTTACATTTAATTTACGGAAGACAGGTTTTAAAGCTACTTTAATGGAATCTGAATTTGGTGGCAAGACCAGTGTGTCAAAGTGCTTGTAGTTTGTTTTGTTTTTCCTGACCTCATGCTGCAGCCGGTGTGTCTGTTGGTGACCCTGTCCTTCGAACGGGAAAACCTCTCTCTGTAGAGTTGGGACCAGGAATCATGGGCTCCATCTTTGACGGTATCCAGCGTCCACTAAAAGACATCAATGACCTCACTCAAAGTATCTATATCCCTAGAGGAGTAAATATTGGTGCTCTTAACAGAGACATCAAATGGGAATTTTCCCCCGGCCATAATCTTCGGGTAAGAAAAATACATTTTCAGTGAGATGTGGATTTGGATGTCTCTCCTCTACAACTGTTGTGACTAATTTCACATGATCCCTTCTCCAGGCTGGCAGTCACATGACGGGTGGTGATATGTACGGCATGGTGCATGAAAACTCCTTAATTAAGCACAAGCTGATGCTTCCACCTCGCAACAGAGGCACCGTCACCTACCTGGCTCCTCCTGGACACTACGACATTTCTGTGAGTGTTTGTCCTGAATCCAGACTCTCCTCTGTTCGATCAAAGTTTCTATGAAACTGATTTTCAGATCTTGTTGTGTTCAGGATGTGGTCCTGGAGCTTGAATTTGAAGGCGTGAAGGAGAAGTTCACTATGGTGCAGGTGTGGCCAGTACGACAAGTCCGCCCAGTAACAGAGAAACTACCTGCTAATCATCCACTGTTGACTGGTCAAAGAGTTCTGGACGCACTTTTCCCGTGAGTAATCCTGTCAAGATAAAATGATGCACTCATTTCCCTTCATAACTACAGATGTTAAACGACTGGCCCTCAGATTTGGAGGCAAGAAGATTTATATAACTTATGATTTTCTCTTTTGAAAAACACTCATAAAGCCAACCATTTTGTTCCTTGTGGTCAAATTTGTAAGTCTTTTGTGCTGTACAGTTGCGTGCAGGGTGGCACCACTGCTATACCAGGTGCCTTCGGATGCGGGAAGACGGTGATCTCTCAGTCGTTGTCCAAGTATTCCAACAGTGATGTCATCATCTACGTCGGCTGCGGAGAGCGTGGAAACGAGATGTCTGAAGTGCTGCGCGATTTCCCCGAGGTTGGTGGATTTCTGCCGGGATTCTGACGTGTTATTCAGGGACAGTGTAAACAAGTAAAGAAAGGAAAGAATTTCACATTTAAAGGAAAGTTTCAGCACCAGTGCCATATAATTAATAAACACTGATCTCGCCCAACAGCTTACTATGGAGGTCGATGGCAAGGTTGAGAGCATCATGAAGAGAACAGCACTGGTTGCTAATACATCCAACATGCCTGTGGCTGCCAGAGAGGCTTCCATCTATACAGGTACCAACCATTCACATTAAAGACAACAGTCTCTTTATTTATTTATTTTTCCATTAAAAATGTGCAAAGAAAGTAAATTTTTTCCTTTCTTGTCCTTATATAAGCAATGAGACCGCTTGAAAACAACCTGAAATCCCATTTTGGATGTTGTTGAAGTAGCTACATTAAGTAAATGCCTTTGTCTCTTATCTTTTTGTAGTTGTTTGAATTCATTAAATGCACTTTTAATGTGTTGCATATAATCACCTTTGCAGGTATCACATTGTCAGAATACTTCCGAGATATGGGTTACAATGTGAGCATGATGGCTGACTCGACTTCTCGATGGGCTGAGGCTCTGAGAGAAATCTCTGGAAGATTGGCTGAGATGCCTGCTGGTAAGTTCGTCGGTTACATGTGACATTATTTTTTTTTGTAAAGACACTGTCAGACAGTAGCTGCGACAGTTTGCTGTGAACCAGTTACAGTTGCGTACGTCGTCCTTTGCAGACAGCGGCTACCCTGCTTACCTGGGTGCCAGGCTCGCCTCCTTCTACGAGCGCGCCGGACGTGTGAAGTGCCTGGGAAATCCAGAAAGAGAAGGCAGCGTCAGCATCGTAGGAGCGTGAGTTGACTTTCGTATAAATAGGGAATGCAGCCGTTATTTCAAGCTCTTTTTTTCAGTTTCTTTTCCACATATACATATTGAAATGCCTGTACTTACTACTACTACTACTATTACTATTACTGTCACCCTGTGTATCTCTAAGGCTGGCCACGTTTCTAAAGTAATTTCCTATTGAAGATTGACTTGAAAAACCCCTCTTGGTACACGCAAGGCTCCTTCACCATCGGAATTATATGTAAATGGTAGGAAATCAAATGTAGAAAAACATCAGGTCTTGGGGCTGCATGTTGTACAGGCTCTGCTTCCTTGAAGCTGGATTTTGGTCTGTATGATTTCTGAATATTTCAGTTAAAAATTGGGTCTTTAAAAGGTCTTTGACGTCAGGGCCTCATGATTAATTTTACATTTGTACTTGGAAGCTTTTACGTGGCAATAAGAAAAAAAAAAAGCAGCACTAACAGAACAAACCCTGGCATTCAAGGTACATTATCAATTATTAGGCTGACTTTTCCTTTAATATGGTGACTTCCTCTTAGTGTGTCACCCCCTGGTGGAGACTTCTCAGATCCTGTCACTTCAGCCACACTGGGAATTGTTCAGGTAAGTAATGGTTATCCTAACATTTGACTTCATTCAGCCTGTAGTCTGAGTTTCTTCCTTGCGAGTGTCAGTATTTGCTGTGCTCTTCTTTGCAGGTGTTCTGGGGCTTGGACAAAAAGTTGGCTCAGAGGAAACACTTCCCTTCTGTAAACTGGCTGATTAGCTACAGCAAGTACACCCGAGCTCTGGATGAATATTATGACAAACATTTCCCTGAGTTTGTTCCTCTTCGTACAAAAGCCAAAGAGATTCTACAGGAGGAGGAGGACCTGGCTGAAATCGTGCAGCTCGTAGGCAAGGTGAGGAAATCTAAGATTATATGAAGTGATATAGAACAGCCTATGATCTCAAGAGTTGTATCAACACCTGTGAAGTATAGGACATTTTTGTATACATGTCTCCGATAACAGTTAATGCAGGTCAGATAAAAAACTGTTTATAATTCACTGACAGTTCACTGACATTAAGTTGTGTAGATGCGCATGAGAAGCTGATTGGGGGTTTTCCAGGACTGTTTTTATATACACAGTTTATATGGTACCAGATCAGTTTCACCGTTTTAAATTTTACCTGATGAGGTCAGAGACTTGAAATGTTTTCTAATAAAGGTACAACAAGTGACAAATTTGACAATGAACGTCTAATTTTTATAGATTGCATACACTCGGTGTATGTAATGTCTTAAACCTTAAAGAAGAGGCTTCTGTCCCACACTGAAAATATAAATCTGATCTGTTTTTTTTTTTTTTTTTTTAACAGGCCTCCCTTGCTGAAACTGACAAGATCACTTTAGAAGTTGCTAAGCTCATTAAGGATGACTTCCTGCAGCAGAACGGCTATACCCCCTACGACAGGTAAAAACAGAACAGCTCATAAAGCAAAGTAGCAACATCTAATCATGAGTAGATGTGGAGATGTCTACATTGTTTCGCCTTCAGTTGATGATTACACTAACTGTGAGCTTCACACATCCTTCTGTGCCTACACACAGGTTCTGCCCTTTCTACAAAACTGTTGGCATCCTCTCGAACATGATTGCTTTCTACGACATGGCCCGGCACGCGGTGGAGTCCACTGCACAGAGCGACAACAAAATCACCTGGGCCATGATCAGGGAGCACATGGGAGAGATCCTGTACAAGATCAGCTCCATGAAGTTCAAGGTACATGACTGTTCCTCTTTTTTTTTTTTTTTTTTTTTAGTGGAGATGATCATGTTTTATGTTTTTAATATTAGGATAAATAACTTCTTCTCTGTTGACATAATCCCTTCAATGCATTCTTTAAGGACCCTGTGAAAGATGGCGAGGCTAAGATTAAAGCAGACTATGCCCAGCTGCTGGAGGACATGCAGAACGCCTTCCGGACACTGGAGGAATGAGTCTCTTACCTCTATAAGCTCCGCTCCCAAATATCCCAAACCCCAGTTCAGTGCAACATAGTGCAGATTAAATGGCCCGTGTTCTGAGTGTCTCCCTCAGTCCTGTGACCTCCTTTCCTCCTCTGTGTTTACGTCCCCTAAAACATTCCATGACCTGGACAAATTTGCTTTTTTTTTTTGACTCATCTACTTCAAAAACACAGCACTGGATTCTCCTGAGACGCCTTGAAAATATGAGTACAGTTTCACTACAGCCCATTACAGAGCACTTACATATCACTACACCATCGTGTTGTGGTTAAAATCAGTGGGGCCCCGATCAGGTGCTGCACTTGCACTCAACTACTAGCTGCAACAAAGAGTGGAAAGGGACGTCCCCCACCCCCCCAGATGCAACAGTGATAAAAACAAATTGTTCACCAACTGGGAACATGCACATGGGTAAAGGGACAGATGTACTGTGTCATATCAGGGGGTTTAAAGCATTCTTCCACCTTTTACCTCTTAAGTGTGATAGTGATGTTGTGGACTATATACTTGATATCATGTTTAAAATGTGAATGAATGAGTCTGTTAGAGTTGTGTTGTAACAGATGTGTCACTATTATATTCATGGTACATTACTGTTGTCTGAAATAAATGTTTAAAAAAAATGACTCTCACTGGGTTATATGATTTATACGATCACTTCCTTTTACCTTGGAAGCAGCTGAATATGAGAGGGAGCATCAACCTTTGACTTCTGCAGCTTCATGAACAGGCAGATATTCAGTAAAGGATTCTCACCTCTAGGTGGTGCACACATTCCTCTAATGCTGCAGGGTGACTATTGACGAATGCTTTGAAATCAAATTTTCATTATAGATTGATTTTTAATAGCTTTTAAGAACCACCACATTTTTTTTAATGGCTGCACTGTCACTGTCGTCGTTTTATATTTATCTCCCTAAAAGTTAGCCTGACGTATTCAGACGTTAACTGACATAAATAATTTAAACGCAAAAAAAAAGGGGGGGGATTAAACTGAAGATCTGCCCTAGCAGATCAGGAAACACACAGGTGTCATCACATTAGGCCGGAGCCGTTCAGCAGCGTGCAACTTTAGGAAACGGACTGCTCAACTTAAAGAAACTTATGTTATCTGTTCAACGTGACTGATAAATTAGTAGATTAACGGAAACATTAGTCTGAATGAGTTAACACATGCATTAACTGGTTATTCTTCATGAACTTTTCTGTGAGAAAGCTGCCGTTCTATAGGAATACAGTGTCCATCTGCATTGCGCTACATTCACTCGTGATTCTTTGTTCGTTGCAAATACGGCATCTTTGCAGTTTGCCGATGTGTAATCTCCATCATGTGCTGTTGGCTCGGTCTGTTGTCTACGCCTCACAGCATTAATTCCTCCAAAATAGATTAGAGTCGGTATCTCGGGTTCCATCAAGACTAATGGAAGCATAACCCTCAGGAGCAAGAGCAGCATCTTTTCTCTGCATTGATTCGGTCCATCCAGACTCACACTAGTGCAGACATTAAGAGGTTTCAGTGGTCTCGGAATATACCAGCCTATGGCTCATAATGCACCTGTGTCTCTTTTCGGTGTGTATGTGTAAAGAGCACATTAACAAAACTGGAGAAGGGTTTGCTCAAGTGAAAGTGGAGGCGGGCAAGTGCCATCACTCCGTGTCTAACTTTTGTCTGCCTTCAATTGCTGAATCAACGCTGCCTTTGTGTCGTTTGCATCCTTTGTGCGTCCATTCCTGACATTCACCTGTCGTTTGTCACAATCTGGCCACTTCAAAGGAAATAGAATCATGAAGTGTTGATTTAATTACTGTACACTGTAGTCTATAAAAAGTTATTATTGATTATATGACCCCTGTAAATGCTGCATCAGTTTTCCTCTCTAAAAATGACTCCTAACTACTTTATAAAATTCAGGGTGTTTCCTACCAGCTCGTTCTCCAGGCGCCAGTGTGTTTTCCCAGTTCACTGAGCTATCTGGCCTCAATCACATAATAACACTTCATGTTTTGTCAATTTTTTGTTTCCACCAGCAAAATAAGTACTTTATTTTGTTTTTAAAGACTCGATTCAAGCTCCTGATTAGGCAAACAAGCTCCCTGCAGAAGTGTTCATGAGCAAGAATCTGAATCCAAGTTCCTAACACATATCAGAGCAGCTGATATATATTTGACCCTGAGCTCTGACCCTCTGCAGGGGGGGTCGACAGGAAAAGAAAACTTCTCCGCAGGGATAGCTTATCACATTGTCGTCGTTAGTATCCAATGTCGTCACAAAAGTCAAACAAAGAGTGTAAATGTATGGAAACACAGGCTCATAGTAACATCAACACACACACACACTTCCAGAGTTTTCTGTGTGTTAGTTGCAAGGTCAGGTTGCTTGTGGGAGGAAATGTGATCCCAGAGGGTGGGGCTGCCCTGTGGTTCATTGCTCACTCTCTCATCTATGAGTGCCTGTCATGTTTCTCATAGTTCCCCTTGTCCAGCTCAGTGTGGATTATCAGGGCTGCTGCCGCTTCTGCCACAGCTTTTGAACACCTCAACTCAGCCTCTCAGCTGTGGGAAGAGGTATGAAAGACTCCTGGCTCTCTGGCTCCTTCAGCCAGTTGAGGTAGCACCTATATTTACCAAGCATGCCAGAATTAAAACCTAAAATGGTAACTGATAGAAGCTGTAAAGGAGAAGTGGGCTGAGTACGCTAGAGGACGACTTGTGAACTATTTCATGATATGTGAGGAAGGTGGTCCTTGGAAACGTGAGCTGGCAGATGCAACACAATATCAAACCACTTGTCAGGAGGAATCCAAGTTGCCCTCTGTTGGGACGCTTCCACCGTGGGAATCCAAGAAATGAAAACCATCTCACTGCACTGATTCAGTGTCACCGCAGCACCACCAGAGCAGAAACCTGCCAATTTCCTTTTTCAACACAAATGACTGATGAGAAACTAGGCTCCTGTTTTCTTTTTTTTCCTCTTCCTCTCAGTCACTCACAGAAGGAGCTTGGTGACAAGGGGTCATCTTCTTAATCATTTTCATCTCGCTGAAGATCGCACAGCTTTTGCCTGGGAAGAGTAAATCTGACAATACAGCCCACGTGTATTGATGGTTTTGTATTTTTTGTTGCAGAGACAACAGGTAAGTCAGTAGAGAAATGATTTATCTTGGTTTTGTGGAAATGGATTTTCCTGTTGGCACAGCTAGAACATTTGGATTAAGAGTTGAAGAAGTTATTGTTCATGAGTAAAAGTGATTATTAGAAGATAATGTTGTCATACAAAAACAGTTCAGTTAGGAAACTATGATGAAACAAACACACAAAAGCTGACTGAGATGTATATTAGGTCTCCTTGTTTTTAATATTTTTCTTTATTAATTCCTGTACAGATAAAGGTCAGGCTCTTTACACTGTACAAGAAGGCTGTAAACCCAAGTTATAAACCAGACTAAAATAATAACTCACACTGACAATAACTCAAGTACATTTCAGAGTGTTGAGGACTTGGGTTTGTTGGCCCAGATAGTTTGTCCCTGTGGACACAGTGGCCTTGTTTCAACAAATTGCATTAGGAGCTCTTGGGGATGTAACAGGACTGAGAATCATCTGGTTATGGAAGTTATTAATTTTTATAACAAATAGAAAATCTTTTTAGTTAGTTACAGGTACAGTTTGAGTCTGGAATAAGTTGCTGTAACCTGAATAATACTGTAATGTTATTTTACGGTTTTACAGTTAGACATGTGTCTTTTTGCTGTGCGTCATGTGAAGTCCATCCTCTGTAATCATTATTTCGATTTTTTTTTTTCTTATCATCATCATCATTGCTTTGCAGTAATAGAAAACCAATTTAGGGAGAGATCAGTGAGTTAGGGTCAGGCATTTATGAGTGTGTGTGTGTGTGCGCTCTGTGTGAGAGTGCATGCTTTGACACTAATTGCAGAACACTGTCCACCCATGAAAGAAAACAGAAATCATTAAAAAAAAAAAAAAAAAAAAAAAAACCTCTTTGTTATGAGGATTGCTGCTGGCTGTGGTATTACATTTTTATGTTAGGTACGCCGTGTTCCCTGCTGTGCTGTTATGGTGTAGTTCGATGCTCTAAAGAACAATGTTTTAAAATAATGGCCTTTTGTGTTGAAACAACAGCTTGTAAACTTCAAAGTCGTCTTTAGCAAGCCATTATGCAATGGGAGAAGTTAAAGCCTCCAGAGCCAGATGATCCTATGTGTTGCTGTGAGTGTGATGTCTACCAGTACGGATGTTGCTGTGACTGTGAAGATCTGGATGAAGCCTTTAACAGGTATGAAGGGCTTGAGGGAAAAGGGTCAGTAACGAGTACAAATAGAATATACTGAGGTGCTGCACTGCAAAGTATAAGGAGCCTGGCGATACATGACTTAACTGTCATTCACATAGAAATATCACCTTTGTAAAATGAAATAAAATAAAATAAAATAAAAATGAATTTCTCTTTTAAAGACTGCTCTGAATGATGTGTGGTCACCAAGAAAGAGTAAGTGTGTTGGATGGCTGGATGACAAACCAGGCAAAGCATTTGCAAGGCAAATGTTCCAGGGCCCCACACACACAGGAGGCCTAAGAGCTCCATGTTGCAATGATTGATTGATTGATTGACTGACTGATTATACATTTTGACTACCTGCAAACTTCTTCACTAACTGTGAGCCACAGAAAAGCACAATATAAACTGAAATGACAGGGACCAGGAGTAGCCTGGCCTTTATTATTAGATAAGTTAAAAATAAATGAATGAATGAATAAATAAATAAATGAAAACCTAGTATCTTCCCTATTACGCCATGATAGCATCAATGTAAGCTACACTGACAATCTTGAATTTGGAAAAGCAGCGTACCGTAAAATATATAAATAAAAATCTACTTATGTGAAAGCTGGATCACTGATTTTCAAGTGTATTAAAAATGTATGAAAAACTTTATTTTATTTTCAACCAATCAAAAGCCATATTTATAATGACTCATTTTTGTAATTATGACTTGATGTCCTCTGTAGGTGGCTCAAAGACAAACCACCTACAAGTGGATGTCAGTTTCCTGTTCTTGGGGCCATGATTGACAACCTAGAGATCTCCATGATCCCGGCCCTGGTGCTGCTACCTCTCCTCCTCCGGGTTGCAGCACTGCACTACCTGCTGGGCATCATCGTCCTGACAGCTCTGCCAGGCCTGGTCCTCTGGTACTACTACGCCACGCACCGAAAGAAGAGACGCACCCTCTTCTTCCTCACTCTTGCGCTCTTCTCTCTGGCCTATATGTATTACCTCTTCATCACAGAGATTTTACCTCTTGGGGATGTCAGCCACCTGCAGGTGTGCACTGTGACCACCGGGATGATTATGACCATCGGCTCGCTTATTCACACCAAGAGAGGCCCAGGATTTGTGACCCCTTCCCTACTTGAAGCACACAGCAAGAGTCAGGAGGCAAACAAAGACTCTACACACCTTAACGGATCTATCCAGTCATCAGCAGCCTCCTCCTCAGCAGGGACTGCAGCAGAGTTGCAAACAACGAAAGAGGCCCTGACAGCAAAATGCAGCCAGTGTCCTGTGTGCAAAATAATGCGACCCCCGCGGGCAGGGCACTGTCGAACCTGTGGCTCCTGCGTTCAGCGTCTGGACCACCACTGTGTCTGGTGGGTTGGACATAACATACATATTTATATATTTCATATGTGGCCTGTGAATCACCTCTAAGTTTGTTATACTTCCCCGCTTTGAGCATTAACACCAGATCATGAAAGTCAATATAGAATTATGATGGATTAGGAAACTGCCCTGTAATCACACACAAACATTCATATCTTCAGCCAAGACTCTTCCTACTGTAGCACCTGTTTTCTTCCACAGGAAGGGGTTAAATTAACCATTAGACCATTATGGTTTAGTAGCCCCTTTGTAAAGTGCACACGCAGACCAGCACTGGCCAGCTGAGGCTCCTTAATAGCCTGAATTTGTCTGGGCTGCACACATATCAGTCGTTAAAGGGTCATTTCAAAAGATCATAAAAACATATATTCCTCCTTGGCTCCGTGGCTGCATCCAGCCATACAGATATGTTTGGTTTTATTTGGCCAGTTTTGGAGACATCTGCTGCTGACATTTCTGCTGCCACCTCAAAACAATGGAGGAGAAATGGAATTTAGTATGTGGCGTCCAAACAATTGACAACTGACATTGCAGAATAATCTACAGACTTTACTTTAGTTTTAATTTGGAACCATTTTCTTGCAATAGTTGATACCTAAACTATACTAGAAAACAGGTCTATGCCGGGGCAACCAGGAGGACGAGGCCATCACTGAGCAGGGATTAAACAGCTGGTTTAATATCTGTTTGTTTGTGTGCCCTCTTCCAATGCACGCTGCCAAGATCATTAAAGAGGATGATATCTGTCTTATACTGTAACAAATCATTTTACACCTCATGCACTGCAATGGCTGAATTGTCTCCTAGTTTACATACTGACTGAAAGGCAAAAATAAAATGTATATAAGTTATTTTATTTTCCTACAATGACTATACTGAACTATTATCTCAGAACTAGAATACATGATATTATGTGTAGAAGGACATTATGAAATAATATGACCAGGACATACTGTGTGTACTGCAAAATTTTAAATACAACAGGTATATGGAGCCAATTTTGCCTTGTGCATCTGTGTTGTGTGTGTGTACGTGTTGAGGTGTTGTAGGATAAACAGCTGTGTTGGACAGGCGAACCACCGCAGCTTCCTGTTGACCCTCTGTGTGTTCGTGCTGACTTCTCTGTACGGGATCAACTTGGTGCTTTGCAGCCTCTGCCCTCGACAGTATGTGATGACGGCTCTCCTCTACTGCCCCGGCGTCTACAGTCAGTCCAGGTACAGCGCTCTTCATATATTCTGTCTCCAACACAGCTACAGGTGACTATGAAACTAAATGTGAGAGCAGATTAGAGGTCCAAATTTCATTTCATTAGTACAAAAATCTAAATATAAACTTTACTTGTCGCTTTTAGATAATAAGTATGATCAATAACGATTTCCCAGTGAACATTAGTGAAACTAGCAAATTGGACACACTTTCCACTGTCTCATCTTTAGTACAGTTTCATGAGTCTTTTTTTTTTCACTAATCGTGTGAAAGAAGTTGATGCTATTTAGAAATTACAGAGTAATTGCTGTGCATAAAACTATTTTTAGAAATTCGCTGCCAGGGAATCTGATTTTACAAGAAAACCCAAACCTCAGTCTTTTTTTTTTTTTTTTTTTTTGCTTTGGACTGTGTCACATTGACAGTAAATGAAGACGTAATACTTATGAACTGATACAATTTTAAAAGCAGTTAACATAGCATAACATGATTTTTCCAACCAATGGGGCCAAAAGGGCCATTAGCCTATAAAAAAAAAAGAAAATAAAATGTTGCAAATGCGTTATTACGTTTTATTGCTGTAACATTATATTCATCCTTTCTTTATGTTTACAGCACAGCACTTTGCTTCACCTGTGCTTGGTACAGCAGCATTGTCACAGGTGGATTGCTTTACCTCTTAGTGGTACAAGTTCTGAATATCAGCTTCAATGTGACGGAGCGGGAGGCTCAGCTGGCTCTGAGGAACAAAACGGGCCAGAGCCGCCTGTGGGGACTCGTCATCGACACAGGAGAGTATTCGCGTGGCTTCTATCAGAACTGGGTTGAGTTCCTCACCATGACAGATGCCTCGACTCCTCCTCGCTCCAGCTTCACTGACTTGGTCTAGTTTCACTTTTTACTTTCTAGTAACATCATGAAGACAGACTGTTCATACGGCATGTGCAAAGAATTTCATTCATGTGTTTCTTAGCATATATCAGCTGATGACTTCCAATGCTTATTGCATTCCAGCTTCTTAAATATCCCAAAACTGAAAACTATTTTAACTCATAAATAAGTTGCAGGGAAATATAAAGGTGCTACTGTTTACTCCTTAAAAAACATAACACACTGATACATGTTTTAGAGTTGGAACTGCCATGTTACCCTACATATTTTCTCTACCTACGCAAAGTGAACAGAACTTATGCTTTCTGCTTTCACCGTATTTTTGTCAGCTAGAAAATGAAATTAAAATACACCTTGCAGAAAATGAGGTTTTGACTCTATGGGAAGCACCATGCACTCAGGCGGTCATTGAGTCATTACATGTCAGGAAACAAGACAGCCTGATGGATGAAAAATGGACAAATAATCTAGGTCCACTAGTGTTGTAAACATCTAAAATCTTGCCGTGGGGTGGCGCCAGAATAAAGGCCACATTATAACAAAAACTGAAAGTGTTCATCCTCAGCTTATCAGGCTCGTTTCTACCTTACCGCACTTACTCCGTTTTATCAGTAAGCTGCACTTTATCAGGCGCAGCCCTAACTCTGCTGTGCTATGAAGTAAGTGCACATAGCAACATGACTTCAGTTAGCAAATCTGCACATTAAAATGTTGACATGCTAACATAAGTCTGCACATGTTACTGTCTCTACAACTGTTAATTCTCCTGCAGACTCTGACTGGAACATTTTCGAATTCATGAATGAAAAGTTCGAGCCAGATGAGCTGGTATGAGTGGGTGTCTTCCTCCTGGATGCCTCCCTGAGGAGAAAATCCCCGGTAGATGCTGTAGAGATCGTACATCCTATCCTATCACTCCCACATGGATGGTGGGTGTACAGTCATAAACTTCCTGGAGCAGATTCAGTCATCTTTACTGTTACATCTGATACAATCTGGTTTTCCCCTGTATTTACTTCATACTTCTTTCTCTGCAGTACTCTGCATTATTGATTTTTTTTAATCTAATGGTGTTTGTCTATTGCTTTCTCATAGTGTGAGTGGGGCTCCTTTTACACCGCCCAGACCAACACAACAGATTTAAAGACATGCAAGAGTTGCTTATGTAAATAATTGATTACAGATGTTATTTATTGATAATAAATTGAAAGCAAAAATCATGCCCATTGCAGCGTGTAATATGTACATTTCTATTATCTTTCCTATAGTATAATAAAAATGTCAAACTAAGCAAGTGTATGTACTCTCCTGTGAAGTCTTGACTGCAGTGTTTCCCTCCATACGCGTTCCCATTATTATCAGTTCTCATAATGCACATCTTTGGTGGAGCAATCGATCTGTTGCTGTTTAAATCGATACATTTCCTCCATTTAAATCACTCATCTGAAAGGTTTATTTGGCGTCTCTGCTCCCCCATAATTCCTTGCCAGTGGTTCCAGAGTCTGTTAGTTAGTATGAATGGTCCTTCCTCTGGTGCCACCCTCAGGGCAATTTGTGCATTGTCCCCCATTAGTGCTGTCATTAGATGTACATTGTTGTACAGATGTAGTTTAAACTTAGTTTAATCACATTTTTTTGCTGTAATATTTTTTACATTGTACACAAATGGAGTTGCTGCTTGATCACAATGTCATACTCTCCCACAAAATAAATTTGACACAATAATTCCTCCTCCTTTTAATTCCATTTTATTTTAAGAGTAACCACATGAATTGTAACTCAGTGGTTACCCATAACACCTTTTCAGTGCTAATCCATGTACATTTATATAATTATACGGCTGTTAATATTTCAAACACTGAATGGACATTCTGTATTATGTTAGAGTTGTACAATTTGATTATCCCTTTGCTTTGAAGAAAAAAATGAGAGTGACACACTGTGGTTAATATTTGTAACCATACAGTTGAAACAGTTTCATTATCAAATTCCCTGAGAATGGCATAATCATCCCTGCCTCAAAATGTGTTCATTTCTCATTAATTGTTCCCCATTTGAATAACCTACATCTAAATGTCCAAAGCTTGCTGCAACAGCCACTGATCAAACTGCAGTAAAATGTGGTATATTCAGCATATTAATCTCCAGAGGAATGAGTTCCAATGATTCTGGTATTGATAGCCGAGGTGTATTGCAGACTATGGACAGATTTACATTTAATTTGCTGGCTGTTAATATTCAGGCCCCAGTGACTCTCCTAATGTTTTTTTTTTTGTTTGTTTTTTACTGAACCTTTCCACCAGCATCAACATGAAATTTCAGGCATGGCTCAAAAACAAACCCTTTTCATCCATGAACCATCCTCTAGCTCCACCCTCAGGCCAACATTAGCAACCTTATCAACAGGAAATCTCATGGTCTAAACAGCAGATTCAGCACATTTCACTCCCAAGACTATAAACTCTCTTGACTTACATGAATCCATGCACGTACTTCTTGTGCCCCCCAGAGGCCAAACTACGTCTACACCTTCACTGGTAAAGCTGTAATTGTATGAAACTTACATACTGTATATGTGTCATTTTATACATTTTTTTTTCTCTCGCCCCCAGTGCATGTACAGTATTTGAAGTATTTACAGTAATCATCTACAGTGTGTGTGTGTGTGTGTGTGTATGTGCATGCCTCCCTTAAAGCATCTTTCCACAGGGTAGGGCATCTCCGGGGTAGATGTCTGAGACTGCGACTGCTTTGCGCAATGAGCTGTTAACAAAATATTCAGTCCCACTTTCTCTGTGATGATTTACAGTGTTATTCATAGTTGAAGCAGTTCAGCGGCAAGTTTCAGATGTTCATAAATTTTCAGATAATTTTGCAGATGCTGAGCCAAAGTTACACATTTCAAGATTAATGCCTCTATCACAATGTATCATTCAGACTCCAATTATCAGCAACGGAGTGGGAGAAACTGTTCACATCAAGTAAGAGATACTGAGAATTTTTGACAGCTATAATATGTCCCACTTGGTGAAAGGAACTACAGGGGTGTCTACAGACTGGTGGGAAAATGGCTGATAAGGCACCATCACAAGTAGTGACACTGAAACAAAATCCAGTATTAACTCTAAATCAGCTACTTGTGTTCATCAAGAAGAGGCTACAGTGTTTGTTATTTGGTTTCACTTGTTAATGAACTGTTACATATATGTAACATAATTGCTTAGTTAGGCCTTTTATATGGTGTGACTACAAGGTTAGCAGTGGAGGTCCAACCTCGGAATGATGTGTGAATTGTCCAAAGACACAGAAGGATTTGTCATTTTTCTTATTTTGCCAACGTGGCATGAACTCATTTTCACCCCGACACTGAACCTTTGCAGTTACCGTTGGCTTTTGTAAATCTACTATCACCTACTGTCTAAATGTAAGTTAGATTTAAGAATTTGTTTCTTTTCTGCAGTAGGTTGGTGTGACGTTTCAACGATTACTAGTCAACAGATTTCTGCGGCTGCAGCAGTTTTGCACAAGGCTGTCTTTATAAAATGTGCAAAAGTAAAATATTTTTCTGGCACAACATTACCTTGAATATTTGTTTTCTAAGAGCAAAAGGCATACCTGTTTAAACTGGCAAGGTATGCGGGTCGGAGGAATCTTTGTACTGTGGCGTGTATCTGCCTGCACCGGTCTGTTTTCAACTCATTACACTAATTTGTCTTATCAGCACTTCTGGATTCATATTTGAATCCGTGCAGAGGAGAAAAGGTCCTGCAGAAGGTCAAGAGCTCAGCCGTGTAAGCAACTTAAAAGAGATCAGAATTACAGACAAACCTAACTGTACTGAAAAAGTTTTCAATTGTACAGTTAAGTGGAAAAAATACTCCGATCTTTTATTTTGCTTACAGCATAGAAACACTTAAGAAAAAAATCATGCATTCAAAACCTTAATTGAGTAAAGGTACGAAAGTATTAGTATCAATATATACTGAAAGCACCAAAATAAAAGCACTCATTAAGCGGAATGACCAATTTCAGAATAAAATATATTATACTTAATAGCATACATGTCAGTTCATAATGTACATGTCACTTTAATGTCATAGCGGCTAAAGGCGGAGCTAATTTGACATACTTTACATACTGCTGGGTAATGTAATAGTTTTTTCTGAAATGCAGCAGAGCTGGAGTATAAGTAGCATGACTTGGAATTACTCGATTAAAGATTCTCAAAATTGTATCAGTACAGTACTTGAGTAAATGCTCTTTGTGACTTTCCACCACTGGTGCAGAGCTACATTTATGGTTGCTGAATTTTGCAGTTCTGCACTTATGTTGCTAAATGCTATGCACAACCTCTGAGCCTGTCACTGACAAACAACTTGAAGCAAAACATGTAGTCTATTCAGATATACTGTATTAACTCCAGATTAATATACAATACACCAAGAGTCATAGTGTGTGTTTTTTACTCCAGTATACTTTAGTTTAATTTGACCAAATATTCAGTGTACAGCGTGGGAACTAATGTATTACTCTATGGGTGATGGATAACTTCACTCAGTCTGCTGTTGTTTTTGGCTCCTGTGTTGTTGCTTTACTACAATTCATCAGTGATGATTCTGGGCCACAGCAGCCAGCAGGGAAAGGAGCCAGGCAGGAGCAGCAGAGCTGGAGCTCGTACATGACTAGACGATTTTAAAAATCACATATCCCTGATAAATAAAGGTGAAGAACAGCTATAGTTCACTCTTAACCTTTTTTTACATTTTCACAAGGCACAACAACATGTGCACGAACTGAAGAACTTGTTCAGTCATAGTTTACCATTGTGTAGAACTGACAGGGCGTTCAAAGCAGGTCTCCTGCCTGTTTAGAAATCCATCTGACAATGGGCAGAATGGAACAGAGAGAATGGAGCCAGTGTTTAGTGTGTAGAAATGGTCATAAGCTTAATGATCACTGTGACATACAGCAGTGGCTGTTGGCCTGTTACTACCTGTAGCACAGGCATTTAGTAACAGCAGTGTCTTAAGCTAAGGAACATGGATGGTGTATGGTTTGTAGCAGCAGCAGATACTGTAGGGGAAATAGCACTTAGACATATAGAGATAATGCAGACACCATTTGCATACATACATACTTACATACATTTGAAAAGCCTGAGCTTTGAGGACTTGTTGGGAGTTGGGTAGATGTTTGACATATAGGGAAAAACAAAAAATGATTTCCTTGAGGTTACATATCTACAGTTACACTGCAGTATCAGCTACTGCCGTGACAGTTGACACACCTCCACTTTTCCAGTTGACAGACTGAAGTGATTTACTGCTCAAATTTTTTTTTTTGCTCCATCCTCCGATGAGGATGGCGTGATCAAAAGCTCCACAACAGTAACATGACGTGAGAATGTGGGACTGTTGACCTTGGAAACAGCAGTTCTGTTTGCTCTCTTAGTTACTGTGAGGGATCCACAAGCTGCATACAAAATAAGCTGTTATTTTAATTCCTGTCAGCAATTCAAGTAATTGCAAAACAAATCGGGATGGGAAAGTATTTATTGACTTTAAACCCATAAAAGAGACTGAAAAGTTTCCCTGGAAAGCTTTTCAATTCACCACATGATGTTGCATGATTAGGAATCCAATCTGCAAGGGCATTTGTGTTGTCTCTTGTTTTACTATCGTAACTGCTGACGGATGAATTTGATTCTGTGGTCTCTGCCACAGAAAGCGCTGGAAGGCAGCCATAGCTTTGTTTACCACTTTAGGTTCCTGTTCTTTTAAAGCTTATGCTCACACGTGTGAAGCTGCATAATGAAATGCCATGATCAAATATAGTGTTTTCCAACCCTAACGATGTGACAGACGGGGTATCATGTCAATCCACTGTTATTCAGGTTATGTGATTTCTTGGCTTGTCCCCCCCCCACCCCCGCAGTCCACTGTCATGCATTCACCTCTCGCACGGTTGACTGAATTCTGTCCTGGCAGGACTAATAGCTTACCTTGTGGCTGTGTAACTGTACGTTTGTTTGTCTGAGGCTTCACGTGTTTGAACCCATCCCGGCTCCAGGGTGTGTGTGTGTGTGTGTGTCTGTGTCTCTGTGTGTGAGCCGTTGCGTGAAAAAGATGAAAACATCCTCACGAAACAGAGATTAAATAATTTTTTTTTTTTTT
>JBBMJY010000004.1:9873736-9900770 GCA_037833715.1 Toxotes lorentzi
GGGGGGGGGGATGTGGGTGTGGGTCTGTGTGCGCTGGATGGGTGGGAGAAGGTAACCTCGTGCTGCGCTATATAAAGGGTTGTCGGGCAGAACTTCGACAACAGACCTCCAGATCTTCATCCAGGCTCATCTCATCCTGCAGCTGACTCCTCAGTAACCATGACTCTGTTGCTGACAGTGCTGGGAGCCGTGCTCTGCTCCTTGACGGTTTCGTCTGAAGTCATGCCCCAGGCAGACTTCAATTTGCAGGGGGTAAGACACATAACTGGGTGAACTATTACCAATTTTTATTTTTAAGCACTATACATATGTAAATTCAGGGTGCCTGTGTGCATTTTATGTAATTCATTCTCACAACTGAGTCAGCTGCAGCTTGAGCATCTGGCATCTGATAATAGTTTATATTTACTGACTATTTTGTGAAATGTACTTAAACAACTGTTTACTTCAATGAGTTGTGTATTTGCATCTTTTTTGTGTGTGTGCTCGGAATGAGATGGAATTTATTACTTATTATTTAAAGCACACTGTTTAAAGGAAGACCACAGGGAGCATTTTTGTTTAATCTCTGCTATGCCTGCCTTCTGTGTGTGTGTGTGTGTCTACAGATGGCAGGGAAGTGGTACCTGATTGGATTTGCCACTAATGCCCAGTGGTTCGTCAATCGCAGAGCCAGCATGAAAATGGGCACGACCATGCTCACCCCAACTGCCGATGGGGACCTGGACATGTCATACGCCAGTCTCACGTGAGTGTGAGAGAGGAGACGGGCAGGGAGCTAGTAGATTAAAGAAAAAAAGAAAAAAAAACAACAGTGATGATGCAGATAATCGTCTTTGAATGTTGTCTCTGCAGCGGTGATGGCTCTTGTTGGAGAATGAACAACCTGGCTAGGAAGACTGACGTGCCTGGGAAGTTCACATACACAAGTGAGCGTAAGTCCAGCCAACACCCCCCTACCCCCCCTCCCACACACGCACACTCACATAATGTAGCACAAAGACACAGAGGCATGCATCGAACAGTCGCAGTTCAACCATCCACAGTATTTCTGCTTTCACATGAGGTCTTTTCCTCCCCCTCTGTCAGGCTGGAGGAATGAGAATGACATGCGCATGGTTGATGTGAAGTATGATGAGTACGCTCTGATTCACACCATCAAGACCAAGGGGGATGAAATCACCGTTGTCAACAAACTATATGGTAAAGTCCTCACTTGCAATGATGCAATGATGCAATGATGCCATGATGGGGCAGTTCAGTAGACATGCAGTACTGCAGCAGATTAATACAATGTGGTTTGACAGGCCGCGGAACGGACCTCAGCGCTGATCTGCTGGAGAAGTTCAGGCAGTTTTCCTTGGAGGTTGGCATCCTGCCTGAAAATGTGGCTTTCCTTCCAAAAAATGGTACTTTTTACATGAATGGAGAGGTTTTATGTAAAAATAAGCTGTGATTAAAAGTGACGTTACACACTAATCACCGTAACTCTTTCTGTTTTTCCCCTCCTTTAGCCGAGTGCCCAACTGCTTAGTTTCCTGCCCCTGGTCATCATATGTCAGCGACGCTGTCTCAGCACCTTAACCTTTGTTGTGAATATCCTACATCCATCACAGGCACTGCCAAGAACTGAGACAACATAATTGTTTTCAGTTTATTTTCTCTGCTCTTTAGCTTGTAATACCATAAACACGATGTAAAACCTGGTTTCCATATATAACACACTGCTTTTCTCTACCCGCAGTTGTAACTAAGCACCATCTTTAAAGATGTGTTTTGTGACAAATAAAATGCTCTACTTTGAATAATATGTGTCTGATGTGGTTTTTCCACAACAATTTCTGTTGTCTGGTTTAAAACTCTTCCTCCTCATGACAAACCCAGGATCTATGAATGTGGAAATATTGCTTATTTCAAAGATTTAACCACTAGACATATGATGTCGTCTACATCACTGAATCGTGTGTGTGTGTGTGTGTGTGAGCACCGGAGGCTTAAATCTTCCACCTCAAACATCGCTGCAATTTGCAAACCGAACCACAACAGATCATCATAAAATCATGCTAGCACATACTTGTCTTAAAGGTTTCCTGTGGCATTTTTGTCCTCTAGTAGCACTATATAGAGCTGCCATTTTCATGCACGCACACAAGGACACACATGCGTCATTACACACATTCTCACCAATAATCTACAGGAGGTGGTAATGCACCAAGAAATGCAGCAATGCACCAACGAAGGCAAGGGAAAAAGAAGAGTGCAAGTTGTAAACATGAATGTAAACGATGCAGATTTCAAACCTTGAAGAAAAATCAGCTTTGCAAAAGTTTCATGAGGAAGAAGAATCCTGGATTCAACACATTTGTCAGAAGGGCGAACACACTGTGTTTTGGTGAGCAACAACGGATGTAAACATAACTTGTTTATTTACAAGAACTCCACAGGGCACCTTTAAACTCAGATTGAAGCTGAGTGGAGAAACTTTCCATCTTCAGCACATGACTTTGAGAACAGTCTCAGTCTCGTCACATACATCATTCAGCACAGTGACAACCAAACATCCAAGAAAAGCAATAATTGAGACGTTTTTTTTTGAGCAGAGGGGAACTTTTACAATGTGAGCAAATAAAAGACAAAGGGCTAAAATACTTTGCTTTTATTACCTTTTTTAACAAATACGTTGAAGTACATCCATAACAACACAGTTCAGATTTCCTTTTTATCAAGTGTTTACATCTACACGCTTTGTACAGATTTGTATACAAAACAATAATTTACGTCCCATAGAAGTCTAGATACACTTAACTATACAACAACTCGTAAATGAAATAAATATAAAAACAGAAATGATCACAGGTGATAACAAAAATGTAAAAAGCCATAGTACAAGTACACCACCAGCACCTGTCTTCTGAAGTTGCATCTAAAAAGATATACATTTTCCCCTTCTACTGGCAAAAGTACATCTGTGTTGGCGAAAATTAAGAGTTCATAGTTTCATGACAGAAGCACCAGATATACTGTATTTAGGCCAGACAGTTAATATTGGGACACTAATGTGAATATTCCTTTTTTTTTTAAAACCCAGCCTAATATTGGTATCATACTGATGCTTGTAGATTTAGCTTTTTCTGTGATATGCAAAACGGGTTTGTTCATAGATAAAGAAATCATCCGTACGAAAAACAGCTTGTCATCAGTAATAATGTTGAAAACAAACATCTTCTCGTCACACGAATCTTCCTTTTTCAAATTAATTGGATTTCCACTCTTCAGGTAGCTTTACTGGATTAAAAAAAAATACTGTCAGTCAGTGCTTCACCTCAGCTGCTTTGGGCACTTGTTCTGAACAATTTACAGTACACTTACTGACTTGAAACAGAAATATCAGACAAGTATGTGACAACCAATCCAGTGATGGGGTAAGGATCGCATCAATACAGGTGCATATGTGAACTTTTATTCACTGCTATGACACATCCACTACTTCACTGTGTATTTTGTGTTAATTAAATGATCGCAGATCCCCTGTTTTTTTTTCTCTGGGTGCTGTACACAGCCGGCCTTGTGTTTTTGTTAACACAACAAAGAGCATTATGTTACAGAGTGGTGGGGTCAGAGCACCAGGAAGCACAACATATGCTTTCTTGTCACTCACTCTCCAGCTCACACTCTCACACACGCACGCACACAAACGCACCATACATGACTTGATTACTGCATTTATCATAATCTTTACCAAGATGGCAAGTGCTACTGGGAACAAGTTGCTAATCCTTACTGCTGCGTTTAGCACATTTTAACAAAATGACGCAAACGTTTTGCAAACTACACTTCAGTTTTGAGACAAATAATTAGGACCTGACTGACTGACTTCTGACTGAGAACTGATTGCTGCCTGCAAAATCAAAAATGTGTATCTACAAAGAGACAATCTGCCATGCACACTGTCACCAGCAAGGGACATGCAGTTAAAAGTGCAAGTCTACAGAGGGGGTTCTGTTGCTAACTCGGACAGAGCATTAATGTTATGTACATGTGTATACATTTCTGAACAAACATTAGGCTGAGGGTCAAAAAAAAAAAAAAAAAGCAAAACAACAGAACGGACTAAGTGCAGCACGCACACGCACCACATTATTTCAATGTGAAAGGTGTTGTGCTGAGGGTGCAGTGATTGGGGTGTGATGGTTGCTTCAACATTGTTCATTGTTGTGGCACAGTACTTGGCTCGGTCAGAGTCACTCTGTCTGCACCACGTCCTTGTGGTGGCGCATGATATGCTGGTTCTTCTCCGACGGTCGCCGGAATCCTTTCGAACAGATCTCACAGCGGTGCGGATAGTCTTTCGTGTGAATGGAAATCACGTGTCGCTTGAAACCCGAGGCATCCCCGGTGCTGTAGTCACAGTACTGGCACTGGTAAATTCTCCGTTCTTTCTGTCCTTTGCCAATAACTACAGTCACACTGCTGGCTAAACTGGCTGCACTGACTCTAGCGGGAGGGCCAGAGCCACTGGACCCGCTAGGTGCAGACTTCTTAGGTGTCACAACAGGTGTGTGCGTCTCTGTCCTCTTACCCTCACTCTTTTCAGGAGAGGCCTGTTGTTCCTTCGTGTGGACAGACAAGATATGGCGACTGAGAACAAAAGGGTCTGCAATTTTAAAGTTGCAGTGCCGGCACTGATGGAGTTTCTTGGTGCGGTGGGACACCGAGTGCTTCTTCAGTTCAGACGGCCGGTGGAAGCCTTTCCCACAGACAGCACATTTGTGTGGATAGTCCTTGGTGTGAACAGATATGATATGGCGTTTCAGGTCACTGGAGTTGGAACTTTTGTGATCACAGTGGGCACAATGGTGGGTCTTATTCTCCTCGTGGGTTAGTCCGTGCTGCATTAACTCCTCCTCCTCTGCAAAGGTCTGGAAACAGCGCTCACACTTATATGGCATCTCTTTGCTATGCTTAGTCTTGATGTGTGTCTTGAGATTAGAGGAATCAGCTGACTTGTAGTCGCAGTACAGGCAGGAGTAAGGCTTCTCGCCCGTGTGTGTGCGCATGTGTTTCTTCAACTCTGAAGGGTGCCGAAAGCCTTTTCCACATTCCACGCAGATGTGGGGGAAACTTTTACTGTGAACAGCCAATAAGTGCCGATTGAGCAGTCCTTGCTCAGCAGTTTCATAGTCACAGAACTTGCATTTATGCATCTTGGTGGGCGGTGGAGGCGGCTGGCTCTTGGGCTCTCGGTGGTGATGCTGCAGTCTGTGAGAGAACAGCGCCGCCTGCTGGTGGAACTCCTTGCCACACATTTCACACTCGAAGGGAGCCTTGCTGCTCAGAGCGTGTACCTCCATGTGGTTGTGGAGACTGGCCTTCTTGTTGGTGGTGAAGTCACAGTCTGTGCATTGGTACTTTTTCCTGGTCAGAACATCCTGGTGATGGTTCTTGGTGTGGCGTTTCAGGAAGCCTCGTGACTTGAACTTTTTTCCACAAAGCATACAGGGGTAAACTGTCAGAGGCTGACCATATGGACCAATGATGATGGCTGGAGAGAAAAATGACAAAAGGGAAAAGCACATGACAACATGGCCATACTCTTGTTTGTCAAGTAAACATTTTGTTCATTATGGTGTTTAATTCTAATCACTCATTTGAAAAGGTGAGAAGATATATTCTTTCATTTATTAATTTAACAAAATAAAATCAGAAAAAAAAGACAAAATAGCAGAGTAAAGCAGCACAAAACATTTTAGAGGTCCTCAGTATAAGAATCTGAGAAATTCTTTATATCGTTTTGCCAACTTGTAAAAACAAGTGAGTCCTGACTTTATGGTTGATAAAGTTGTTTCATAGAGCATGTGGATTTTCAAAACCAAAACTTTTGAGCTTGCTGCTCCACTTCACCGTGGTAGTTTTTTTTTGAAGGCCAACATAAAAAGGTAAATTATAAACTACTTGTTCAGATGAGGTAATTGCCAGAGAAGAACACACAATAAACTGCTGATAAGCCAGTGCAAAGGACATTAGCCAAGTTTAAGTGCTGCTACAAAGCCCAGAGGGGGCTGTAAGGAAACAACTTAACATGCTGTGCTGATATACAGCCTTGCTGACACATCACCAAACGGCACGAAAAGTAGTATTGTATAAAGTTTTTGTATGTATTGCAGGGACATCTTAAAAATAAAAAAAAACTACATCAACAAGATAAACTACTGGAAGACAACAGCTGGACAGAAAAGGGCAAATGACAAAATAAATAAGCCCCTTAAAACTTTGCTTAATTAAATTCAATGTGTCCGAGCTTTAACTGCTTGTTAGACTGGAAATGAGAAATGATTACAGCTTTCCTCCTTACTGCATCAATTCTGCTACTGCTAAGCCCTGGACTGCATTATTTACATGCAAAACTGGCCTAAAAGGCAACTTCCATATCCTTTGTGTTGCCCTTACCTGTCTGGACCTGTCGAGGCTCCGACCGTCTCTTGCTTTTGTTGCGTTGTCTGTTGATTTCATCCACTCCGTCTGATTCATCGATGTGCAGCAGTGCACTGGCTGCACCGTTGCGGTTTTCACAACTCTCGCTATCGTCCGCACCTGAGAGAGCAAAGGACTGTCTTTGACACAGTCTTTTTTTTATATATATTATATATAAATAAATTAAATAAAACAGCATCTGTAAAGCTTAAGCCAAGACACTCTGAGACGTGGTTGATGCACAGGCTTCCAGTGTTGTTTTAAAAGCAATTTAATAGACAGGGGTGCTGACCATAAGCAGCTGCCCAGGCCACAGGCATGAAGTCCTTGCTTAGAGACACGCTGTCATACGAGCGGTCGTGAGTAACTGGCTCTTCACCTCCTACCACCACCTCCATATATACCTCATCAGTCACCTTGGGCCCACCTGTAGATGAGCCCAACATGTACAAAACCAAAAAACTAGTGATGTTTAGTTTCATGACAGTCATCCCCGCTCCTTGCTCGTAGACGACTCACCATGGTTTCCTTGATTATGATGCGAATCCCCGACGGACATGTAAACCATCTTCTCTCTGAGTGTTTGGCCTGAAGACTCAGTTAACGCCACACTCTCTGTGTCTCCATCGCTGATGTCAACCGATTCTCCTGCAGGATAAAAACACCATCTAAATCCTCTAACCAAGTTCCTTTACTTAGCAATATAATTTAAAGAGAACAGTTTTGCTAAATGAAGCAATATTCTATCAAATTATGATGATTAGACTCATCTAATAAGAGTATTATAATGAAGGGTCAAATCACAGCCAAGCAGAGGCTGAAGGTTAACTGCTGCTCACCCATGTCGTCCTCCCCAGAATCAGCCTTGAAGATGTACACCTTGATGACCTCCTGCCCATCCTCATCCTTCTCCACTTCCTGGTCCTCTACGGCCCCCTCCACTGTTACCTCCGTTCCATCCTCGGACACCATTTTACCAGCTTCGTCCACTAGTGAGGGGGAAACGCATCACATTTCATTAAACGTGCAAGTGTGTGGGGTCTGCCGGCCATAAGCTGGTGGCGGTGTCAATACTGACAACATGAATGCTTAATACCTCACCCCATATATATTCAGTGAGGATACAGCTTGGATATGACTTTACCATTTCTGCATAAATCTATTAATTTTATATAGCTGATTGCTATTAATACTCAATTCTGTATACGTTTGTCTGAATCCTCAATAAATGTTACTGGTCAATTCATGGTCATGATAAACGGTCAATTCTGAGATGTAGTACCATTAAATGTCTTCAAAAATAATGGTCCAGTTTATAAATACTACAGCAAATCAAAACGGAGTTTAAATCAGGAAGACGAGATGTCTTTCATCTCACACACCCCGCAGTCTCTTAAATGCCATCACTAACCCTTTATTAAAGCTTCACTGGCTAAAGACAATCTCAAAGCTTGTGCATAGGGAATTCGGGTTAAATCACTTAATAGGAATGACAGTCAATTTCATACCTATCTTCAGACAGTGAACCAAGTACCACTTTGGGTTGTTGGACAAGGAAAATGTACCGTGGGGCAGTCAGCACTGCATAATTGCTGCAATAATTGCAGATTAAAAAAAGGAAACTGGCTTCTTGTGCTAATTATGTGGCCTCAGAGAAGTTTAAAATTTGATATCTGTAATTTGTTATGATCTAAAATTGTATGAAACTCAGTAGCTTTGCAAAACTGTCTGCAGTAACTGACTCGATATTCTGGACAGTGTTACCATTTCATCTCACTTAAACCAACAAAAACCAGAAGCACTTCTTTACTGAACAGAGGTTTAATATGATACTTAAAATCTTGTACTTATTATTTTGGCAAAATTTGGCACATTTTTTAAAGACTTTAATGAGTGGTGCCCTTGGTCTATAAATAAAACATAAAATACATTTAACACATCTTGTATAAGAGCTGAACTTTCAACAAAGCTGTTCTACGCAGTAACCTAGCCTATAATGTTTTAAAACCATTACAAGCACGTTTAGAAATTCTGTCATGTAAACACAGTACCACATCTAAACATATAAAGCCCAAATTACCCTTATCATTTTAAAGTCAGATGAGATTTAAGACACATTCATTTACACTTGACCGCTTACATCTACACAAAACCGCAAAGATGCATCTCAGGTGGTAATGCACCTGAAACTGTTTGGTAACTGCCAAATACACCAGAGGAAGAGCAACATCTGCAGTTAACTGGTGTTACCTGATATCTATCCATAATGTAACACAAACACTGGACTGGCTAAATTCAGTGTCATTTTAACAGAACTTCAGCTGCTGTTATCAGGACAGAGGAGGCAGACGATGGGTGTATCATCTGTATCTGGTTAGAATGTATGCAGCAGTAAACTTACAGGATATCATTAGATAATCTCCACAGCCATCTTGGTCGTCGTCCTGCTGCTCTGGGTCCAGCCCATCTTCAGGGATGTCTCCCATGGCAACACCTTCCTCCTCGCCCTCCAGAGCCATCACACAGGTTTCTACAGCGACATCTTCATCTTCATCGCAGTGTACATACTCAGAAACCACATCCTCAACAGCGTCCTGGATGACTAACTCATCTGGGGCAAACCTATGAACCGCCATGCCTTCCCCCTCACCTTCCGACACCAACACAGTCTCTTGAAGCTCCACAACAAACTCCTGCCCGCCGGCACCACCTTCATCTGAAAGATGCAGGATAACCCAGTTCACCAGATAACAGTCAAGAGCAACGGTGTGTGAATGTTTTGAATGGTGCATTCAATGTTTTTACTGATTTCTTACACATCTTCAAAAACTTCTCATTTCAGGCGACATTTCACCATTTCACAAATTTATCAAAACCGACACATACCCACAATCATCCTTTGAGTGAATAAAAATAGAAATTAATATAAGAATGGCTAATTACCCGATCCGTGTAATATTATTTTAGGCTCTTCAGAATGTATTGCAAGCCTGGTGACATCCTCATCCATTGTCCTCGCACTGCATTTGTTACTGAACAGCTGAAAGCAAATGACAAAAATCTTTGATGAGCTAAACTGTTGGAAACCATAGAACAGAAGAACAATGGAAACCCCAGCAATGTCAACAAGTGATAAATTAGTTGTCTGTTACTACTACAGCACTACATTTTTCTCTTCACTATGTCGCTTAATAGTAGGCTGGACAAATGCACTGCAGTTCATCTAAGTCCATTTTCTGACACACTGATTTGACTGCATAATGATATGCATTAAAACTATCTGGAAAATGTTTTCCTTGTGCTGTGTGTCAGAACTGTGAACCTAAAAAAAAAATCACCTTAGTGTTCATGGTCATTAATATGAGTTGAAACCATGTGAATTTTATAACAGCAAACCAGATCACACAAATCTTCAAACATGGGTGTAATATAGTATGTTAACCTACACAGAATCAAGGTAATTTCTTTTACAGGATGCACCTCCTAGGGAAAGCTACAACCTCGTTATTCTTTGCTTGTTGAAGAAAAACGTGGTGTGTTAATTTGTTATTATAACGTGATTCACATGACAGAGAAAACACTGAGCTTGTGCTGCACAACTACTGCTGCCTGAGCATCGCCTTAACAATTAATACCTAACCATCTTGAAAAGACAGTCCAAACCTCAATACTTTTGCTTGATCACAAGCAAGCACTTTTCAAATAATAACCTACAATAATATGATATATTTGATTGTATGTTATGTTATTCTTGAAGTCTTGCTAACTGACTTCAAGAATAACCATAAAATCCCATTGGGCTTTGTTGAATTTAGTTTTACCCCCTATAGTGAACAAGTTTCTTTATGGAGAGCTTCATTTGTTTTGACATTTTATTCACACAAACAACAACATAAGGACACTGGTCACTTGATATTAAAAAAAACTGCACTGCAAAGACGTTTCACCTCACTGGCAAACTGACTGCAATATTGGGAGGGAAAGCTCAATAACTAAATAAGTTACAATTAAGAAAACTGATTACTGCAGTGTTAGCTTGTGTCTGCGGCAAAGGACAGAAAGTAAAATGACCAGTGGCATAATTGCATCAGTATCACAGCTGCCAAAATCAAACAAAAATCTCTCCTAAAAACACTGCATTCATCATGGATATGAAGGTGGGATAATGTACGACAGAAACCTGGCTGTCACATACACAGAGGGGGTGCAGAGATGTAAACAGTGGCGTGGACGATGCAGCCGGGGTGCCATTTAATTTCCAATGAATGTACCATCCCCCACCTCCAGGTGGAAAAAGATGACAACGGTGTGTGAAGATGGGGCTCACAACACAGTGCATCAGTGTGCTGAAATATGCCGCCAACACAGTAAAAACCTACTCGGGTGATCGGACTAAGCCAGCATCTCATTCATGCAAAACTAAAGAAAAACCAGATGAGATGATTAACGGCGGTGTCTTTAACTGACCACTGGAGAATCGTTTGCAACGATTAAACGCAACGCAAAGGGCGACTGTCACAGCCAAAACACCCATTTAGGAACAGCTAATTGCACCGACATATATATACATATATACACACACAGTAAGATAAAACAAGGAAAGAAAGAAGCGCGGTTACGTTAGGTCTACAATGATGAGCATAACGGGAGGAGGGCTAAACGCACACTCCTTTTCCACAACCGATTTTCATCATACTAGCGTCCGCCATTTTGTTAGCTTAATGTCTGTACGAATGCTAATTATAACACTTGCACAAAACACACCTCGGCGATTAGAAATGATAACTGCGCTTCTGTTGACGGCTGCACTGCACAACAAGTGCTATAATCAAGCAGAAATTACGTTAGCAAACGACGACTGGCGAATAAAAAAACACTTTACTTTCAGCGGGACTGGCTAGCTAACAGGATAGGCCTGAATAACCAATCACGGCCTCTATTGAGGCCTGGGCCCGAGAAGAAAAGGCCCAACCCTTTGCGGCCTCTCGGTGAGAATAAAGAAATAAATTAAAATACCACATGCATGCAAATACAAAGAGACACGGACACGCTCAAATGCGAACATAGCCCCGCAAACGGGCGCCACGGGAGCAAAAATAAGCCGCGTACCAGATTTGTGCTGCGGGGATGGCCTCTGTCCGCTTCTCGGCTTCCCAGGCCGCCTGGTTCCCCCAGACTCGGGCAGGATTCAGTCGGGAATTTTGTGTTATTTGGGCGGGCCGGAGAGGAGCAGAGAAGGAGGGGTTAAGGGTTGTTTCTGGAGCTCCGCTGAAAGCAAAGCAGGGCGTCTGAAGCCAGATCTTGTCATGCTACAGCCCCCCGCTCCTCCAGCTCCGAGGCCGCCGTCAGCACGACACGTCACAGCCCGAGAGCGGCAGGAAAATGCGGAAGGGTTGCGGTGGAAATCAGACCGGCAGGAACCAACAGGCCATAATCTGAAGACCAATGTTCAAACGGGTAGTGTCAAAACGTGCACGGTAGAGTTGGTTTTATTTAGTTGATACTCGAGGTTGGTACAGATAATAATGGGCTGAGGACGTCTTCAGCTCGCCCCCCCATACACACATACACACACACAGTCGACTCGTATGCAGCAGTGAGATGGTCAATAAAAGGTGATTAAACAATGACCTCCAGTCAGCAAAGCGCCCACTACTTTCCACCGAAAAACTGTATCAGTTTCATCCTGAGGGTACATGAACCCATTTGTTTCTTCATGACAGTCTCAACTGCTTTGGCTTTAGTTTAGGTTTTCCCCATTTTATACTGTAAAAAGTTGCTTTTGAATTCTTTTTTTTTTTTTTTATAAAAACGCCCATAAATTACAAGTTAATTACTGGAAGAAAAAAGCAAAATCTAAAGGTTGTAAGATTGTAGTGTTTACAGGAAAATGATCAAAATGATCAATGATCTCTTGATGCAGGTAAAGGCAGAAAGTAAAATAAATAAAATAATTCACATTTGTAATTTTAGGCAGAATACATTTACTCAGACACAAATTTGATTTTCTTTCATTCCACATTTTAGAAGAACCTTTTGTACTTTTTACATAACTACATTTACTTGAAAAATTAATACATTACATACAAAGTGATCTAACTCACAATACGTGTTTTAAATCAAACTAACTAATAGTATGTAAAATAGTTCCAGTTAGTTCCAGTTAAAATGTTACGTCCATAATACATCAGTAATTTGCTGACAGTACCTCTTTATATTAACTTAAGCAACATTTTCAATATGACTATTACATATAATGAAGTATTTTTACATTTTGATCTTTCTACTACAAATAACTACTCCAAATTACAAGTCACACGATCAAACAGAGGAGTCATGTGTTACTCAGATATAAATTACAAATACGCAAAATACCATTTTTATTTTATTTTTTTGGTAACTCTTCTCAAATCTCCAAACGAATCATTCAAGTGAAACAATATCTTACTCCAAAAGTTGAATGCACATTCATTAATCGGCAGAGATTTGAATTTTAGATGAAGTGAAATTAGCAAAAGTAGTTTATCATCAAAAGGCAACAGCTGATTAGTAAATGTATTTCTTCAGACTGTGCCAAATCACTGACAAATAGGTTTATTGCTATTACCAACAGTCAGTACAAGTCAGTTAACAGTAAACTCTATTTGGCAGTCATTTTCAGCAGCTTCTCCTTTTCAATCTCAAACAGACGCCAGCCCTCCTCCAAGGAGAGATCAGACGCTCCTCTTCGCTTGTAGAACTCAATAGACTTAGTGTTGTTTTCTGCTACTATGAAGTGCATGCTGCTACACCGAGTCCTCACTGCTGTCTAAGGAAGGGGAAGAAAAAGGACAAATGAAGTACTAAATACAGTTTAAATTAAGATGAATCTGTCAACAAAGACGCCATAACTGTACAGTGGCAGACGTACCTCACTCAGAACCTTCAGAATTTGTGAACCAATGCCAAGACCTAGTGCAAGATTAAATGTACAGACAGCAATTAAAACTATTACTTCATATATATATATGTGTGTGTGTGTAAAAAATGCCCCTTGATATTGCAAAACCTTTTATCTGTGACTCATTAACTTTTACCACCACCATATAACAGCACATGTCAACAGCCTTACCACGGAACTCCTGCATAACAAAGAAGTCTTCCAAGTACAGCAGCTTTCCAATCCAAGGGTCGTATGTGAAGTAGTACATGGCAAAGGCAATCACAGTGTAACCTAAAAAAAAACCCCACAGTGAGTTGTATTTAAAGGGAAGGGGATAAATATGACTCTTAAACTGTGAAGCTCTTTGTGTTAGTCATCTTTTTACCGTCTGAGCTTTGCTCTTTTGGGACTTCCGCGACCAAGCAGTGGTAGAATGGATGATCCCCAAAACCGTCTTCAAGCAGATCTGCAGGTGGGACATTGAATTTAGAAGAATGTATGAAGACTAAATGTGTTTTTTTTTTTTTTTTCAAAATCCATGTAAATATAGGTATAAAATGTATGCTTATAGTTCAACATAATGTAGACTAAACTGACTCACCTTTCTCTGTCAGCCTGACTTTCTCCTCCATCTCTTCAAATTTAGCAAGTTCCTAAAAGGCAAAGAGAGACAAGAAAGCCGATTTATGCTTTTGACTGTAACTACATTAGCGATAGTAGGTCAGAGATAAGAGACTTGCATCAAATGGTCAAAATTGTTAGAAAAAATTAGGCTTTAACATTTGGCTTACCTTTATGAGTCGCAGGATATCAGACACATCTTTGGGTTCAGCTGTCCGTAATATAAAATTGGCCATTTCCTCTTTTTGCCCTTTTTCCCTTTACTCACTAGTCCTCTGAATGTGAATAAAAGCAAAATTTGTTTCTTCATCCGCTCCTCAGGAGTTTACCCCCCGGCAATGAAACTAGAAAACCAGCATATACAGAATTACATTAGCTGTGTCGCACAGACTGGTAAAACAGCTTCAGTGACTTCTGTTTTATGTATTCCTGGAGGAGGCAAACCTGTCCAATAATCTAAATATGGGCAAACAGCACCTTACATCCTGTTTCTTTTTCTGTTCGGTTGGCTCCTTATCTTTATGTTGATCACTGCGCTTCATTTGAATGGTGTTGAAAAGGTAAATATTAACCAGACCTGGAAAAAAACACGACAGTTTCTCTGGAGCTCAGCAAGGCCTGACCCACATATGAAACGAAGTGCGAAGTTTTTCATTAATCCAACATTTAAATCGAATGAATGTTCAGAATTTCTATACACGCCAGCACTTACTTTTCCCAGTGCAAACGTATTTAATCCTTTGAGTATATGCTTAAGGAAAGTCTTGCCTGACCGTGCATGATGTGCAGAGCCTAGGGTTAGTTTCCAAGGCAAGACGTGTATGCTGTGATGTTCCTTTCTTACTTTGTAATCAGCTGTTGCTAGAAAACATCTGGAAGACACTGGGTGAATTCACATCAGTGACAGCTGTTCTTTCCCAGTGTGATGCAGGCTTTCAAACTGTCAGCACTAAAGAAAAGAAATTTATGAACTGAGATAAAACCGTCAGATAAAGACAGACCAGACAGGCATTTTAAGAAAACACATTTTATTTGAACTTTTAGTACGCAGTGGATCTCACAGACTGGGAAAACAGAAACGCAGATCAGTTCAGTTTATCAAAATACTTCAGCTTGCCTGAAGGGTCAGGAATGATCTGTGGGAAAGAATGAATTAAGTTATTGCACAACAATGAAAATAAGACTCACACTAGACTATATAAATATATTAGAATATGCTGTAAACCAGGTTGTTACTAATGTAGATGCCCGACAACAAAAGACTCTCTGAGATCTTCTATCCTCATTTAGGGCAATACTAGTTCATAACCAAGGATCCAAAACAGTCTCAGCCCCAGTGATACTTACTGTGTCACTGCCTGGTTTCCACCCTGCTGGACACACTGGGAAAAAAAAAACATAATTGCAGTCAGCACTTTAACTTTCAAACTCCAGTGAACCAAAAAAAAGAAAATCCACTGAAAACTGGCTATTAGATATCAAGTACTGCTGCATGACTAGATTATATCCATAAAAAAAAAAACTGTGAATTCCAGATGTTAAAATTTAAATTAACTTACATATGAAGAAAAAAATTTTTTTTCAGAAGTCAATTTGTTTTAATGAGCTTTTCATACCTTCTGCGTGTTTGTCAGTGTACTGGAAGGCCTGGACCAGCCGCAGTGTCTCATCCACAGATCTTCCTACTGGAAGATCGTTCATGGTGATCTGCCTCAGGATGCCTTTGTCATCGATGATGAAGAGTCCCCTGAGAGAGACACGGACAAGTGAGGTCGAAGCATAACTTAATGTTGGTAGTTTACTGTGAACTTATACACGGTTGTTGTTCCCGTAACTTTTCACCTATTATCCACTCCAAAAGCACCTCACAGTGTCATAACAGTGTTATATAACAAGACAGGTTTCATTCAGTCGATCGCCTATAAAACTTTGATAACTGCCATAAATGTACATGAGAAACTGCACCTCAGTGTGTGTCCCTGGTCCTCCAGGTAGACTCCATAGTCTTTTGAAATCTGGTGTGTGAGATCAGACAACAGAGGGATCTTCATTTGTCCAAGTCCACCCTGCTTCCTGGGCGTATTGATCCTATTAAAAGGGAACATTTAGAGTAGAGAACTGGAACACAAAATAATCAAACCAAAAATAAAACACACACACAAAAAAAAACACACCCACTCTCCTGAAGAAATAAAATGTAACACCACCCGATGCATTACAGTTCATCTACTAAACTTCAAATATGTTTTGATCATTATTCCACTTCAGTCTACTATAGTGTCGATTATTGAACGTCGGTTATTATTAGGTTTTGTCTTCAGCCATTAAAGCCTGACAGCATGTAGGTGCAATGGGGGACGGCAATCTTACCAGGCCAGGTGGGTGAACTGGGAGTCCACTGAGCAGGCCACCACCTCTGTATTGATGGCACGAAACTCATGCACACGATCGCTGAAGGCAATGATCTCAGTAGGGCAGACAAATGTGCTGCAAAAGAAAGAGCAATGCACATTAACACAGGGACATACTCTGTTGTGCAGCAATCCCAGCAACACAAAGAAAGTGATTACGTAACATGTGCCTCTGATGTTACTCACAAGTCCAGGGGATAGAAGAAGAAGACAAGATATTTGCCTCTGTAGTCTGACAGCTTCACCTCCTTGAATTCACCGTTGATGACAGCTGTTCCTTCCCAGTGTGGTGCCGGCTTTGAAACTGGAGTAGGAAGAAAAATATATGTATGATTGATAAAACCTGGATTTTATTTTATTTTATTTTTTTTTTATTTGAGAACATCTATGACATGAGTTTTGATTAAATGTGGCATGCATATTTCAGCAAAAATGTTCAGGGAAAAAGAAAGATTCCAGCAGTGCTTTAGCTTTTCAGTGGCATACTGTGACTCTCACAGTGAATCTTCAGCAGTTTTACACTTTTAGACCCCACAGTTATTTATTTATGTATTTACCCACGGTTACAACTAATGATTATTTTTATTTGCGGTTTAATCCTCTGATTTTTTTTTTTTTTTTGGATAAATCATTTATAAGTATTTGGTCCATAAATCAACAAAACTCAATACAGTGAAAAATGGACTTTATTTCATAAAGCCCAAGGTGATCGTGGTTATCAAGATACTTGTTTTTTTTTTTGTTGTTTTTTGACCAATGATCCAAAAACGCAAAGATATATAAATTGTAATCACATAAAATAAAGTATCAACAAACACACATTTCATAGGTGAAGATTTGATGCTTTTCTTTCATGCCATACGTGATAGTAAACTGAATATCTTAGTGTTTTGGACCGTTGGTTGGACAAAACAATACATCTGAGGATATCATCTTGGGCTATGGGAAATTATAACAAGTCTTTTTTTTTTTTTTTTTAGTGATTCCTGGCATTTTATAGACAAAACCAGCAATCAATTAATTGAAAAACAAATTGGCATACTAATGAATAATGAAATTTTTTTTAATTTACAGCCCTGGTGCAAAGGTGGCTGTAGTAAATAAATATTTTACTTTAGGTGACCCCGATTCTTTTTGTGCCAGAGCACGTTTCCCAAATCTGACATATGGCATCATTATTTTTGAAGTCTTTTCTTCTCACACTGCATGCATTACACAGTTTCTCAATTACAATGAGCGACACAGCAGAACAAGCACTGGGGCCAGTGGTCGCTGGTGCACAAGCACTGCAAAATTAGGTGCCGTGGCATGGGGTAAAGTCTCAAAACTCATGACGACACATGGCAAACGGTGAGTAAAACTTTTGAGGACATGATTATAACAACTGACTCACATCAGCTTTCGAGGCTTCATATTACATGGCCCCACGAGTTTAATGTATGCCTCTGATAGTTTCCAAGTGTTTCTGATATTTTGTCCAGCCTCTCTTGTGTTATCACGTCTGTACCAATGTTGGTGCTGTGCCATGCACCGTCATGTGTCGGAGGGGCGGGGAGAGGAACTCAGTCCAGTGAATTTCACAGAATGACGTGTCCTACAAAAAGCACCCGATTTTAAAGTTAGGCCCAATGTAAGTAACATTTTAAAGCGTCAGCTGAGAATTAAACTACAAGACACAGACAGTCACATTATATCACAGGCTGCAGACACAGCCTGTCAGTTTGTTTCTATTGTCCGTCCTGACAGCAGGATCAGCGTGCTGAGGCTGCAGCAGCTGCTGCAGGAGGAAATTAAAAAAAAAAAAAATCACTGCGCATTTTGAATATGCAAACACTAATTAGCCACCTGAGGGTGAAACTCACTCTTGGCTTTGCTGAGGTGCAGGGAATGGTCGGACACTGGCACACGGAAAGCCTCTCCGGGATAGACGTGTCCTCCCGCGTAGTTGTGACACTGGGAAGTTTTCGCATTAGCGCCTTCCTCCGCAGACGCGACCCTGGTGAGGAGGAGGAGGAGGAGAGCGGTGCAGAGCGCACAGAAAAGCTGCTGCTTCACACCAGTGTGGAAAAGAAAGTCCATTGTGCCGTCCCTCTGAGAGCACGTAACCACTGACCGATAATGTGTTTCAGTCTTTAGGTAGGATTTTAGGAGGCTTCTTCCTGCTCTTCTTCTTCTCCTCCAGTCAGGTTCTGCAGCAGCTGGAGTCCTCCTTGTTCACATTACTGCCATCTTCTGGAGTTAATCCGCCTCCATCAGTGAATAAATTACATGACAGATAAAATAAATGCGTAGATAAATAAACAGGCTACTATTTTCTGCCATGCTTGCGCCACAGTTAAACATTCTGTTTATTTCTATTGAGTCCTCTTTTCCTCAGCTCCATGCCCAGTCTCTCTGCTACTTTTTTCCCCCACAGCATCAATATTTCCTGTTTCCTGTTCTTCTCCCCTCTTCCTTCAAGATAAAATAAATTCTTGTTTTTTTCCTCTCTGCTCTACTCTTTAATGCCACTCTGTGATTCTGATTGGTTTGGAAATATGCAGACAGCGGCATCTGGGATCCATACTTATGTAGCTGTAACAGCCAACTTTCTTGTCACACAACTACTTCAGAGTTTCAAATAGTCCTACTGCTCCAATAGATTATAATACATTTAGATGAAAGTCCATACTGTACGCTGTGGCACTGCCACTTCATCTAAGCAGCTGAAATGTTTCTATTTTCTTCTTTTCCAAGCTTGTCAGTAAAACTTTTATCCTCACTGCTCACTCCTGCAGACTTATCTATTGATCACCAATTAGTTTTGACTAAATTAAGAATTATAATTAATATTTTCTGTTTGGCAGCTGGTCTGGACACAGACAACGCCTGCTATCAGAATAACATGTTTCGTTTAATTCATGTAATCATGAATATCTCTCTCTCTCTATATATATATATGATTCATGTAATCATATTTATATATATAAAATTTGTGAACATGTTGCTGTTACTCTGACACTAATTTGCAGTAAAACAATAAATTCCACTGTAAGAATAATGTATATATAAACCAATTAGTTTCCTGAAAAAGTATATATAGCTTTATATGTTTGTACAAAGAGAAGTAAGCACATACAGTACCTTACAGTCTTTTTATTACAGAGGATCACACATAGAACCACTTTTTCCATGCTGCGTTTCCTTGTGCCGTCTGCCACCCTCAATGTAACAGTTTCCAACAAATACTCACTGTAGGCATTTTCAGTTGTATTAAGACAGGTACTGACATTTTAAATTTTAGTCTGTCTTCTTAGTTAAATAACTACTTTTCACATTAGAGAGAAAAGACCCTTCCCTTCGGGTACCCTTTAGAGGATTGTTATAAAATGTATGGACACTCATTGAGTGTGAAGACTAACATGGCAGTTCACTGCTAGCAGTTCATGCTGATATGCAGGTTGTTTTTCCTTTTGCTACTTGAGATGTTAGTTTTGTCACAATAGTGTTCAAGAAATTGATAAGAAAAGAAAACAGACTGAAATTCAAAATGTTCACGTATCCCTGTACATTTGAGTCAATAACATGCCACCTTCTGAGCTACAGAACCAACAACACTTAACCAAACATCTCTCCTAGATTTGGAAAACTGGAATAGCGAAGCTTAGCTGATGAATGCACTCAGACTAGAAGTCATAACATGTACATTTACCAATGGTTACGATCGTGGTAATTTTAAATGTACACATTTAGGATAATACATATTCTTACATATGTACATCAGAAATGGAAGAAGAGCTTCTTCAAATACATGTAAATGAGCTGTTAATGTTTGTGCCATGAAATTCATACAGGCGTGTGAGTATCTGCAACGTAACCATATGAATGTAAACACACTCTGTGAACATCTGTCTTCACACATCTCATTTTTTCATGCATAGAATCACCTGCTCAGCTTGGGAAAAAAAAACATGAGACACATTCATCTTCTAAACGACACTAAATTTGCCAGGCACGTGTTTGGTTTGGCAAGATAGATTAAAATATTTCAAACCTTTCCCTTGGTATTCTTTACTCTTTCTTACATACAGTATATAGAAAGAAAAACATAGGGAGACATTTTGAGAATGTTGATAATAACAACGGCTTTTACCCTGCTGTCTTTTATGGTGTCTTTGTAACAAGAGGTTAAATAAAAAAAAAAAAAAAAGAACTGATTGACTGAAATTGAATTATTTATCATGTACACCTAAGTATAAAGAGTACAAAGCCATTTTTACAGATCAGACAGTCTCTTTTTGAGATGAACCGTCATGAATGGACATTTGCTTAATTACACCTCAAAAATGACCCGAGATAAACATCAAACAAACAAATTCAGAATCTGCTAAATGTATTCACTTAGGGCCAGATTCACAAAATCTTCTGAAGTTAAAAAAAAAAAAAAAAGCAAAGTGCTTAATGTTAAGAAATACAGTAGCTTTACTCTACATACATGAGAAGAATGAAGACTTTAAATAACCCACTAATGTCTCAGAGGGTGATTATTATTACTAAACGTTAAATTAATGCTCATTCGCACAAAGCAATGGCACTTGAAGTTGTTTTGAACACCAAAACTATGTGAGGATTATCTGACTTACTGCCGTGTCTGCCTGATTTATATTTCCCTCAGAAAGGCTTTGTGTTTCTAGGAATTTAATGAGCAATTTATAAAGCAACAATAACTTTCAAGACCATGGAAGAGGAAAGCTTTTCAGGATGTATAAAAAGCTAATGTCAGTAAATGGCTCTTCTGAAAGATATAATAATGAGCCCTGATATCTTTGACTGTGTCTGAATTCAGACATGGACAGAAGAAATGTAAAGAGCAAGGACTGCAAGACAATTAACACTGGAAAAAAAAGGATTTAACCATTTAATGCTCTTAACAGTCTTTGCTAATTTGATTCTCAGAACATCTTTGTGAATATGGCCCCAGCAGTTGAAATAAACAGCTCTGAAATTTAATTTAATTTAATTACTTGCTGATGCTTTAAGCTTTGGGTCGGAGGCACTAGTTCATGAAACATTAAATGATGTGCGCGTATATGTGAAGGGGGTCAATATATTATAGGTTGGATGACGTGATGAAAAAAAAACTTTAGCTAAGAGACTTTAGCTTGGACCACGGGTGCGTGCCGCGCACCTCGATCGGTGGACTGTTGTAAAAGATGTGGTTGCACAGTTCTTCCAGTGGGGGTTCAGGATCTGTGGTGGCAAACTGAGCAGCATCTTCGATTTCCTTCCTCACCTCTACATCGATCTCCTACAGACACAACACAGGAAAGACCGAGAGTTACAGTCATTTGCTGTTGGACATATACAGTACATATGCACAGCTAGGGAAATTTGGTTGAACACATCTACTTTTAAATTAGAACAAAAATAAATTTATATATATTATAATAGTACATTAACATCAGAAAATATACAAGAGGGACTTTTTTTTTGTTTACTAGATCTTCGTCACTGAGGCACCTTTAGCAGATTAGCCTTTCACAAATTCAACTGGAAACTACAAACATTAAACACATGGACATATAACTGTACAGTCCTATCCTCTGTGTTCGCCTCAGGTCAACTTCTACATTATTTGTGCTGTGCCGAGTTCAGCTGGAGTCATACAGGGAGATGAGACAGAAGCTAAATCCAGTAGAGACTCGCACCCTCTTGTGTTTAAACAAAACACCACATGATTGGACAGCTGCAGAAATCATGTCCTTTTTTTTTAGTTCCACATTAACAAGTTTTAAAATGTATAATTCTCAAAAACTTATATTCCCTAACCACTTTCGCCTTGTTACTGTCATTAGCTGGATTCATGGCTGGATTTTTTTTTTTTTCCATTTTCCAAACTAAAAGTATTTCCTACCTTGAGCTCCTCCACACTGGCCATGTTGTTGCTGAGCATGCGATCCTTCAGCATGGAGATGGGGTCACTCTTACTGCGGACCTCCTGGATCTCCTCACGTGTGCGGTAGCTGAAAGGGGAGAGATTGGTGCAGGGATGTTGTAGGGATGCACTACTACAATCCCCTGTTAGAGCTGACACTAAATCCAAGTATTTGAAAATCCACATTGCCTGGTTTTACGGACCAGTATTCAAATAAAGATGATTGATTTAGGGTCAGTGCGCAAAACCATAACTCCTTTAACACTGTTGGAGTGATGTGACATTTTCTTGAGTACAAATAGAAAAACACTGCAGTAACTTTGCTGTGATTTATGGTGTGTTTATATTTCTCATTGCAACTTTGCAAAATTCCTCCAGTATCAATTTAGGCTAGTCTGCTAAAGTCAATACCAATATTAGTGTCTGTGCTCAGTCCATCCCTTGGCTGTGGTCAGGGCATTGCAAGGCCACTACAGCAGGAAGGAGCATACACGAAAACTACTGTGGGACAGCAGCAGAAGCAAGGGGCAGCAGCACAGTGAGGATAACATTTGTAGGTCAGAAATAATATTGTAAATATCTAAAATTATACAGAACAGGACTATACACAGATTATCTTAAGAACTGCTTTCAAGATCATCAAGAAAGAATAATGACAATCAATTAAACAAAAGCTCAGGAACTGTGATCGTTTACCTGACACCAGGATCGCTCATACTGTGTCCGTGATAGCGGTAGGTTTGAAGTTCCATGAGGATGGGACCCTGATGAAAAGCAGGTCAAAAATGATTCAGCTAAGCAAATGAAAAAAAAAAAAATCTTTCTGGTTAATATTATTCAGTATTTTTAACTAACCTTTCCAGAGCGGCAGTGATCGGCTGCAAACCTGGTTGCTTCCCGAACACACAGAACATCCATCCCATCCACCTGAGGACAAAAACAATATCCAAGATTTTCACTGAATTATTATGTGCACCTCAGGAAACAGATTACGCTAATTTAATACTAAACTGATCATATGGACAGGACTACTACTCTCTAACACTTTTTTTTTTTTTAAATCGCGTTTTAAATCACATGTCTACTAGATGGACAAAATTGCCAAATTAAACCTTGCTTGTGCTATAACATGTAATTAAAATATATTAATTATTCTGTAGGGTCGATTTTATCAGCAGAGAAAAAGGTTGAGAGAAATGAAAAAGGACAGTACCCGGAGACCAGGAATGAACTCTCCTCTCTTGAAGTAGTCTGTGCTGGCTGCAGCTCGCTCCACTGATGTGCCCATGCCATACCTGTTGTTCTCACAGATGAAGATGAGGGGCAACTTCCAAAGTGCTGCCATATTGTAGGTTTCAAAGATCTGACCCTGTGAAGTAAACAAAGGATTTCTTTTAAACGTGGCATAAAGATTTTTTTTTATCTTGATAGTTCGCATTAGATGTACATTACAAAGCAGATATTGCTCTGAAGTCTGTTTATACAGACAAGTTAGAAAGTGTCTTATTTCATCTTCTCTCCTTATGGCAGAGTTTATGTCGAATGCCATTTTGAATTTGAAGATGTGCAGCAAGGAGCCTGGGTTAGCTCAGTTACAGGATTTCTATGATATCCGTAGCAGCTCTCATACACTCCATATCTGAAGTGTATTTGTATGCATTTATTAGTAAAGCTGCTATTCTAATGTCTTCATAATTATAGGCACTCACAGTGATGTCAATGAAGTATGTAAGTAGTATAAAATCTTCATCTTTGGAGAAAGACTGAGCTGCTATTGATCCCAACCAGTAACTGGAACAAAGCTAGAATAAAACTGCAGTGATTTCTGTGCCATACCTGGTTGGCAGCACCGTCACCATAGAGACAGACACACAGCTCATTATTGCCCTGATATTTGCAGGCCAGAGCTACGCCAGCACCAAGGGGAACCTGTGGAGAATCAAGATGTGTCTGGTGTTACTTTATATTGACCTTAAAACATAAAGTACTAGTTTCAATCCTGTTACAAGGAGATGCTTAATGCAACATTGATACAGTCTCATGTTGATACAATCACCACACATTTTTCAGTGAGTTCATCAGCCCAAAGGATGTAATCCTTCAATAGATATCATAACATAAAATAAACAAAAACAGCATCACATAGAATTACCTGACTGGATATATTTGTTGTCACTGAATCACACTTTTGTACAAAGCTAAATTGATCTTTTACGTGATTTGCCTCTATGTGGTAATCTGACACTCATATCTTATTACAGGTTGATGCAAAGCAAAGAAAAGAAGTATTAAATTTAATATTAATTCATTTAATTTTTGGATGTCTTGCTAGTTTAGTCCATCCAACTTATTGTGACAAATAACTGACCACAAAGGACAAGAAACAGAATAAAGGCTGACCAGTTGACAAGTTTGGCGTCAAACACCCTGCCAGTAGACTTTGGTCATATACCTGAGCTCCAACAATTCCATTTCCTCCGTAGAAGTTTTTACAGTACATGTGCATAGAGCCTCCTTTGCCCTTAGCAATACCTCCTCTTCTGCCTGTATATTAAAAACAAAACACATGGGGGTAAAAACGCTGAGCTGAAAGAAAAACAAGAGAACAATTGTCCCAGGTTTTGTCTCGCCATTGCACACTCACCGGTGAGTTCAGCCATGATCTCCTTCACGGACCCTCCTCTCGTGTAAGTGTAGCCATGGGCACGGTACGCAGTGATCAGGTGGTCTGTCAAATTAATTGCTGCTTCAATACCAACTGCACAGGCTTCCTACGAAGAGAAAACAAACAGCTTGATATGGTGTCTGTGGGCCTACGTGTGGAGGTGCGCTGTAAAAAGTAAAAAAGTATTTCCATTGCTGCATCATTTTTAATGTATTACTCATCTGTGAGCATCTGTTTTAAGGTGATGCGTAGTATCTGGCTGCATTTCAGTGCCAGACTTTGCCATTTAATAATCTTGCTGGAGTGTTCACATCTCATGGTGACAAATATGAATCATTACTCAAACACTGGGATGAAAGTCTTCATAGATTTTTGTTTTATAGATTGGAGAAAATTATAGTTCACTCAACCTGGCCGTCATACAAGTGGCAAAATCCTCTGATGATCTTCTGCTTATACAGCTGATCTGCCTTCAGCTCCATACGTCTCATTGTCTGCATGATGCGGTAGTACTGCAGACCCTCATCGCGAGTCATGACCACCTGAGTGGCCGGGGCCTCATCCAGCCTGTGGACGTCACATTTCTAGAGAGAAGGGAAAAACCCATAATTATTCACAACACAAACACAAACACAAACTGCCATGTGCTTTGACCAGGTCAGTTCAAAATACAACTTAGTGTTTGAAGTTTACCTTTATTTCAAAGGTGGCTTGGGTTGTGAAGTCAGCATAGGTGCGTGCTGACACGACCGCCGCAGCCCCCTGACATGGGAGAGAAGAGGATTTCCAAAATGACAGATTTCAAATGTGTTCAGAAGAAGTGAAATTTGTAACTATGTAAGAAAGCAAGTGTAAGTGTCAATATTAAAACAATGTTTTTTTACTTGAACTAAAAGAAACATGTTTTTCTATTCTATCTGACAGCACATTAGCCTAGCCCAAAAAAGGACTGCATGAAATACTAGCACTGTAAATTAAACAATTAGCACATTTTTTGTGTGGGCGTGTGTTTGTGTTTTAAATGAAGCACAACAGACAAACATCAGGCCATCATCTCCACCTCCTATTAGTTAATTCAGTCACAACCGTGTTTCAGCATTTACCACAGCTTGTTAAGAAATCTTCAAGGACCTTTCAACTGGTGCTGTGATCTCTTCAGCTGACAGTTTTAGAAAAGATGTAATAAAAGTGTTTTAAATTGGCGTGAAAAATTGTTTTAGATTTCGTCTACAGGTACTATACATTTCAGAAAAGTCTTCATAAGGAAATGAATCTCAGGAGGAAAATGAATGAGAACGGACGACCAGTAGTAAAAAAATAAGCCTGTTCTTTAAACGTTTTCCCCCTCACTTCACTGAATGAGATGTCTGACCGCCCCTAACTGCATTATGAAAGAGCATTTCAAAGAACTGGGCCTTCACTGCCCAACACATGAAAGCTGTCATGAAGATTTTTGTGCGGAGTTTTCCCTGCGTTAGCCAAACAAGCTATCATTCGGCCTCACAAGGTCAGAACCCAGATGAGTGTATTGTTTGGAGTAAACACTGGAGGAATTTAAGGCAGATTATAATGTAGTGTTTAGCTGTGAAACTCCAGAGTTTTAACTTAGTATACTTACATGTCTCTGGGCGCAAGCTCTCAGCACATTAGAGATATTGGTCAGCATCTTTCCTAAGCTAGCTCACCACAGTTCCCGCACTGCTCGGCTCCGTCCTTCTGACAGGCTCTGTCCTTCCGGCTCCGCTCGTTCTTCTTCGCTGTCGTCAATACCGGCAGGAAAACCCGCTGCTGCCATCTCCTCTTCTCTGATCTGAATATGACAACACCAGGGTGAAAGATTCGTTTTTAAATTAGGTAAAATAAATACACACACACACACATTTGGTGAAGGTGGCAAAACACAGAAATGACCATGAAGCATTATTATTATTTTTTTTTCTCTATTACTTTATCGATCCCTCCTGGGGAAATTACTCTCTGCATTTTTACCCACACCAAGCGAATGAAACACACACACAAGCATGCACATG
>JBBMJY010000004.1:9900870-9953381 GCA_037833715.1 Toxotes lorentzi
CACCTTCACCATTTTTATTGCGCTTGGTCAAGGGATCGAACCCACGACCCACCGATCCCAGGCCAGCCCAAGCCCAAGCCCAAGCCCAAGCCGCACTCTTAACTTGTTGCGCCACGGCTTCATCAAATAAGAAAAAAAAAAAACATGTAAAATGGGCTATACCTGAACAAATATATGTTCAAATATATGTTAGTCATTTACTGACCAAAAAATAAATAATAATAGTAATAATAAAAATAATGTACAGCGTGTTGTCCTGATCTGTAGCTTCACTTATGTTTGGGGTCCCTAATAGGCCAAATTCACTGCAAACCTCTTGTGAACACACTGTTAACATTAACCTACAAGTGCTGTGCACAAACTACTGTCAGTATCAATTACAGATCAGATGGAACATATGAAAATCCATTTACCATGTTTTACAGTTGAGGTCTCTGACACCCCATACAGATGTAATCCTTAATTTTCAGCTGACTGGTGAAAAATGTATTCACTTCAAAATCCTGTTTTAAGAATAAGAAAGTCTCACACAATTAGGAAAAGTCATGGATTATTAAGGTAAGAAAACAATGTTATTGTTTGTGAGCTGTCAAAGAGGCCACCAGGACTTTGACCTGAACATTTATGTTCACCAGTTGTCCAAAATTCTGCCCAAACTGGTGTACCAGAAGGTGAATATGCCCAGTTGTAACATGTATGTTATACTGTCCAACCCATCATAATTTTGAAGGGCTGTGTGTCAAGTTTGGTTTTAATAGTTTTATATTGGTCCAGGTGAATGTTCTCAAATATATTTATTTTCTGACCCGCAGTTAACCTGGATTTCTTTTTTGGAACTGCAGGACAAATAGAGTTGATGGGCAGATTATGTAAGATTCACTGAGAGCACAGAGAGTTAGATGGATAGAGAGGATACTGAGGCCCATAGCTAGGCCTAATTTTAGTTCCAGGGAGCAATAGTGGGTTAATCCACCATGATCAGATACCGTATTCTGATAGCTGTTATCCAACATGTGACTGTATCCAAATACTATGGATACATGTTTATCGCCATTACAACAGAAACCAGTGCCTGGTGTAGACATCACTAACCCTCATTTCTCAACATGTGTTGTTCCTGATCAATCTTTTCAAAAACAAAAACAGAAAATGCAAAATAGCAAGTGCATTTCTAATGTAACCTTCATCAAAATAAATTAGATAAATCTTTCTTTAGTAACAGGGTATGTTCCACTGGCTTTTAAGGTTGCAGTTATCAAATCTCTACTTAAAAAGCCTTCTCTTGACCCTCCCAGTATTTATCTGTGTAATTTATTTGTGTAATAAATAAACTCAATTTAGGACATACTTCTCAGGATGTACACTATATGCACTGACTGTGCCTGATGTCCTGCTGACTGTTATTGCATCCAAGTCGGCTGAATTTGGTTTGCGCATGGCTGAGCTGTGCGCATAGAGGAAATCTCTTCCATCTACCGGTAATGTGATGATCGCCTGTGTGTTGGGGCGGGCTTACGCTGCGACGCACGGTGTGGTTGCTCGGTAGTAAACTCGATTGTGTGCGCACCATCATCTCCTCTTCAGTCCCACCAGCATCTCTCTCTCGCTCTCTCTCACTCTCTCCTCCGGACACACAAGCATCTCCTGTCCTGCCTCGTCCATCATCTACAGCCTTCATAATGACCTTCAGACTCTTTAGCTGAATGGTGTGTGGTTGTTTTCTTTGTCCGCTGCTGCTGCTGCTGCTGTGGAGAGAAACTGATACCTGCGCTGCATTGGCAATCACTGCAGAGTTTTTTGGGGTGACAGCGCGTCCCTGCATTTGGGTGTATTCTGCTTGTGGCAGCTGCCATGGCGAAAACAGTCACATCATCCAGTGCAATAACAGGTAAGCCCGGTGTACCGTCACCGCTGGTATCACCATGTTTCATGGTGCCGTCGGGCTCTGTGTTGTTGTGTTTTGCGCCGCGATTTAAAGCAGACCCGTGAATGACGCAATTGACATTTCCACCGCTTTATGTGCATGATGCTGGCTGTGCAGTGATGATCCGCCTTCACTGCACGTTTTATTTGTTTGTTTGTTTATTCGCTAAATAAGTCTGTGCAGGTTGTTTTCACTGGACGCTGTGAAAACAGGTCTACAGGCCATGAGAGGAACCTTTTTTTTTTTTTAAATTTCCTTTTGCCATAAAACCAAATCATTAGGCTTTTTATCACGAGAGAAAGTGAGCAAAACATAACTGTGGCGCCTCTTTGTGTGTGTGTGTGACTGTCTCCTGTCATTGTATAGATATCAGCATTACCGATTTAAGGGGTCATTTCAAAAATTCAATTCAGGTTTTTTTTTTTTTCTTTGGAGGAGGTGATGACGCGACTCAATCGGATAAAAAGGGTTCAAACGGGTGTAGAGAGGAAGACTGGATTGATGCCTATGATACAGGACAGACACATGGATTATACTTCAAAGCATCAAATCCATTGTTTGATGACTTTGAGGGTTGAAGACTGGGTAGCGGGATGAAGAGTAATCTTTTTATTTAGTTTTCACCCTCCATGCCCTGAAAGAAGAGAAAGCAGATCAAATGTGATACAATTGCATGATGGGATCTAGACTTCCCCTTGTCATAGTGGTTCACTGCTTCTTTGAGAATGTGCTGGAAAAGCTGCAGGGACCATGCAGGTCACTGTATGCTGGTAATCTTAGACCTACACTATAAAGACAAATGCTGAACCCTCTTCATTTAAGTCTTCATTTAATTTTTATTTTAATGTACACGTAATTTGGACTCTAAAGCTTGCACCAACAGGTTTCAAGAATAGTGACTGGACAGCTCTATAAGATATAGAGAAAAAATAGTCTATACAGCCTGGATCATTCGGGGTAGACTACCCTGTGGCCACTGAAAGATCAATAAAATTTGTTATCATGGAAAATCATACATAACGCATGTTAAGCATGATGAATGAGAACAGTAATATGTTTAGTTAGGTCAGTTGAGCATGGAAATTTAGGTTAAAGTGAAATACAGCAGCAGCAGCAGCAGCTCTCCTGACTGACAAACCACATTTAAGTGAAAGTCAGGGTTGTCTGCCAGGTTTCAGTGCACAATAAAAGCCCTGACTGAAACGAGAGTAATTCACTTGATCAAGTAAAGCGACTGAATTCGTGTTGGCAGTTTGGCCTACAGTGCACGTACTGATTCAGTGAATTTGTGGAATTAAAACTTTTGAGCTCTGTAGTTCACCTGTCAGTTAGAAAAAAAACCCAAAACAAACAAACAAGAAGCTCTTCCAGGTGCCGAAAAGCAGATGTAGTTGTTTGTCATCTCTCAACATCCCTAATTACATTAAAGATTTATTTCATATTTATTTATTTTGTGTATTTCAACTATTACACTGATTATGAACTATTACACACATTTGTTTGACTATACCTGTTTATTATTAGTATGTGACATCAAAAATAGTTTACGTTTAGAACGTTTATTGTAGGAGCCTTTTTGTCTTTTTACTACAGATTTATTGCAGGTTATGAGTTAATGTGTGATGTGTCATTCCCTCCGTCATCCTTGATTTCACACACATCTTCCACATGCACACACACACACACCCTTTTACTATAATTTCTTGGCTGTAAACCCGCAAAGTTCTCCATTTACGAACACTTCAATTTATCATATTGATGTGACAGTAGGAGGTTGTTGTTTAGATCAATACCCTGCGTATCCTTTTGTTTGTTTTCTGTGCTAGGTGAAAAGATGGCACCACCATCCATCACTCTACTTCCTGACAAGAGATCTCCGACAAACAGTCACAGCTCTCCAGCCCGAACCGGAAAAACAAGTGAGTAATCCTCTCCGGCTTCTGTCACACTCGGTTCATGCTTTCCTTCCAAGTGGATTCATCTGGATGAAAATCATTTACTACACATTGATTTGGACTATTTCAGCAGACCTATACATATTAGGAAAGCAGCAACAAAAGCTCAGCAACAATAACCAAAAGCAACATTCAGCATATGTGGAGTGACTGTCACTGTCAGTGACAGTTTCCACCCCTCTACTGCATATTGCTGCAGTTTGCCCTTGGCATGGGGATACTGTGCTTGGCATTTTGCAACACAATGCACTTATTGCAGAGCTGAACACATGCGTCCCTCTGGTGGTAAGAAAGCAGCACTGCAGCTCAGTGCCGTGGTGCTGATGTCATGCCTCTCTAGACAAAGCTGAGTGTGCTCTCTCTCCCTCTGTCATGGTGATTCCAGCTCCATCTAACCCAGAGAAGAAGCCACACATAAATGGCCATGCGTCCCCCTCACACTTAGCAGCTAACACCAGTAACAGCCATGCAGGTAAACAAAGTAAGTCTTACTGTTTTCCTTTTATTAATCTGCCTCTTCTCTTTTCCTGTAATTTGGGTGCATTACTACTGCCTTTTCCCTTCTTTCAGTTGTGGAGGGTTACATGAGGACAGATGACAGGATGCGATTAGCCAAAGAGAGACGAGAGGAGAGGGAGAGAAGCCTGGGTAGGTGATGTCCTGGTTTTGTTCGGCACAAGTGCAAATAAAGATGCTGACTTCCTGAACTCGAATGCCTTTAGGTTTCTGTTCCTGTGCAGTTTGCTTGCAAAGTTTTTTTTTATGTCTACGGTTTAATTGGCTACATAGACAGAGGATTTATTTTGAGTTCACTGAGTTCCTGATATGATGGGTGTTGTCACTCGAGAGAAAGAGGCAGTAACATAGAATAGTCTACAAAAGTAGGTCTCACACTCACAGTTAATCCTCTAGCTCCTGCATTTGCCTCATGGTGACAAGGATGTCTATCTTCATGACTAAGTCTTGACTGCGGCATGACAGACAAAATAAAATTCACCGTAACACACACAGACACGCAGGTTCACATTGTAATGATAATTTTGAGCATTTGTTTTGAAGCAAAAAAAATAAACGCACCATTTTTAAAAAGTCTTTTGAGGAGAGATTGGAGTCTTTTATTTCTACTGTGGTTTCTATCCTAAACTCCCTAAGACAAAGGCAATAACAAAAAGTCACGGGGAACGACATCGGTTTGTTAACTCTTTATTTTTTTCCTGGGAACCTGTGTCAAAAATTAGTGTGGTCTCTTTCAGCGGCCAGAGAGCAGCTGATCAGGGAGAAGGAGCGCAGATCTCGGCTGCAGTATGAACGCACAGTGGAGGAACGCTGGAAGCGGCTGGAGGAGCAGAGGCAGAAAGAGGAGCTCCGCAGAGCTGCAGTGGAGGAGAAGAGGAGGCAGCAGCTCGAGGAGGAGAGGGTCAGCTGATTAAAGATGATGTGGTCCTGTGTGTGTGTGTGCAAAAGACTGCAGAGATCTGTGCCGGTTTCATGAAATTCATCTGTTTTAATATAAGACTATATTATATTAATTAATCAAAATACATAAAAAGTATCATGTTGGACTGTGACATACTGTAAATATATGGTAGTACAAAGAAACAAAGCCAGTGATGAAGGGACTGTGAGTCAAATAAAAGATGGTTCTGCTGTGGTGCCTTCAGGAGCGGTTGGAGGCCTTGATGAAACGCTCTCTTGAGCGAAGCCTTCAGCTGGAACAGAGGACCAAACGCTGGAGCAGGGGTTGCCCTACAGGAGCAGGTAGGGAAAGAGTTTATAGATGCAAGCAGAAATTGTTTTGGATGCATGGAAGAGAAAAGAGTTACAGATAAATGTGAAAAACCTGTGAAAAAAGAGCATTGAATGGAAAAAAGATTGTGCTTTTTCTTCAGAAGGATTGCATTTGAATGTATTACTGTGAGATACCGTGTGTGTGTGTGTGTGTGTGTGTGTGTGTGTGCGTGCGTGTGTGTGTGTGTGTGTAACAGAGCCTCTCCTTTGGCCTGATTATTGCTGACTGCCTGGCTGCTGAAGTACGCATGAGCAGACACGTGTTCCTGGTGTCTGGTGTCCCTCAGAGACAGGATGGAGTTACATATCCGTGCTGTTGTCTATGTACAACTAAACTGAAATAATGGAAATGTCAAAACAACACAGCACATTTCTGTCTGCCGCCGTTTGTTTTCTGATATCAACACACAAGTCTCTACAGTTGAAAATGTTCTAAAGCTGCGCATAGTGGCTTTTAATCAGACTAAGGTAAAAAGACTGGTTACAGTACATCACAACATCCCTGCTGGTATGTTAACTCTCATCCAGGTCTCTACAGCTGGATGAGGAATTGCTCAGATGAACTGTTCATAATGCTCTGTCTGCTCTGCTCTGCTCTGCTCTGCTCCGCCTGCTGCCTATAGGTGACAGTGAGAATGCCCCACTCCCTTTCTCTGCTGCCTCCGCCTTTTCCCATGGCATTGCCTCCCCCCTTCCTGCTGTCAGCGAATCTGGTAAAGTTAAGCCCGCCCAACCCCTCCTTTGCCCTCCCAAATGTATCTCTCTCTCCCCGTTCATCCGACAAGATACCATGTTTCTTTGCTGGTTTGCCTTTAGACGGGCTGAAACTTCAACTTAAGCCAAAGGCAAATGTGTTCTCTTCATGCGATTCATGCATGTTAAGCTGCTCTGTTGTTAGACGTTTAAAGGGTTTCTTTTTTACGCTGGCAAGTAATGTGTATGCACTGCAGGCTTAATTGTTATGTTTGCTGTGTTTGTGCTCTGTGATAATATCGTCTATCACTGATTTATCATTGAAAAAAGACTGTGCTCACTGTGATTATACTGACATATCTACAAACATTTGTGCCAAGAAACCAGTCTTAATATGATCTAACCATTCTTTTCAGGCAAAACCAAGCCAAAACATTTCAATCTTCCTAACGCTCTGGGAGGATTTTTATTCTCTCCTCACTTATAGAGGCTAGCTCTGTGGTATGACTTCATGTGGACCACCATGCAGTAAAGGACTAAATGCACCAGCATCAGCTATTTCATAGACTTAATCTTGCTGGTGGAAACATGTTTTCCTCCATTAAATACACCACCCTCAGCCCAGTATTCCCATGTGACATGTTTTTTCTTTCAATATGTTCAAGTTTCCCCAGAGGAGAGTCCCCAGAGGTCAACCCTCCGGATTAGTTGCCACAGCTTAAGAACTTGTCAGTAATTGCAAACAGGCTAAAGGACACTGGATAAAATGACTTGAAAATCTCAATGATCTCCAGCGCAAAGGGGTATTATTTTCGCAGCATGTGGATCTGTAAGGAGTATGTGTTTCATTTTTGTTTTTGATAGCCTGGGATTGGAGTTTCGAAATGAAAGCAGCTAAGTGGTGGTTCTGACTCCAGGCCCCTGGAGCAGGCAGTTTTGGAGATTAATCGCAAATGACCCAGAATAGAAATGTGTGCACTAAAATAGACGCTGAGACAGTCATCCTCACTGAGATGGCTGCACTCTTTAGAGATTACTCTTTTCAGAGGGTGACAGATGGATGAGAAGTTACAAGGGATGGCAAGAGAACTGCTTCTAGTGTTGTGCGATGCTTTCCATGTTTAGGGCCTTTGCCTTTGTGATTGTGCTTTTGTACAAAGTCTGTGCTTGTCTGTGTGTTTTTGCTGTCTGTGATTGTTTTGGGTGTGGCACAGTGAGAAATGATAGGAATTGGGTTTGGGATTTTTGCTCACAGCCACCATGCTGGCATGTGTGTGCTTGCATTTTACTGCATAGTAGTATACAAACTCAGAGTTTCATTTCTAAAAAAAGACTAGACTAACTGTGGTGTTAACACACTCCATTATGTCAGACTGTTCAGTGAATCAGTCATACTGGCAGTTGAAAAACAATGATGTGTTCAATATCCTCCCCTGCCTTAGGCCTCAGTCGGGTCTAATGTAATGAAGGGAAATCAGTGACCTAATTCCTGGCAGATTCACAACAAGAATGTCTCCCTCCATATTTGTCTGTCAGTTTCAGAAAGTCCTGCAGGACAGAGTTTGCAGCTTTACTGCCCAAACCAAAAGCTGATTACCACAACAGAAAACAGAAATGTATCACTCAGTGAAACATGTATGCCTATATCTGTAATATATTTACACCTGAAGCCAAAGATTGTGGCAAAAAATACAACAGACCCTCCTACTAATTTGTATTGCAGTACAATCTCTGCCAGCTGCAAAAATGAGTCTGGAAACTTCAGTTGAAAGCAACACACACTGTCCTGGCAAGCCCTACCCCACCCCCTCCTCCCGGCTGCTGTATTAATATCCCTCTGTCACCTTTTATCCACCATCATTTGATTTGATGAGCATCCTGTTTGTCATCCTGCAGCGCCATGCAGTCCTCACAGGTCACCCTTCTGCAGCTCGCTGAACCCTGCAGATCACAGCAGAGTTGGACTTCAGGGAGGCTCTCATTCCACTCCCAATACCCCCAAGGTCAGTCCTTGCACATATTATGTGTTGTGCCTTGACATACCTTGACATATCATACTAACATAACTTCTGTAAGAATCAAACATTCAACGGTTACAAGCTACAAGATGTTATTGCTTAAATGACTCACTAAAACTCTGCTTACAGAAAGAGCGACTGCGCAGAGAAAGAAGAACTGCATCGCCAGGTTGTGGATCACCTGTGAGAAGATCCGAATCCCCTGCTAGTGTCAACAAGCACTTGGCTTCCCCTTCTACATCCATGTAAGATTACTTGTTTGATGCTGATTTGAAGGATGGGCAAAGGTGTCTGTCAGTCAGGACCACAGCACTCTTTTCTTTCCTATCATGAAACTTCATTCTTAAACCACACATCTATGTATCTGTGTACAGGCTGGCATCTAAAATACGTGCCCAGTCTCCTAGCAATGCACATCAGTACCATTACTCACCTACAAGACACCGTCCAAACGTGTCCAGTGATGGAGACAGGAGAGTCGAAGACATGAAGGTGGAAAAACACAGTGAACAATCCAAACCTGAGACCCCAGTGAAAAAGAATACCAACATTAACAGCACGAATGCATCTTCACAAGCTGAGAAGAATGTGGTCACCAGTGAAATCAGTAAAACAAGATCACCTAAGGGTGAAACCTCTGAGAAACGCCTCAAAGGTGACACATCTGAAAAAAATCAGTCCCCAGACAGAAAGGACCACATGTCTCCCAAAGTAGACTTGTCAGAGAGGAAGACACAGAGCAGCGTTCAGGATGGACACAAGACAAAAGGTGATGACAGTAGAGTATTTGTCATCTTACTCAACATTCAGTTTTAATACCTTTGGATGATGAATCTTACACCAGTCTTTCCGTATGTCACAGAATCTGCACCGTGCATGTCCACGGGGAAGGTGGCAGCTGGCACAACAAATGCAGAGGAGGCAACCAGGTTGCTGGCAGAGCGTAGGCGTCAGGCTCGAGCTGAGAAAGAACTGGAAGAGAAAAAAAGGGAACAAGAGGAAGAAGAAAGGTGAGTTCGTTCCCAAATTAAAGACAGCATTAAATAGAATGGGAGATTTGTGTGTTTAGATGTGTATAACGAGTGCATGTACCTGCCAATCAGACTAAAGGAAGAGCAGCTAAGGAAGCAACTCGCACAGGAGCAGCGACAGCAAGAGGTGAAGGCCCAGCAAGCAAAGGAAAAGGGGAAAAACCTGGCAGATCTTCAAAAGCTGAAACAAGAAGAAGATAAACAAAAGAAGGAGGAGCAGGAGAGGGAGAAACAGACCCAGATGGACAAAGAGGTTAGAGATCAGGCCAAGTGGGTTTTTGCCCTAATGCTGAATGTATTGGATTTAGACTTTTGCTGATTCTTTAAATTAAACATTTTGTCTTACAGTTACTGTTTTACAGATAGATTTCATTTTCAAAGTCAAAGTCAACTTTATTGTCAAAACCATATGTACAGGTCACACACAGGTTTTGAAATTGCAGTGCTCCCTAGGCCCACAGTGCTACCCTACACAAAATAGCTTATACAAAAAAAAAAAGATAAATAAAGACAGTATAAACATAACAATAGCAATAGAGAAAAGACGTAGTAGAAGAAGAAAAGACTTATATGTATATAATACATTTCGATCTCAACAGAGAGAAAAAGCCAAAGTCCAGGCTCAAGGGGACGCAGAGCGTCAGCGGCAAGACAGAGAACTGCAAACGCAACAAGAAGAGGAGGAGAGGCAACTAAGAAAAAAGGTTATTTTAAACAGAACAAAAAAAAAAACGCTCAGAACGGACAGTTCAAACACGCACTGCATGCTGACTCCATGTTGCACTTGACATATTTTAAAATCTGGAATTCTGGAAAGTTCACACAGTGATTAAGTGTTGATATATTTTTGCAGAGAATTGAGGAGATCATGAAGAGAACTAGGAAGGGTGAAGCTGACTTGAAGGTACTGTAAGAGACACCTTCTGCTCTCGTACAGTAGACCCGCTGCCTTTAAGCACCTGCTGATTATGTGACCAAGACTTTTTCTTTTTTTCAGCTTTAATTAATTAAAACTTTGACTTTCTGTTGTCATTATTTTTCATTAAATTCTATGGTTGGTGATACTTTTTGGTTCTGTGTCCTGATTACCACAAACCTTGACTTGATCGTCTCTGTTCTGCATTGAATCAGAAGGAAGAACAGGTGGAGACAAAGTCCGTCTCACCACCAGGTTAGTACGTTGTTCGGTCCCCCTGCAAATACCTCAGTTTGCTTGCTGTTACTGCTCGCTCCACCCCCTCGCCTTACGCCTTGCAGCTGTAAAAATGCAAACAGGGCATGTGTGGTTTATGATCTGATTCATTTATTAGCTTATTTTGAGCATGCGCAGCAGAAACCTACTTTTTTAATGGGTTGGCTTGTGTGATATCCCAGTAGGAGGCAGAAGCCACTGTTTTCCCAGCATTCTTGTTATTGGTTTATGTAATAATTTGGATGCTTTGGCTTCTCAGAAGAACGGACAGCAGTGATCCTTGTCTACATCATCTTATGCTGACCAAGCAAAACTGTGCATTGTCATATTGGCTGTGCTTTGGGCTGTGCATTAAAAACCATTTGTTGGAGGTGATGCGATATTTTCTGGAATATGGAGCAGTAGCAGAGGACTATACTCTCGGGCACCATTTACTGTAGAGCAGTACCATGGGAGCTGGCTGTAAAATTAGCTGCTCTTGAAAATGCCCTTGGAAGAATTATTCAGTGCTCTCTCTATAGGATTGCTCTGTGGAGTGTGCACGAACACTTTATTTGAACTGTCCTGTGTTAATACGCGACTCATTTGAGTTTTACAGTTGAGCCAGTGTCAATATTTAGTATCAGCTTGTCCAGTAATACTAGTAATGTGTGACATCTGCTGCCACTGTCAGCAGGAGTAGACTAAAACTTCGACTAAAGCCTTTGATTTGGGCAAATTAATAGTTTCTTTTCTTCTGAAATTCAGTTCATGTTAACTGGACAGTCCAAATAAAGTGAAGCCCACTGTGATTTTTTTTTTTACTCTCCACAGGGGATGTAAAGACCGTTCAAACTAATGCTCAAGTGAAAGAGCAAGCGTCCAAAAATGTTGAGTTTCAGGTTAAAAAGCAGGTCACGGTCCAGGTCAACACAAAGGAATCTGCTCTGGTAAAGAAAGAAGCAGCATCAGCAGCAGCAGCAGCAGCACAGATGAACAGTCAGAAGATTGTGCAAGTTAAAAACAACACTCATCAAGTAACACCAACGCACAGTGTTTCAGACCAGAGACCGGGCAACAAACAAACCAGTGAAGAGCATGGCAGCCAACCTAACAAAGAAAGCAAAGCCTGTGTTCTCAAGCAGCAGGGAAAAGAGGAGGAAATGAATGTAAACAAGCAGCACAGAGCCAATCTTAAAGCCGCAGACCAAATAAATAAAGAGCCAACAAAGCTGAAAGCAGATGCCAAAGTCAACCAAAAGGAGGGTGGTATGATGAATGGAGCGGTGAAGGGGAAAGAAAGTGCCTTGATGAGTAGTCGCCCAATTGCTGAGGGAAGCAAACAACAAGGCCCGCATGTGTCAACAGCTGAGGGAAAGGCCAAAGGAGGGTCTCAGATGGAGGTTATTAGACCCTCAGTGACACCCCTGCCGGTGGGACACCTATCACCACCCGTCATCAAACTGGAGCCACTGGATGTTAAGGGGACAGGGTCATGTGATGAGGTGCAGTCCATGGAGGTCAGGTGAGTCCTCAGGTAACTCTTTATTGTTAAAATCTGGACTGGGAAAAGTTAATCTGATGATGACATAGTTTTACCACCAGTGATTTTAGGTGCCAAATGAAAGTACCTGGATATCATAAGTAATTGCTGTTTTCATTGTTATGTTTCAGCCCAGCTTCGAAGGAAGAACTGATTTCAATCCCAGAGTTTTCACCAGTGAATGAAATCCAGCACAGTGGCATGAGTAACACCCGTGCTCTGGAAGATCTGATGGACCTGACAGGCGGTGTCACTTACCCCAAACTGTCCTCAGACGGCAAGATAGGGGACTGCAACAAGAACCTCATTGAGGGTGTTGTCAGTCCCATGTCAGACTCAAAGCTCATTGGGATGTCGCCTTCATCCTCGAATAAACTTAGCATCCAGTAGTCCACTAACCTCTTCCTCTCTCGCTTGCCTTCTCTCTCTCTCTCTTCCCTCCCCACACACACACACACATACACTCATGGGGTGTCATATTTTGAGTATGTGCCCCTGTGTCGCTATATATTTATGGGAATAGAGCCATAGAAATTGACTTAAAAAAAAAAAAAAGAAAAGAACTGTAACCCATGACTTGCAATATGAACAAAACATCTCCTATATTCTAATCACATAGCATCTGATCATGGAAATTACTATTATTATGAAGATTTTGTTTAATTTCCAGTTCTAGTTTGTGCAGGATGAGCACATGTGAAATAGAGTCAGGGAGAGAAAGTGAGTCTGGATGTGTGAAGGAAAAAAAATCAGGCTTTTGATTAAAGACATTTAGAAAAAAAAACACTATTGCTAACAGACAGTAGCTTGGTTTCCCCAGTTCAGTCCCATTGCTGGAGTAATAAAGCCTGCTCAAAGCTTTGATGACTGCATTTGTACCTCTGCCTTCCCACAGGCCCTCTTAAGCCTTTAAATCTATTTCAGTGTGTTGCTGGGAAAGGCATGACCATCTAATTTTCATGACGGCCTAATTTGTAACACTTCAAAAATGCAATTTCCAGGTAATGCTATTCATGCATGTACTGATGGTTGATTTATCTGGAATTCAGTGGATTCAAAGCGAGGTCTGATCATAGGATTGTTAATTAACCTATTCTTCTCTTGGCAATGAGGTGACTCCCTTTACTCCTTTTTTATCTTTAAGTGGGACTTTCTAACTGCATGTGACTGAGAAAGATGAGTCCAAAGCTGTCGACTTGAATGTTATCGCACATTAAGAAAATCATAGCATCAGCACAAGCAATGGTTCTTTACTACATGTTTGCTGCAGACTAGAGTGAATCACTAACTTGGACTTGTAAGCAAATAGATGATAAATGGCATTCATAAAAGCACTGATTCAGTGTAGTGTTAGTGATGAAAATACTGACAGCTCAGCAATTTCATGTCATTTGAATGGTTTTCTGTGGGTGTGCCTTGCTATGTGAAGGGTTTCAGAGGAAAAGTGCTAATGGACACATTCATCTATCAGATATAAATAGATTCCAATCAATAGATATCTGGCTTTTCAGTTGTAGGACTGAAATGCACTGGGGCAGAGATGTTTGCTTAACAAACAACTTCTAAGTGTACCCTGTACCTGCAAAGACACTGTGTGCTGTTAAAGTTTTTCTCCGTCCATCATGTTATATTCTGTGGTCATCTCTTTTAACTTGTTGGGCAATTCATAAAATTACTATTAACTGCAAATTTCCATTGATTGTATCATGTTTAAATGTAATTTCAGTAGAGATGCCTTATGAGGGACTGATCAGTTACTTTTATTTCTGACAGTATATGTTTATCCTTTCCACTGGGCTTGTTGTATGTGACCTGTAATACTTGAACCTTGGTTTGAAACACTATAATTTCCGCCATGCTGCAAACAATTATGCCAACAGCTTGTACATATTATATTGTTACTTTATAAAAAGGGACATTTAGATTTGTGTTTCTCAGAAAATGCATAGCCTGATAAGGCTTCCTGAACTGTTGTAAGCAAAGTAGCCATATGGTATCATAGAGTATTTGAATATTAGGATTTGCTGTATATTTTGCAAATTCAAACAGCTGTTCCACATTGATTGAAAGTGTGTTTTTTTCTTTGCAAAGGTAACTGATCTTAAGGAAATTAGTACAAAGAAATGACCACTTCCGAAAGTATTCACGTCTGCTCATACCCATATTTCAACACTGTCTCTCACAGCCAGTTTAACTCTTTAAGTTATGTCATTTCTGTAGACATTGTGCATGATTAGCATGGTCATAATAATGTTATCTGAAACAATAAAATGTCAAAAACTGAGAAGTTTGTTTGTTATTGTGTTAGTGTTACGCCTCCATAATAAATGTTAAAAACTACTTTATACTTGCAAATATTGTACTTTTTACTCTGTTACATTTATTTTACAGTCTTGGCTACTTTTCAGATTCTGATTTTCAGATTATTCATACAAAATATAATCAACAAATAAATAATGATGTATAGTTGTAAAGATAGTGTAATAGATTACACCTACATTAATGCGTCAATTATAATACAGTGATATAATGTATATTATTATGACATGGTTCATTCTGCACAATGCATACTTTTACCTTTACTTTTACCATTTCAATGCTAACATTCTTGTGCTAAAATACAATTTTGAATGCAAAGTTAAAAAAAATAAATAAATAAAATAAAAACCTTCCAAAAGCAGGAATTTATTGCTGGGTTTTTGTATTAGATTGCACAAATTTTAATCAGGTGTGGTTTCCAGTGAAGAAGAGAAAAGGCAAGCTGTACCGTTGGCCTTCCGGCACTGCCCACACGTGTAGTTCCCATTCCGGGGCAGTATGTGGCGCTGCAGTCTGGCTGTCAAACACTGAGTTGAAGAGGCGAAAGCGTTGTGTTTTTTTCCTCTAAAGCGGTGCGACGAGGAAGAACAGCTGAACTGTGTCGCACGTATCTTTCATCCCATCGACGGCTGGTCTTCGGTGAGTCGAAAGCGAAATTACTGAATTGCTCTTACTGGAAGGTAAAGTTGAATTTTCGTTATTTCTTTTGTTTTGAATTTGTCACTAAGACGTTTCAACCGACTCACGATGCCATTTTCTGAGAGCGGCGTTACAAACTAGCTAAATACACAGGTTAGCTAACTTTAGCCACAAGATAAGGTTGTTAGCGTTGTCTTCGACCTTTACGTTTGCCATCGCTAAATATAAACCCAGTCGAAACATTAAGGCGATGTGTGTTACCAAAACGCTCACTACTCCAGCGAAGGATTTGGTGTACGCACAGTGAAACATATAATGGCTGAGTCGTGTTATTTTCCTCAGCTAACTGCCTGTGGCCCATACCAAAAATGGAGGCACGATCAGGGCTGAGATCCCTCAGCAGGATTTTAGGATCAGGGCTGAAAGTGAAAACATGTTATTCCCTTGTAAACCGTGTTTGGTTAAAGCTGTGACTTTGTCATCTAGTTTGCTTAAAAGTGTAATGGTAAAAACGAGGTCGAAAATTCCCTTAAAGTTGCGCCAGCATGTGGACATGTGTTTTTGTATTTTACACTTTATTTCTCTTTACAGTGGATTTCAAAGCAGCTCGGAACTTTAGATATTGTCAGCGTAATAGATTTAAAGATAGATTATTGTTCAGATATAAAGAGCAGTACAAAGAGTTTATGTTGCAATGTGGAGATTTTTAATGTAAGAATTACACAACACTCCTGTTTGGGTGTTTATTGCTACAACAGCAAAATGAAATGGACGTTTGTCGTAACCAGCTCTTAAAGGTTTTCTCACCAGCCACTGAAATATTTGAAAGACGGCAGCTGTAATACAGTCAGCTGTCATTTTAGTCAGAGACACGACTGATTAGATTAAGACTGAATGACCTTTTATCTATGATAAGTAGTTCACACACCTTTGCTGTGGGTTGCTTTTAACTGTATTAAAACTTAACTGTTAAAGGCATATGCACTTTGAACCATTGCGCTGGAATTTGCTCCTTTTGATTTACTTACATTTTTTTTAATTAAGCTTTTATACTACAGTTAATTTAAAACTTACACACTAAAATGAGTAATGTTTAATATTTTGCTAAGCATTTGAATTTTAGTTTCTTCAACAGTATTGTAACATTATGTAATGAAAATCTGAATTTTGAACTGATTTGATCCACCTGAACAAGTGACTCCGCTTCAGACTGTAAGGTACTTGTTTAACCTATAGTGTCAGGGCAGGCCAAAGGTTACAGTTAGCTTTAGGGAACAAGCATAATATCTGCTTAAGGTGGTCAAAGTCAGTATGGTTTCTTTTATGTCCATAGATTATTTGCTGACCTCCAAAAATGGTCCGACCACATTTTGGACCACCACACCTGAAGCCCAGGTAATAATCTTTTGATTTGTCACCCATACACTTTGGTGTTATGCTTATGATTGTTGAATCTTCTGCTGTATACATCAGTAGTGGCCCTTTTGCATTATGTGTCGTAATCTCTGTTTTTCTTTTGTCCAATCAGACCATATGGAGATGGTCATGGCATTGGGCCAAGTGAAGGGAATTACAACCCCAACTCCAAAAGTCGAAGAGATGCCCAAAGCTACCCAGTAAAGGCCCCTTTTAACTGGAGAGAATCCAGAGGTAGAGGACGACCCCCAGTTGTCAAGAGAGTACCCCTGATGGGAGAGCAAAGGGAGCCACGTTTCAATCACTGGAGGTCGCCGAATCAGGATTCCTTTCAATCATACCCTCCCAAAATGGAACCACACCATAGTCAGAGGAGGCCTTCCCCATCAAGGCCAAACCGCTCCCCCCACAGCCAACATCAGTCATCCTCTCGCAACCCTGCACAAGGATCCCCTGGTCAAAGGGGCCCACCTTTCCATGGTCACCCTTCAGGTCCCAGGTCACCCTCCCCAAGGCATTTTCGTAGCCACCCAGCTGATAGGAGGCCAGGCTCCACACAACCCTACCAGGGGTCTTTCAGGGGCCCCAAAAGGCAGTCAGGCTCTCCCCATCAGGAGCAGCGGAGTCGAGATCCTCGTGGGGGTTATAGTCCCAGAGAAAGACCCTATGAGCACTCAGGTCATGGCATAAAGCGCTGGAACGAAGCTGGAGCGTTCTCTCATCCACACAATGGAGAGCACAGGCCCTCTGGGTCACAGAGGAGCCCCAGAGAGATGCATGGGAGAGGCTCATGTCCAGAGAGGTACAGGAGTGAAGCAGCAATCCCAGCTGGGTAAAATTATTAAAGAGGAGGCCTGAAGCTGGCCCAGTCCTCCCAGTCACAGGGGTCTTAATGATTACCTCTACTCTGCCCCAGCCATAGGTATTAGAGGGGATTAATGGGGGTCTGATGTAAATGTGGTTTCACCTGCCATTGAGAGGAGTGTTACATCTGTAATTACTCTTTAAAAATGTACTTCTCCTACCTGTTTCATTCTGTCATGACATTATGAAGGGGCTGCATTAAGATAAAAGTTAAAAGTTCCGCTTCCCACTTAACATGGCGATGGATCTATCATTGTAATGATTTCTCTATTGTTTGATGGATGTGCAGGTGGTCATCAGAGCAAGACTCCAGGCGGCAGCGGGGTCCGGTGGAGAGGCAGGGCAGCAGATCGCACAGTAGAGAGAGGGCACAAGATGTCCCTCACCTGCCCCCTTTCAGATCTCCCTCATGGAGAGGAGGCCCACCACAGTCATCATCCTACCACAGGAGTCCTCAGGAGGGGCAAGTGGCAGGACCCCGCAAGAGGAGGATATCAGACATCAGTATGCCCTCCTCAGACCCTGGACTGGTGCATGGCAATCCAAAGCAACCCAGGAGAGAGAGAGCTCAGCTGCTCAGTATTCCCAGGCCATTTGGTGGTAAACCATTGTCTCTTAGGGATAAAGGTTACCTAGTTAAGAGCAGACAAATCAGAGCAGAGTCTCTCATGAGGCTCAGAATACCTCCATCGGTGAAACCCAGGCCTCGCCTGGGCGACTCCACCTCGCGGGGGAATGTCAACTCTGTCCTTGCTATCAGGAAGAAACGTTTCCAGTCAAATCCCGTTCCTCTGAAAAAACTGGAACCAAGGAGGGCAAAACCACAACAGTCACCCCCCAGGGAAGAAGGCAATGGCAACAAGTCTCCAAGAGACTCTGACACAGGCAAAGAACAGGTGGAGTCTCGCCGGTCCTTGAACACACACAGGTACGGTATTTTCCTTCTAGCACTGTTCGCAGGGGCTTGATGGTGATTAGGAGGTCAAGAAAGAAATGTCTCAATGTGAAGGGGGTGCCATCTGTGGAAAATGGAGATGTCGTGATGGTCTAAATGTGCAACACTGATTCAGTTGATGAAAAACTACAAAGGTCTGAAATGCCTCCCTGTCTGCGTGCTGCCTATGTTTCAAAATATCTTCCTACCAAGTGGGCTGAAGAGAAGGTGCTAAATTACGCAACATATCAATAAAGCCAGCCTGTTTTAAAACCTGACAAAAATGTGTAATGCCCCCGATGAGCGGTGTGGAAAAATTAGTCTCTGCTGTTTAAGGACTCCTCAGTTTGTCAGCAGTGAGTGTCTTAAGAAAGAACGAAGTGCTCTTCAGCGTGTTGTTACGACCCCTCCATCCTCAATAGGAAACAAAAGCAATCCAAAGCTGAAGTTACAGTGTTTTAGTGTAAAGCAGTATATCTGTGTACACAAAATAAAGACACACAGAAGACTAAATGTGACCTAAATTGACACTGAGATGCTGCCCCTATTTTTAATAATTGGCAACATGTCCGCTACACATGGATCTTGGCGAAAGGAAATGCATCAAATGGCTGTCCAGCACTGAATGGCAAATGTTCAAGGCACCAACTAAAACAAGTGTAAAGCTGCAAGTCATGTGGCACATTTGCTCAAGGAATTTCAAAAACCAAGTCTAAACTGGGACTCTTTGTTTGGCTTTGAATCCAGTCACAACATAATGAAGATTTATGATGGTGATTGTCGCTGACAACAGAGATGATGAAAGCCATCAAACAATGAAGAGGAATTTCTGTTGCTGGACATTACTAGCCGTCGTCAGTTAGAGGACATCAGGCACTCGATAAGTTAATCGACACATATGCAGAGATTGAAGTTTCTGACTCCATTGTTGTCTCCGTTGTCTCTTTTCATAAATTTCTAAAGTGGTTATAAACGAATTTTAACAACGTAAAAACAGTCAAAACCCAAGACAAAGATTTCTGCAAAGAATTGATCTTTTTTTTGACCGACAGAGCACGTTAGTCACCGTATTCAGGAATTTTAACGTCATGCGTCAGATGCATACCTACGTGTACACATGTAATGCCCAATTCGTGTGTTACACAAGTGGAATCCATATTCTTGCTGTGTGCAAACTGAATTAATTTATTCCCGAAGGATTCAATTATCTGAATACAATACATGGTTCTGCACCACCCGAAGTGTGAAGCCTTGTGGATGGTGCTGCATCATTCCTGCTCAGACTGAGCAGAACAAAGAGGAGGCATACTACTACTACACTTCACACAGTGCATCTAAGTACTGGAGCTGTCTTCTTACCTGCAGTCATAAGGACTTTAAAGAAACGTTCCTAAGCTTCCAAGCCTTTTGATGAAACAGACCAGGGATGGTTAGGTCAGCTTTTGCAGGAGTCAAACGAGTAACCTTTTGAGTTATTAGATGGCCAGCACTGTATACTAATCATGTCAACAAAGCCTGGAGTGAAATCGGTCTTGATGTGTCATTTTAAACTTATGGAAAAGGATGAAGATCCGTGAAGTGACTGAGAACTGAAGATCTCTAAACTCTAAAAAGGACGAGAGACAAGTGGAGAAACAAGACTGATGAGAATGGATTTAAATTGGATGAGCTCAAGGTGAAAGGAGAGATTGTAAGTGGACGAAAGTCCAGCTTGATACTACGTGGGGACAGAAGCAACATGAGCCTGGTCTTTGCAGCCTTACCATGCCACCTTGTTATCTTCATATCAGGGTGAACACACCTAGGCTGGAACCACAGGTCAGCATGTGCTGTGGTCAGCTCCTGTGTCTAATCTGACGTGTGACCGAAACGTAATAATGGTGTGCATCATCAGCCTGAGGGAACGCAGAATATTGAGTCGCTGCTTGACATATCTTGAAGAACTTGCCTACTGTGATGGACCAGAGATATCCACAGTCAGTTCTTGGCACTTTGAAAACTACGACATGAAGAGGAAAAAAAGGGCACTGTAGCTTTAACTGCAGAACCATCATCTTTGTTAAATTCCCGCATTTTCCTAAATCATGCCCAGCGCTTGATTATAAGGAGAGTAGATCTGAAGGAATAGAAATCTCACTTGAGGGCACTGCAAAGCCTTTAGAAGAGCAGACAAGCACTGGGTCATCTCTTAAAACCACTGCACAGCTTTGGAGAAGAAGCTGACATTATCACCCACCTGGAGACATGTTCAGCCGTTCACATCAAAACTGCGGACTTCTCAAAGACTCAAATCTCCTGTTTCCTCTCTGATGTGCATGTTGCGAGCCCCTTTGGATGATGAAAATGTTTGAAGACAACAAAAAAAAGAAACAACTAAGAAGGACCTGCCGATAAAACCCTCTGATCTTCAATGTGACCGTGAAAATAAGGGAATTGTCCTTGTGTGCTTCTGAGAGAAGAATGATAGAAGATTTGGTGACGTGATCTAGACCGATATCTTAAAGTCCTCTCCAAGATTTGCCTGCTCTAACAATCACTGAGTAAATGAAGAGAGCTCAGATTGATTCAGGGTACAAAAATAGGAGTAAAGGAGCATGGACATTCCATGGTTTTTTTGTAAGTACCCATGTGTGATGCTTGGCTTTATGATCATTTATCTGCCTGCAAATACACTGCTGTTCATAAATGGTTTAAATTGCATTTCTGACAGAGCTGACAGGTTGATTTTTATTTTTCACTCCCAGTCAATTTCTTTTCTACATAATATATATAATATCTTGAATTACATGTTGCTAATGTGTCCAGAACACATTTAAGGTGTTTGTATGTTGACATAAACGTGAGATGATGCTGGGATAGGAATGCCGATGCCCTTACCACTGGCTCTGCAACACTCTCCACAGATCTTCTCCCATAGAAAAACGTGACCTTGTGGTTTTGTCACACTGGCCACCCGGGCCGAGCTCCTCCAAGGACGGTTCACCTCGGAAAGATCGCAGCCCAAAGTCAAAGACAGGTAAGTAAATTATTTTTGTAATCCTTTGTATTTTAACAACAAAAGGACAGTAACTACAGTATTGTGCAATTATTTTGATAACTCATCATTTTACATGATCTTCTTGCTCTTTAGGTTGATAGATTTAAACTTCAGCTACAGGATTTGTTATCTCCCTATTATTTTTTTTGTTGTTTAGACCGCAGTTCAGATATAGACAGTCCATCGAACAGCCGACTCTCAAAGACGAATGATTCCAGATCACCATCTGAAGACCGAAAACGGGGATATTTGGATAAGAGGATGTTCAGGTACATTTCTGAGAGTCATCCCATAGTTTGAAACACGCTTCTTGTTCATGTTTTCGATATGTTAACTGTAAGCTCTCTGCGGTGAGTGTCCTGTTCCTGATATTTCTTTCTGATATTTTTAGCAGGCCATTTAATGCGATGCAGGACAGCCACAGATCTGGGAGGCCTTTCAGGAGACCACCACCAGCACCCATGCAGGTGAATGAAATATCTACAGTAAGAGTGTTTTGGGGATTCAGCCCATGGAGGCACAAAGATCAATGCGCTACTAAATATTGACGCATGTCAGCAGGGTTTTCTCAGGCAGATTTATAACCTTTTCAGCAGTATGTTCACAGGACAGCGATGTGCATTGCTTTCATTTTAAATGTATGAATAATAATTCAGCTTTCACTGTTGTGTTTTTACAGAGGCCAAAGTTCACTGGTAGTCCAAGGAAGGCGGGTCCTGAACTGTCAGGAAATGTAAGAAGACCACTCATGGTAAGCATACCCTCTTCAGGAGATCACTTGCTTCCTCTGGGAAATGTTAAATGGCTTTCTTAATAACTTTTTTGTTTTTTAATTTTAAGGAGAGCTTAGTGCCACGCCCCTTCCCAAATCAGAGGCCAGTGTTCAGAAAAAGTCAGAGTATCATGTCCAAATACCGCAACATGAGAGTGATGCGTCAGCGCGTGCCGTACAACAGAGGACCCAACCAACAACGCTGGTGATAACCTCAAGGTACGAAATCATAATGTGTGGCTGTGAAGGGGCAGCATGACGGTTTTAACTGACCATGTACCATGAGTGGTGTCTTCTTCAAACAGTGTCGTCCATAAGTTTAGTATGAGTGTTTGAGAATCCATAAAAAATCTTGATTTATCGTGACATAGAAATCTGTAATTTATTTATCTTTCAGAAATGTTGTATTTACAGGAGTTTTTTTTCCGTGATCTCCTCACAGGTCCCACATTCTGCAGACATTACACTGGAAAACGTGGAAAAATCTCAAGCTCTTTTCCTCTGAGTGGACTGCACAAACCCTCCTCTCACTACAATCCCAACCTGCCTGTAAATTGTTGAAGTGTTGTTGCTTACATTTGTTATCTGGTACCAGTGTTTCAGTTGCATCTTTGAAGTACTGCAGTGCTTTGGTTTAGGATATTTGTAACATGTCATTATATTTACTTTTTTTTCTGGTTTATTTTGATTTGGGATTTGCTGCTTGTGATCTTGGCAGTCTGCATTTTGTTTAAATAGACTTAGCATTTTTTTGTTTACAGAGAACAATCCAGGTTCCAGATTTGTTAAGTCCATGAAATGTTTACTTTAACATCTCCCTGTTATGGTTTGTAAAGACTTTTCACATGAGATGTCCTATTTGATTAATCTTGGGTGTTTTGATTAGAAACCAGGGCTTGTCAACTTGTAAAACTTGTATAATCACATGCTCAGTTTGTTTGAGACTTAAAGTAAAATTGAATTTAACAATCTCTGTTTGAAAGTTGTCTGTGTTTTGATTGTAATTTGGACAGAGGACAAAATCAGTTCATCAGTCCGGTTTCTAAACCTTACTTTGTCTGCCAACCAGCAGTTATATTGAATTTTTTTTGGTAAGCTTTATTCCTTAAAGACAATCTGTCTTCAATATCCCAGCTGTTATATCTAAAAACTCTGGATCCTACATTTCCCATAATGCAGTTGAATAGTGTATTTTATTAGACACCTCCTGCCTCCTAAATACCCATTTTTTTTTAATCCTCACATTTCCAGTTTATATCGCAGTCTCTGTCAAAACTTAAAGTTCAGGCTAAGATGACCCTGATGAGCTCATCAGGCTAATTTTTTTTTAAACTTAGAAATTTCCCTCGACAGCCACAGACGACATTACACAACTGTTTTCGCAGGCCGAAGAATAAAACAGCTGGACTTCATTTGTAAAATTGGTGGAATGTCCCTTTACGTGCTGTTTAGGAAGCACTAATTAAAGCCAATCAAAACAGCTTCTTAGCTTTCACAATAAAGGCAAATCATCCCTCTTTCTGCTTTCTTCTTTCTTCCCAGTTCAAACATCAGTTCTTGTGTAACTGCTCTCCAGTTTGTCCCTTTTAAACCCACCCTCGCCCTTCAGTCTGCAACGCCCTTCACTCTGCCCCGGTGATATTTGTGAGCGGAGTAGAGCTCCACTCTGTCCTGAGCTAAACTTAGCCCTGACGGTACCACTCCTCATCACAACATACTCTGCGGACCACACAATGGATGGTGTCGAGTTACCACAGATGCTGCTGTATCTCACCGGTGACACTGGCAAAACAAGGTGAGCGTGTGCGCCGGATATTTCACTGTAACTGACAATAATCTGGTATTTGGTTTAGTATGTTTACTAATGACTGTATAATCTGTGACTGTGCTCTTCTCTGTGCGTCGGTTCCAGCATGTCTGGCACATTTGTTCACTGTCGTGGCATGAGACAAACAGCTGCCTCTACTGTAAAATCCAAATTTAGTAGTATCTCAGTTTAAGGTACAAATGGAGGTTGCTGAATTCTATATATGAAAAGCACAGGTAACAGTTGAAGAATTACCTTTATTTTTCAGTACGTTTCACTTTCTTTGAAAGTGTTGCATGAGGTTATGCTGAGCTGACTGGTTTCTGTTGATTTCTGCTCCACTGACTTGCTCCAATCTGTCATTTGTAGATGTAGACTTAAAGACTCTGCAGGTTTTTCTGTCTTTCACTCTCTACACTTGTATTCCTCTCTGCCACGATGGGCAGCTATAGCTCAGTCCTCATCCCTGGTAAGCCTTGCAACTATTGTTGTTACATGTGTCGCAAAGTCATTTGAAACACTACCATGCTTGAATGCTGCATGTTTGAAAAAAAAAAAAAAAGGCTTTGGAATCACAAAAAGTGGATCAAGACGTAGGTTTATTACTGTGAAAATGGCCCTATGTTCTCCGTAGGGATGGGTTTAAATGAATTCCTGGGTCTGAAAGGTGTGTTTTAACATCTATTCTCCGTTTCTCTCAAAGACACTGAGGAGTTTGATTCAATTGTGTCAGTTGCGGAGAAGCTGAATGAGCAGGTAGCTCATGCTGCAGATGAGAGGTTACAGTCAGAGCTTCAGACTCTGGGAAGTATACATTTTTAATAGTAGTTATCTAGAAACCATACGTCTGGTACATTATCCAGCTAAATGCTACTATACTATGATACTAATATCACTTGGCTCACATAGAAGAGTGTGTGTCTGTTTGTGTCCCATCTGTCCTTGGGATAAATTTAACTTTTCTGAGCTACCTCACACACACGCAGAAGATATCTACTTACTTAAAACAAGGTTAAAAGGTTAAGTATGAGCTATATTTTCTCCATTGCAACTTGAAGGTCCATCGCTTTGGACATTTTCTCAGGGGGACACCAAAAGCTGGGACATTTGTTTACATTCTTTTAAATGTATTTGACTTATCAGATGTCTCAAACTAGACTTAACTTACAGGTAACACTCATGATGGAGGAGGAAAGAAAAGAAAACCAGAGTGAAGAACTGGATACTTTAACACCTCAAGGAAATTCTCAGGAAACGAGTCAAAATGGGTCCGACCTGACTGTAAGTGTAAAAGAAATTATTATTCCAGAAGAGAATTATTATTCCAGATTTTTTAATTTTTGTGTCGTCAGCCTGTGATGTTGGGTTATTCTCCACAGGCAGCAGTACCCAAACGTGTGCCCACACAGTCCTTCTCCTCTCTGTTACCAAAGGCTCTCTCTGCTGTGCTACATCCGACGCTGGCCCCGGGCCTCACATCCGACCCCCAGCCGAGCGGAAACCCAGCGAACCTGGAACAACTGCAGACAGAGCTGAGAGACCTGAGGGACCAGTTTGAACAGATGAAGAGTCAGCACAAGTATGGCTTTCTTACTGTAATCTCTGTTCAGATTTTTTGCTGACTTGAGACATTCCCACCCTGCATCACATTCTCTCTCTATTTTTATTTATTTTTTTATTTTTTTTGCTGCAACTAATTTGTCAATATTTTGTGTTCCAGCAAAGAAATTAAGCTGCTGATGAATGAGCTGGATGAGGAGAAAAGGATTCGCTTGACTTTACAGGTGTGACATGAAGAAACAAAGGACAATAGAATTTCTATAAAGTATTATTCACTTTTCTTAAAACTTTAAAAATTACTTTTTTTTAAAGCAGAGAATATTAGACTTAATATCTAGAAGCTGCTCCTCATGGTTTGTTTTGTTTTGTTATAGATGGAGATTCAACGTATGAAGAAGCACATGTCTAAATGAGAGGAATCATCAAAGACAAGAGGTCCTGATTTGACAAAAAAAGTTTAAAGGTCTTGTTGTACCTGATAAATGATATTTTTCTAAGTTAAGTTCTAAAGTATTTATAGTAGTTTTTAGAGAATATATAATATGGTAATTTTATTTACTTTTTTTTTGGAGGGGGGGGGGGGGGTGCTGAATCACCAAGAGGACTGAATGTTTTTACTGAGTCACTGCTGAAAGCGTTAAAATGAGTGGGAGCAGACTCAAGGTGAGAGGCTGCTAAAAAAAAAAAAAAGAAAAAAAAAAAAAGCTGTCCTTTGACCCAGTGTTTCCCCCGAGAGGAAAACATGCTGACTGCTCTCTCTGGAAATGCAGTGCAAGACCCATTGAGACTCATGCAGTTGTGTTGAGATTTCCATGAAGAGAATGACTGTTCAATATGTCTTGAAGGTCGACACTGTTAAATTGGTTTTCAGTCTTTTTTCTTCATCCAGCTGTGTATGAAGCACAGTTTCGCTGTTGCGAAGCTGTCAGTTACGTTTGCTACGTAGCTCAAACACGTAACGTAACTGACAGCTTCGCAACAGCGTGAGCTACGTAGCTCACGCATTCTTCCGACCGCTTGTCTGACACCTGAAAAAGCAGACATGCTGATTTTTCTAAAGAAGAACTGCTCAGTGATATAATGGTAAGCTGCAGTAAGCCTAATATACTGACCTGAAACTGTTAACTTTTCAAAGTTATGTGCAATGTAGATTTTCTAGAATAGATTTTTTTTCAAAATTTGTATTGAGAAAGGTATCGTTCAGGAATCGGTATCAAAGGCATGGTATTGGTATTTGTATTGGTATAACATTTTTGAACGATACCCAGCCCTAAGGATGAGGGATGAGAGCTAGCAGTTAGTCTGCAGAGCTGAGGGCTGAGCTACAACTTGTTTATAATAATTTGATGAAGAGGCACAGACATGAAGCTTCTTTTACATTTTAGGTGCATATATTTTTCAACCAGTGTAATAGTTTGCCTTCTTATCATGTATATGTAGGAGTATAGTAAAGTCATTTAAGATGCCATTGCTTACTTGATTAAAAAAAAAAAAAATACATATATATATATAAATGGATGAATTCATATACACAAATAAATATATAGGTAACATTGTATGTTAGAACTGTGACTGAGAGAACTTGAAAAAAATCCCATTTCTAGTTTTCCCTAGGAGTGAAATTCAAATAGTCTCTTTTTATGAAAAACACATTTATAATTTCCCTTAAAAATACATATACATCTCATACAATGGTATATCACAGAAGTTCACAGTGCATTAGTAAATATTTGGCTGCTAGATCGGTGCTTATTGATTCCCTGGACCGTCCTGGAGGGACTGAAATGCGAAACCTGATACAGGACGAGCGGTGAAATATTTGACATGGGGTCCGATTTTGCCTCAGAAGTTGGATTCTTCACATGGAATGGGCCTGAAGGTGACCTCGCTGCTCTCCTCAAGAAGGACGTCATATCGACAGAGAAGCCTGGAAGGAACAAAGTTGATGCTACTTAAAAATCTAGAGCTGGGAGAAGTGAGGGATTACTTAGAGGAAAAAATAGCTAATACTGTGAGTCAAATACGTCCAGTTTCTCAGAGATATTACAGACTTTTAAATCAAATCAGTACGCGTTGCTTACCTCTCCTTGCGGTCCACAGGTGTGAGACTGATTCGGAGAACACGGAGCTTATATTTGGGCTTACATACATTCTTAGTGGTAAATTTGAGTGACACCTTTTCCACTGACTGAATGTCTTTGTCAAATTGGGCTAACAGCATGGTCTCTGTGTACTTCTTGAACTGTGATGATTTACTGAGATGAAAAAAAAAACATTAACAAAGGGACAAAAAGAAGTCACAGTGAAATATTAGTACTCTGAGTAGAACTTAGAGAGAAGACTTACTGGTCAATGGTTGCCACCGATTCAGTACCATTATGATGAAGTTTAACAGTAAGGTATCCCCAGCGAGCATCCTTGTTCCATATCATCACATCCACCCTGTAGCTTGTCACTAAAAGAAGACATCCAAATTTTTATTCCAAAAATATAGGACCATCTTTCATTAAGTGGTACTTCCTCTCAAAACGGATGCTCTCATGAAAGTAGAGTTTGCTAAACAGACCGTTTATGACCTTTTTTCAGTTCAAATCATCCTTATGATTGAAACGCCGTGAGATGAAACTGGAATGAAGTTTTGAATTTCAGTCTTTCGCTTTCACAGTCCATCAGATGCGCGGCAGGTTGTGGGATGCTCTTCATATTGGTTTTGAGAACACATTTTGTGAGGCTGTCCTCAGTGCTTAATGTCTTCAGATGAAAGTACACATGTCCTGGTACTCTTTTTAATATCTTTCGTCAAACATTCTTTACTATACTTTATATCTAACAGTGTAAAGTTGTTTGGAAAAGACATGGTGCCACCACTAGTTGGCAGAGCAAGCGGGGTCATTGGACCTGGAGACTCTGCTGTGCTGTGTATTTCTGTCTGGTTATTATGATTATGATTGTGATTAAAAAGTGTTCTGATACTCACTGCAGAACGGAGAGTTTGCTTTCGTAGTGAAGAACGTTTTAGTTTGGCCCAGCTCCAGCAGGATGTTTTTCCACCGTATGACGTCATAGCCTGCATTTGAGTGAAACAGCTGTGTCAGGTCTACAGTAACATACTGTAACATCTGGAGAGTCTATTCAAAAATACATACACATCGACAGACACTCTAATAACTTTTTACTTTAAAATATTCAGTCTATCAGTACCTTAAGGATGCTATCAATATCTAAAATGCCTCAAGATTAATTAATTAATGTCACAATGCACAATATCACCATACTGAGTGTCTCCATTAACATTAGGCCTCGCAATGTTCAATACTGTGTTCATGTCCTTTCAGAGTAAAACCTATATCTACCTTGAAAAATGATTTCCAGTTATTTTCATAACTGTCCATCAGCCTCAGAAATAATTGTTTGAAGAGTAAAAAACGTAAACACTGCACGTTATTTATTTCCAATAGATAGACCAACCAAAGACAGGACATCCAGCAGCACCAAACCGGTCACAGTTCAAGCACTTGCCATCCAGAAAGTCAGAGTAGGACGAGCAGGGGAAGGCCGTGCTCTTACACGTCTGATTCACAGAGTCTAGGAAGAGCAACACTGATCTCTGGTGGTCACATTTAAAATAAGATCCGCCTACACAAGGGTGAGACAGAAAGTGGAACTTTATCATACTGCTCATATCCTTATAACACAATTCCCATAAATTTCAAAGACCTTACCAGAAAAGATGGTCCTTGGGCAGCCGGGTTGGTCTGTTCCTCCATTTGCATAGAAATCAATGTGACCCAGAGGTTCTCTGAAGCCCAGGGCTGTGAACACAGAATTAGCAGATGCTTTTGTATATTAAAAGAAAAAAAAACATACATAACAAACTTAAAATAATTATTAATGTATAATACAGACTTTCAGCTCAACTAACCATCTATGTCTGTGTGCAGGACATCCACAAACTGGGCGTCTGAGGAGTCCAGTCGTTCCTCTGGAGGAGTGCCAGTGAACTGAGGCCCAGCAGGATCCAGAGCTGCAAACATCGTATCAGTAGACCTCAGTAAAAGCTTTCAGTTTATTCCCAAACTCAAAATTAGCTGACGGGATTACTTACTGTAAAAGATTTAGGTATCACTTAGTTTAAGACCCTGGACTGCTTGACCTTACATCCCTTTTCCTTTTCCAGAATAACTGTGTTTCAGCGCAATTGTTCTTTTGCTCGTCTAAGTGTCAACATATAATTCTCTACACATTTCAGATACAGAAAGCGATCTAGATACGCGTGCAGCACTCTTACCTGTAATTCTTCCAATTGAAGCATTCAGGTTAGCACCCACAAAGCCTGATATATGAGCTCCGAGACTGACTCCAATCATGTGGATGGAGCTCAGAGAGGCACCATGTTCCTGAAAAGATCAGTCATTAGTCTTCTTAGATATTTCAGTGACAGTAACGGTCACAGAGACTGTCAGACACATCTCATACCTGCATCATTTTAATGAAAGCAGTGAGGTTGGCTGCTGCCTTCTGTGTATTCTCCACTGCCTTAAAATAGTTCAAATTGGCTGCTCCGTGGTTCCAGTCCACTACAATGACGTTAAGGTCTTTCCTGTCCAGGAGTAGCTCCGTCATATTATGCACCCACACTGGTGGAGATCCTGTGGGCCGATACCCATGAACAATGAAGGTGGTGGGCCTGGACAAATTGAACTGGGGATGGGCGGACAGGTTGGTGTGGGACATGAGCGTCCCACAGCTGCCGTATTCCCTGGTGTACAGCAACAACCTAATTCTAAAGCTGGTGCCAATGAATGCGTGGCTGAAATTTAGGTCTGAAAATTCGTCACATTTCTGAGCTGGTGAGCGATGGTGAGAAAAAAAGAAGGAGCAGAAAGAGAGAGAATAAAGAACAAGAATAAATTAGACACAGGCATTTTGATCTTATAAGCTTCACTCAAGGTTGCATAACTTTGAAATGTTTAATGACGTATGATTCTAGGTTTCTGCCCTCATCAGTGACATTCTGTCCACATGACTCGGTGTGGGAGCATTCAGTGCTACAACAATGACAATTGTGAGCAGATCTGACTTGTAACAGCACTATCGTGGCTTGTTGATCAGTGAACCTGCAAAATGCCCTCATCAGGTGAAATATCTGACACATTTAATCATAGAGCCTTGCAAAAGCAGGCGACGTGGTTAGAAAAAAACCACAATCACAGAGCATCCACACCTCTTGTTACCATCTATGGTCTCACTGTCTGAAACAACTTGCCTCATTCAGTAAAACTAAACAATACAATAAGTCATCAAGAAAAACCAGTTAGAATTTCTCAATAACACTTACCAAACTACTAACTGAACAAACAAACAATAATAATAGTCATTCAAAAACAGACACTCATCTCTGTTTCTGCGACCAGTCTGCTGATCAATACTATAGATAGAAAGATAACGCTTTTTATCTGAGCTTTTCATCTGAGCTTTTCATCTGAGCTTTTTTCTTGCTATCAACCTGACATTGCGTAAACTCTTTCTTTTCTTTTTTTTTGTTAAAGCAGAATGTTCATTTTCTCACTAAAAAAAAACGCACACAAATACACTGGGTTTATGTTTGAAAAAGCAATCAGCTGCTCTCCGTAACTGTTGCACAATAAATCACCATGGCATGGCGGCATATGTATCAGCTGAGGGGCCCGCTGAGGTCTATGTGATGCCAATGAATTTTACAAACCACATGTGAAAATTCAGTTCCTCAAATATTGCTTGACTGTTTCCCAGGAAAACACTTATTATACATTTACTGAAAGTGACTGTGTGTGTGTGTGTGTGTGTGTGTGTGTGTGTGTGTGTGTGTGTGTGTGTGTGTGTACATTGGGCTTTACCTTTGCATAGTTGAACAGCTATCAGCAGGAGCAGTGTCAGATATTGCCGCAGGAACATGCTTCACACCAGCAATGGGCAAATAATCTACAGAACGAGTTACCTGAGTCAGACCATAACATGAAAATACATCAGTCAGACACTATTTGGTCCACAATGTAATTAACACACTACACAACAACACACTCAGCAACATTACAAGGACACTACTGTTCTAACCCTTCAGATGTTTCTCTGAAGCTTTGTATTTTCCCAGCAGGCAATAGTTTTATATTCCCGGCCGTTTCTGCTCTGGATGCCAACCTCACTCGACCAAAGCAAAGGGGAAAAAAAGTCAGTTAGTTATCTACTTTTTTTTCTGGCTCCACCAACTATTATTAATCTCAACCAAAGATTTTAGAAAGTGAAACTAAAAGCTGCAGAAATCACAGTCTGCGCTACTTGTACACCCGAGTCTCTCTGTGACAAACTTCTTCTGCCACAGAAGGTTCTTCAGGTTTACTGAACGGACAGTGTCTTCCTCAGATTCAACCTGCACAAATGGGACAACAGCAGAAGAGTATGAGAGCAGCTTCCCTGTTATCAGTCTTACCTTTGCTGTAAGATAATATTTCCTGTGTCAAATTCCTCTGTCAAAGGTCCAGAATATTACAGTTTATCCTGCGTTTGTCACTCCACATATTTAGGCAGAGATCAGGAAGTGAAAGGACTAACAGCAAAGCTGTACTCCCGCCCTGCATTTTCTCACAGGGATAGCCACACCCCTTGCTCCAAGTCATTGTGTTCACAGGTGAAGAATTCCTGTGAAGTCACTCCTTGATCCTCTGTTCTCAAACCGGTTAGGCTACTGTTTTCTTGTGTTTCCACTGTACATGACTTGAATCTGTAAACACAACCCTGTCTCTGTTCACTGAGCCTATTCTGATTATAATGAAAGAAAAACATTACTTTTCCAAAAATGAACCGGTTTACTACTTACTGTGTAGTTTTTAATTTGCAATAAAATAAACAAATATAAAACAAATAAAGTGCCTGCTGAGGATCTTGTTGTCCTTGAGTTTCAGTTGCTCTGGGTGTTAACTGAATGCTCATTTTGGGGTGAATTATTCATTTTATCAGTCAGATGGAGAAAAACAAAGTAAAAAAAAATAAGCAAGTGTGAAGTAAAATAAGTGAGTGAGAAAATAAGATAAAGATGAAAATAAGAAAAAGATAAACTTCACCAACTTCACTAGTTATTTATCTTTGCAAATGTTTCTGGAGGACCTGTAAATGTGCATGTCCTTGATCGCACATCCTGTTGATGATTAACTGTGATTAAAGAAAAAAATATTCATGACAATGTATCAGAAATATCTTCTATGAACTTGACACACTCCTGCAATAATAACAAGCCTCAACAGCCATGTGTTTCAGTGAGGCTGTATTTAGGCACAACAGTCCTTGCAGCTAAATGCTAAGTTCTGCATACTAAGGGACTGTGCAAAAATTAACAGCAGGGAAGCAACTGTCAGAAAAGCTCTCACCTCAGTTTATGTTTTATTTCAGCCTTTCCCTGTGCAATTTATTGTATTGAAAATGTATTTGTCATGTAAAGAAAAAGATTGTAGATTTTGTGCTCTTTGACCACATGTAGAGCACAGCAGTCCCATTTCTGAATTAGGGCTTCATTCTTCCCATCACAATCATTGGTGGTTCCTGCTTTACTTATTTGCTGATTAAAGCAGTGACTGTATTTCCACCACTTTGTTATGTTGATCATATATATATATTGTTTTGTGATGATGGGTGATTATGCTTGCCTTATTTACCACCCTCTCCACCGAGAGAGGGTGGCTGAATCCAAGATTGTTTGAGAAAGTATGTTTGATAATGAATCAGTAGGGTTTACAACATGGTCAAACGCTGGTTGGTGCCACAGTGTAAACAATCTGTATGGTAAAGTAGCAGATGTGCTATAGAAAGGAGACAGGGCAGCATGTTATTGATTTTAAGATGTACCCAAACTGTATTCGCAACTGGAATTACATAATATCCAGCATAGTACCATGGGTAACTTGTGACAGCTTTGTGAAATGTTGGGACATATTGTCCCTCTGTGTTTGGTTCCAAAGGCTGCCAATGTAAAAGCTCTCGGTACTTACCTTTGTAGCTGATCTTATTTCGATTATTTTAGCATTCACTGGTACACTATTAGTAGTCTCTGTTCTCTATATACACTTTTTCACTTCCACTTCCAGCTGGACTATTGCATATGGCATTTACTAACAGTGTAACTTTGCATACACCTTCCCATTGCTGCAAGCTTCAGTGTTACCATATAAAGAAAGGGAAACTCCTCACAAGCTTAAAACTGATGACGAGTGCAGTCTGCATTTGTGAATGCCTTTACCAGAGTGGCTTGAACTTTGCTCACTACTTTCTCTTGTCATCAGGGTCAGGCAGGCCAATGGGATGTTATCCTTAAAAACACTGAGTGGCTAAGAGATCGCCCCTGCACACTAGTTAAACAAGCAGAGAGGAGTGGCAGGTGGGTGCAGCGGTGCTGTTAACAGACGAAGCAACAGAACATCCAGGATGGCTGGAAGGAGACGAGGCCGAGGCAGCAACTTCCAGCAACAACAGGTCCCACAGAACCAAAGAAGAGGCCCTCGCAGGGTAAGTCTTGTTCTGTCAATATGAAACGTGGTCACCTTGTTTATTCTTCCACTTCAAATAATGATCATATGGGAATTTAAAGTCCCATGAAAGAGATTCTGGTTGTCTTGTTCTCGTACATCATTTAAAGATACTGGAAATGAGAACGTGTATCAGAAATGTATCAGTCACACTTATTGTGTTTTTATGTGACAGGATTTGAATGTTACAAAGGAAAATGTTTCCTCTGTGGTTATTTGACTTGTGTCTGGAAGTGGAGACTTAACAGATTAGCTGGGTGGAACGATGCAGTGTTGACTCAAAGTATTTATGTTGTAATCAGTTCTAATCGCTATAAATGTATCAAAGATTTATGAATCATATTGTGTAGAATTTAACTGAATAAGCTGCATATTCATATCTAACATTGGTGCCTCGGCAGTGGAAACATAACATACAAGGGCTGCATGTGTACTTGACAGTGTAAAGTGTGAAATCAGTGGCTAACTATAAGGACTAGGAGAAAAATATACAAAAAATATTATCTAAAGATGCTAAAATGATTAGCATTGGTAAAGTACTGAGCATTTCAAAACAAATTTTAAGCTGTTAAACTAAACAATCTTATAGTTTAACACAAGAAACACCAAGTTTCCGCAAAATCAAAGTTCAGAACATATCTTTCAACACGGCTCCGTATATGTACCTGCACACAACACAAAGTCCATGACATATCATGATGCTCATTACTTAAGAGTGCTGAGATTGTTCCAAACTGTCCTGAAGCTATTATCAAAGCTTATCTTGTTTTGATAATTTTTTTTACAATGTCAAATCTACAGAGTCCCAACCTGAAAATTCTGTTACCTCATGTTTAATCAAAATAAACCTATAACATCACTGCAGTAACTCTGTTGCTGTATATTGTCCTGCAGTATTTTGTTTTTGAATGCCAGTGTGTTTCACACACAACACCCTTTCCCTCCCACCCCCACTCCAAATAAGGCAGGTTAGGTAAACAGGAAACTTTACAACTGCCCTTAAGTGTGACTGCAAGTCACTATATAAAGACATCTTGTCCAGTTTGTACCTTTTCTCTCACCTCATGCATGCTGAATCCCTAAACATGATGTAGTTTAGAGAACAGATTAACTAAATTGAAAAAATACACCATTTGATAAAACTTTCTCTCTCTCTCTCTCTCTCTCTCTCTCTCTCTCTCTCTCTCTCTGTGTGTTCTTTCTTCCTCTGTTCAGGCTCTGCGGGAGCCAGCTGCTTTTGCCAAGTCTACAGGTTGTGAATTAGAGATCCCCCATGATAAGCTGACTATTGCCCAAGCGAGGAGGGGCACACCAGGTCACACTTCTCAATAGTTCTTGTTTACACTGATAATTAATGTCATGTAACTGAGCGTGCCTTCAGATCTAGTCCCAGCTAGCTGCAGGCTGGAATACTATAAGGGAAAGCTAGAAAGAGAATTACCACCTTGAGGTATATAGGTTGGTATCAGCTGACATCAGTTGCAAAAAGTGATTTCAGCATTGGCACAATATTGTTTTACTGCTAGTTATTTGGCTGATTGCAAGGTTGTTATTATTATGATCTTCTTCTCCAGGAGTGTGTCACGCCACATGACAGATAAATTAGCAATAAAATTTAAGTATTAAGATCTTTACTGGCTGATCAGATATCAGTATTTGCTAAATGGCATGTCAAGCAATCCCTATAAATTGCAGTGATGTTTTGTGATGTCATGTTGGTATTTAAAGACATGTTTTCATATATCTCATCTTGTAGCTCATCGTCCGGTGCGAGTCTATGCTGACGGGATCTTTGATCTATTCCATTCGGGACATGCTCGAGCTCTGATGCAGGCCAAAAACGTGTTCCCCAACACTTATCTAATAGTGGGAGGTAAAGTATGAATGCCACTCCCTCTCTGAACAACTTACAGTAAAAACACATAGGAAGAGTAAGACAGTTTAACCCTTTGTTTGCATAAAATGGGCCAAGTTCACCTTAGAAAAAAAGATCTTTAAAGAGTCAGAATCTCATGGGTCTTTGGGCTGAATCCTCCATTTTAATTCCAGTTTAAAGTTTTAGATTTAATGTTAAACATCACATGTGATTATTATTATGTGATCACATGTGAATTTATTTCCTTAGTCTGCAGTGATGAACTCACCCACAAGCTTAAGGGCTACACGGTGATGACAGAGGACGAACGCTACGAGGCCCTGAGGCACTGCCGTTACGTTGACGAGGTGGTGCGTGACGCTCCCTGGACCCTTACCACTGAGTTTCTCAAGAAACATAAGGTCAGAGGTCACACCATCACTGGACACCCAGCTTCTTAAAATGTCATGCAGTGACAACAACAGAGGGATATGGTCTTCAATCAGTCTTACCGCTGTTTTGTTGCACTCACAGATTGACTTTGTGGCCCATGATGATATCCCATACACCTCTGCTGGATCAGAGGATGTTTATAAACACATTAAGGAAGCAGGTGAGGATACATATAACCCATTTAATGAATTCTGGTTCTATCTCTTCTCATGTCACTTGAATGAATTCATTGTGTATTTATGTCAGGAATGTTTGTGGCCACTGAGAGGACAGAGGGCATCTCCACATCTGATCTGATCACTCGCATTGTGCGAGACTATGACATCTATGTTCGACGCAACCTGCAAAGAGGTTACACGGCCCGAGAACTTAATGTTGGATTCATTAATGTAAGAGAAATCACATTTAAGAAACTTTAAAAAAAAAAAGTTTTTAAAACAAACAATATCTTAACACAATATAGAAATAATCACAAATGCACTCATGGTCACCTGCTTTGTTTTTTTCTAACAGGACAAAAAGTACCGGCTCCAGAACCAGGTGGACAAGATGAAGGAAACAGTCCGCACGGTGGAGGAGAAGTCCAAACACTTTGTCTACAGAGTGGAAGAGAAGAGCCAAGACCTTATCCACAAGTGGGAAGAGAAGTCACGAGAATTCATTGGCAACTTCTTGGAGCTTTTTGGACCTGATGGAGCCTGGGCAAGTTTACTTTTACATTAATCCACTAACAGGAAGGAGAATCCTTCTTAAACCATGGAAGATATAGAACTTTTAATATTTAGTTTGTTGTTTAGTGGTGTATTTATTTTGTCTTGACAAATCTTGATTGAGCTTGATCTTGATTAAATATATAACTTTGTAAAATCTTACAAGGGAACCAGTGAAGAAATAAGTCCAAACATAGCTCCCCTTTAAAACCACAAACTGTCATTTTACACTTCGGTTTAATGACAGATGAAACAAACAGATATAACGTTAATTAGTGAGCTTTACAGGGCCTGGTAAGTGGATTTTATTACCTCAGGAAAGTGCCCTGCTATCTGTTTCCCATCTTTATGCTAAGCTGAGCTAACTGACTGCTCATTCCAGTTTTAGACATGATAGGTATGAGAACAAGTGCTTCAATCGTCAGCTTGCACAGTTGGACATTTAACAAGCAGATATACTAGTTTATCCACCAGTGGTAGCCTCAATGAAACGACTGTGTCCAGTCCGATGCAGCTCTGTGGTCTTGCTTTGCTTTTTGTTGATTTTTATAAAAACATGTTTTCCACTCTGCATAAAAAAACAATTACAAATGCGACACATAGGCAGCACATGCAATTGCAAAGGGTGCCAGTGCATCGGGCAAAATGGCATTGCATACCTTTTCTCAGAGTCATAACTTATAAATCTCAATCTGAATTCACAATACACACCCTGCTGGAATTAGCACAACAGTACACTGTATGTATCAGAGTACTATCTCTGATGGTATCACTGTTTGTGGATAAAAATCCAGAAATTCACTTAAAAATCATCAACAAAAAGAGACTTCTTATAACTTCCGATCTTGATGTGTCATCATGTTTAGATGTTTTCTTCTTCAAAATTACTCAACTGACAGAAGTTTGCCTAAGGCACGAAAACCTCCACGGCCACAACTAAACACAATAAAATTCTGAGCCATACTCTGGGCACTGGGACACAAGGTTAATGTAGGGAATTAGTCATTTATATGCCCAGATCACATGCAATCATATGTTATCACAAAATAATTCACCAATCCACTGCAACAAAACACAACATAACAACACAGTAAACCTCTCTTCTGTCTCTGTCCTTGTTTATTAAGCATGCGATTCAGGAGCGGAGTGGCCGTATGCTCCAGGCCCTGTCACCCTACTCCTCACCCCGTGGCTCCCCCGGGAGCAGTCCCACCAGACAACGCTCAGTTTCTCCTGACTCCTCCCCTGCCTCTGACACCCTCTCTCCATCTTCTCTCTCCCCTCCTTCATCTCCGTCCTCACCCTCCACACCTAAAAAGGGGACGCACTCCTCTCTCAAGGCTGCCTCCACACACAGTAGACATGCACAATGAGCTCCTCGTACTTGGGTCATCTTTATTGGTCTTAGACACCACTGGTCATTAATTTGGCACGTACTATGTCTAAGGAGGTCATTAATAAAATCCACTAACAAAAAGGAAGCACTCTCATTTATTACTGGTTTGTTCATGTGCAAGTACAACATATTATAATGTACATAATGCTTCTCGACTTAAAAGAAATGGAGAAGAAAATAAAAATTTTGTTTGGATGTGATTTGACGTCTGTTATTTTTTACTCTTCCATATGTCTAATATCTAAATACATAAGACATACTGACCCTACAAGTGCCTTCATAGGTCTTGGTAAAGGAGCTATGACCCATACCTGATTCATGGTATGGATAAAAAAAACCCTTTGAAAGAGTTGAGGTTCTTTTTTTTCCCATATATTAAAATGGATCAAATGACTACATATAATGTTAAGTCTTGATGAAAACAGATAATTTTTTACAAGTTGTTAGGTAGGTTTGTGGGAGATAATTAAAATAAAATACGCCGGTGGCCAGGATTACATCTTTAAGATATCCCATCAAATTCAGGGTTAAGATCAGGGCCATCTCACCAACAGATCCTATCTAGTGGGAAAGAGTGATAAGATACCTTAAGTAGATGCTGATATAGTACAGAGAGCACAATGCACTTTTTCTCTTGTATAAGTGAAGCCTCTTGTAAACAAGATGAACGGATAAGAGATTGTGCCATTGACTTTAAAAAATGTCCTTAAAGTGTCAGTTAAGTAACAGCACTCAATGGAGAAAATGTCCTCTGTGACTTTTCTACTAATATAGCTTATTATTTCTGATGTATTATTGTGTAGGCCGAATTTAAATAATGTTGTTGGTTACGGTGGTTTTATGTAGGACTGTAACTAACTATTTTCATTATGATTAACATCTGATTATTTTCTCGATTCATATATATTGTCTGACAAATGAGTAATTTGATTTATGACAAGACACCATATTCTATAAGCTCCTGTATGTTTTATAGGTCTATTTCCTTCTCAAGTACCAAGTAAATTCATACTGAAGTACAGTACGTGAGTAAATGTAACTTAGAGACCGTCCACCAAACAGACGGATGAGTATAATATATGAACCGGGCGATAAACTAAAAGCCACCTGACCTGACTGAACGCTTGAGAACTACAAAAGCCTCTGCGCATGTCCCCAGTGTCTGGGTGTTGTAGTGTCTTTGTCCCCGTCATTTAAAACCGTGGATGTGACGTCGCCCTCAGCTAATATCCTACGCGGATTAAAGATGGCGCCCTCTCATGCGCTGAGGTGCTGCAAACGGGCTCTGAACTGGGTACCTGTCCTGTTTATTAACCTGGTTGTCGGCTGGTCTTATTACGCCTATGTCGTGGAGCTGTGTGTGTGTAAGTACGCTCACTTTTATAAGTTTTTTTTTTTCTCCCTTCCTTTATCGCGGGGCGGGGGTCCGGCTTGTGTTGACAGTTTCATGGGTTGTCAAGTTTGATAAGCTGGTTGAAGTGAGATTTAAAATCATGCCCCAGGCTGCATGTATGCGTCCAAACCTCAGTTTCTGATTGTTTAACCAGTTCACATAAATGCCTTCCTTTATGAAAGCAGTATATATGTTAATATAAGCGGGTAACTTTTTTTTCCCTATTAGATTTGGATGGCCATTCATTAATAATTAATAACTTCATCATGACAGTAATGCGCCATGCAGCATCAGATATGGGACGAAGGTGCAACATACTGTGAAACTTCGTGAGATGTTTTTGTTGTTAAAATGTACAGTGTTTTTTGATGAATGGGCAGGTGAGCTCCTTGATTTAAAAGCTAATTTTAAAGACACACACTGTTTTAAACTAATAATAACTCGGCCTGTTTATTTCCTGTTACTGCGTGACATCATGTCAGCTGACAGGACTTGGACCTCAGCTGTTTTGTTTTTTTTTTTTTGTTTTTTTTTTGTTTTTGTTGTTTTTCCTCCTGCACAATTACATGACATGCTGCCTTTATTCTGACACATTACATTTATTGAAGAAAATATTTTTGTTTAAATTGATATTTTACAAATGGCAATGACTGTAATTTATTTTTAAACTCTGGCTTAAGCAATAGTGAACAAACACTGGGAGCCAGCTGTAAAATCCTTAGGTTAGCCATAAATAGGATTGGCTATAATTTAACTATCTGATGCATCATTGTTATTCACTAAAGATGTAATGAGGGCCAGAGAAAAAGGAAAATACACTTCTCCTTTATGTGCTCCTTCAGAAGGCAGTGACACAAGCAACTCAGTTTGGTGACCAACAGAGAAATATGGCAGAATCCAGAGCATCTTATACGGTGGAGTGGATACTCTTTCTCATAGATTAATCAAAACAAACATTAAAATATATATAATATCATCAACTAAAGGACACGCACACAAACACAGCGTCCATTAAATAAGTAAGTGTCTATTTAAACCTTATCTATTCTCCTTACACATGCACACAGCACCTCAGAACTGTGCACCTTTTATAATTCTCTTTTTATATATTTCTTTTTTATATAGCTTTTATATTTTATACATTCTTCGCACTAAACTTATTTTTATTTTATTCTATGTTGTATATATTTTACATATATGTTTATACAAAACTACAGTGACAGAGAAAGGTTTGTAGCTAAGTTAGCATTTAACTCTACTTGAATTATGGATCAATCCAAATAAACTCACTGTGCTAGCAAATTTCTGTTTTTAGGTCCCTTTCCACGCTGTATGGACAAATACCATGATATAGTGCAAGCAGGGCCTTTAAAATGGCCTTAAAAAGTATCAGAGGCCTCTCCACCGCCGTAAAGCCCTTACCTGATCATAGCACTTTTTTTTTTTTTTACTTCTGACCTTCTTCTCTGACTGTTTCTTGGCCATCTCTCCTTCTTAGAGCTGGCAGACCTTGGAGAAATATTTGCTGTATTTGACAAAGAGCGTATTGGATCAGAAATGCTGACTATACCTTTAACACCTTTAAAGTGCCTGGTTGTTATAGGTGAAAACAATCAATACTATTACAAAGCAATGCATGAAGTTGAAAATTGGGTAATAGAGCATTTATTTAGGATAACAAGCAGGCTTAAACAAGCAGGTCTGAAAGGAGTTCAGTATGGTATGTATTATTCAGCAGACAGATATCGATCATGCACTAACCCTGCACTGACAGTGTTCTATAGCCTGTTTCAGGCTGGATCTGATGATACCATTACCAGCGTGTGGGGGTACTGTAGATATGTCTGTACCTCAGTGGCTGCGGTCAGCACAGGGACATCCCTGCTGTATAAACAAAGCTCTCTGTTGTGGGTGGGTCACTGCTGGCCGTGCCAGGCTGCTGCCACATGGTGCGAGAAAGGGCTGGTGTGTGTGTGTGTGTGTGTGGTGGGGGATGTGTGGTCATGCATTCTAAGGACATTCATTACTGGTCACTCATATATATTTTTTTTCTCTGCCTTATGTAGATACAATCCCAAACAATGCAGAACGAAGTAAGTGTTAACCCCCACACAATGTTCATTTTCTCCATTCACACTGCTTACTAATTCACATATGATGGTGTAATTCCTTTGATGCTAATTATTCATAGTAAATATTATGCCAGAGATACCAGTGTAACAGTAAAGTCAAACTTTTTCTTTCTCTTCACAGTCAGCTACTTGGTCATCTTTCACATTTTCCTCACCATGTTTATATGGTCCTACTGGAAAACTATCTGGTCCACACCAGCAAGCCCCTCAAAAGCTGTAAGCCAAGGAAAATAAAATACATAAAAATGTATTGTTTTATGCCTAAAGCTTTCTCTGACTGTTACACTTTCTCTGTGTCACTTTCTTTTTCTCCCCCTTTTCAGTTCAGTCTGCCCAGAGCAGAGAAGGAACAGTACGAGAGAGAGGAGCGAGCCGAGGTGCAACAAGAGATTCTGAAGAAAGTGGCGAGGAATTTACCCGTGTATACGCGCACGGCAGGGGGAGGTAAGGCCTTCACCACGGCAGCAAAACTGCTAGTGGTTGACTTACTATTTTAAAGCCCGGAAGTTTCTCAAAAGCAGACCGCCAGGGAAAACTCTAACTATCTTTCTGTTGTCACTGAGAGACACCTTCCTTATCGTTTAGCTCACAACGCTTGATACTACAAGATGTTATTTCTCTGCTGAGACATATCAGGCTCGTCCGTCTTGTGTTTACGGAACTGCGTGTATCAGGAGGATTAATTGGACTCAGGTGCATGTTGTTATCTCTTTGGGGCCGCACCTGGTTGCTGCACTCATCAACAGTCATGATCTCACCTACTTGGTTTCACAGGGACATTTGAGAAGACATATAAAAATAAGGCCTTTGTGTTTATTTAACTCAAAGAGTTAGTAAGAAAAATGGAAAGAAACAATGCAGAAATCAGGAGATTTTTTTTAAACAAAAGTTTGGAATGTCTTCAGTGGTAAGCGTTAAAAATGCAGAATACAAATTCTTATGTAGCTTAAACATCAGCTTCCTCACATACACTGTGATGATGCTATCTTTTTCACAGTATCTGTTTCACAGTAGAACTTCAATAATTCTGCTTCCACTTTCCCTTAATAGCCATCCGATACTGTGACACCTGCCAGTTAATCAAACCTGACCGCTGCCATCACTGCTCAACCTGTGAAATGTGAGTGTTTTTCTAACTAAGTGCACACACTGTATAATTAAGGCTCATCACTTTAGTTTTTTTTTTTTTTATACTTCCTGTTTTCTCCTCTCTGGCTTCAAGAAAACATTAACTGCAGCCTCTGGTAACAGAAGAGACAATGTGTTGCTGCATTAATTTATGCTGCAAACTGTGGTTTTAAAACAGTTTTTTAAAGTTTAAATTATACAATACATAAATACATAAACACAGAAATTCTAACTTCTTTTTTTAAATATTGAGCTCTGCGTTTTATGTACATTTTACTAATATGATGTATGTTTCCTTTATTCTCATACTTCAAGGTGTGTGCTAAAAATGGACCATCACTGCCCCTGGTAGGATTTTCTCATTAAACTTTGAATTTAAACTGTTCTTTCATTTCATCATGAACTTGGTTTGCTCGCTGTGCTGTCCATCAGAAAACATGGGGGGATCTCACCGTCTTGTATTTCTGTCATGTTTTCTTTCAGGGTGAACAACTGTGTCGGATTCTCAAATTACAAATACTTTGTCTTGTTCTTGGCCTATGCCTCTCTCTACTGTGTAGTAATTTGTGCTACCGTCATCCGGTATTTCATCAAATTCTGGACTGTAAGTACAGACACTTCCTCTTATTTATTTATTTTTTTTGATTGGCACATTTGAAGGCTTGCTGTTGTCACAGTTCAGTAGAGATGGTAGTAATATCTTTTGAGGCCCATTTTACTCTTGGCAGTCAGCAGTTTGGGGTTTAACAAACATCAACATGCTTTCTTTTAAATTTAGAAATAGTTCCATTTTGGCAAGAAATGAAAAAACTTGCATCTTCTGGAGGACATGATTAATTATTTAACATTATTTAACATTAATGAATAAATACATTTTAAAGGTTAAGAGCAGACAGGCTGTGGTGAGGCATGTGATCAGCCACTAATAAGATATAGATCAGTTGGTTTAAAAATGTGTCCCTGTAGTGCACAAGTGTGTCATGTGATCATTTATCAGTAGACTCTCTTCAGCATTAGAGCTTTGCACGAGACAATGGCTCCTGTCACGTAGTCCAGCTGTGAAGAAGTATATTGTGTTACAGCAAAACTTAAAAAATAAAATCTATTAGTAAAATTATTGAAGAGTAGAGGGTGTGTTCCATGGCTTGATCTCTTACTGAGGTAAAGATGACTTGACATGAGGATAAGTAATACTCTTGCAGACATGTAGAGTGACTTAACACTTTTGTTTCTTTCTTTTTTTTTTTTTTTTTCCCTCCCCTCTGAAGAAACAGTTGCCTGACACGCACGCGAAATTCCACATCTTGTTTCTGTTTTTTGTGGCGGCCCTGTTCTTTATCAGCATCCTGTCACTTCTCAGCTACCATCTATGGCTTGTGGGAAAGAACAGGACCACTATAGGTAACTATAAATGGATATGTAATTTAATTCATTTGTTGATTATATCCTTTAAAACTCAGCACCGGCTGAATATATTTTTATATTCTCTTCAGAGGCTTTTAGGGCTCCTGTCTTCGCAAATGGTCCAGACAAAAATGGGTTTTCACTCGGCTTTAGCAGAAATGTAGCCGAGGTGTTTGGAGACCAAGGAAAGTACTGGATTTTTCCCGTTTTCTCAAGGTGCGTCTACCCAGACCTGATATAACTGCTGTTTGCAGATATAAATGCAAAGAGATAATCAGCACTACTGTACGTCTACACTGTGCTTAAGGCCGATTAGCTCTGTATTAGCAGACTTATAAACTCCGTATTTGTCACTAGTGTTAAAACTGTTTTAATGGAGTGGAGTAAATCAGGAAATGTAGTGCGAAAAGTACAATGAACCTGGATTCAATCCAATTCTGACATGTTCTTTAATGCTGCGTTTATCTGTTTTATCAGTCTGGGAGATGGACATTCCTTTGTAACAAGATTGGTACAAATGGATCCCGAACAAGCAAACAGTGTCCTCCAGCAAAATGGAAAAAGGTGGGGTTTTTGATTTATTTATTTTTTTTCTAAATTTAGTCTGCTTCACTGAGTGTTAACCTCTAATGTGGCTTAAATTACAGCCCTGCTGATGGGGAGACCAACCCTTGTGCAATTGGTAACGACATACAACACACAGTGGACAGTGCCAAAGAGAAAATCGGTGTGTTGCTGATGCTTTTTCTTATGTTTTAATTTTTTGTCATGTCTTTCATGATAAGAGTTTCTGGCAGTTACTTTTCTGCTCAGTCCCTGAATGCTCTCTGGTGTCCTCTCCGTTTCCTTTCAGACGGAGGCCAGGTAGTCTCTGTGACAATGGAGAGTGAGCCATAGCAGGTACGTGGACATGACAGCTGTAGAGTTTGGCTGGTTTGCCGTCCTGTGTTTATCAGTACTTTGTTGACTGTTGTCGCAGGCACATCAGTAAAGAGCTCGATTATGATGCCTTAAATCGGGAGCATCAGCACCTCCGCAGGAGCCATCCTCCACCCTCATTTTGACTTTGTGCAGCCTCAAGCCTCGTGTTTTGTATGTACATTAAACGCATTGACCTTCATCTATTGTGCTTTAAACAAACACTGTTATGTCAACTGAGACTGTACAGGGACCTTATAGACCAAAGCAGGTCATTCAGAGGTGATTCAGAGGTTTTGTCTTTGTTTTGAGCCAAAGACATTCAAATAATGTTTTATTGTTATTGCATCTGGAAAAACTCTGGGACTGCTTTTATCCCCCCTCGAGCCAATGAACATCTACATTGTCTGCATTTATCTACATGGATTAATCACATCATCCATTTCAACAAGAGAATCGTCATTTGTCAGTATTAATCAAGCATTAATGACTAAGCCTCGAATCTGACTATGATTGATGTACAGCAGTGGGAACCACTAAAGCGATTTGTGTAACTCATATGAAATGGTGAGACATTTCAATACTGTCGATGGTGTCGGTGTGTGCAATATGTCTTATCAGTTTTTAACTCCAAGCACAGTGCAATTATTGAGACCAGTAGTCATTTATCAAAGGGTCTAATGTAGTTTACATGGTTGAAAAGATATAATGGTCTTTCTGTTTACACTTTTAAGATGTTATTTTTGCATTTCAAATTTTATACGAGAGGTAAACATAGAGGTGACATAAGCTTAACGTGTATGGACCAAATCCAGTTTAACTGCAGTTAAAACCGTTTCTCAGTAATTAAGCCACATAACCAATAGATAACTTACTGTATAATGCAGTCCTGTAATTATCAATGACATTGCCATTTTTCATTGCACTATAAGTATTTGTAACTTATTTATCAAGCTTTTATAAATTAATTGCGTTGTCTTTCCATGTATATTGATTTTATTTATATTTATTTCCTTTTTTTTTTAAAGATACGAGATTATAGATGCTTGTCTTAATTCCATAGAACATTTTCACATTTATGATCAATCCTTTGCTTTGCATTTTTATAAAATGAATAAGCTTTGAGTGTTAATGCCAAGGATCAAGGCTTAAATTTGTGTTCTTTCCATCTGTTTTTCCAGTTTAAGATTTATTTGAAAGCTTGGAAAGCAAAGAACACAAAGTGAAACCACAATTTAATAAAAAAATAAAATAAATAACAAAACATGTTTAAAGATGTCAGAAGGGTCAGAGAAATTTGTTCCACTGTGTTCCACATGAACCAGGACAGATGAGGTGGACCTCATATACCTGTGTCATCATAAATGCTCCTCTGGGTGCTCTGGCAGCTGTTTCATTACATTACACTCCTTTTAGTGAAAACAATGCACAGTACAGTGTGGGATTTGCCTGAGTGATCAGCAGATAAGTTATGTGCAGATATTACTGATTGAGTGGTAGCCCATGTAAATGTATTCACAGTAGTTTAATCACTAATTTCACTGACTGAACTTTGCTAAAAACGCCACCAGGCAGCTAGAGCTGATGCTGTAGTTAGGCCTGTAAAGAGCTGCTTTTTTTTTTTTTTGAAAAAACTATTCATGCAGGGTGATCTTCATTGTTCTGTAACAAATGTAAGAAACTATAAAGTGTGATTCTTCATCTTAAACATTCGTGTGCTGTGATTTGTAACAAATGAGAGGAATTAGAAATTAGTCTCCGTGAAACAACTGCAGACCGATATTTTTGGCTTCCAGTGAAATTAACTATTGGAGGGATTTGTATAAAACACAGAAATCTGTTTCCTTCAGGATGAATTGCATTTTTGCTGACCTCTTAACTTGTCATCTAGTGCCATCATCAGGTCAGTTTTTTATTTGTCCAGTGCTTGGGTTTATGACTATCTAAAAACCTGGAAAAGCTCACAACATTGCCATGAGCCTCAGCTGTACTTTGTCTTTGGATTTAATTATCATGCATTTAGCACAAAGCACTGTTGTGCTTCCGTACAGTCTCATAGAGCTACAAGCTGTAGACTCTTGGTCCTGTTAAATCTAAGATGGTGACTGAAGCTCCATATTATGCAGCCACTAAAAAAAATATATAAAATACGTCACTTTAATATTTGCTGAAATGCTAAATAAAATTCAGGGGTGGATGTTTGTTCTCCAAAGAATTGTAGAGAGACTAAACAATACTCTCTCAGTTCTCAGCAAAGTTTAGAGATTATGACATATTAGCTCCATTAAAATTATTGAGCAAAGTTTACAAATTCTTTATCAATCATTAACGGTGCACGCATCAAGTCCTCCACTCGAGTGATTGGCACTTACTGAGAGCAGAAACATGACGAGCAGGGCACAATGACTCGTCCAGCCGGGCGGAGTTGAATGACCTCAGTGCCATTGAGCTCTCTATACCCTGCAACAGATAAAGCTGTTAGAGTCTCCACTTTCAGCTTTGCATGGGAGAGTAGTAAAGTTAAGCATTTGACCCTTTATAGCCTATAGCTTCCTTATAATAGTTATCCATGATTTTTAAATTATTTATTTAAAATGATTATTTTTATTTTTATTTTATGTTTATTTTTGCTACTTGTGAAATTAAGTGAAAACGTAAAACATTAATCTTTTAACCACCCATTGGCAACCAACATTGGCACACTTTTTAGAGTAAAAAATAAAATAAAAATCTACATAATTCAGTAGTAACATCCAGAAGGTTTGGCCTGAAGAGAACTGGGGGACACAATACACCAAAATCATTACTAACATGTCATGTAAATGAACTGAGAATTACTGTATGTGCACTCAATACACTGAAACTTTTATCTTTATCTTTTTATACCGTTTTTATATTCACTGGGAAGGAAACAACACACCCTGCCAAAGTTCAACTTTCTTGACACACTCAGTGGGTCTCACCCTTTTTAACTAAAACCCTGACCTTGGTGTTATTTTAATTACCGCTGACTTCGGTCTGTGAATGAATGAGTGACACTTACTTGTATGGAGGAGTTCCCATAAACTTTAAAGCTCTGAGCCTGTCGTCTTACCTTCACTCGTTAAAAGTGCCCTAAAGGGTAAACTACACTCGCTGTCAAATCTGCTACAAGAATCCACTGCCGGACACTGACATGTGAAGGGATTATTTAAGTAGATCTTGCTGTTTTACTACTAGGAATTATACTTAAGGACAAACAGCTGAGTTCAATTTGAATTTTCTAGGCAGCTTCTTTGTAAACTATAGTCTACTGGTGAATTTCTCAAGAGTGAAATCTGCACACCATGGAGGAAGCTCTCAACACCACCATCGATCCAGGTTGTTTACAAGATCCCCCGCTGGCTATCGACGTGATAAAGCGTAAGTGACCCACATAGCTACATCCTAATTACTGATAATGTTTCCTTATCAGCCAGTCTGTGCTAATGCCATGAACAGTTCACTTAGCAGTGTCCTGTGTGCATCTCTATGCCTGACAATCTTGAACCATATGATATTGGTTTCTTCTTTGATCATTTAATTGTTCCAAAATACAACAATGTTCCACAAAGTGAATATAAATAGCCTATAAAAAAACAGAACACAGTCATGGATATGCAGAAAATAAATGTGTGCTGGAGTATATTTGTGTTCAAGTAACAAAAGACTTTAATCACAACATCCTGAAATGTACATTTTTTTAACCTGATTTATTTTTGTTTAAATCAGAGCTCGATGTGTTTGGAATCTGCCTGTACTCCATGCTCACCTTCATGTCCTGCATCTCCCTGCTGCTGTACCTGGAACAGTGTGTCTATATTTATAAAAAACTGCCCTACCCTAAGAAGACGACCATCATCTGGATAAACGGCGCAGCACCAGTAAGCACTCAGGCCTACTTTGATGTTGTAACATGATGCTAATTCTAAAACCAACAGGAATATAATTATTATCATCCAGTATATTTGTGGAAAATGGAACATAGAAGCATGCTATATTAACACTGAATTTGAGCAATGTTTTTTTTCCACGCACTTTATCATATTTCTCCATGTCAGGTCATTGCCACCATGGCTTGTTTTGGGATGTGGATCCCAAAGGCAGTCATGTTCACAGACATGACATCTAACTGGTACGTTTTCTGTAAACTACACCTAAACCAGTACACAGGGCAAAGTATTTCCTAATACAGTACAGGGTCTCTTTAGCTGAAATATGATATCAGTGTTTCTGCCCATATTCTAGGATCAAAGAAAATGAGATGAAGAGTATCACCTCATCATTTTAGTGAAGATAAAAAACACAGATAATTTTAACTATTAATATACATTTTGGCGAAAGAAGGAAATGCAAACAAAAAGAATTTGTATTTAAAAATGTAGATAACCCCTCACCCCCCCCCCCCCCCCCGACCCTCATAACACAGTATGCTCACTACCAGAATAGTTTAGAATAAATTCACAGCACAGTTTAACCACTGGATGAATCATTACACACACACAGATCAAAGATCATGTCTCCAGCCACCATGTACTCATCTTTAATAAAATAGACGATTTATATACAGTGGTAAATTTTATGCGCTGCCTGATTTATGTGATTTATGTAGAGTACATAGTGCAGAATGTTCAGCGGCTGGGGCAAAATCCATTAACAGAAAGCTGTCTTTAGTTTGTCCTCATTTGTCAGGAGTAAGTGTGATTTTATGTAATGTATTCATGAAATATGACATTTGGTTTCAGGCCTAAATCTTTTTTTTTTCTTTTGACTCTGTAGTTATTTTGCAGTCGTGGTGTATAAAGTCTTGGTTCTGATGATCGAAGAGTTGGGGGGCAACAATGTTTTCCTGAAGAGGTTTTCTGGAGAACCCTTTAGGATCAGCACAGGACCCTGCTGTTGCTGCTGCCCCTGTTTACCCCGCGTACCCATGTCATGGTATTTATACCGGTTTACAGTTCTGGGTATTACTGTTATGGCTATAATAACTCAAGCCTGTGTTCTTTGCGACTCATAAATTGAGTCTTTTAAGGTAATTCAATCTCACTCTTATTTATATCCTTTATCATTCAGGCGAATGTTACTCTTGCTGAAGCTGGGTGCTCTTCAGTATGCAATCCTAAAGACGGTGCTCTCTGTCCTCGCCATAATATTGTGGACAAATGGCAACTTTGATCTCTCTGATGTAAGTATCTGAAGCATTTTGCTGCATATCTGATCATACTAAAAAAAAACTGACATAAAATTTAAATATTTCTTTGCTTTTTTTTTCCAGCTAGAGATCACTGGCACAGCTATTTGGATCAACCCATTCATTGGCGTTCTCACAATCATTTCCCTTTGGCCTGTCGCAATCATCTTCATGAACACTAACAGACATATGCGCAACCTCAATATCATACCCAAGTATGCTATGTACCAGGTGAGTAAATACCATATTGTATGTTACAGTGCTCAGTCAGTCGAGATCTCTGGATATTTTGCATTTATCCAGCATTTCTTCACCCAGCATAGGGAAAACCTCTCTGTATACATGTACTACAGATAAAAAAAAACCCCAAAACATTCTAAGTGGATACATGAACTGCTTTGTGTTGCTTGAACACAAATATAGTTACACAGGTGAAAACAAATGAAACTAAAACTAAGAGGATTTCCAACCTCTCCCACTCTTGAGTGTCAAATTGATTACTTTATGGCTCAAAATGATAAAGAGCGCTTCTGTTTTTACTGCACAATTAAGTTATGGAGTGAGTAACAGCCTGATGGAGAAACACTTTCTAGCATGCTCAACCGATTCAGCAAAGGAAAAGAGAAAATGTTACACTGAAAAAGTGACAGGGTTTACGGGAAATTTGCAGAAACATAAGCACTGCAAATCCCCACTGGTGTGACACAGAGTTTTAACCAGTCCACTTGGTTGGTTGGTATCATTACACCAGACTCCAACTGAAAAATCTTGATATTCAGAGATGCTACATGTATACTCTATGTAACTGATCGAGAACTGGTTTTTTTCCCCCCTTAGCTAATACTTGTGTTGAGTCAGCTGCAGACATCAATCATTAACATCCTGGCCTTAGATGGAACCATCGCCTGTTCTCCTCCCTTCTCTTCTCAAGCTCGTGGATCCAGTAAGAAAAAAAATCCCAGAATATATGTTTCTACCTCCACTGCTGACAAATGAAATGGAAAAAAAGATGACTGATTTCTCTCTCTCTCTCTCTCTCTCTCTCTCTCTCTCTGTGCCCTGCAGTGCTGAGTCAGCAGATGATGATCATGGAGATGTTCATCATCACTCTGGTCACTCGGTTTTTGTATCGTCGCACATATGACACACTTCATTCTGAGGCACATGACAACGACCACAATGCCAAAGCTCTCGTGGAGCATGATGTCTAAAAAGAAAAGAAAAAAAAAAGAAGAGACAGTGAAAGAGTGGAAGTCAACACTGCTCTTGTAAATGACACAACAGATGATCTAAGTTAGGAGACCATCAGATGGTCAAACTGGAGTCTGATAAACCATTTTCATTCTCATTTGATATAACTTTCTACCTCAGCCTGTCACTCAAGTCTAAGGAGAAAGAACATCTTTTTGTTGTTGTTGTTGTTGTTTTTTTTTTTTAATCAACTTGGGTGCCTTTCAACCCTGTTTCGTTGTGTCTCTTCACACAGCAGTCACTGACATTTGTCTGTAGGTAACAATGTCCTGCCCAAAAAGTCCCTCTCTGAAGGCTGTACACAGTGAGGTTTGTGGGTTATCCAGAGCAAATAAGATTCTAGAAAGAGAGGACAAAAAATACAGAATGTAGAGTAAAGCTTGACAGCATGCTGTATTTATGAATGTCATACAGGGACGTACAAATATAGAGCAGATGAAAGGCAGACAATTAGCAAAGTGCTCCTTTGGACTGGGATTGTGCAGGTTTATGAACATATGTGTTTGTCGGAGAACCACAATTTTACATTTGCCTTGAGAACGGTAAATAAAGGCACCTATTTATTTGTGTTATGTGTGTGTGTGTGTGTGTGTGTGTGTGTGTGTGTGTGTGTGTGTGTGTGTGTGTGTGTGTGTGTGT
>JBBMJY010000004.1:9961778-9986411 GCA_037833715.1 Toxotes lorentzi
TAAGTACAGACAGAAATGTTCATTTTTCATGATTCCAGTTTATCAAATACAACATTTTGCTGTTTGTTTTCTCCACCAGGGGCAATGTTTTTCTGCATGATGAGTAAATTTACTTTTAATACTTTAAGTGCATTTTTGTGATTACGCTTCCATACTTTCAGTTACAGCTAAAATTTTCAATGCAGTACTAAAACTTGTAAGGGAGTGTTTCTGAGTGTTTCTACACGATCTGAATACTTCCTCCACAAGTGAAATTAAAATGCTGGATTTTCTGTCTTTGAAACCATTTACCAACATATTGTAAAAAAAAAAAAACTGATGTGATTCTTCTGCACCACACTGCCTATAGTATTGTTTTTGAGTTTCTCAGACGTTTTAGATACTGTCCAGGTGAATCAGCGCAAGATGGCACAACAATGGTGATACTGACCCCTATAAATCCAAAAATAAAATGCAAACTCCTTTAAGAGGTTTGGTGAAAATATCTAGTTACACTACACGACAGGGGCATTGTGCAGCTCTATATAATAAGGCCGTCGATTCCCATGGTGATACCTCACAACAGTGTAGAAATAATGATGTGGTACTCCATGGGAAAACACACTATCTTGCCGTATTAGGATTCAAAAAGCTCCCATTTAGTGCTACAGCAGAGACGGAGCTCACTTATCCCCCACTGTTTAACACGATCCAGTTTTTACAGCCCTGTGATTGTTCCACATACAAAATAAGTAATCATAACATTCCAGAGATATGACTCATGATCCAAATTATTTATTCGTGACACATGTCGAGTATAAAAACCTGTGGAATAGCGTCAACTAAAAACGTGTTCATATACAAAACATAAAATATAAAATGTTCTCAAAACATATATCAATATGGCAATTTGTTTGGTTTCAAGGCTTGTGTAGAAGCATCGAGCAAAGGCAACAACCCATCTGCAACACTGTCGGCTCTGCAGCCTGGTCTGCACGACTGAGTCAACCAACACTGAACCAGCTCAAGACAAACAGCGAGACCTGTTATCTGTGAACCAACAGCTGGTCACTCGGTGTTCAAGTGATCTTTTCACTATCAAATACAATCAGACTGCTGCAAATAGTCAATGAATATACAAATCATATATTTATATATATATATGGATTTTATAACACATATTAAACAAATTACAAAAATAATTTTGTGTTCAGGATCCTGCACATAATGATTTCTGTTTTGCTTTCAAACAGCAAATCTTAAGCTTGACATACATGCTTATAAATGCACATATTTGACATACAAGCATTTATGAACATCACTGAGGCTCTATTCTTTCAGTAACAGCTCATTTATTTAAGCGTGTATGGACCAACCAGCCAGAGCATTACATCATTCCAGTGCAATCCCTCTGCACTGAGGACCTCTGCTGGCGAAATAGCATAATGAAATGCTTTAGTGTAAAGGAACATGTGGGTGATGCAGTACATGCAGCATCTTTGCCGCACAACATGGCCTCATCTTATCAGGCCAGCGGCGTCTACTATAGACAAAGAGAGCTGGTGGCACAGTGGCAGGTATGAAACACAGTACAATTTTGATTTGGGAAAATTTTCTACTTTAATGAGTAGAATATTTATAAAATTACAAATAATTCATAATAATTAAGTGTAAAAAAAAGTGCCTATAATAAGCTCTCCTTCATGAATTAAGTTTGCATATGTGAGGAAAAGCACAAATCAAGGCCAACTGGAATGAAACAGATGCAAGGAGAGATGTATCTAGTTTGAAGGAATACTAAAGGCGGACATTCAGCCCTGCTTTAAAAAAAAAAAAAAAAGCAGACAAGAACAGCTTATGCTGGTAGTCTGGCAGCAGCAATCAAAATGCTTGAGTTAAAAATGTGAAATAATACTCACACTAATTACATTGCAATATAAGTGACAATATAGAAATAATAAAAGATAAATAAAAGAGTAAACATAAAAATGTGCATTTTGGAACCACATATACAGAGGAGGTGATCTGATCTGGGAAAACATGGCCAGGAAGTCGTGACCCAGTGATACAGACCCACTGGTGTTCTAAGGAAATTCATTTCAATCTGACTAAGACATAGAAGCACTGAGAAGGTGGAGTCAAATAGGAAATGGAGAGAAGTATAGAAAAGGAAGGTAAAGTAACAGAGGTGGATCTACAAGATAAACTTTGGTTTGAAAATGTGGGATGAGTAAATTACAGAAGGCCACAGTTTGACTGATATGCATCATCTGTTATAGAGGACCAGCATCAGTGTATCAGTACCGCATCACTTCCACAGTTTGGCAGATGTTGAGTTTCCAATCATTTAAAAGCTGCCCTGATAAAGTTTTGTCGGAATAAAAGCTAAAAATAACTAGGCTAAACATAACATTATAAGGAAGGAGCAAGTTGGAAGATGTAACAGCTAAATTGTTGTAAGATTTAGAGGTGCTTCATCCACTCACTGCACATAAACATATTACAAAAATAACTACATAGCTTAATTATGAAACCTGTATATCAATTCTTTTCACTTGTTATACATGATTACATGTTAAAGTGTGCTTCTGAGCATGAGTTGTCCTTGTCGGCTAAAAATACTGCAAGTGTAAACAGAAGTTTATTTGTTTTGTTGACCTGATGAACATCTATCTCAGCTCAACACAACATGTTTGTTGTTAGGTTGATATGAGCAGAGAGGCGTAAATCTTCTCACAAAGAAAAAAAAAAAGTAGTGGTGTGGGCCCTGATCTGTTGGGATCAGTTACACCATGAAATGCATGTGTCCTTCAGCACCTGTTACAATAACATCCATCCAGATACGCATGGCCTCGGGGGACGGAGCCACCATGTAGTACACCCGATCGTGGGTCTTCACACTGAAGGTCAGCGAGGGGTTGGGGCTCTTGGTTTCGGGAGTGAACGTGATTTTGAGAAGAACGTGAAATAATGGAGAGTAAAAGGGGGGGAGGGAATGAGGTGATGCACGTGTGGGAGGGAGAAAGACAAAATGGAGGGAGAGAAGCAGAAGACAAACAGATGTCAACAGTGTTCAACAAAAAAAAAAAAAAAAAAATGGTGCATGCGTGGATGATGCCCCATGCTGAAAATCACAGACACGCAACACACATGCAGTTAAACTGACTTACTTTGTGCGCGTTCTTTAAATGGTCATAGTACACCTCCTCTATGGCTTGGAAGTAAATGACTCCTTTCATCTTGGTCTCATGTTTGTCTGCAGCAGGAGGAGAATATAAACAGAACTGTTTGTGGACTGACAACACCGTGATCAAAGCACATCCTCGGCATCCGAAGTCTCCTGGCGCAGCTTTAAAATGACATCATGCTTGCAGTAACTTTGTCTCACATTTTTAAACTGCAAGGAAAGGAAGAGGCGCGCTCACCTGCATAGTAGGTGAGGGTCCTGCGATTCTGGTCGAAGACAAACCAGCGTTTCTTCCAGGTCTTTATCTTGCCGCCCATTTTGACCAGGAAGCCTCGACAGGTTTTATCAGTGATGGCCAGATGGAAGCAGGCATCTGGGTTGTGTCCTGCTGCCTCAATGTGGCTGTGAAGATCAAAGTCGTCTTTCCTTACAGGGAGGTAGCGTGTCAAGAGCCGGGACTATGGAAACAAGCAATGAAATTAGATTACAGATTCAAAAAACAGATTACAGATGTTCAAAAAAGTCTTTACATGAAGCTAACAATGAAAAAAAAAGCGATTCAGGATTTGAACCTCTGATTGCCAGTTTTTCTAAATACCTGTGATCTTTGTTTCTCCCTGAGCTTCACTTCTCTCTCTACAAGTTTCTGTCTCCTGCTTGTCTCCTCCTGCAGTCGTTTCTCTAGTTGCTCTCTTCTCCGTCGCTCCTCCTCCAGAGCCTGTCTGCGCATCTCCATCTCCCGCTCCTGCACATGTCACATATGAGTAAATTACATCCAACGTTAAACACACACATCTACTGTATTGGATAGGTTGGACTCATCACCCGATGCTCGAGGAGTCTCTGCTTCTCAGCCTGGGCCTCTCGGAGTAAACGCTCCATCTCCTCAATCTTCGCCATGTTGGAGGTACTAGCACTGATGGAAAATGGAAAAAAACGAGTTGTCAAACAATGGATGAAGAATGGAACATACAGTATATCATAAGCTAATAACAAATATAGGTGATACTACTCAATAAAACATGCAAATAAATATCATGTAAACATAAAATGAAAATATAGATTTTAGTTAAGGACTTCCCTAACAAACTTGTAAGCCCCTGTTAAACATGACAAGGTGCCAGCATGGACACCATCACAAAGGGCGTGACTGAATTTGCTCATGTGTTTGTAACTGTCTGTGTGAGAAAGCGGAAGAACAGTAAGATATCATGTGGATTTGTTTCTCTCTCATGTGACACAAAAGCATTGCAGCCTCTTCAAAAAGCCAAAGACATTTCCCCTTTCTGTTTGTTTTTCAGAACATCTCTCCTAAATGTCTCCTGCAGCATTTATGCTCTCCTTCACATCTTTTTTGAAAAGTACCACTTCCTCTTCATGTGATTCACTCATACTTGCTCTGTCTAAACTCTTCAAAGTGACCTTTCATCTGTACGTCCTCGTGGCTCGTCTCTTACCTGGAGATGTTGTCTGGAGAGCAGGCGGAGAAGCTGGTCTCCAGGCTGTCCGAGCTGTCCACGCTGACGGTATCTGAGGCCTGGCTGTTGTCCGGGTATGAGAAGGAGTCCAGGAACACGTTGGGCTCAGACACCATCCTGCTGCAAAAATCACTTCTTCTCTGTCTGTCTTCGTTCATGTGCGCATGGCTGTTGCCTGCTGACGGAAGAAATATTACGGCAACAAAGTGGAAATACCCTCAGCCTGCATGATCTAATGTGTACGTACCAAGTCACAACAACAGAGCTGCAATTCATTAACTATTTGGCCAAGCGAGATAGCATCTTGTAATCAGAATTTTCTATTATCTGTTTGCAGCAACTGGGCCAAGTAACAGTGATTCATCAAGCTAGAGAAAGATAAAGGCATTTAACTTGAATCAGCATGATGTAAAAAGTAAATTGGTTAAATAGTTCAGATGATTTGTGATTATGTACAAAACACATATCATAAACTGTATTATTTAAATTGTTGCTAGAGTATTTAACAACATGCTCTTGAGTGATAAAGCTTCTCAAAAGAAAAAAAAAAGGATTATACATACTGCTATTTCCAACAGAGATACTTTTCATGTGTTCATGTTCATGTTATGAGCATGCTGTGCAAACTAGTCATTTTGCCTCAAAATCAAAAATTCCTACCTTGTACAAATTGTAGCTCTTCTGTTGTGAAGAACATTTAGTCCCTGATATCAGATTTGGACTAAATGCAGCTGACTTTATGCAGTGCCACAGTATTTCCTCTCCTGATTCATGCATATAGCCTGAAGTTTAAAGCTGGTCACACCGTATAGATTTGATGAAGACGACATGCGACTGTCTGATACTCTGACTCACTCTTGGGCAGGCGTCGGGTGTTCAGGTCCCGGGTGGAGAAGCTGAAGCCTTGCGGGATGACGCTGCCACAGCTGGAGCTTTGGGACAGAGGCAGGTGAGCCTGAGGAGGGCACAGCAGCACACGTGGTGGTCAAGACCAGGCTCTACAGCCTTCACACAACTACAAACTTTTCTCAGTCGCAAAGCGCTTCACGAGAGAGATGGGTGTTGCAAGACTAGCTGAGAATTCCTGTTTGGGTGGATCATCCTCTAGGGACAAAAACTTCAAATGTTTCTAGATGCAAATAACGAGGGCAATGAAATCCCCTCATCTGCAGTCCAGGATCAGAACGAGCACCAAATTTTGAAACTTTATTCAAATATTTCAAGAGCCAGCTTTTAAAATCTTACATCACGTTATTCTTGATGTAAGGCGTCTACCATAGCATTACAGTATGTTTTAAATAGCACAAAATACTAATAGTTTTTTAAAGACCAATAAAACACCTTTAGGAACATGTTTCATCAGATCTGAAACACTAAGCTCAATCCTTCAATGTCTGCTCAGATTGCTTTTGAAAAAAACAAACAAACAAACAAAAAAAACCGTGACAACCTTGGGAGGAAGCGTGCGTCCCAGAGATCTGCCGTAAGAGGTGGGGAGCTGGTGGCTCCTCTTATGAGGTAGGCTGTCACTCGGGTGGGAGGAGTTTTCTTTGCTGCTTCTTCTCCTTTCCTTCAGAGAGTGCAAGTGCTGCAGTGATCACAGAAATCAGAGGATTCACAAAGGATTAAAAAGCATACAAATAACAACATTCCTCCTCAGAGACACTGGCACTTTGGCCCTCCACTGTGTGAGGTACCTGATTTAAAGACAGGACAACTCTGCTAATGGATATATAAAGTATTATTGTAACTGTATCTGACTCCTACCTCTTTGATGGCTGTGGGGATGTTAGTGAAGGTCTGCCCCTCAGACAACTCTGCATACTTTCCTTCCAAAGATGCCAGTTTTTCTCTCTCCTGCAGACATCAGAATAGGATCTTCATGTAAATATAAACTAAATATGTATCATTTCAGCATGCAAAGACTTTGTTTACCTTCTGGAGCATGACCAGCAAATTGTTTTTCTCTTTCTGGAAATTCTCTCTTTCTTGCTGAGCCTGTAAGGTAATCTGTGAGGACTGTTTCTTCAGTGTCATAAGTCTTTCCTATGAGGAAAAAAAAAACACAGTATCACTACCCAATATTAGGCATAATAATCTAAAGTATGAAAAGCACAGTGTTGTGATATTAACAGATAAAGCAGAGGTGTTTTATTCTGAAGCACCAGCAGAGAGACTAAGAGCAAGGGAGACAGGAAAAAAAAACTTTTTAAAGGATTTACAGTGTATTGGTACTTGTTTTTATAGTTTTACTGCGATGTGCTCAAACTTAAACTACAATCCTATTACTGTCTAATTGGTGCAAACTGTAATATTAAAATTTTATATTCAAATAGTACAACTTGTAAAAAAAAAAATAAACAAAAAAAAACCTTCTTAAATAATATAAACATAAAATTCAGTTTTTTTGCTTGTGTTACTGAAACTATAGATAGAAGTAACTTAGCTGAGCTTTGCCTTATTGGGTTTACACCTGATACTTTGGAGACAGCCATCCTGTCTTGGAGGGACTCATAGTCCAACTCGTGAAAGGGCACAGAGTCCAAGAGGCTCTCACACTCTGCCGATATGAGAGGTATCAAATCGGGCGTAGAAATTACAGAAATTTTTGGCAAAGGTGTTGGGGTCTGGTTCACAGGTGGTCTGCTTAGTGGCTTGTCAGAGTCCTCACTTGCTGAAAGGCTGGTTTGGTGTTCCTGTTCCAGTTTATTTTTTTATTGCTCATTTTGGCCTTCAGACAGCACACATTTCAGATCTTGTCAAAATCTGGTTTGGTTACTTTATTGGACACCGTTTAGGTACAAATATCAATAGTAGTATTTGTACTGTAGATACCTGTGGATGATAATTAGACATTTTTGACTGATGCCAGCACTAACTGTGTTTGTTACACATGCACATTCACAGAGCCTCACTCTCTGTACCTTGCGTGTGACAGTAAGACGCTGACACTCTGCGATCTCTCGCAGCAGCTCTTGGCTCTGATTCTCTTTTTCCTCGTCCTGATTGATTTCTCTCTCCAGCTTCTGAAACTCCAAATCCTCCAGACTTTTTGTCTGCTCCTTTGCTTCCTGAGAAACACCACAGACACACACACGCGCACACACACACACACACACAAACATTTGACTGATCATCTGCTCTGACATAAAATAGATTCTCTTTTCAATAATGTAAGTGTTAAACTTCATGTCTTTCCAAGCAATGTGAGATGTCAAGTAATTTTAGTTTTCCAAATTGCAGTCAGATGCGCTAACATTTTTTTTTTAATACACATGGTAACTATTTGGGCCCCTTCTAAGTGATACCAGGGCTGAAACAGAAGTCGTGAACAACAAGAATGACATGTTGCAAGACAAGGTTTAAAGGAAGGGATCCAGGATTACAGGCCATGCAGGTAAAAAATGAGACCTGAGATATTTTTCTTTGAGTCTTGGCACTAACATGAGCTAGTTCTGGAGAATACAGAATGAAGTGCCACGTATTGTGCAGGTTTACATATCAGCAACAACACTGCTGCAGAGTCATATAACAGGTCTAAATGCAGGTGTAAACACACTTAATCAATTTGTTTGGATATTTGAGAGTATTTATGTTTTAGCTCCTTGTTTTCTATTGGACATTTGGACATTTTCAGTTATGCTAAGTATCAGAAGGTGTTGTAAGATGCCAGTCCAATCAGTGATGAAAGCCCTCGGTCTGGTGTTTGAAGCGTTTCCTCTAGGAGAAATAATCTGCTTGTTTGGTTTTAATCACAGCTTTCCCTAAAATCCATTTTAGGAGAAGCTGTGATTTAGTTTGCATGAACTGTGGCTTTAGTATCAGAGGTCCCGTGTCTTGATAACAGCATTCCTCTAACACAATGTGTGCTAAATTCCTAATGACGGACAAACTAGTAAAGATGCACTGTCATCTCAGATTGTTGGCTTTGTCTGCCTGGTACTAGAATTTATCCATGCCTTGTCATTTTTGAGCATTTTACAAATTGCTCACCTGTGACTTCTCAATGTGGCTTGTCTTCTCAATACTATGCATCTTTTCCTTGAGTTGGTCCAGAAGCTCCTTCTCCCTCTGCAGCTGGCCCATCTCCGACTCCTGTTCCCCTTCCAGCAGAGCACACTCCACCTCCATCTGCAGGAAACAGCAGCACAGAGTAGAAAACCTGCCTCTGCATTAATTTCATCCAGCGCATTTCTTGCATTTCTGATGGCTGCCTCCACAGAGAATTAAACAGCTCACTCATTAATCAGCTTTCAGTGTGATGATCTTCAGCGATAAACTGCTGCACAATGCTCTTAAGTTATCAACATCAGTCATCAGTTTATCTGACAGCAGATAAGAACAAACACTGTCAGGCTGTTCAGGTGCCAGTTGTGTTTATACGCCGGGCTGTGGTGTCTACCTCTCGGACAGACTCTTCCATCTGGTTGTCCAGGTCTTTGATCTTCTGCTCCAGCTCCTCTATGTTGTTCAGAACTTGAATCCTCTCTTCCTCTATGTGTGTTACTTCCTGTTTCAGCTGCACACTCTCCAAGGCCTGTAATGACATCAGGAATGCATATAAATGCCTGGCTCTACAGGAGACGTAAAATTCACACATATCTAACTACGTTTGCAAAGATCCCTATCGCAAAGTTTATTCACAGGAGCATCTTTTAGTGATTGCATGTTCAATCAAAAGTTACAGAAAGTTTTTATTACATGAAAAACTATTTGTTTCCTTGTATAAATTACTGTGTGTTGTTAAAATAATTTGCCAGCCAGTTGAATCAGTTTTTGTTGAATTAGACGACAGCAGCTGCTGTTCTAACTCATCCGTGGCTGGATCACTCACAACAGGATTCTTTTCTACTTGGTGTAATGGAAATCTCTATCACTGCAGTCCAGTCGCTGCCAGTCACGCCAAAGCTTTCCCACATTTTGCACCATCTCCCAACATCCTACAACCATTCATTCATAGTCATATGTGGGTGAATCTAACAGATCTTGTATTATCAGGTATTCTTCCTTAAAGGAGGATTTTTCTAAGACTCATGTGGCCAGCAGGTCCAGGATTTGTAGTTTCCCAGATGGGCTGTGAGCTCTCTTTCTTCCTACGCGCACTGCTCTGAGGAATGCAGGAGGGTATTTGGGAGTCTGTAAACCTCTGTCACAACTGACACACTGCAGAAATGATAGTCTCAACTATGAAATCTCATTTCCATAAACTCTGGGCATGTTTGAGAACTGTATCTTTCACATAACAACAACTGGCTGGATACTTGCGATGATGTCTTACATTTACATTTTCACAAGGTCTTCCATCCATTTTGCCTCAGTATGAAGTTCAAAACATCTGGAAAAACGCATGTCTTTGCCGTGCATTTACACTAACAGTCTCCCACTCACACATACACACACCCGCGCACACAGTTGTGCACGTGCATACACATAATCGCACTCATTCTCGGTGGGATAAAGTCATTTCCTGCCCCCACCTCCTTGAAGAGTTTCTATGGTTGAGTGCTGAAAGAAAACCAGGACTTCTTCATTAAAACCAGACACACCATTAGGTTGTTTCTGCTCTAGAAGGGGGAAAAAAGATGCATTTTTACAGAGACAGTAACTCAGTGCCACTACGACTGAGACAGCAGAGGAGGCTGGTTTCCTGGAAACTGGATTTGCAGTTTTTAACACATTTTTTGGAGTTTTTATATTTGTAAATGGAACAGGCTCATTCATTTCTCAATGTTTGTGGCAAGGCATCCCACTGTAACGCTTTCAAAAAGTTTATGAGACATAGGACGAGGTCAAATCGTAGCAACATCAAAGCTGTGAGGAGGTTTTGTCAAACTGTGATTTCCCTGTTTATGTGTCTGAACAACCCACATAAACAGGAAATGTACAAATTGGCGACTGCACACATGTACAGTACTTCAAAAAAAAGCACAGAGATTTCGGGGAATCTACCTCAATCGAGAGCTTATGTGCTGAATAATACTGTGGAATCAACACACTATATGCAACCATCGTGTCATGGATGTGCAGTCAGTGTATGACTCAGAGCTGCAAAACAGCTTCATGCTACACATGTTTCCACTTTTCATCTAGACAAACCCAGTTTGAACCAAGTATAAGACAAAACTCATCATCGTGTGTGTAGGATGATTATGTTTTTCGCATCACATTAACCCCTTCAACCCCGACGGCCGATCCTTCAAATTTAGGGAAAATAAATGTCTGCACCAATATATGAGTTGTAAGCGTTCTAGACACCTCAAACATAATTTATTTTTTCTCCACACAGTTCACATACTGACACACTTCTCTGAAAACTTTGTAATCTCCCCTGGAATTTAAAATGAAGTTCTGTGGAAATGTGGAAAGGGAAATGCAAATTGACCTGGAGATGGAAAGAATTTACCCTGGTATTACAATAGGTAAACAAACAAAGATAAACAAGCGATCAGCAGTCTGTTAAATTTCATCCCACAGGAGGGGTGTGACCCGCTGGTCCTCACCGCAGCTCGGTCCTCTCTTCACTTAGAGAAGTTAAGGAGAGGACAGGGACAACAAATAAGAGAGGGGCAGGATGTGGATAGACTCGTCAGAGTCCTCACTTGCATCAAAAAGTTCAGTCCAGCCGATTCAACCTAACCAGAAGCTTAACATTCTACAGCCAGACGCAGGTTTAACCGTGTCTAGCAAAATTAAAACATACCCATGGATTAAATTTGATTCCACTGATTTTACTGATTAGTCTTTGTATTGCATAATACTTGAAATGAAAACATACAAACCAGTTAAAAAAAAAAAGTCAGTTCACTTTACAATTCATTTAATTAAATGTTGTAGTTTTGTTCTGTTGTAAAGAACTTTGTGATTTGTAATTCTGGATTTAATTCTTTGTGACTGGAAATTAGTAATTCATTATTTTGTGTAAACAAATAATATGACTTGTTTTTTTATTGATACATTGACCTATTTCTAACAAAATCCTTCCATCATATTTTTTTGGTAGAGGTAATTACCCTCTTTATAAATTGTCATTATTCAATTTCACCCTCTTGGCCTGATGTTTATGAGGATCTGTTGATAAGCATGAATTTGGTGAAACTTACTTTGACTCTGTGGTGGGTGGAGGGTGAGGGGGCACTGCTGTTCAGGCTGATAGCTGGTGAGTGGGACCTGGCCTCTCTGTAGCTGCTCTGCTGACGCTGACTAACCTGCTGCTCATCAGCGAGTTGGAAGTCTCTGGCTTTGGGCCCAAAGCAGCCCTCTGGAGCAGTGCTGCTGGGAGAGTCCGAGAACACCGACTCATCGTCTGACACCTGCAGCTTCTCCAGCTCCTTATTGATCTTCTGCAGATCAGAAACAGCTGAACCTGCTGGCTCTCTCTCCGCCTGACCCAACTCAGTGCACAGGTTCAGGATGGTCTCTAAACGCTGGCATTCCTGCAGACCAGGGATTCAGAATTATTCATTTAACAATGTTTGAGTTATTTTACTGTTTTCAAACAAGGTGTTAATAAGCTGTTCAAAAAGAAACTCACCAATCTCTGCACTTTCTGCTCCCTGAGTCGCTCATCTCTCTGGTGCTGGTGGTAGTCTCTCAGCTCCTCTTTGCCATTCAAAGAGCTGATGCTGCCCACTCTCTGTCCCGGACCCAACCCGCTCTTCCCAAAGGACAACCTCCTCTCTCCGAAGCCCAAATCTAAGCCTGTCCCATCGATCTCTACACCCAGAGAGCTTAGAGAGGCAAGACTGGCCCTCCTGGGAGTGCTGGGCATGCTGGCTGGTACTGTAACATCTGGTGGCTGCTCCAGGGAAGAGAGACTACGTCGCGCCCCTGCTGAGCCCACTCCTCTGTGGGAACCCACTGAGTGGCGTGACGGGAGCGACAGAGCAGGGGGGTCTGCTGTGTTGTGAAGCCGCGGCAGAGAACGGCTGTGCATCCCCAGGCTGTTGAGGGAGCTAGTGGAGTATTTCCTCTGCCGGGAGTCTCCTCCAGCTTTGCCCTGAGAGTAGAGTCTGCGGCCCATCCGAGGGCTGGACGGCATACTGGCTGCTCCACTTTTGACCCTGGGAGAACGAGGTAGGGGCTCCCCGTAAGAGGAGAGGAGAGGGCTTCCATCTGCTGCATTTAAGAGGAGCAAACTGTCTTGTGACTGGTGGCGAGAGTGGGAATGACGGACGAAGCCGTTAGGGCTGAGCTGGCGATCGCCCTGGCGAGGTGATGGAGGCACGCTGCTGCTTGTCATGTAGGAGAAGTTTCTAGGGGCAGAAGGAGGGCGATCGCTATTGCTGAGGATGGACAGGGTCCTGGTGGATTGGGCTCCACCAGGTGAGGGCACGCTGAGGTACTTGCGGCTGCACTCCGCTGCCCTCAGGCTGGCCTCCAGAGCACTCTTCCTGCGCTGCAGCGTCTCCATCAGTTCCTGTAACTCTGCCTTGGAGCGGGAGCCTCTCAGCAACGTCCCGCCCACCGGGCCACTGCTGCTGTGCTCAGTCTTCACACAGTCTGTAGAAAAGAGAAAGTTGACCGAGCATGACATCCTGTCTCTTTTTGGACTATATAACACACACACAGGTTTAATGTAACCTCTTTAATAAGCACCAGCTCAGCTAAGAGAAGTGCTATCACACATGTGCTGAGTAAGGGGGAGGGAAACCAGTGAAGAATGTACGCTCATACAGTTCTGAGTCCAATACAAACACTGGCTCAATCAGTGGTTAAGTTTCTTCTAAAAATGGAAGAATGCTGGTGGACCAAGACAAGCCAGAATGCAAAACAGTCTCGACTGTAAAAAAAAAAAAAAAAGCCTGAGGACACCCAAATATCTTAGCAAGCAGTACGAGGACGGTGCCCTGAGTTGTGGGTATCTGGGTGATTTTGATGACTAAAGCCCAGAAGCCCTTGAAGTCTTGAAAAATGGACTGCTTTTTTCAGCAGAGCTGTTCTGACTTCCAGATTAAGGAAAGTTATCCAGATAACTCAATAAACCTGCTTCATGTACCACTTAATTAATCCAGACTTATATGATGTTAGCCTGCTAAAATGATCTTGTTTATTGTCATTCAGCTGACTGGTTCTTTAGATTTAATTTAAAGCTCAAGGGACATGTAATTAAATATTGAATGTGGAGTGCATAATCTATGATTGTAGATTACTGCAAGAGTCGCTGCTGGAAAAAAAATATTGCATCAATATCAACACAAATGTTCATCAATGTTGTCTTACCCGAGCTGTAGGCCAGTGCGGTGACCGCACTCCTCTGAGGAAGCATGCTGTTCATCACAATGACCTCCTTCTCTGTTTCAGGCTGGGGATGCAGGATTCAGCTGGACCCTGTGTGCTTTGTTCCCTGAGAAGAAGAAAGAGGAGAGAATCACTATAAAACTCATAAATATAAATAGACCACAAAAAAACAACCAAGAGTTTTACCTCATGTGAAACAGATTCATCCTAATTTTACCCACTGGAATACAAATAAATACTGTATGTAACAATGAGTTCAACTTTCCTTCCTAACACCCTGCTCTACTACGCCAGCAACATCACACAGTAGCATCATTCAATCCAGAGACAAATGCTATGAAGACATCACAGGAAGTTGAATCCATGCCTTGTGGTCCCCTAAACTTATCCTTCAAAACTCGATACAACAACGCCTCAATTCAAGCAGATATTTCAAATGTGCATATTTAAGTGGCAGGGAAAAAACTTTCCTAAAGACTAAGTAGGAAAACAGATCCAGAGGAAAGTTTTTTTTTTTTTTTATATGTCTGGTTCAGTGTTGACCAATAAAAACCCAGCCTGAAAAGCAGCACTCTGCATCTTAATCGAACTTCTAGCCCCAAACTCATGACCAGTCTTCAGAAGTATTCCCTCAGAGCCTCGGACTCTTTGAGGGAACAGCCAAAGATAAAGGTTCAGGCTGGGTAAATCTGGACTGGGTCTGCTTGAGGACCTCAGATGTCCTGTAGCTCATGCTGAATTATCAGTCCCTTGACAGAAGATTGATTACAGTTTTAAACAACAAAACCAAACAATCCTTAGTGAATAGTAAAATCCCAAAAATCTGCAGGTTACAGCTTCACAATTTCAGTCATAATTTTGGACTCTTTAATTGAGTACATGATTTATCTACACATCAAAAAATAATTAATAGAATGACTGATTTCAAGCCCCAGTTTTTCCAGTGAAGATGTTGAGCGTCCAACAGCAGAAAGAAGACAGTCTTTCTCTCTCCCTTAGGAAAAAAAAAAGAAAGCTAAAAGAAATAAATACAAATAAATCAAATAAAACTAAGAAATGCTTCTTCAGGTCCCCATGCTTAAGGTCATAATTCAGAAAGAAAAGATCACAATGAATGATGATATTATTGGTTCCACTGATACAATAAAGGGATTTTAAAAGTCAGACGTTACAGTTTCCTGAATCCGCACTCACGCGCGCACACACACACACACACACACACACACACACGCACACAGACACACACCACAGAGAAAGACAGAGATGGTGATCCAAGATTTTCTGGTTCTGCTGTCTGGAGAGAGGGCCTACAGGAAGTAGGGTATCCTTTTACACAGTCACACAATCAATCAGCAGGAGTTCATTCTCCAGACCTCCTGAAAAAAGGGTGGAAAAAAAAAACCCAGGCTCATGTCAGGAGCAAGAGTTTTTACTGCATCACCCAGACTACAGGCCAGCAGGGTAGTGTAGATCATAAACACACATGGAGAATTAAACAATCTAAGGAATGGCCACTGATAAGTTGGGGTTTCATCTAATGTGTTGTAGCACTGCATATAAACGTTCTCAGGTTGCACAAAACTCTCAGACTCTCAGACCATGTAAAGAAAAGAAAAGAAAAGAAAAATCAGATGGGAAATCAAAGCCGTCTGAAAAGGAAAATCAATTAGATTATTTAATCTTCTGATTACTTTCTCGATTACTTGTTTGGTATGTAAACCTCTGAGTGGAAAAAGCCCTGTTCCAGTTTCCCAGAGCCCATGTCTCCTTTTATCAGCCTAACTGTCCACAGCTCTATATTCAGCTCTATATTAGTTTACAGTGATATAAAGACAAAGACAAGAAATATTCACAACAGAGAAGCTACAACAAGGCGATGTCTGGGTTTCGCTGTTTTTAAACCTCATATATATTCATACACATACTGTACACACAAACATTCACGTGCGGTTGTCATCAACTGTTTGAAGACTTGCTGATAACCACTGTTGGCTGTCATCCACTTTTCTCTTTCCCCCAATGGTTTTGTTTCCAGTAACGTTAAGTCAATGGAGATGATAAACGCCATGTGTGGAAAAATCACCATCCTCTTAGCCTTTTAACACAGCCAGCTTCAGACAGCTTCAAATTTAGTCTCTTGACTTTCTGCACGTTTCTTGTGCAGCGGCTTGGACACATTTACATTTGTACAAGTTACAGAAAGACAGAAGCCAATTCAAGTGTTTGTTTGTTTGTTTGTTTTTTCAGGTTATGTTTATGTTGTATTTGTCAACATCAGTGTATTTAATTCAGTAGTATGTGTTAAACAATGCACTTACACCTAAAACCTAACAGCTGCAGTAAAACTCTGTGCTGTGAGTTAAACCAAATGCAGCCGTGACATTTTATTTTCCGGAGCATCACTGTTTGTATCGACCGGGAAATTTAGGACCTGACTGAAATCGACTTGATCGTAAAAGTAAAGCGACTGACCTTTGCTTTCTGTTCCCAGTCACATAGTTGTGCCGGTGGTTGTTTTCTGTTTTTTTGGCATGTGTCTGTTGTTGTTGTTGTTGTTGTTGGATTTGAAGCTGAAGCCCGCTCCCTCCGCCTGAAACTGCAGAGTAAAGTCTTCCCATGACAAAGGATCAGGCAGGAGACCCCTCCACCTCCCCACCCACCTCAGCTCTCTGCTCAATCTATCCTCCTCCCCAGGTCCCAGTGTGTGTGTGTGTGTGTTTACTTTTCAGCACCAGGAGCGGCTGCTGCCCCTCTCTGGTTAGGTGAAGAACTGCTGATATGTAAAGAAGCAGAAAAGAGTTAAGGAAATGAAAAGGACTGAAGGAAGCATTATCAACCTGTTAGCATATATAATAGTAAGTATCTTAAATCAGTGTGTTTAATCCCTGCCAGCTCCAGAGGTTTGTTTTTCTTTCCTTTCCTGTCCCTGATTCTGACCTTTGACCTCGCAATAATCAATAAGCCACAGTATCCTGTTATCATTATGTCATATTCCAGCAAAGGGTTTGAGTGAATTACTGCTAATCTGTTCTTGTCATGTGACTGTGTCTAATCTCCAGTTTCTAACTCCCTTATTAAACCAGACCTACCTTCTCAATACCGACAGTGTTCAGGCGGTCTGATCAATTTGTTCACAGGAAAACTAAACTTTTTTTTTTTTTTTTTTTTTCAATTGCTGTTCGACTTCCCACAGAGTGTGTTTTCTATAGAAGGAGAAGCCAGAGCAGGTTTTAGTGCTCAAAGTTGTGAAAAAAAAGTTGACTCTTAGATTGTTGTTTCAGCAGTATGTGGAGGCGGGAGGAGGCCCCATCCATCGCTGTGTTTGAAAGATTGCCAACCTCACTCCCCTCTTAACTGTGAGGGAAAAGAGTAAAAACAAACAAAAAAAAAAACCCTTACAGTCAGTACCAAGGAACATATCTATTGATCTGATCATTGATTGATCTAACTTTTTTTTTTTTCCAACTGATGGCACCATTAACATCTTGGTATGTCACAAGTAAATAAAACGGGAAAACCTGAAGCAGCAAGTTCAAAGATAATAGAATGAATGAAAAGTTACTTTGGAAAAATCCCTTGATTTCCCCACTTACAAAATCCTGAACCCTCATGCAGAAAAACTCCAATTACGTCATAGGGAGGGGGCTGTGGATGGCAGCCTGGACCAGATGATTACTTCCAGACACAGAGCTGGGGTCTTTGTCATAAAAACACACACTCACACACGTATGCACACACATGCTAACAAGTCTGTCTGCCTCTCTCTCTCTCTCTCTCTCTCTCTCTCTCTCTCTCTCTCTCTCTCTCTCTCTCATACGTTCTTTACAGTTTCAGGAAAATAAAAATGACACCTATAAATCTCAGGAGGGTCTCATTTGAAAACTGGGACACTTTAAATTTATTGCCAGCACAAAACTTTAATTGTCATAGAAGGCTGGAATGTTACCCCACTTCCTGTCCAAAGATGGTTAAAAAAATAAATAAATAAAAGGTACGTTTTGAAAGTTAACATTTGCTGCAAACTGTTGCGTGTGGATGTATTTAAAAAATATACTGAAACCATGTGTAGAGTGACTCTGAGAGGAAACCGTGGAAAAAGTAGAGAAGAGGGGAGAGCGATGGAGGAAAAACTGGTGTCAGATTGTGGTAGTGGGTATATGATCAACTCTGGTAATCGTCGGGAGATCTGAGTCACAGTGTGAAAACTCTGTGTCTCCCCCCCCAGTCACGAGACGCTAAACTCAATATGCAAGTTTTGGTGTGAGACGTGGATCATTTTTGTCTGTGTGTTTCTTTCAAACTGGACTTTGGCCTCATCAGCTCGTCTTTCACTTTGTTCTCTCTTATTTGTCTGACTTTCCTTTCTAGAGAGAAGAGCTTTGTGATGTTCTCATCATTGTGTGTCTGTTGTGATCTAATTTATTCAGTTGTGCAAAGTCCAAAAAAAGTTCATCTCAGCCTTCACACACCTGAAGTGCTTAAACTGCAAGATGCGTGTGTGCTCAGAGCAGCATCTGTCGCCACTCATGACAAAACAAGCCAGATCACCCCCTCAGTTCATCACCACAAAGAAAACTTAATTACCAGGATTTAGGTCTTAACATGAATATAACCTACATCACAGCTGTTTGCAGGGTTTATCTAGATAACCATATTCTCTTTAATTAGAAAATTGGATCCTGGTTCTCTAGAAACCGCAAAACAAGATGTTTGGTTCTTTGTTTAGCCACTGAGCCTGTAATTATGTAACTGTGGTGTAATGTAGGCAGTTTGTGCATGAACCTTTGGCCAGTGTCACGTTTGGAACTTGAATCCATCGTCCACACAGACCTTCAGTGGTTTTCTCATGGCTTATTTAACCTCTGCAAGCAAACACACAACAGGACAAAGAAATCAAGGCTTGTGTTCCCAGGTGCATGCTGGTCTCATACCTACGGATCCATAGAAAACCTGAGGTGCCTGTTGTGCTTCCCAGTTCTCACAAAACAAAACAAACTAAAACAAAAAGAAATGATAAAAATGACCCTACAGCATTGTGCTGTGTATGGAAGGGTGCAATAGCAGTGAAAGATACTGTTTTTGCTGAGGTAAGTGGGAGGCAACTCCTTGGAGATAATTTCATGCGCTCTCAAATGAAACAGCATGTTTGGTTAGTTCTGTAACCTCAAATGATTAAGAGGTTAGACAGCAGAAAGTCCATCAGCACACTGCTTTCTGGAAAAAAAACAAAACAAAAGAACTGGCAAATGTGAGCACAGCACTAATGATTTTTCCATGACTTTGTTTTTTTATTTTCAAAGCAGGGAAACAAGCACATACTCAAAGTCAGTAATAGCTTTTACAAGGATACATTACATGTATTTTATACTAATGTTGAAGCCATGGCTTGGCACATGTATTCTAAATTAAATGTGTCTGGTCTGGTTGGAGGTAGTTGATAGGCTTCTGTGCATTATCCTCCACTGCTTGTTGCTCAGTTATAGCCACATACTTTAATTACTTGCATAAGTTCATGGTATACGGAGGCCGGGCTCAGTGTTTCCAAATCCATCCCTCTCCAGACTACTGGACTGCAGCCCTTCATTTCCTTCCACAGGTGGATCCTCTGGTATTTCTCTTTGTTCCACTTCAGTATCTGGTTGTGAAGCCACAGTAAAGTTCGCTGCTGATTTTGATGAACTGCCTGCCAGTTCATCCTGTGCTTCAAACTGCAGCTGTAGTCTGTTGCATTCAGCTCCGTGTTGTACGATTATGTATGAAGCCGTGGTGTTCAGACCTTTGTGAAGTCCACCTTCAGCAAGTCCTGCTCCATTGCATCTATGTGATGCTGCCCTGGTCTCCACTGCTGCATAAGTAAGGAAAACACACACACACACACACACAAAATTAATTATTGAACAGTTTGTTCAACAGCCAAGAGACATGGAGAGTTTGCACATGATGTTAGCTATATTTTTTATTTATTTTATTTAAATTGCCAGTACTGAAGAGAGTTTGTGCAACTGAATTTGCATTTTTATTGCCTCCACTATTTTGGATCCTTTTCTTTGTATCTTAGTTTTTTAGCTATGGACAGTGCCACCCTATGGTTAATTAAGGAAGCACTTGTTCTGCTTCATCACCACTCTGAACATCGTCTTTTCATCTTTTTGACTTAAACTTCCATCGTTCTTGACAACATTGTGCAGTTCAAACATGAGTTTGACTCACTTCAGTTACTGCACAGCGCACATCATCCTCCATAAACCAGCACGATTGTCTTTCACTACTGTATAATCTGATGCACATCTGTATCCAGATGCAGATCCGGTTTATGTTTCACAAATTTTGTACCATTAAAAATGCAAAGTGATAATAGTGCAGCTTTGGCTGTGATCGGGATTTGCACTCTCTAAGTGCTTTATAATTCATATTAGCATAAAATAACAGCAGACCACAGACCAGGTTTTTCTCCCTTTTAAAAGGTTTGAATATTGTACAGACTGATCATCTCACATACCTCTTTGCCTCACACACTGAGGAAGAGCGACAATGATGGTGAACAAAACAAAGGCTGCAGAAGCTGCAGTGCTCCACCATGTCCTCTGCACACTCTGCTCATCCACACCTGCAGAGCAAACATGACACATATTCTTTTAATGACCTGCTTCTATTCTTTGCTTGACTTATACAGATTACATCCCCCTCAGGAACAGAACTAATACTTACTTATTGACGCAACAGTGATGTTTACTTTCGTTTGAACAATGTGTCTGCTCTGCAGGCCTGAAATGGTGCAGGTGTATGTCCCAGAGTGTTCCTCGCTGTCTGGCTTGTGAAGCAGAAGAGATCCATCTCCCAGCAGAAGCAGGTCCTGGTCCACTTCAGCTTGACCCTCCCACAGGTTAAAGATGTTTCTGGTCCGGCTGTCATATCGCAAGATAACTGTGGGCTCACCGGACAAGGTGAAGGTCCAAGTGAGGGAGAAATTCTGGAGACTGTGCGGAGCGACGCATGGGATGGACAGTGCAAGACCCTCTTCCTGTGTTATATCCTCTGAAAGATACACACATTTTTGTTGCTTTTTGTTTGTCAGAAATCATCCCCTTCATTAAAACGATATCATTATATAACCAAAAAATGCACCTTGGTTTTTCCGAGAGGCAGTCCACACCTGGGTCCTGTCTGCCGATGTGAAAGAGCAGAAGTAGGTGTGGTTGAAGAGATTACCCAGAATCCTCAGTGTGCTCTCTACTGTGAAAAGACCCTTGTGGTCTGTGGTTTTAATAGTTGAATTTTCCAGAGCTCCCTGGGCAGAAGTGGGTTCTGTGGCCCATGTAACTGAAGGGATGGGGTAGATGTTGTGAGAGGAGCAGGTGACCATCTCATCAGTCATCTCCATGATCACTGACTGGATGAGAGCTAGAACAAAACGCATTTAATGGGCATATGATAAAATTTATGGCACTGGCAAGCAGAAATACACAACTTTATTAGTCTGACACTCAAATTCTTGTGTGTTTTGAAGTGAACAGGGCTCTAAAAACATTCAGCTACAGAATGTACCCCGTCTCAGTCAATTAACTGTAAGCTACAGTGTACTCATTCTCTGTAGCCCTGCTGGCCTTTAGCACAGCAGCGCTTTCAAACAAATCTCCTGCAGATGGTGCTTTTCTGCTGTACTTTAATGCCCCAGTCCACTGGCTGCACTGTAAATTAGTAGGGCAGACAGCTAACATGAGCTTAGCTAGTGCAGACTGTTTCCAGAGACTTGCTTTTGGCACACAATTGATGAAATAAGCTTTTATTTTGAGAACTGAACTGTTGCAGGAGAGACATCCCTGCACACAAACTCCCCCTTTTACACACCCTGTTTTATGTGGATATTTTTGGCATTCGTCTCTTCTAAACTAACCTTCATTAGTTTTGGCAACATAATACAATGGTGTAGGTTAGGTGTACCTAATAAATTAGAAACCCAGTCTATAACAATTACATTTCTGTATGATTACACAAAAACTAACCATTAACAGTTTAGGTGTTGTTTGTTTTGTTCAAATGCTTTGCCATTAAGTCTCAAGAAAAAAATCAGACAGCTTGCTGCTCAGTAGCGGAAAAAAAAAAAAAAGAACCAAATGTTCCACCTTGTTGTCACGACCTTGAAGGTAATTTATGAATGGAGCGACGTCTACTACTCAAAGCTTCATCAGTGCTGAATTCATCAATTTTAGACCAGCAAAGACAAAAACAACTTTGAAAGTTAGCAAAATGCAGAAAATCTCATATATATTGAAAGTAATGCCGTAACATTGTACTAACCTTTAACCTCCAGGTTGATGAAGATCTCCTGGTTGCCCTTTCGAGTGCTCGTGTAACATTTGTACCTGCCCTTGTCTTGAACTTTGACCCTCCTGAGGAGCAGGGAGGCATTGCCATTAGGGATGTTTGAGTTGAACAAGTTAGTCCTTCCACTGAAATGCTTGTTCTGGAGTCCAAACTGGTCCTTGTTGTAGTAGTAGCTGTGGACGGGGATTTGCTGCTTGTACCAGTGGATCACCACAGTGCCTGTGGGCCTGAAGCTACAGGGCAGGATGCAGTCGTCATGGATGATACAGGTGACGTTGGCATCTGGTAAAACGACTTTGAGATGATAAAACTTCTGTCAAGATTTAAGCTCACTGCATTTTTTTTTTGTATAATTTTGTATAACAATTTAGTGTTGTTCTGATTAAAAGTAAAGTATTGCTGCATCTGACCACCTGTCCTAGCTTCATTGTTACTTTCAATAAATAAGACTGTTTGCCTTATTTCCAAAATTAAACAAAATGAGAATTTGATGGATTAAAAAAATCTTATTCTTTTCATATAATCTGTGAGTCATGTCTCAACCTAACACTCATTTTAGCAGCCATATTTTAAGACATGAACATTTCATATTTTAGTTTTAGTATTAGTTTTTAGATTTTTTTTTTTTCACATCCGTGGTGTTTTTCTTTGGGTTTGCAATTTTCAAGAGCCTGTAGACAACAGAACAAGCAAAACAACTGTTCAACTCTAAAATCTGGGAGTATTAAGTGTAAAAAAAATTGATTGAGTTTCAATAGTACAATCCACATCCTTCGATTTTTGCACCATTCCACTGATGTGACCATGAAACTACACGGAAAAGCAAAATTCAGACAAAAGAAATCAACTGATTTCATTCTGTAATAAACATCTGAGCTGTTTGTTTTACTGGACTGAATTTTTTTTTTTTTTTTTTTTTTTTTAACCGAGTCACACTTAATGTGAGCTCAATATCTCCCCCAGATGTGTGCAGCTGTCACAGCTGGGTAACACTTGAAGGGCGCTGAGGACACAGTGCAGCTGTGTTTGCTCCTCATGTGGTGGTATGAAGGCAAACTAACGTCGTTAGTGACAGCTGTAAACTCTGTGTCGTTAGGGGGATGAGCTCACCTTTAAAAGAGGGGCTGACAAACATGAGCCACTTTTCTTATTTATTGTATGACTATTGCAGTGCTTTCCATGTTGCCCACCTCTTACTTGCAAGCATAAGCTAGCAAACAAATTAATATCATCAGCAAACTGATGGTACCACAGTTCTGTGCTTTCTACAGTGAAATAAGTACTCTCAAAGATAAAATTTGCTCACCAGTGATAATAATGCTAAAAGAAATCACAGCACAGACAAACTGTCTGGTCAATGTGCATTTTCTCACTGTAAGTGGATAATACACAGTTCTAACTCATATGAATCTCATTTATTAATTTCCCTTTGTCAGAACGAACAATATCAGGTGCAGAGGTCATTTGTTACGATACCTTTTGAGTCAGTCAATAACAATTTCTCCAAGAAAATTAGAAGCACAACCATGAGTCCTCGAGTGTCTTCCATGTCAGACGGCCTGCGCTGAGGTGTCGATCCTGTAACAGTATTTGGCATTCATGTGTGTGAAAGCACGCTGGTGTGCTGTGAACTGTGTCTGTGCGATTCCACTTTACATCCTTCCTAACACTAATGAAACACTGACTAATTAACCAGGCAGGTAAAAGTTTAACCACGCTCCTTGTGAATGCTATACCACACAACACCTGCACTGAAATAGTTCACAAAAACCCATTAAACACCTTTTTTTTAATATATATACATTAGCAAAACAAGCATGTATCATCCCCCACTGTCCCCCAATCACTTTATATTAAGAGGATGAGCTTTTACTAATCACGTCCCGATAGGGACAGAAAGTAATTTGCTCAGCTGAAAAAAAAAAAGTGGAGGAAAACATTTAAGTGCCTAAAACAAGTTAAACAAGACAACATGGTGCTTTAATAAAAAAAGGAGGCCTGTCCTTAGCTGTTGTGTGACAGTCCTGTATGTCCTCTGGAAGACACAGTGATCGTGTTATCTGCACTTTTAATCAAAACCCACAAGTACTTCTAGTTTAAATGATATCACACTTTTGCTAAATAGAAGGAACACATAACAAACAGGAAAGAATCCCCATCTTGTTTTATATACAGATGTTTCCTTTTTGTTCAACGCCAGCTGGCAGAGACTTCAGTCCCCCGTGACCCTGCATAGGCATTACAGAGTATAGAAACTGTATGGATGTGATGGTATTAGTGATTTAGAGTAGAAAATCAATTTCAGTAATGCTGGAGAAAAATCTTTGTCAATCAGAAGTTATGAAATGTTTGGGATATATGTATGCGATTTCTGTTATTTGTGATATTTTGGCAGAAACAGAAGGTATGTTCATTCATATATATATA
>JBBMJY010000004.1:9986511-10014379 GCA_037833715.1 Toxotes lorentzi
ATATATGCACCATACAGCTGTTAACGTGGGTTCAAAGATGATGACCTCTAGAGGGCACAGACGAGGTGTCGCTTCCACGTGTGAATGGCTGCCTGCAGTCCAGCAGCTGTGGGGTCACATGTGCAAGTGAACCAAGGTCCACGTGGATGATTCTTTAAGATGGCATTGCTCATGTTTGCCCTCAATCAACTTAAATCCCAGATTAAAGGGACTGTGCCACTAGAGTGGAGTCATGCTCTCCATGTTTTGATTTTATTATTGATTCTGAACAAGTTCCCGTGTCTGTGTGTTACAGCTTTTTATTCTTTGCTTAATTAAATACAGTATCATTAGATTTGCTGGGTTTTTTTTAAGCCCATTGTGTTTCCTCATCTTTTCTTCATGTCCAAGGTATTTAGAATTCCCAGTGCTGCAGTAGTTGACTTTCCCTTTCCAATTTACAGCATGTATAACACATCATGACACACACTGTCTGTGTGTCATGTTGAATGTATACCAGTGTACATTATGCTGCAGATCTACTGTACATGTGGACTGCTTGATGGCAACATTGTGGTGCAGCAGTTTAAAAATAGAAAACAAAATGTTTTTTGTGGGTTTGCTTCAATAACTATAAATTATAAAATGATAAAGTTCTAAAAGTGACACAAAAGTACCATTAAATATTTCCCTGAAATTAAAATGATAACAATGCCAAAAAAAAAAAAAACAGAGAAATTTAGTTCAAATTCCAACTCATGGTATGCAAAGAAGCTTCAGAGGGATCAGTGTTTATCTTCCTTCAATTTTTCAAAAACAGTAAACATCATTTAATCCTTTGAGAAGCACCAGTCAACACAACATGTATACGTAGGCCTAGGGAACAACACTTTACAGAACCGGTTTGTGATGAGGACTGCTTTTGAATTCCCAACCTGGGGATGTCTGGGTGAGGAAAGCAAACAAACGGCTTACCTCTCTCTTATTGAACACTAAGACGCTGCCACTGGGTTGTCATTGCATCCCAGCTGCTTGTGGATCTGCCCAGAGTCCATCAGAAAAGGACAATCAAATGTATTTAACTGGATGAGACCATGACCTGGTGAAGTGACATATACTGCACAGTGAGATGCTGAAGAACGGTGTCATCATGAGCGTTTATAACTACAGTCTGGAAAGGATGGCAGATTCACGGGACAGACAAAAAATAGAACTATTTAAATTATTATTAAAATCGCCCAGAAACAAATGATACTTTTGAGATATCTTTATGATATCTCAAAAGTAGATGTCACAACTGATTCATCTGTATATTTTTTTTGTTTGTTTGTTTTTTTTAGCTGATGGTGTAATTTAATTAAATGTAATTGAACTGGCCTGCACCTTATTATAAATCATGGCTTTTATTTTGTCCTTCATGAAGGGGATCCTGTGGTCTTAAAACATGATCTAAACCACAGTGCAGAAGGAGGGTTAAAAGAAAGCTACATTTGTATAAACACTAACACCGGCCACAGTCTTATTGCTTCTTTCTAATATTTATTTAGGGTATTTAGGGTAGGTCAAAGCCTCAGTTTGGGAATCGCATCCTCTGCAATGAATATTATCTGCTCAGGAGCCATAAGTGCAATGTTTGCCCAGACATATGCTTGCATCTGTTTCCTCTCGACCCGATCATTTGCATCCTCCCACCACCACAGTGTGCAACTCGAGGGAAAATCCTGCAGTGTGTAAAAGTAGGCTACAGGCTTTTTATTTTTATCTGGTCAGAATGATGATGAAACTGCTGGTTGTATTATCCTCCCTGCCCCCTCCCGCTGCTGCCTCCAGTTTGTAGGTTACTGAAAGATTTCACCAACCACAGATAAGAAGATTAGAGAGGAATTAATGGTATTCCTTTGTCATTATAGGAATAAATTGATATTTGGTTTTAAATCAGAGGGTGGGGACACTGGGGAGTCAGAGGAACATGTTGTGTCAGGAGACGTAAGCAGAGGGATGGCACAGTGACAAGCAAACTCGGCCAGGGGGATGCCTGTGCACTGGAGCTAAACACTGGATATCTCGACTGATGTTCACCATGTCACAGGAGATGAAGGAGCGGGATAACGCAGATATAGCTGGGTGTGTGTGTGGCGGGGCAGAATGAGTGCTGCTGGGACATGGACGTACCAGTAGAGGACAGGGACAGCTGAGCTGCTTCCCCTGGCTAAGACACTGACGCAGTGGGAGGAACGTCTGGGTTCCTCTCGTCTTTCCAGCCCCAGCTTAACCATGAGAGTGGCCCTCCTGGCCCTCAGACTGATGTGCTTGGCCTGGTTGTGGCCTGTCACCCAACTCAACAGCAGCCACTTCCCAAACAAGAGGAGACACAAGGATATGTATGTCGGAGAGAACACCAAACAAAAGCATGGCGGGTGAGCTGAAGTGGAATTTCTTGTATGACTTTTTGCTTTGTTGCAATTGTGGAGCTGCTTTGGTCTTAAAATTGACCTTGTGATACCTGGCTTCTATATTTGGTGGCTTTATGGGAGGATTTTGAGCTGTATGCTGCTTTACAGTGTCATCACAAAGGTGGTTGCGTAATTAATTATGATGCTTTCCGTTAATGTCATAGTGAATCAAGGTAAGAGCAGGTCATAGGATCATGTGAGGTGAGAGGTAAGGTAGATATTACTCAGTGGTTTGGTGCTGATTGTTGCTGAACAAAGGAAATGGTCATTTACATCATCAAGAGAGCTCAGTTCGGGTTAACATCTATCTCGTTATAAAAATTTTTAGGAAGACACTAAAGCCACTTGGTGCAAAAAAGGAAAAAAAAAAGAAAATAACTTTTCAGGTGCAATTCATGCGACAGATACAAGACACAATATCTACAACCCAGTTACAACTCTGTTAGATCAGTGTCAGCGAAAGCAAAAGAACTCTCATTAGACCAAAGCCTTTGGATTTAATCAGAGTGCTAAAAGTCCAATTAACCGTCACTTACTCCCCCGACCAGATGTCAGTTCTGTTTCAAGCATGTGTCTGTGTTAGAAAGAGAAAGATAGAGGCAGAGTTTTTCATGCAAGCTGGTATTTGTTCTCTTTGGTTGTCAGACGGGTGGATCTTAAGATGAAAAAGTTGGACAGCACCAAGTCTCTGCTCATTAAATCTGAGCAGCTGCTTCGGATTGAAGACCATGACTTTGCAATGCGGCCGGGCTTTGGAGGTAAGACACACGCCTCATCCGTCCAACTATCTATTTAATTTTGCTTCTTCACATGTAATTTATTTGTTTATTTATTGTGAATTTTTTTTAATAACCTTCCTGGCAACTCAGTAAGGTTAATGTAGGTTACTGTGCTGTCTTTGGAATTACGCCTCCCAAAAAAAACCCTTAGTGACCTAGATTGTCTGTGGTGTGAGACAATGCCTGCAGACAGTGGTACAGATAAAATAATCTGAACAGTGTACCTAATTCTGTGTGTGTGTGTGTGTGTGTGTGTGTGTGTGTGTGTGTGTGTGTGTGCGCTGATGTTCTGATATTCAAAAAACTGTTATAAGACCTACTTTTTTTTTCATAATCTACAAAATCATAAGTAGAATTGCACAACAAATCTGTACATGGCAGGCTTTGCATTTTTCCATAAGAGCATTTTGTCAGAAACACAACAAATACACATTCTTGTACAGAAACCTTTACATAAAACACCTGCACTTTTGTACATGGTGGGGGTGTTACCCTGTGACCATTTGGCATGGCTGTAGCAGACTTCCTGTATGGCTGCGTCACTGTGTCAAGAGAGCTGCTGGTGGAGTGTTTTTACAAATCCCTTATTTCTTTCTCATTTATGAACTGTATAAGCTCATTCTAGTTTCTAAATAAATAAATGTGCTACAACTGTGAACCCAATGATTTGTCTATCATTTACTTATCAAATATCACATTTTGTTTAGAATAATGGATAGTAGAGAATAATAGAAAAATAATAGAGACAGGAGAAAAAAAAACTAGAGTCAAAAACGAAATATGAAAAGTCATCTCATAAGGTTATTTAATTGCACATTAGTTATCTTCTCTGAACATTCAGGTTATGTAGTTTCTCTGAAATAGTTCCTGGCCAAGTATTTCATAATACTGTTTTGATACTTATAGCTCATCCGGAAAATGAAAAGCTGATTACAGGTTTGAAATTGCAAATATTTCTAAAGCTTTCAAGTATTTTGTGGCATCTTATCTGTGCTTCCTGAGTGAGCAGCAGACTTGTAGAGATGAGGATGAGGATTACTGCTTCACTCAAGGTGCTGTGTATGAACCGTTATCTGTCAGTTGTGTGTAACTCTCCTGAAGTGATGCTGTAGCTATACAGGATTTATGTCAAGATGATGTGAACGCAACTCTAAGCCGAGCCACGCTTACAAACCAGCACGATGTCGGGGTCATCGCTCTCATATAACCTCTCTGTTGACTGTAAGTTGTGGCTTATGTCTTGTAGCTCAGCAGTAGAAAAATAGAGACATAATAGAGAAAAAACTACAGTCAGTGGAGTTAAATATAATTCTGGCTCCGGAAAAAAAAAATAAAAAATTGGTGGGATTGTTTTCGTACTCCCTTGCTCCTTGTAGTTGATCTGTTTCATCAACATTGCATGTACAGTCTTGTACCATTGATGTTTTGAACAGGACGTTGGTCCCAGGACTCCAGCTGCCCGATATAATCCCTCCCTCTTCTCTACTCCATTGTAATCGTAGATTGATGGTTTTGAGTGCCTGCCTTCATTAGATAATGGCACAGAGAGAACGGGGTGTTTATAGTACACATCATACGTTTACAATATTCTGCCACTGGATGATGACATAAGGCCACGTCGCATTTATTATACACAGCATTGGACGTTTGTTCATTGGAGATTGTATTAGTACGATATGGTAGTACTCAACTTAGCATTGTAACTTTTCAATTTCTTGTACAAACATTTTTGTTCATCCACTCAAACTGGTTTATTAATGCAAACTGGAATATGTTCTTGCAGTATAAGCTGAACCCCCTTGTTGTTTTCAGTGTGGCTCTTCAGTTTCATTGTCACACCTGAAACAAGCAACACCTAGCGAGAAAAACCCTGCCTCGTTTCCTGGCTCTGACCTCTTCTGTTCAGAGTTTGAATTTTCTTCCACTATTTCTGTGGGTTTACTCCAGGCCATGTGACCTAAAATGCCCCACTGACAGGATTGTTAGTATCACTGATTGTTTGTCTTGATGCCTCCTGACAGAGCCTGTTATAGAACCTTACCTAATAAACAAACGAGTGTTTTGTTAATCTACATGGAATATCGACTACGTAACACAAGTGATATTATATCCATGTAGGTTGTTGTAGTGAGCCAGTTACGCCCGTAGGCCAGATTTCACAAATACGATAAAATCAGCTTTGGATCTCTTGCCTGTCTGCAAAAGTCTAATTTTGAAAGGATTTGTTGGTGTTTTGCCAAAACTAAAGCTGTATCCTGATGTTAGCAGTCTTACAAACATTGGTAAAATTACGCAAATGAAAAGTATGCCATCTTAAAAGGTGATTTAATTGCAGATTTTGACTGCAGTGCAATCAGTTATCCTCTCAGAAGATCCAATTTACGTTGTTTCTCTGAAAGAGTTCCCAGCCAAGTATTTCATAATGCTGTTTTGAAACTTATAGCTCATCCATTTCAAGTATTTTGTAGCATCTTATCTGTGCTTCCTGAGTGAGCAGCAGACTTGAAGAGATGAGGATGAGGATTACTGCTTTGCTCAAGGTGCTGTGTATTAACCGGTATCTGTCAGTTGTGTGTAACTCTCCTGAAGTGATGCTGTAGCTATACAGGATTTATGTCGAGATGATGTGAACGCAACTCTAAGCCGAGCCACGCTTACAAACCAGCACGATGTCGGGGTCATCGCTCTCATATAACCTCTCTGTTGTCTGTAAGTTGTGGCTTATGTCTTATAGCTCAGCTGAAGGATTTACACATAAATAATCTCTGGCTGATGTGCAGATAGACGATTCATGGAGGATGCGATCCAACTGTTGCTTAAAGCCGACCCATTACAACGTTTGACTTTTGCAGGTTCAGCCATTCCTGTCGGCATCGATGTCCAGGTGGAAAGCATTGACAGCATATCTGAAGTGAACATGGTATGCGCCTCAAGTCTTTTTGTAGTTAGCAGACACACCTTTTCTTCCTCTCTCTGCTGGACCTGAGCAATCATGTTTTTTTTTGTTTTTTTTCCAGGATTTCACCATGACTTTGTACCTGAGACATTACTGGCAGGACGATCGCCTGGCCTTCCCCTCCAGCAACAACAAGAGTCGTACCTTCGATGCACGTCTTGTGAAGAAAATTTGGGTTCCTGATGTGTTCTTTGTTCACTCTAAACGTTCTTTTATCCATGATACAACCATGGAGAACATCATGCTGAGGGTTTATCCTGACGGCAACATCCTCTACAGTGTCAGGTACAAAAAAAAGTTTCTTTTACAATACTTATAAAAAGATTACCATTAAATAGCTTAGATGAACTACAGTTACAAAGTGTGTCCATCCATTTGCATTTTCTACTGTTACTGTAGCAACTAAACCCCTGGGTGTATTGAAATGAACAAAGGAGTGTTTTATTGCATATGAATTTGAACATATGAACGGTTTACATAGTCTTGCTTTAACCTCACATGTAGTCATAAATCGAATTCAATGAGTCATAGTTTAAATATTATTAAAATATGAGAGCAGAAATATGAGAGGGTGGCCTGAAAGCTTTCAGACCACATTCATCATATCCATTTCAGCCACAGATGTCCACAATATGGCGTCATCGCTAACAGCTTGCTGTGGCCACAGACCCTGTCAGGCACAGAAGCAATTACTGAATGAGCAAATCAGCCGTCCATCAACATCTTAGTTGTTAAAAATCAGCCCGGTTTTGTTTTATACCCCGTTTGACTTCCTACCGGTAGACTGAGGCTGGCAGCTTTACTCACCCAAATATAACATTTTCTGTGAGCATGGTTGCTGATGCTGAATGACTGCTTGATTTATGTGGCTGTTTCTTTAACTGTAAGTTGTATTTTAGGATCACTGTGACTGCACTCTGCTCAATGGACTTCAGTAGTTTCCCTCTGGACACACAGAACTGCTCTCTGGAGCTGGAGAGCTGTGAGTATCAAACAGTTGGGACATTGCTGCTTGTGAACGCCTGATAGGAAAAACAATGACGTTTCCAGAAAAATCATATTAATTACTGCATTAAATGTGTACAAAAATCTATTTTAAATCATTTACTTGCTTGATGTGTTTTGCTGGTAAACATGTTACACAACCTTTAATACGCCATTTTGTAATTTAAAGGCGTTGGCTAAAGATAGCTTTTTAAACAGTATCCATTTTGCTGGTCAAAAACACCACTGGATATCTTTGAGAAACACACACTGCAACTCGCATTGCATTACAATGCTTCATAATCACACAGTAACCATCACCATCTTCTTTTCTGCATAGAGTAAATAAGTCATAATCCTCAATCAGGTCAATCTCGGTCCATTATACATGTCTGTCTTTCTGATGCAGGATTTACCAGGGATTATTGTTTTTCATTCCGTTCTGCTCCGAACTTGAAGTTGGTCCTAACTGATGACAGAGTCAGGATTACTTTCAGTTTAGAGTTTGGGGATTCTTTTGTCTTTCTGGCCTGCTTCTCTTCCTTTGTCTCTCTCTTTGTCTCTTTTTCTCTCTCTCTCTTTCCTTTTCTGCGCGTGTCACGTTAATAAATAAAGCATGGGTCGTGATCTCTGAGGAGAGCCGGGAGTCCCATTTCTGTGCACTCTCTCCTCTCCTCTGAGAAAAACATCCATGTCTCTTCTAAGAGAGGCAAAATGTGAAGGTGTCATTCCCCCCTCATGCCCTCCCCCTCCCTCCCTTCTCCCCCCCACCTACTTCTCTCCTCTCTTGAAGATGCTTACAATGAGAACGACCTCATGCTCTACTGGAAGAACGGGAACGATTCATTAAGGACTGACGAGATCGTGCTCTCTCAGTTTTTTATTGAAGACTTCCAGCCTTCCTTTGGGCTTGCCTTCTACAGCAGTACTGGTATGTGAGGCTGGAGCTGTGGGGGCCCTCTGGGCTGTGCCCGGTTTGGGGGACGACCAGAGGGCTCCTGTTTTTATCAAATCTCCTATGCTGTTTTTCTTAAAAGGAAAGGTTTGAGATGTTTATACCTATGCACAGTACTATAGTTTACTCTGCTGGTAACTTAGAAAAAAAAGTGAGAACAGTATGACGATGAATAGCTCGTGGTAGATTCACAGAGCTCATCCACTGCAATGTACTCACTCTGCTCTGTAACAAAGTATGAGTAACACTGTAGGTCTAAACATCCTGAACTTTCACTTTAAAGAAATGGTTTGACACTTTTGGAAATACACTTATTGACCTTCTTGTAAAGTCACTTTGGCTATTTTGAATTTTAAAATCATATGTGCAACAATCATTGTGTGCCTTTTTATTCACAGTGTTTAAATGTAACGCAACATTGCTTCTGATTTAAGCATTTCAGAGTTGTATGACTGACTGCCCTTTTTGAAACTCTGCCTGCTTCTACGGCCACATTTTCAGTGTGAAAAAGAAAGACAGGAAGAGGGACAGGGGATTATTCTCTCAGTGTGAAATAACCTTGTGGGGATCTATCCACTCGAAGAGGCTGTTATATAATTTCAGCTGTAGACAGATCTACCCCAGAAAAGAATTACATTCACAGCTGATATCTAGGTTCTTCCTGTAGCTCCATCTTGTATCTTTCACAGCTCTCAAAATCCTGTGCAGGTGTTTTTTTTTTTCCTGTTTCCAGGAGTGATTGTCTTGTGTACTGCTGCCACTCTCTATTATTATTCCCTGCTCCCCACTTCCACTTTCTATTTATCTCTTTTTCAGGTTGGTACAATCGGCTCTACATTAACTTCATTCTCAGGAGGCATATCTTCTTCTTCATGCTTCAGACGTACTTTCCCACAATGCTGATGGTGATGCTGTCCTGGGTGTCCTTCTGGATAGACAGGAGGGCCGTACCTGCCCGAGTTTCTCTGGGTACTGAGAACATGTGTCAACATACAGCTTCTCATGAAAAACATATTTTTCTTTTCTTTTTTTCTTTTTTCTTTTAAGAAATATGCCTCCTTGCTAAGAGTCAGATGAGAAAATTGATGCCATCCTCATGTCTGTACACTAAGAAGTAGGTAGCAGCCGGTTATTTTTCACTGGCGCAAAGACTGGCTCTTTCCAACATACAAAAAAATATATAAATAAATAATCTGCCTACTAGCACATCTAAAGCTCATTTATAAATGTGTTACATCTCATTTGTTTCATCTGTACAAAAACCAAAGTATAGAAAGTATAATTTGTGGTTTCATGGTGGGTTATTTGTGGGACTATTTCTTGGCCAAGAGCAGTGACTTCCTGGAGTCTTGCCTTGAGGTTGCCAGGCAACCAGCAGAAGCTTTTTAGTAAACAGACATAAGAGTGAAAAGATTTTGTAAAATTATTGTAGCTAGGTAGGATGTGAATTTTTTTTATTTTATTTGATGCTTTGGGATCTGAATCAGACCACAAAATATAGATCTGCCCAAAAATACTGACTAACTTCAATTGGTTTGGTTTTAAAACTCATTTGGAGAGTTGTTGCATGCAGTACAGGGTTTCATGATCGGACTAAGTGGACTATTGTTTACTAGTACACTAGAGTGGTGATGTTTCTGATCTGCTGACCTACAATCACAAGTGCAGTATAAAGCATAATCCATCCACACAGTGGATGTTATTTGTGAGGAAACATTTTTAATACTCCGATGTTTGTTTTCAGGCATCACCACAGTTCTGACAATGTCAACCATCATCACTGGTGTCTCAGCCTCTATGCCACAGGTGTCTTACGTCAAAGCTGTAGACATCTATTTGTGGGCAAGCTTTCTGTTTGTCTTCCTGTCTGTCATCGAGTACGCTGCTGTGAACTATTTCACCACAGTGGAGGAGATGAAGAAGCTCAAAGGGGCAAAGGTCATTCATATTCAGATTTTTTGTGTGTGTGTCCTTTAATGACTTCTTAAATCTTGTGTGACTTGTTTGGCCCACAGAAAACAATTTCCTACCATCTGGAGCTTGCTGACCTGAAAACATAACTCTCCTCTCCTCCCTCTGTCGCTGCAGATCCCCACCTCCTTCAACGCCAACCAGGCTATGGTCTTTGATGGATGTTTCCATGATAATGACATTGACCTGACTGCTTTCCCAGAGACACCAAATACAGAGAGGAACACCCAGTCACGAAACTCTACTGTCTCCGCACCCACAGAGGGCACCAGGCTACGCCGCAAGAACCCTTTAAAACAAAATCTCAGCTTCATAATGAGCAACAGCTACATGATTGACTCTTACTCCAGAGTCATATTTCCCCTGGCTTACCTGCTCTTCAACATCATTTACTGGAGTATGTATGCATAGTGTATTTACTATGCAGCAGAATAAACAGTATTCTTTTTTGACTATTTTCACAATTATACATTTTAACGCCAACAGGCTGCAATAAACTAACTTACAGTTCTCTGTTCTGCGATGGGACACGACCTCCTGTTTGCAACATGTTTGCTGTTGAGCATAGATATCTTGCATGATGTCTTCTACTCAAGGAATATTCAGTTGTAACTCGGAGACAATCCAAGATCAGCTGTTGCATTGAATGGCTGTTGTTTTTGCAGATGTTTATGTGTGGTTGTGGCACGCCTGTTTTATAAGAGAAATCAACCAAACAAATGTATTTACAATTTTAGGTTTTTATTTTATTGTGCGACTAGACACACGACATCAAATTGTTTAATTAGTGGACAATGTCTTGAAAAATAAACTTATGCTCTTAAAGATTCATTAGTGCATTCATTAGTGTATAATCACCTGAAATTAAGAACTGTTGTGTTTTCGTTAGCTTAGAAGGAGAACTTCACATCTACAGGGGAGTCGATCCTCTTCCATGGAGCCTGCCAGAGAGGGCCTTTTGGTTTTCAGTGTTACCTAAGCTTGGAAAGGGAGGGGTGTTCAGTTAGTTGCAATCTGTAACCTCACCACTAGATGTCACTAAATCCTAAAACTCTTCATTGAGTCTTTTTGCCACTTGGAGGCAACAGAACAGAAAAGAGTCATCTGCTCAGGACAGTAATGTAATAATGTACGATCAAAAGCTCCAGAACAGCTACTAAATGAACCTTGTGGTGAGATTGTGTCAACTAGTTAAAGCTGTGTACAGAACAGTCCCATACAGTATTAGCTCATATAACAATCATGCGTATACAGCAGACAAAATACAATGAGACAAATGAAATATACACACAATCATAAAAGATTGTAACATCCACACAAGCCAACAAATTAAATGTATTGCATGGTAATAAAGATTTATAAATGATTTGGACAACACACACGTTATACACTATAATACAAAAAAAAAGACCACTTCTTAAACTAATTTGGATAAAATAGTCATTAGTAGATGAGGACGGAAAAGTAGGAGAAAATATGGAGAGAGGGGATTACATGCCATAAAGTCAGTTATACTCGGTTGCGTAACATTTTGCTGCGGTACATGAAGCCAGCAGGACGTCAGATTCATCAGAGGTGATTGATTGATAATGCGATGAATGCTTGCAGCGGCAAAGGCGATGAAACAAGACCAGAGCTCTGTTCGCAAGGTTCAGTGAAGAGTTATTATTTTTCATCACAAAATCACTACGTACAATAGAAAAGGAGGAAGTTCCTCATTTGGGCTTATTTTCTCTCTTAGTATAGAGTTAGATGAGAGGCCCGATACCACTTTTATGTCTGTGTGCTAAATATATAGCTACAGCCAGGAAATGTTTTCCTTAGCTTAGCATGAAGACTGGAAACAGGGGAAGCAGGTAGCCAGAGTGTTAACTAATTAACATATCAAACCTGGTTTGCTTAATATGCACAAAAACTAGAGTTAAAAGGGAGGTTTTTTACAAGGAGTTGGAACCATTTCTCTCAGGGTAAAGTGACTTGCTGGAGTCTCTGCTGATTTAATGGTGACAAGATTGTTGTTTTTAGGCTCCCAAACTGCACAAAGACAGTCAACTACCTGTTGTAATTTGTTACAAATAACATCCACTGAGTGGTGCAAGAGCTCCCTTGTCTAACGTCTTATTCAAGTCACACTGGCATCACTAATATTGTCTGGATCAGTTTAGATCTTCACAAATACTGATGTGTGGGGCGGGCAAGCTGATCTGTTTTGGGGAAGTTTGGGGAAGACATGATAATCTGGCTTTGTAGGTATAATTATCCTCCAGACTCCCTCTGGTGTACAGATGGAGCACTACAGCTTTCCTTATTCTCTTTCCAGCTTCACCTTATTTACACAAATGTCAAATCATCAAATATTTTTGGTACCATTATACAATAAGGTATACTTTCTAAAGGTTTAGACATGGTCTCAAATTACATTTTTAATGTTAATGTATCATGTTTAATGCTCTACAGATCAAAAAGCTGCTACAGTTTACCAAGTAGTTTACCAAGTCGTACAATCTGACATCTTGAACTCTGACCTCCTGATAGAAGGCTGGTGTTTTCCATTTTTGACTCAGATCTATTTTGTATTTATCCTAAAACAGGTTGGACCACTTTGATATGTTCTTTTATTCTGATAGTGTTTGACAGTGTGTTTGATCTTCATGTTGTCAGAGCCCCCTCCTGCTATTTCAGTCTTCTATCGCCCCTAACACACTCCCAGGTGAGTGTGCTCGCTCTTTAGTGTGTAGCCGTATTTAATATGGTGTTTTCCTTATTTAAATACAAGTTTGAGAGCCACAAGAATGAAAGAAAGAAATGAGGCAGTGCATGACGAACAATCTCCTCCTATTAAATGTTCTGAAAAGCAGGTGCATGACAGAAATATAATGCTGCAGGTGTGTGACTACTTCTGACGCAATAGTAATGTCCCATGTTTTTAAACTCTGCAGTGTTACCCTGGAAACTCTTGTTTACAGTCATGTCTATCAGTGAGAACACTCAAAGGGTTAGGACACACCCTGAGGCATACCATTACTGCCAAAGAAAAATAAAAATTAACCCTACAGGCAAATTAGGAGAGAACACTCATTTTCTTTATTTTTTTTTTATGATGACAGCATAGCACAGTGGGCCTTCAATCAAATAATTCCCTGTTCAGGGGGTGCACACCTGTTGAGCGAAACTTGTTCAAGGTAAAGTGGACGTACGCAACATCCACAGGTTTAGGCTGACGTCTCAGGGGCGTGCCACGCAGCTACTGATCCCACATGGGAAAGCCACAGTGAACTTACACAGCAGTCTACCAGGAACAATAGCCAGGTTGGTGTCTATTAAGAGCATAGACACTAACATCTAATGTTTGTGGTTTGACTTTGCTTTCATGTTTGGATTTTACCCATGGGAATTTATGTGTCATGAAGATGAGGACAAAGTTATGAAAGCTCCCAGTGTTCGTTCTGGTGGATCTTCATGCTGGCACATGTGTGCCCCCTGTATCAGGTAAAGTTCTGGTGGTGGTGGTGTGGATGTGATCAACAGCTCACCTCAGAAATCAAGGCTAGTTCTGATTTGATTCAGGATTATTTACCAAGATAGTTCATTCAGGTACATAGATATATCTCAATAAATTCCTCTGAACATTTTTCAAACCTCTAACCCAGTTTCTTACCGCTTTTAAAATATCTTTGTTTTCCTTTTTTGTCATATTACATTATGTTCCTCTTCAGTGACTTTTTGGCTGCTTTTGACAAAGTACTGCTTTTATCTTATCTGGCTTGTGTTCACACAAGCTACTGATAGTATTTCTGAGAACATAAAAGGGGATGCAGCTGATGCACCATAAACAACGTGGTGATACTTTGATGCTCTGATCACATTAAGCAACTGTAGAGAACTTCCCCATTAATGATGGGTCTATGGACTTGTACTGTTGATGCATAATTCTGACTTTATCTTTTATCCTACCACATCTATATGCTGGTACAAGACATCTGGATTCGTTGAACAAGGCAACATTATTCCTCTACTCAATGGCCGTCAGTTTTGGAGATCACACATAACTTCTTCTAAACCTGTTAGGAGTTGAGCCCCTCATCAAACAACATCTCTGAATAGTGCTTTTTATTCTTATTCACTCTATTCTTCCTCTTTCCCTTTTATCACAAGGTCACTCATAACCCAGCGATGACTGTACATCACTTATACTACTGTTCTGTTCCACCACATCTCATCATATCAAGTAGACAAAGCAGGTCGAAAAGTTTAGAAAGTTGTAAATGTAGGTCTACTCCTGCCACAGCGTGATAACAGCACGGCTTCAGAACTGATATCAACACCTGTGAAAAGCTGTGGCCTGAGCAAACAGTCAACATTTGTTCACAGAAAGCCATATGTGCATCTACAGAGTACAGCATGTATTACTCTATATATTACTGTTTGCACTTCCCCAAAGCAGCGATAACAGTAACGTGTTTGTTCTGTTGTTTCGAGCTCTGATTTTTCTCAGAGGTGTGTCGTGACTGGAATGCTTTCAAGTGTTTAGGACAATACAAGATATGGTTAAGTAACAGAAAGACCAGAACAAAAGACTAACACTTAAAAACACATAATCAAACTAAAGAGCGTCAGCAGAGGTGTTCCCATAGACCGGGTGCTCCTCAAATTTTATGCATGACTCATTCTGACTCTTTTCTTCTATTGTAATACAACAGGTGTAAAAATGCCAAACTCCATTACAATGAGGATTAAAGCAAACACTTTTCAAATCATGCAGTTCACTAAGAATTTAAAAAAGGGTTTAAATGATTTAATTTGATGTATTACAGAATGGAGAAGCCAGGCTTGCGTCTCAGGCAACTACACTGGTCGCAGATACTGTTGGTCTTCTTACTGGCAGGTAAGGTCTGATGTCAGCTGATCAGAAAAAAATAATAATTTGTTTGCAGACAATGGAGCAGAGGTATCTGTCAGTTATTCACCTTATCTTGAGCAACAACCCTGCACTTCTATTTATAAACTGCAGTCTGACATGTCTGCCGTGCGAGTCATTCAGTTGCAAGTGTTAAATTCCTTTGTAACTCGTTGTTCTAGTGTGATTCCTGTTTCCTGATCGCACAAGACGCCACAATGCCATAGCCTCTTTCTCGACGTGGGTGGAACGTATGATAAACACGAGCAAACTCAGAAAAGTGTCGTATTTCAGAAATTTTTGAGCAATTGTCACATGTACTTGAGTTTCTCGACCAGTTTTAGGCAACTAAAGTTGTCAAAAGCTTGATTTTGTGCAAGAGTTTAGAGGAAGATTCAAATGAAATATAGAGAAATTATCCTGTATGTTTTGGGATTGTTTATTTATTTAATTTCTGTTTTCTGGATTGAAATACAAGATCAGGAAATTTGAATGTGTTCACTGAATCTGATCCAAAACAGATGATGTGCAGTGTCTACCATCCAGTATTATGGCTGTGAGTCACAGTAATCACCATGAAACTGTAGTGAAGTTTAAATGTCACCTTTGTCATTTGTTATGCTCTGACCCATTATAACTGTGCTCCCCATCAGGTCAAATTTCCTGTGATCAGACCTCTAATGTTCCTTCGTCCATTCTTCCCCTTCCTACACCAACCGCACAGACGTCAGGTAAATCAATCCACTCAGATAAAGCAATTTATTTATGCAATAAAGTAAGGGATGAAACGATGATCCTCATTTTGTTATTAGTTCTGTGGTAATGTGGATGTGGGTAATGTCATCTGGGTTATCTCAGCTTGGGTTTAGAGACTACAAATTTGTAACAGAAGGTTTGCATAGTGTTTACCAGACACACAGAGTCTAACAATGTTCCTGTTGGTGGCATTATGATAAACACTGTAATTTTTGGAGTCAAGAATATTTTGGCCTGTGCTGCATTCATTCATTCAATTTTTTAAAAATCTGTCTCCCCCAACTATGTTCTTTCTGTCCTTCTCATGGCAGTATACTATTTGCTCGACGTCACTGTGGATGTCGTTGGAGAAACAAAGAAGGAATCAGAAATTAAGAACTGGGTATGTTGAGAAACTGTTTATAGACAAGTTGCTTGTTAAAGTACTGGATTTATTATTTATCTTCTTTTTTTCCTTTTTTTTTTTGTTTCAGCTTGACGCAGTGTTCCTCAACAAGCTGGTGAGCTGTGTGTCTCCAAACCAAGAAGAAACAACTACCTCTCCACAAACTACATCTGCAAGCACTTCACATGAGATGACAACAGCAGCAACAACATCGCAAAGCTACAGCCCAACCACAGCTACAACGTCAACAGCATTACAAAGCAACAACACAACTACAGCTACAACATCAACAGCATTAAAAAGCAACAACACAACTACAGCTACAGCATCAACAGCATTACAAAGCAACAACACAACTACAGCTACAGCATCAACAGCATTAAAAAGCAACAACACAACTACAGCTACAACATCAACAGCATTAAAAAGCAACAACACAACTACAGCTACAGAGTCAACAGCATTAAAAAGCAACAACACAACTACAGCTACAACGTCAACAGCATTAAAAAGCAACAACACAACTACAGCTACAACATCAACAACAGTTAAAGGCCAAAGCACAGCTACAACGGATCAATCCACCACAGCGGCTCTGTCGCAGAACAACAACCTGACAGACTCTTTACCCAACACCAACGCAGTCACACAAACAGCAAATGGTGGTGGAAAGGATGTACCATCAAAGACACCGTCACCAAATTCCAACCAGTCCAGCAAAATCCAGCGGGTAGCTCGTCAAGTTAGTGGCAGTGTGACACAAATCAGGTATCACTGCAGTAATTTTTTTTTTCTTAATGAATGAATGAATGAACGGAGGAGTTTCCAGCATTTTCACAGTGCAGTCCACAAATGGGTATCTCACCAGAGAAAGAGAATGTTACACATGATTTAGTACAAAGGTGCTTCTTTTTCTACACTATGGACTGGAGGAGGAAGTAATGAGCAAAAATATCTCTATATATCTAATATCTATATAACGTCACCTTGTGATGTGTGATATCTATAAGTACACAAAAACTCTGGGCGTATTAAATTAAGAAAGAGTGTGTTTTATTGTTTATGAATTCAACTCTTATTTGGGGAAAATGTGAGATCTCTTCTTTCCAAGGTTATAGATCGCAGACTCCCTTTAAATCAGTCTTGTTATTCATTAACATTGTCTCAATTTATTTTTCAGTGGGATCATTAATGGAACAACAGCTGCCCTATATCAAGTAAGTTAACATCCAGATGTGTCTGTGGCTTACAGTGTGTGAACAGAGGGATCACGTGAATCAAGACTGTTTCATGTTTTGACAGGGAATTGATGTTAACTGTGACGTGAAGACTGCAATAAAGTAAGTTAATAACACACTGGGTTTTTTTTTTTTTAAATGACTGAAGTGTGTGTAGAAAAGCCATTTGTTAGTAACACTGACCTTGTACCTCAGAAACACAAGCTGCTCTGTGATGCTGCAGCTGAGCCAAAGAGTACCTTCATGCTGTATCCTCTCAACTCTCTGCTCCGCCACGAAAACGTCCCTTGACATCCGTGTGGTGGGAAGAAAAGCAGATCGGGCAAGTGAGTGCTGAATACTCTGAAATACACAGTTACCTACCTAATAAGTTCCCACAATGCAATTAACCCTCTGTGTCCCTGAACAGATCAGCTACAAAATGAGTGCAATAGCAATCCACAAAAGGAAGACAGCTGCATTTATACGGGTCCAGACAGTGCATCACGGGGAGACATTTGGTATTTATAATGTGCATTATTTGTGAGCTGATCTGAAGGGTAAATACATGCAGTGCTGCCTTTGCATCTTTGTAACATGATGAGGTTTATTGGCTGCTACATGCTACATTTTCCTTTTTTAATTAAATGTGGTTGTGTTTGAACAGTGATGAGTCTGCCGCTGCATATGTGGAGGGTCAAAGCAACTCAACTAACTGTGGTTCAGGTGAGAACATCTTCAAACCACACACAAGAACACACAATGTCAAAGGAGATTTTACAAGTTTTACACATTTCTTACATAAAAAAAAAATCTACAGGTTTTGAATGCCCCTTTCCTCTTAAAGCATTTTATTTTATGCAGTACCTTAACCCCTTTGCTGTGGCTCTGTTTACACATTTGAACACAGTTAACCAACATGATTTGACTTTGTTTCAGCTCCGCAGAACAACTGCAGCTGCTCTGCTTACTGCAATGGAACTGGTTAGTGTTTTATCAACTAACAAACCCACCCCATCATCATCTCCATCGCGATAGTCTGAAAGGTTTTACTATAAGTAACTTTTGCTTCTTTGTTTTTAGATGCATACTACACTTTTCAAATGTCAGTACAAGATCCCAAGATGAACGTTTCATATATCATGTCCCTGGTACGTTTCACACACAGATCATGCATATATGTGTAAGATTTTGTTTTAGTTTTTGTCTTTAATCATTCACTTTTGCAACAATTAATTCTTGTAGCATCAAACTATAATATCTCAAATCTTTACAGATTTCTAAGCTAAAACAAGAACCGAGTTGCTCGCCAACTACAAAGTGAGTTTTGCCGTTCTGCAAGCTTATAAAAATTACAGTCAACATGAATAAACACACTTCTATTAAATTAATACAAATAATTTACAATGTTTGTAATGTTCCTTTGCAGCGTTTCATGCCCGTTGTCCATCATTGCATCAGAATACAAGGTAATCAGCCACCAACATTTCCACTTACCTGATACTGCGAACATTTCATGCCCAAACTTGAATGTGTTACTTTAACATGATCTCTTGAGATAGCTCGACTAAAATTGACTTTTTTTTCAGGATGCCAATGTGGCCTGTAAAATGACAGAAACAAAGTGAGTCAAATCATATTACAATGATATTTCGATGCACTGATACATCAGAAACATTTTAACAGTGACTCAAATTAAATGTGCGCCTGTTTTTTTTTTGTTTTGTTTTTTTTTCTAATTCTAGTCTTCAAAGCTGCAGTGTGATTTTAGGCTTCGCCCAGGAGGTTCCTATCTGTACTGTGTTGGCAGCTGTGACGAATGCGTTTCAGTCTGAAGAAGAGATCAGTTTTGGTGGACTGGTGACTCGAGCAGGTGTGTACACCAACCACAGGGGAGCAAGTTCATGCGGCCATAAGAATAAATGAATAAATAAATAACTGCAGGTCTGTCTTGTAAAACTTCTCACTTGTGTTTTATCTGAAATGTCACACAGCAATATGTGAGAACTCAGGAGTCAGCAACAATCCACTGACATCCCAGTTCACGTGGTCTAAAGTTGACCTTAAGCCTGCCATGTTTTGTATGGCAAATGAAGTGGTCAACATCTTGACGTGGTTTGTATGGTCTTCTTACCACAGTTTCAACTGCAACTTACTTCACTACATCTTTCAGTGAACATAATAGTAACCTGCTTCAGGGCTGTTCTTATTCTTGTAGCTCAAAACATAAAATTCCTGCAAAGATGTTAATTACATCCTTTTATTCTCTATAGTCAAAATGGAAAAAATGTGGTTGCGGAACTGGATGAGCAGTGTGTTCAGAAGCCGTTCACGACAGCCAGCCCAAATGTGACAACCATGCAACCGAACACCACCACTGCGTTTGTAAATGTAACTTCATCCCCACTGAACACGACAGCTGAGCCCCTCAACACCACCACCGCTGCTGCTAATGTCTCAGTGGCAGCAACACTCAACACAACCACAGCAAATCTATCTGTGTCTGTGACCCCAACAACCACTGAATCAGGTTTGTTATCACCTCAGCGCTGTGTTGGGTCTGTTGCAGCACTGACATCATTATAGCATCATTATAATATCCCTTTCAAATTTTGTCAACTGCAGCTGAAAGCCAAGCCAGCGCACTCCTTGAGCTGACAAGAGACGTGTCCAAGCTGAACTCCAGCCAGGTGGGTCAGCTGGTGTCTCAGCTGGAGAATCTTTTGTCAGGCCCGAACGTAAGCAAGGCTCTTGGAAACGTCTCCGTCAACATTGTCAGTAATCTGCTGGGTGCTTCTTCTGAGACGCTTGCCGACTCCTCCAAAAGGTTACTGATTCATTTATTTGACATTCTCTGACAGACTCAGTACTGTTATAGAAATCTGATGGTATAACACAGGGGTTTCCAGCCTTGTTTGCACCTCAAACTATTTTTATATTGACAATTTTATTGCAGACTGCCCATGATTGCTGCAACAACATAATAGCTGTAATTGGAGCATAATTGGTCTCCACATTCCATTACTGTGTGCTTTTAATGCTGAAATGTTGGGATAATCCTTTTTTTTTTCTCTCTCTTTTTTGGTGAAAAAATAACCTACTTTAATTCGGTGTGGCCAGGAGTGTGGCCTGGAACTGGTCTATGGCCCACCTGTATGACTGAACTGGCTCAGTGAATGTTAACATTTTTGTTTTGGCGCATGTTACCAATTCATTTCTATTTCATCAGGATTATAGGGATTGTTGACACCGTGGGGTTGAAGCTGGTCCTTGAAAATCAGGCCGAGACCCTCTTGTCACCTGATGTGGCTTTGTCTGTGAAACCAGCAAATGGCAATAACTTTCAGCAGACATTTTTTTCCATCTCAGATCCCACTAACGTACAGGTATGATGTGAATGTTTCAGTTTATAATGTCTGTGTAAGATATTTTATAGGTCACAACAATTAATGGTTGGAAATTCTCCAATATAATGTGCTTATATATTTGTGTTTTTGTTCCAATTAAAAAAAAAAAAAAAAATTAATAAATAATCTAGATGTTAGCTACATTCATATTTTCTACAAATTTGGAACAGCTGTTTCTCCCTGAAAACATTCTGGCCGCCAACCTGCTCCCTTTCATCACGATGACATGACTTCAAATGTGAAGTCATGTCATCGTAGACATGGTAGATCCCTGGATTACACTTGTTTTTGAACACGCAAGACCGTTTTGAAGAGGAAAACAGCTGAGCCACAGCAGCTCAGCTGTTCCAGAAAGTGACCTCTGAAAAGACTGAAATCAGTTGCCCCAAATTTAAAAAGAAAGTGATATTAAAGGTCTATGGTTATAAAATCTGTTTGTTAAGCCTGTGTCTCAATTTCCATGTCCAATATGTGTTGCAGGTCCGTGGGAATCCCAGGCTTAGGAGGAGTGTGAGAGCAGTCCCCTCCGTCCCTCAGGGCTCCATCAGTCTTCCCTCGTCTCTCACAGACACCCTGACCTCTGAGGAGCAGCAGATAGTCTCCAGAGTCCAGTTCAATTTCTACCAGAAGAGCACAGTGTTCCAGGTCCATACATTCAACCAACGTCCCATTGAAAGTGGGATATGCATTATCATTACTCTTTCAGAGTTTTAAATTGTGTTGTCTCTAAATGGCCATGCAGGACAGATCTATGGGACAACGCAAACTTAACAGTGGGATCCTGGGAGCGAGTGTGGCCAACCTGTCAATCACAGGACTGGAGGACGACGTTATAATTCAATTGAGGAACACAGAGCCCATTCCAGTGAGTCGCTTTTCGAAAACTTAAAAAAAAAAAAGCATAAAGTCCAACTACAGACTGTAAACTGATATAAACCTTTGTGCCTTTTCCCAAACTACAGGCTAATTTTGTGGCTACATGTGTTTTCTGGGACTTTAAATCCAACAGTAAGTTGTTTTTTTTTTTTTAGAACTATCAGAATTAAGTGATTATATATATTTAAAAAAAAGGCTAAAAAATATGCTTTATCTGTGTTTTCTCACCACAGATGGGTCAGGTGGTTGGAATTCTAATGGCTGTTCGGTCCTTAACAGCACAGAGAATGAGACAGTTTGTGGCTGCAACCACTTAACCAGCTTTGCCATCCTGCTGGTACGAAGATGATCAGTATTCTAATTTTTTTATGCATCATTTTGTCATTAATGTAATCTAATCCAAAGATAGTTTGAAGCATAGTTCTAACCACTTCCACTCTGATGCAACTTTGTTGTTTTGTTTTGTTTCTTTCTTCTTCTTCTTTTTCTTACAGGACCTCTCCAGACAGCCTCTAACCAGTCGTCTCCAGGCCACCATCCTTTCCTTTATCACATATATTGGCTGTGGAATCTCTGCCATATTCCTGTCTGTAACCCTCCTCACCTACTTGTCCTTTGGGTGAGAATTTAGATCCACAAGACAAATCACACATATCCAACATCTGATAATCTCCACTGAAGTCAAATGTTTTTTTTTTTTATTTTACCACTAGGAAGCCACCAAAGTAAAGCAGCAGATATATTTTCACAGCATTTCTAATAATAAAGATTATGTTCAGTGAGAATAGTCCACTGAGATATTTCTGGACCATTTGAACCCTGCAGGAAGTTGCGTAAGGACATTCCATCAAAAATCCTGATCCAGCTGTGCCTGGCTCTGCTGCTGCTGAACCTGGTCTTCCTGGTGGATTCTTGGCTGGCACTATACCCAAACGCTGTGGGCCTCTGCATCTCCACTGCCTGGTTCCTTCACTACTTCCTACTGGTTGCCTTCACCTGGATGGGACTTGAGGCTGTTCACATGTACCTGGCCCTCGTGAAAGTCTTCAACAGCTACATTTCACGCTACATGCTGAAGTTCTCGCTGGTCGGCTGGGGCGTCCCAATGATTGTGGTCATTATAGTCGTTGCGATTGACAAGGATAACTACGGTCTTGTCTCCTATGGAAAGTTTACTGATGGCACTAGTGATGACTTGTGAGTTTTTACAAATACCAAAATGCATGAAATGTGGAAAAAAAAAAAAAGACATAACACAAAACCAAAAACTAACCCTTTAATTCTCTCCCATCCTCTCTCCCACAGCTGCTGGCTGAGAAATGACATTGCCTTCTATGTGGCTGTGGTGGCCTATTTTTGTGTCATTTTTCTCTTCAACCTCATCATGTTCATTGTGGTGTTGGTCCAGCTGTGTCGGATTAAGAGGCAGAACCCTCACAACGCGCAGCACCGGACCACACTGCAGGATGTGCGCAGTGTGATGGGGATTACCATCCTCCTTGGCATCACTTGGGGCTTTGCCTTTTTTGCATGGGGGCCTCTCAACCTGCCGTTCATGTACCTCTTTGCCATCTTTAACTCCTTGCAAGGTGAGTTCACTTGTTTGAGTTTGAGTGTTCACGTAATAGTGGGTCCAGTAAAATCTAGATAAGGTCATAAGGTCATTTCTGGGATCACGGGGGCTCCACCAAAAAAGAAAGGTTGTTTTGATGTGTGTGCCCAGTGTCATTGTTTATGTTACTGTTTGGTTATTCACCCAAATTTATGGTATGGTGGCAAATTATTAAGTTATAGTAGCTCTTTATAAACTTAGATGTCACTATTTCTTACTGATTTTTAGTAAAATGTACTTTTCCATGTCATATCCACCAACAATAGACTTGTACTGTATCATACAGTTGTGCTGGTTTTTAGGTGAAACATGTTTTACTTGTTAACTTGTTACTAACTTGTGTAGCCTTGGCCTTCATTACTGAGATCTGGGAATGTGGCAACATCACCACAATGAAGTCAAACGGGGCAAGAATCCCAAACAGCCAACATTTCAGACAGATTATCTAAACCACTAAATCAGTTGTGTGTACAACTTTGGCAAGCACAACAGGTTAAAGCTGAAAGAAGACGGTATTTATTGTTTACAGTTTGAGTAATTTTCCAGTTTGCCTTGCAAATGGGTCACACTTCTTTTTACAGATGTTTTCTCCTTCCCAAATTTCAGCAGTTATCTGGATGAGTATGATGTCATAATTACAGATAGGAATGATGGCCAAAACTACAATAACAAGAAGTTATAATGTTGTCCTTTAATTCATTCAGACAAACTGCGCATGCAGCATAACAAACTCTTCCTTTCACATTAAAGTCTTTTTTTTTTTATGTCCACGTCTATGACCAAACTGATGACATTATACCCCACTTGGTGTGGCATTTCAAAAATGGCGTTCCTGTTTTGTAGGTTTCTTTATATTTGTGTTCCACTGTGCGGTGAAGGAAAACGTGAGGAGGCAATGGAGGATCTACCTGTGCTGTGGCAGAATGAGACTAGCAGAGAACTCAGGTTACATATGTTCACTTTCCATTCCACAACTGGACATCCGTTCCTTCAAAGTAAAAGATTCAAATCCGTTAGATGCATGATGAATTAAACTTTCTTTCTCTTGTGGAATCTCTTTTCACAGAATGGAGTCGTACTGCAACACAGAAGACTGTGAAGAAGTCATCAGTGACCAGACTAACATCTCTTCACTCCTCAAAGTCCTCCAAGTCCAACAACTCATCTAGCTCCTCTTCTTTTCTTGTCAGTGACTCTTCCGAGCACATTAATGGCATCGGTAAGTGAAGACAGTATAAGCTTTTTATCTCACAGCCACTTCACTGCCAGATTTTCAGTCAGTCATAAGAGGTTTTGACAATTACACCACTAATTCATACACTTAATATACATTCTGGTGTTAGTCTTAGGAGTAGGACTTTACCCCACCTGTCTAACTATGTAAAAACAAGTTCTGTCTGTTTCTGCAGCTCTTTGAATATGTGTCTCCTGTTCCCTTGGTTTGACCTGTTTGGTATCATGCATGATGAGCACTCACTAGTTTAAAATTAATTTAAAAAAAGACTTTCTGTGGTAAATATACATTTGTAATAAGAAACAAAACACAATTGGATATTTCAACACACTCAGAACAAAATCTGTATGAGGAGATGATTAATGTTTTTCAAACAAATGTGATACTTTTTCACTAGATTTGATTTTTCTGCATATCTGTCATACAGGTGTGCATTAGGCCACAAACTGTATGTATTAGAAATAATGTCACTAATGCTGTGTTATAGGTAGTCCATTTGAAGACAGAGCAATCACAGCTGATGAAGACCAGAGCAGGGACGTGATCCTCAACGAGATCAACAGCCAATACAGAAACCGACACATATCCTGAAGAAGAGAACAGGCTGTTTACTGTCTCTTATTTTGAAAGACTTGTATATAATGTAAATGAAGAGTCATTTATGTATTATAAAATTAAATGGGCAACGTAAAGTCTAAATTATACAAGACACTTTTTACATACATTTCTACATTTACTCATTCACTTCATACCAACCTTTATTCCTTCGTACAATGATGTAATCAGTATTAATTAGTCATATTTCTAATCTAACGTGTTAGATTTAGTTGTGTCAGGCAACTTCACAAAATAGTTATTGTAGCCTTCAAGCAACACTACTACTACATCACTTTCATTTCTTTTGGAAAAAATACAACAAAACATTTTTCTCCCCTAAAACATTTTAATTGCAGATGGTCACAAAAATGATCTCAAGTGGGACAGAACAGCATTTGGTGAACTTATATAGAATAAATAAATGTAACTGAGTCCCACAGGGTTGATCACGTGTAAACGTGCTGTGTACTGTATTTGCAAGCTACATTCACCGTCCTTTACATGCACCTAATACAGTCGTAAAAAACTTTAAATATATCAGGAGAAACCAAGGTGCTAATAAAACATGACATAAAAACAGCACAAGCTCAGAGGTGGCATTAAAGTGGTGGAATTGTTTCCCTTTTAAAACACATTTGGACTTCAACACTTCAGTCTCACTGGGCATGATCACATTGCCTTGATACAACCTGAAAGAATCAAATCACATTTGAGCGGCAATAACAAAAATAGAGCCTAAACGCGACTCACTTCAGCTGGGCTGAGCCTATCACACAATTTGAGCTCGTAACTCATGTGAAAAGCAAAAAAGAAAAAAAAAAAAAACTAAAGAAAATAAGAGAGAAGATGAGTTACACCACATCCTCAGTGTATCAAATCAGTGTTTAAACATCTAACAGCTCCTTCAGAGTACATGCAAATGGACATTACCAATCAAGTAACACAAATGAAATACAACTCATAAGTTGTAGTAAACAATGGTGAAACACAATCAAAAAAAGGAGGAAAGAGAAGGAAGCTTGGGGTAGAAATGGGGACAATAGGTAGGGGATGATAAAACATTGTCATTGTACCCGTTAAGATGTGTTCAGACTGAAGGCAAAGTGAATCTTCATCTCGATTTATTCACACCAACTTGACCACTGGAGAGGTTTGTGGTCGATGCTTATTATCAAAGAATAGCCAATATTACGACATACATGTAGTCACTGTTATAGGTCACTGAAAAAACAAATAGACTGTTGTTTAAATTATTATTTGACACTGCAGGAACTCCACATAACAATGCATTGATCCAAACTTTGTGCTGCCTGTAATTTTCATGTCACGTTCAGTCTGAGCACAGCCTTAAGGCTACAGCAGAACCAGAAGAAGCAGAACATTCACATTCCAGCTGCTGGGGATTCAAGCAGAGAAAACCGGAGGTCTTTACTTTTTCCATATGGTGTAGAAAACCCATCTGATACAGTGCAATTAAGGATTGTATGCAACAAAATATGACAGCAAAAATGTACAGTATTGCTTTGTTCCTGTTGAGGAATAGATGAACAAATGATTTTAGAGGATAATTTCAGTTTATTGCAACATGGGTCTTAATTTTGTAGGTTTTTCCATTATTTCTGTGTGCACCAGAAAAATCAGCCATTTCCACAAAAATAAGATCCAAACAGTGATGAGACAATAAGATATTACAAAGTAAAAACATTTTAGAAGTTAATTCAGTCATTATGGTTTGTTTTGTGACCTGCATCACAACATTTGCATTTCAAAAACCTTAGAAGCCATGAGAGGATACAGCTCCAGGTAGGAGGGCACACACACCACTTCTTTGGAGAAGTCCACAGGACACGAGAGCTTTCCCAGCTGTTCTTCATACAGACTCAGTGCCTCTGTCAGATTCACGCTGTTACCCTGATGGCCAGCATCAAAACAAAACAAAAAAGTCAAGACATACATATTGTAGCTAACAATTTTTTCAACTCTAACTGGAGGGATAAATGGAAGTGGTGTTTGAATGCTTAGCCACAATAAAATTGAACTTTTTCCCTTGTTGATTTTCCATACTTACAACCACAAAGCTTAGAGCAAAGAATTTCATCCCTCCCATGACTGCCCTATAATTCTCTCCTTGACTGTTGTACAGCTGATTTAACTGTGCTGCTCCTTGCAATATTTTCTGTCCAAAAAGCCTCTTTCAAAAAGAAAAATATTGGAGAATCCCTGGTATTCAATGGAGGGTAGGTAAAAAGGTAAAAAAAAAAAAACATTTCTACCTGACTTCTCACGATATCAGTTAATGGCCACTGAACAAAAATAATCGGCAGTTATCAAAAGGAGGACATCACTCACCTGTGTGAAATATTTCCCAGTGGGGTGTAGGACTTTTATTGACAGATCTAAGATCAGACGCAGGAACTCCCATGTCGAGTCTGCAAAATCCAGGTAAGATAAGTTCAGACATGGGATGTACAACATCATCTCTATAATGCGTTCATGCAACACCTCAGATTAGAGGCTTCAGAAAGTATACACACCCCTTTGTTTTTGGCATGCTTCATGTCTCATAGATTTAATTTTAAATGGATAAAATTTGCATTTTTGTCCATCAATCTAAACTCAATAACCCATAATGACAAAGTGAAACCATATTTTGATGTTGCCTGAATACTTTCCAAAGCCAAGAGAAAAGCTATATATATATATATATATATATATATATATATATATATATATATACACACACACAACACACATACATACAGATATATATATACACACACACAGGGGGGGAAAAAAGGTTTTGGGTAGAC
>JBBMJY010000004.1:10014479-10043716 GCA_037833715.1 Toxotes lorentzi
CACACACACACACACACACACACACACACACACACACACACACACACACACACACACACACACACACACACAGTTATACACACAGTTATACACACAGTTATATATTATATACAGTATATATGAGCAATACAGAAACCTTCTTCGGGCTCCGTGGATATTGGGACTGCAGTGAGGTCATTAATTACGTAATCAAACATCCGTCCTTCCTGAACATACTTCTTCAGCACAGGGACACAGTCCTCAACTAGTATCTGTAGTGCAAGAGACAAGCAGAATCCACTCAACTTTCTCCTTGAGTTTTTTACATTTGGAAAATATGGCTAATACATGACTCATTCGTTCTAAATAAGAAAACTGGAGATGCACACTTAAATCTGCTCCAGAGCAGTTCAGTTAAAACAGCCTGACTACTGACCAGTAAGATCAATGGAAAAACCAGAGACATCATTCCTACAGGATCCCAACACGGACAAAAGAGTTTATGATAAAGAGAAAAACAATAAAAAGCATTGGATATTTTTATAGGTCAGGAGAATTATTTGGTTGTTCAAGGTTTTCCATTTTTTTCACTGCAGCTTTAAAAGCCAGAGGGAGAATTTAAGACACTAATTACAAAATGATGATTATAGCTGCATTTTGATTGTGCAAAGATTCTTTCATTCCTGATTGTACTAATGCTTTTATACTTTTATTCAATCACTGTAGCTCAGAATAACAAAAGAGGATTTGTGATGATAATTTGAAATAAAAATCTGCCCTGTGTTGACTTTAATGGGAAAAATAATCCACATGCAAAGGCATTCACCACTTTCTTCTCTCCACTGCTCATAATAAATCAATAGTATTGACACTATACTGAAGACATATAGAACCATTTTCACACAGTTATTTATAGCCTTACTTTTTGGAAATTATTTCTAGTGTTTCTAAAGCTCCTTATTATTTCCTGGTTGTGTGATTATATTGTAAACATTTTACCTGGTTGTATAACACAGCTCTGAGCACTGAAAACCCAGAGTTAACAGAGGCAGATGCTAACCAGCTTTGTGATACCAGTTATTCAGGATCACCAAAGAATACCTATTCAGCACTCACTTGGTAACAGTCTCCCTTCAGGTTGTCAAGGATATTGCCGCAGGTTTTTCTCATGTGCGTCCTGCACCCGTCGATCACCTTCTGGTCAATGTGCACACTTTGTTAAGGAAGAATCAATCAGGTGAGGATGTACAATAATAGCTATAAGTAAAACACTGTGAGAGGAAACTACATTGCTTATGGCAAAGTTAAAGTCACAATACAAAGATTTAAAAAAAAAAATGAACAGAACAGAACCCATAAAAGGATATCTCCACCATGATGATCATCTTTGGCTTTTGTTTGACCACCTCAGCGAGGATGCCTCCATCACCTCCTCCTAATATCAGCACCTCTTTTCCAGCATAATTCTCTTTTCCGCTACCTATGATGGCTTGGGTGTAGGCGAAATCACTCTCTGCCAGGTCTGGAGGGCAGGTGATTCATTTACACACTCATATGTAATAGAAACTAACACAACAGCCATCATTAAATGTACTCATCCAAGTATAATCAAATACATCACATTACACTTAACACATTAAAGTTAAAAAGCAAAATCAGTTGATAGTGTCAAACTGGGTGTATCCAGTGTCTCAAAATTACAAATAAGCCATGTACTGTAGTGTTGTATACACTTACTAACATCTCCATTGAGCACTAGGATATTTCCAAACTGCTGTGAGTGCAATATTTTTATGTTTTGGTATGCAGAATCTTCTTCATACACCACCCGGTCAATGTCATACTCAATCAGTCTGCCGTCAGCTGTTGGCCAGTATCGGTCCACTTTTGCCCCACGTACAAGGGCTGGGAGCCTTGGGGGGCGGGGGGGTGATGTACAATAAAATTAATTAATATTACTGCGACATGCAAGCTGCATAAAATGATCTCCTTTCTACAACATGAACAAACCTCCAGATGCTCACCTTTTGATCCTTGTAATATTACCATTTAAGAGAACCTTAAGCTTCTTTTCCAGTGCATTTAAAAGCTGTGAAGAAAGAGTCGAATCTGAAACACCATAAAAGCTTAAGTGCACAACAATGCAGCAGATAATACCGTACAAGGCCTATTTTTGTGTATAGCTATCAAGGTATTACATCATTGGGCATGTTGTGTATTTTCTTTCTAAATCACCTACATTGTCTAGTTGTGCGATGTTGTCCTCTTCATAACACTGCAGATCAATGGTGACCAACCCATGGGAGTGCACACGCAGAATAACAAGCCTGAGGAATGAAAGAGTTAAAGATAAGTCTTTGAATGGTCTGAAGTTTTCATAGAGGAAGGAAACAGTGCCTCCTTACTTTCTATGTATGTACCCTGTGGTCACCTAAACATGGTTAAATACATTGCTTCTGTGTCACACTATCAAACCTTCACTCGAGTATTTGGCTGTTTGGAACATACAGCAGCACACTGCAAGAGTGTTGTCAAAACTTGCGAAAACAATCATTAATGCTGACCCAAATTCCTCTAGACAACAGCCGCTGTTTTTCATAACTGAAAGCACAAACAAGTGCTTTCAACTGAATTTAGTCACATATCCCTGTTTACATGGTCACAACAGTATCAAGGTTTCTATTGAAACATCTCAGTCATGCTGGTTACATGTGCAACACATAACTGGGATACTACAAAACCTGATGATTGGAATACTACATGTAATCAAAATTCACTGCTACTACATACACCTATCATCATCATGTGATGCATGATCTTCTTCATATTGAATTAATGTCAGTTATGTCTCCTGTCTGTGTATAAACATTACCATGGAGTTATCTAAGCTACTTAAAGCAGATTTGAAGAGGCCCAGCCAACAGTTCAATTCTGGACTGGTTTCTTGGGTTGTAGAAAAAAAAAAAAAATCAACAAATAAATCAACAGTCCTTGTGGCAGTACTAAAATCTAATGTGTATGTTTATACAAAATGTGAAACTAACATTATGTAATAAATTACACAACATTGTGATGTTTCTGGAAATTTCCACATCTGAAAAGAACCACGAAAGAAAAAACACATCTTTTAATTGATAAATGAATTAATTAAAAAAATGTGGGGCAAAACAAAAATGGTGTTCTTACCGGCCATTCTTTCCAACAAAAGTAGCAAGGTATCCATGCCCATTTGTATCATGGACAGTCTCTGTCATTTCGTGCTCATGAAATAAGGACAGCAGGCCGGGAACTGTCGAGGCAGAGTCAACTGGGAAAAGCACAGAGGATGGAACAATCTGTTCAATAGTAGTCTGCACCTACTAGACATTCTCTGCACAGGCGGAGGAAGAAGTACTTGGATCCTTTACATATATATATAAAAATACAAGTATAGAACAGCAATAAATGGAAACACTGAAAATACCTTAGAAGTTAGAGTACTGAATAACAATGTAATAATACTTGTATATATATTTCATGACACCACATTGCCGCCAGATAAGAAGGTTTTCTCCTCTTTTAATAAAAAAATAAAATACCCATCTGCACTCAAGGAACTGAGTATTTCTATTGTTTGCTGCTTTATACTAAAAGAATGAAATAATGTAGCTTTACATTTATGCAACAGTTACTAGTTACTTTTCAGATTAAAATTTGATATAACAAAATACAAGCAGTTTGTAAACTAAGATGCATTATTGTAAAATAAACTGCCCAGCAGAATATGAAGCTGTTTCAGCTCCACCTAAACCAACGTAGTAAAGGTACACAATGCACTGATACTGATACTGAATCCTCCCTCCATCATTAGTACAAAACACATGTGATTCAAAACCCAAATGCAGATCATTTTTTATTTTCATATAGTCCATTTTAATTAGTAATTTGGTTTGTGGTGACTAAATTAACACTCTCTATAATGTTTTTAGAGAGTGGTCGGTTAATTTTTGGTCGGTCTGTATCGGAGTCCAAAAGCACAGCAGAAAACTACAAAAATGGCCGAACGTGCGCCACTTCCTATGCGACGGCGAAGCTGAGTTTCAGTCACGTGATCATGACGACACGTGTAGGCGGCACGATTTCACATGGAGGGCCGGAAGTAAGTTACATGTCAAAGCCAATGGAGGAAATATTAGCAGAGAGTCCGTATTGTAGGGGTTTACATCCCGTGTCGAGACGGAGATACACACAATTAATCAAACAATATGTTGGACGTGACCCGTACCTCATGAAGATGAGCGAGTTTTCAACGGACGTTAAAGATTTGCCGACAATCGAGGCTGTTGACATCACCAATTATCTCGTACTTCAGACCTCTTATTATACGAAACAGTAAATGGAAGCCCGCAAAAGCCAGGAGGCATATAACTTTTTTGTGAGCGGGTGGGTGCACAACCTTGGTACCAAACGGCTCCAACACGATTATCGTTTGGTCTTCGCCAGGGTGTGTATTCTTATACTGGTTATGTATAGCTAGCAGCTAGCAATAGCGGCTATAATGTCAACAAACACATATTACAGGGACACAAGGGGTTTGTTTGTTTGTTAAATACATAGAAATACTAATGTATGACATGACAGCGAAATAGCATTTGGATGTTCAAAGTCCCAATGAAGTCCATATTAGACTACCGGCAACTCAATAATTATTACTATGTAAAATGAGCATTAAGCGACAATCTCGTGATATAAACACAGCCACAAAAAACAAGTTAGCTAACATACCTTTGACAAAGTGGTCACTGCAGACACGGGCATTAGCAGACTCTGCTCCTCCCGACCGCAGACGCAGGTTTAAGATCCACCTTTTACGGCGTCGTTCTGTAAGTTTTTCTTTATATTTCTCACCTTTGTGTGTTGACTACTTTTGGTAGCGTATAATAGCTTTTTTTCCCCTTTTTCTCTGTTGGAACGATTTGAGCACCGCTACACAAAACACAGGCATTTTTCCACAGGGTAGATTCTCAGTGTGTCAGTCGGCTAAAGGCTGAAATACTCCCTGCCCTCCATCTGAATTTGGCGCCCTCGCTTCGCTGCGTCGTGACGTCACGTGAAACCCACCTATTCGCATTGTTAGCCAGAACGGTATTGAGCCGCTGTCCAGAGCGACGACACTCAACAGACGACAAATACATGTGTAATAACACACGTCCATGCAAAAGACATTGAAATTAAATATTTTACCGACAGCAACTACCAGCTTTATTTACCATGTCAAAAAATATATCTGTAAATGCCTTTATCAGCCATGTCTCATGCAAATCAGCGCAGCGTTACTGTTTTGAAGGGCAATGACAGACTAGCAGGTTAATATTAGCAGGCTAGCCAGCTAGCTAGCATGCAGCCCTGGTGCAGTGAATGACTGTAACCTGGATGCACTGACTTTAGCAGCCACACACCGCGCTCATCTTACCTGCCGTAGAGAGGCTGAAGTCGAGAGTGTAATGTCGCAGTGCCATGTCTGAGTGCAACCGTCATCCATGCCTGGAATGAGCAGGCTGGGAATATTTATCTGCAGAGACAGAGGGAGGGCCCTGCTACCACTGCTGTTACCACTGCCCACTACACTTGCCAAAGCAGGCGTGGCTACTGTGCTGCCAGCGGCGTCTGCGGCGACTGAGAGCAGAGAGTAAAGGATGAGATGAGAGAGTAATCTTCCACTAGGGGGACCGTCAGTAAACAACGTGCAACGTTTTAACAATATTTGCACATTTTTTGTAGTTGAGTTGTGAAACCGTATCTCAGTCGGTGAACATGTAGAAGAACCCAATGTGTACTCAGATTTGTGAATGTGTGCAGTAATCTGAATGTGCATTAGATTTGCATTAGAGTAAACAAATCTGAAAATAGGCTCTCAAAAAAAAACTCATTGAAAATTGGGTTTATCAATGAGGGAAAATTCTAAACTCGAAAAAACCCATAACATATAACTCTAATTAATTAATCACAATTGTTTTTTTTTTTTTTTTGTTTGTTTTTTTGTCATTTTAAATGAAAAACAGAATGGGCAACATGCTGTGAAGTAAACATCACTTTCAACCATGAATTGCATTCACCACCTCATCTCACTAAAGTTACTGCAGGACAAACAAGGACAAGCAACTAAAACCAGCAACTTTCCACATCAGTTTTATTCATGTAAGTGAAATGGGCTCAAATAGACACCACAATATAAATTTGCTTTTAACCAAACACAGGACATGAGCACACAACAGCTGGACATTTGAAAGAAATACTGCACATGCACAAAAGTGGATGATGCTGAGACACCCTCAGCAGGGATCCAAATCCATGTCAAAACAACACAGGGGCATTTAAAGACATTAATCTGTTACTCCAGGTAGATCTTCTGGGTCATATTACATTGTCTCATCAGTACCTACTCAGGTGGGCAGAATGATTACATTCATCCATAACTGGTAAATGTAGAAATACTGTAGCCGACTGCTTCCTAACAAGTGCAGTATATCATCCCAAAAGGTGATATGTCTCCTAAAAAGCATCTTGAATCAAAACCCTTTATCTGGTTCTGTCATTTCGACAAAGCATGATGAAAGATCTGGTACGTTTCTCACCTTCATTAACACTGTCCATATCCATAGTCTCCAAGCAGCACATAATTAGAATGTAAACCCACCACAATCAAAAGCATCAAAATCAGAGTCTGCCACTTCAAAGTCAAAGCTGTTAAATTGAGTGGAGTCAAGTGCGGGGTTTTCGGTGTGAAACGTTCCTGCTGGTCCCATGCCAGAGAAATCCGTATTGAGCGGCAGGTCAGGAGCTTTGGCTTCCAGATTAGAGGTTGAGCATGCGCCCAGGTAACCCATAGCAGAGGAAGCAGCAGCCCCTCCCATCAGCAGATAAACCGCCTTCACTGCCTGGGCATTACTGATAGTGCCATGACGCAGACACCCGACTGAATGTGCACTTCCTTTGTTATACTTTGTACGGGGAGAATTCCTGCCTGTTGGATTGAGTGGTTTGAAAAAAAAACATACTTTACATGTTGCACTTCCTATTGTATTCCCTTTGTATTGTAATGCCTACTTATCTTGCTGAAACATTATAAGACACTGAGTCTATGCCTGAAAATAAACGCGACACACCCTAAGCTCACCTCTCTCCTTTGTGGAGGCACTAGTCATCGGTCCTGGAGAGGGTACCTCTTTGTCACCAACGGGGGGAGTTGGTGGATCCTTGTCAAGGATTTGCTCAGGTACCAGATCATGGAGTGTAATGTGTGGTGGTGGTGGTACGTGATGTCTCTTACAAGGACTGAGAGGTGATGAAAGACTCTGTAGGAAATAAGAATACTGTTAAGGAAAAATATGGATTTGACAGCAATCACATGTATCTCATTCAGTGACTAATTAAAAGACTAAGACATCTATAATTATGGATTTTGCGTGACTTTTTAGGCATGCTAGTGGCTCCAGGGATGGATGTCAATCCAGACTTAAATATCTCAACAACTATTGGACGGATTATCATGAAACATTCATGGTCCCGAAGGGAACCAGAATCCTATTGACTCGAGAGATCCCCTGACTTTTCATCTACTGGCGTGAGCAGGTCAGAGATTACACTGTAAAACATCTCAACATCTACAAGATGTTGTGGACACAGACATTCATGGTTCCTCTATGATGCAAACTAACAGCTTTGGTGATCCACCGTCTTTTCTTCTATCGCCACCATGAGGTTAACATTTGTGATCTTGACCGAAATGTCTCAACAATTATTGAACGGATTGCCATGATATCTGGTAAAGACATTCATGTGAGCATTTAACTCAAAGCACCTCAGCAACTGAGCACAGCCAATCAGAGTCACTAGCATGGCTGTAGACTCTTAGTCTTGGTAGGCAGGCCTACATATTTCACAAAACATTAGTAAATATCTATTATTAACTCACCCTTTTCACCTTTTTCAGCATATTCAGCCACTGACTAGAAAGCAATAAAAAGGATTCTGTTATTACCTCCATGTAAATGCATGAAATCAAGAACACACCAGTGAAAAGACTGGGCAGGTTGCAGGAATGGAATGTGCAGTATTTGCTCCTTTCAGTAGCCAAAGAGTTGCCAGGCCTCTCTAGCACACCTCATGCTACACAATAGGGGGTGTTGCTGTCAGCTGTGTGAGATGTCTTGCTTAGCCGAAGGTGAGCAGGAATCGCAAAATATGTAGTCAGGTCTTGCTGAGAGTTAAGTGATTGATTACGTCTCTCTTATCTGTCCAAGCAGCTCTGGGCTTCATAGCTTCATATTTAAAGGACTGACATCAGAGTGATATCAATCTGTTCATCTAACAAAAATAGTGAAAAGCATATTTCCCTAAAAAATACTGAAACTATTCACGTAAGTAACTGTTGGCAGTTTTGTGGAACTGCCCCACAAAACTTTAATCCAAGATCTGGACAGAATCTACTGGAACAAGGCATGGTAATTGAGAAAGGAATCACCGTAACCACCAGACCTGCAGTCTGCAGGGGTTTCAGCCAGCAGCAGCAGGTATTTATTCTGGATGAGGATCAGAGCAAAGCAGCAATCCCTGCATCCACCGGAGGGTAATTTAGGCAGGTCTAGGATCTCCTTGCCTTCCACAATTGCCTCACAACTGCTCTGCAACAGTACCAGCTGATCAGGAGGAGACGATGCATCATGGCACACGAGGAGGCTGCCCTCAGCTGTTAGCAGCAGAAACCTCTTTTTCCACTGTTTGAAAATAAATCCACCTGGGTAAGAGAAGCAGGTTGGAAATAACAGGAACAGTGATCACGACAACAGTGCGAGCAGCGTACAGCTGGATTAAAGCATGAACACTCAGTCATTCTGTCATCCCTACAGATTAGAGGCAGTCAGATGGTTGGAGGATCAAGGGGGCTACGGATGTGGGGCTGGACCAATCAGATGATGTTGATCAGTGTGCACATGCTAGCACAATCACACGCACACATCTGGATCTACACATTCTATGTGTGTACACTTTAATTTAAAAAATGGACACACTTTATCGAAGTACATAACTGAATTACAGCACTGAGAGCTGAGCAAAAAAGATGGAAGAAGAGCAGCTGAGATTTAGTCTGGTCTATGAAGTGTATTTTTAGCTGCAGAGCCTCAGATTATGTTTTCATTAGGGTTTGCTACGCAGCTGTAGCTACTGAGTGCAAACCATTTTGTAATGCTCCATGTTTATTGGAAAAAAGAAAAAAAAATCATTAGGACCACTGCTAACTCAATTAACAATATCATAACATATTGTAATGTGTCATTTTGGAACAAATCTCAAAGGAGTTTGGACAAACATGAAGATTATTAAATATCGTCACACCTCCCTGATGCAGAATATCACTGAAACTATGCAATGTTCTTATTCTAACAGAAAACTCTAAACAAAGATCAGTATTTATAAAAGCTTGATAGAGAGCAGACATTGAATTTGGAAACTGCCATCAGAGAACTGCAAAATATTCCTATCGCTACTTTAAAGCGAAGCTGTGATTTCTGTTCACAAAATGTCCCCACAGCTGTAATGAATCAAGGGAATCAACTCACCATACATCCTGAGCATCCCATGGTGGATCCCCGAGATGTTCATGTTAACGGACGATACGTCGCAGTCCAACACGCTCAGAAGGAAATGTTTCGGGACAGGATGAGAGAAAAGCACCAGGCTCAATGCGAGTTTTAATGCTCAGCTTTAATCCCCATTCAGATGTCAGGCTGCACAGGGCCACAGTTCAGCAGATTGGTATGAAAATGGGTTGTGATGAGATGTTACACACAAACTGCTGGAGCGTGTGCGGAGTTAGAATAAACTGACTTAACAGCTTGATTCATCAGGTTTTTTTTTAATTTTTTTAAATATACTTCTCTTTAATATCAATTCAGTTTTACATACACAGAATTAAAAGTCATTTCAAATCACTTTCCTCTGATTCAAATCCAAATGGTACAGATTAACATTGCAATGAATTTTATTCTTATATTGAATTTAATTACTGTCAGTTTAAGTTGTCTTGAAAAACAATAAATAAAATAACTTAAAATCAAAGACATAAGCTACAATATCTGAAGAAAACTAAACAGAGAAAAGAAAAAAAAACACTAATAGAGTCAAATAAATATGCTAAAGCGACACAATAATCAAAAAAAGGAAATACATAGTGAATTTGAATAAAACTTTTGTCTGTATATAAAGACAGAAAATGTAAAGTTAGCTTCCCAGGGACTTACTCGGTTATGTGCCATACGTTCTGATTGATGCAGTTGTGTTACTGCTTAGGCACTTTATCACATTCTCACATAAACAGTGGTTTTATCCTTTCTGCCTCAGCAAATTAAAACCCACTGGGCTACCATTATTTTCCTAAATTGGTTAAAGAGGCAACATTTGTATGCAACTTGATGTATGATTAAATAGATGACTATACCTAAAAACATTTGGCATGAATACCATTTGCATATAAAAAGTATCTTTCTTACAATAACGCTTCAAGGACACTGCAGTTTTCTGCCACCTGCTAAAGTCGATTGTAGTGAAGTTCATGCATTTAATCTTTTCCATTTTTTTTTTTTACACTTCTCATGACAAAATCCATTTGTTGTGGGTTTTGTCAGGAATGATGAGATGAACACACGTAGGAGTTCAGTAGTTGTCATTTTCCCTCTATATGTGTAAAGTACTTGCTGCCTAGGAAAGTTGATCCTCGTATTGTTTTCTGAAACAGTCTCCAGCAGGGAAGAAGTCCCAGCAACGCTCCTGGTACATCTTCCACACATACGACTCCTAAAACACAGGAAGTAAGATCGACAATTTAGAGGAGGTCTCTCCTAAATCCAGAACAGCAATAAAAAAAAAAAAAACTGTAATAAAACAATTCAGACTGACCTGACCAGTGTGCTCTGTCTCATCTTTGTTGATAAGGTACATTAAGAAGAACCTGAAAAGGACTCACATGTTAATATTGTCTCATTTGTACATGCACACATGCGCACACAGTAACACAGACGATGTACTCACATGTAATTGGCCAGGTTGTGTTCATCGAAAGTGTGCGTCTCAAAGCCGTGTGGTGTTGTGTCAAAGTAGTCACTTCCGATGCCACATATGAAACATTTTGTCTGCACAAAAATATCAGCGATGAGCATTAAAGCTATGTTGTGTATGCACTGGGTAAAGGTGTCAACTTTAAGTGTAACTTTAAGTTACCTCCATGTCTTCCTTGACCTGCTCCTGTTGGTCTCTGAGTTCTCCAAAGGCATCAATGATCAGACCTACAGTATTTGTAGAGTAACATATAAAATATGTAAAAGTAAAACCTTAAAATTTCTTTCCTACAACAGTTGTAAAACAAAAGTAAGTCTGTTCTTTTTCCCAAGTTCCTTCCAATGACATGACATCTGAAACTTTTTCTCCAGGCCGACATTGTCTTTACCCTGAATAATGGCCAGCAGAATGACGATGACGAAGAAGAAGAAAGTTATATCAAAGACCACTCTGTAAAGCTCGTATTCATCTCCAGCAGGATCTTCGATCTCATCTCCAATGCCTCCACCAGCACGCACACCCACGTACATGTGGAACAGGTAACACTGTAAAGCAAAGAAAATGAGCATCATTTAGGAAGGTGTGCAGACATGAATGTAGAAAAGTGCAATTGTTTTTTTGTTTTTGTTTTTTAGATCAACAGTGACATACGGTCATCATGTCATCGCACTTCATATCTGGTTCATCTTCATCCTCGCTCTTGTTGTAAAACTTGCGGAAGAAATTGAAGGCAACTACGGTATAAAGGTACACCACCACAGCCAGCAGGCCCACTGTCATCATGAGCTGGCAGAAACAAGACGGACACAGAGTTAGGACATTCAAACTGAAGCAAAATCAAATCAAAATTAAAATCAAACGGTGAATTTCTCCTGCACTTGCCTGTTTGCCATTGTGTGTGACTGAGGACAGGATAGTGCGCAGAGTCTTGACACCCATGGCAATGTCCAGCAGGTGGCAGGCGAAGAAGAAGTTGTTGTAATGCCCAAGCAGAGACATGATCAGGTACCAACAAAGATAAAGGAAAGTCTGCAAAGGGATAACATGGAAGGTCCATTCACTTCACAGAGGCAAGGTCATTTATAGTACATTATAGGACATATATTAGGACATTATAGTACAGTATGGAATAGTATATTATAGTGGCCAATACACAATTAAATATGGGTTTGCTTACACCGTCTGTGAAGACAACACCAAATTTCCAGATCTGGTACTTGATGTCGATGGAAGTCGCCCTAAAAACGTACAATATTGCTTGATTTTCATTTTAAATTTCAACTTTGAAGAGTCATGCCTAATGTGTCTGATTTCACATCTTTATTGTGCCATACCATGCAAACACAGAGTTGTCTGGCTCTTCCTGTTTCTTCTCATGCTGTTGACTCACATCCAGGGAGGCTAAATCGACACCCAGGAGTTCAGCGATTCTCTCTCTGCCGTAAATGTCTCCGTACTTGTCCAGAACCTGGACACAGACATTACATTACACGACACCCTACACGACACTCATTTTAAAACCCAAACACCAAAATCAAAAACAACTCACCTTTCGTTTGACAAACTTATCCCAATAGTTGTTTGGGAAAGAGCTGTAAAAAAAAAAAAAAAAAGGGACATAATTTATTTATTAAATGAAAAAAAGAAAACCTGTTGGTGTTGGAAGTAGTTTTCTTGTGAGCCCACTAATGATTGTTTTATCCACATACGGTGTATTGAGGACCAGTCGGTCCCACTGGCCCTTGATGTCATCGTCCTCGGGCTGCTCAGTGATGTACAGGCCGTCAAACTCCAGCTTTCTTGCAAGTTCCTTCTCCCTTTTAAAGATTACCAATGGAATCTGACAAAAACAACTGTAAATGCTGTTTAACTGTGCAGGTTTTTAGAATCTCTTTCTGGTATAAGGTAGAACATGGTTCAGGGAATCTGATCTGATCTGAATCTGATCAACATTTAACTTGACACTTTTGTCTCTGTGCGTCAAATTTTACACACTAAATCAACTGCTTTTTACTGTGTGCCCATCATACCTTGAGGCAGTTGTAGCCGATGATGCAGATAAATGAGATGACTGTGTGCAGGATGGCGAGGAAGGCCAATGTGGGCTGCATGTAGCCAGTGCTCTCCTCTAAATAGAAGTAAACTGGCACGTCCTCCTCGTCCTCATCTCCTCCTTCATTCATTCCGGATGCCTCAACCTCGTCCCCTGAACCTTCAAACAACCCAGAGCCCTCGAACAGCCCGCTTCCCTCTGACAGTCCAGATCCTTCCATCTCCTCGCCCTCAGGCGGGGTGTCGGATACCTAAATAGAACAGAACAACGTAGAGTGAAACTGAACCTCAGACAGCTCACACATTGTTATCTATACAGTAGGTATTTCTTTTGATGAAAGCAGTAAGATTAAGAAAAATATAAAACTGTGTTGAGCACTTAAGCACAACATTGTCAAATGTGAAATTATCTTTTTACCCTGTAGAACAGCAGAATGAAGTTCAGGGCAAATGCAAGGAACAGAGCCAGAAAACGCAGGTTGTAGAAGTTTCTGGAGAGGTAGTTCTACAAAAGAGAGGTGAATATTTTTTGTTGTTAAGTGAAGAGTGAAATTGAAGTTATGCTAGAAAATCAATTGTGAAACAAATACTAGCAGCCGTTGTCACCATAAATTTATTCCTTTGGGTTTCCAGCTCAGACCAGATTTGAAAACCTCCTTCCCCTTTCATCTTCTTTTCTTTCTTTGCGGCAGATTTCTTTGGTTCTTCTGGCTGTTCTTTTTCTTTGCTCTGGGATTCTTTCTCTGCTTTCTCTCCGGTTTCAATGCTGAAAATCAAACACAGTAGAATTATTTTTTTAATTACCACATTCCATCAACGTCAAAATCATGTGCAGCAATTTGAATTTGCCATCCATCCATCTATGTCTCTGCTCTCCACATCCCCTACAGACTCCCTCACAAAAATAATCCAAGGCATGTACCAGAGCTGCGAATGTAGAACTTATCTTCACTATATTCTAGTCTACAGTCACGACCGAGAGGAGATACGTTTGGGATCCTGTTAATGCTGATGCAAAACCAAAACATTTCTTTCATTTCTTACTCAGCTTTTTCCGGCTCTGGAGGAGGCTCTTCTACAGGAACAGGTTCAGGTGGTTTCTGGCTAGCATCGGCCTCTTCTGGTGGCTGTAATGAAACAAAAACACACAGACTAGCCACCAAAATCTTAGCCTTCGCTTTTTATTTCTACTTTTCTTCCTTTTTTATTTGACAAATATACTGTACAAGACTTGATATTTTTCCTTTCTTAATTTTTGAGAGATACAATGTTAATAAACAGAATGGTGGAAATTTACATTTTACAGATGAAAAATAACTCACCATTTTTCTCTTTGTTATGGGAGTTCCTTCGGGAGTAGGAGGTTCAACAGGTGCCTCTACACCCATGTCTCCAAGTCCACCTGGAGCATCAATACCCGGTATCCTCCCGCCCTCTTTTTCCTGGGTATCCTCCTCTTCCTCCTCTCCACTCCCAGTCTCTCCAGTGTCTGTTACCCCTCCAGTGTCTTGCTCTTCCCCTGTTCTTGGCTCCCCTGGTCCATCCCCATGCACATCATCCTGCGTGGGATCTGGCATGCTTGCTAAAATCTCAGTCACTGTGATGTTTTTAGCTCCCTCCACTAAGCCACCTCCAAACAACGTTTGCCAGATGATCATAAAGAAGCCTTTGCATACATTGTAAATGAAGTGTAGTATACTCATTAGGATGGTCCAGAAAAAAGTGGACAGAGCCACTACGATCTCCTTAAAGGTCATCTTTCTCACCCTGCGATACTGTCTGCGAAGGTTACGGAAGGTGAAAATGCTGAAGAAGCTTAACATGCTGTTTATGAAGTCTGCAAAGGCAGAGCTTGATTCAAGCTGCTGTTCCTCTCCATTGCTATCCTCATCACCTCCTCCATTTGCTCCACCCCCTGGTCCTGCCTCACTTCCACCTTCATCTCCTTCGTCATCTTCCCCTCCCTTTTCCTCTTCCTCCTGCTCTGAAATTTGCGAGGCTATATTCATCTCAAAGATGGTGTCCTCGCAGAAGTTGACAAACATCTCCATCTTCTCTGATTCACCGCCCTCGTTAACAACATCAAAGATAAACTGCCGTTTGGACTCTCTGACCTGGGGCATCTCCCACTGTCTGCGGTTTACTTCACTGATCTCAAAGTAGATGCGCTCAATCTTTCTGCTGGCGCCCATTATTTCAATACGGCCCAGGAAGGGGCGGAAGTAGTTCAGCACACTCTCTGCTTGTTCTAAGAAGTTTTGTAACCTGGTGTCGTGGGGGACATGCTCAGACAGGTTGGTGAGTAGCACTGCAATGTTGAAACCAATGTCCTTGGCAGGTTCTTGAAAGCGACTGGCAAACTCTTCATAGTTGATCATGTCATTCTCATCCGCCTCTGAGCAGGACAAAAGAAACTGGATCTCTGAAGGAGAGTACTGTTTCTGACTGTCCATGGCTTTCTGGAAGTCCTTCTTGGAGATCAGTCCCCGAGGGTCCGTGACGTAATCACGGAAAGCATCCGACGCCACGATGTCTTTCAGCTTGAGGAACATGTCAAAGAACTTGAGGATCATCTCCACATTGCTGGACGACTCTACCAACATGTCCACCATCTGGCGGGCAATTGTGCCATTTACCACGTTTCCTGAATAATACAGAGTAAAATTCACTCAGAAATTTGAACAGGACAAGATGGGAAGAGACTAAAACTGTTGCACATGAAACAGATAAAACTCTTTACCCTCTAACAGTGAGAGCAACATAACAACCATGTCTTTCTGTAGGTCAAGAAGCTCCTTCAGCAAACCAATCTGGCTGGAGTCCTGTGACCATAAAAAGATGCACAAGATCTTACAGTAATGACAACAGATTGTATACCATTTTAAAATATTAGGGGTTTAACATAGATTTATAGAGATGCAATAGTCATTGGTGAAGTGGAAGGCACAAGTGAAAAATGTGAAGAGTTATCACACAAAATTATTTTAACATATAGTAACCCAAATACTTGTTACAACATGAGGTGTACATTCAGAATAATGTGTGTTGCATACACTCACATTCACAACAAAGAGGGTGCTGCAAAAAGAAGTTAATTGACCAAACCCTCATGCTGAGAGACCTTGTCTTTGTCTCAAAACTTAAAAATGTAAATTTAACCAACCTCCTTCGGCTTTACATAAATTCTGGTTTCCACATGTCACTTATTCCTATCTGAATACTGCTTAAAATCTTCATGACAGTGAGCATTAGATTTAATAGCTGAAGCTTTTGTGACAAAGAGCAGACATCCAGGCATGTAACAACCCATCAGTAAGGGTTACATCTGCAACACTGTGGTCTCTGCCTGTGCAATAAAAAAAAAACGAAAGGTTTTCATGGCAAACAAACATTATACCGTGTGCTAATTCATTACTCATTATTCCTTCAACCAGAGAAATAGGAGCTCATGCCAGCTGAGACCACTGTCCTGATTTTATTCTCTTCATATGTTTTGTGTGGCCTCGTCCTAAATATGCCATGGATTGCTATGAACCGTAACAGAATTTCAGATGGAAGATAACTTGAATTCCATGAAATTAATTTTGAACACATTATATATACTATACAGATATATGCTAATGTTATATTAATGCTTCAATAGTGTTATAGCCGAGGCAACACAGAAGCCACAAAGCAACACACCACAAATGAACAGCATTCCCCTTCGGGTTAGTTATTAGTGAATGAAAAATGGCAACAGAATTGTAAGCCCTGTTAGGTGTGTGCACACAAAGTGGATGTCACATTAAAATGTATTTTCCAACACCAAATAATCTCATATTAAAGTGTATACTCCAACAGTGGAGGTTAAAGGTCAGTCTCTCTCTCAGGATGTTTTGTAGTCACCTGCTTCTTTGTTACGAATTCACTGAGTCAGCAAAAACCATGTTTGTTTTTAATTATAATATTGCTGGTTTTAATTGCTTAGCGAGACAAGATGCTTTGCAGTAAAAATATTTTTGGGTCTGGAAATTCACATTCGGTATGTTTTTCAGCCATGACAGACAGAACTTTCACAATAAAACTTCATCTGGGGTAGCCAGCCACCAAGGAGGACACTACTGGTGACATTTATGAATCACTGTAAACTGTTTAAACGGACGGATTGTACAAACACAAATAATTTGCTGGGGGCTAGGTTTTGCTTACTCCCAGTAAACACTGACTGATTTCATGGAAGAGGATTAGCTAGTGTAAACAGATGTCACCAAGCTCAACTTGAGGGCCTGAATGTGAGATCACAGGATGGATGAATTTTACGGTGCATAAAACCTACACAAGCACTGCACATAAGGTTAATAGCTCAGCAGCCTACTTATTTCAGATCAGATTATTATAGTTTCTCATTATTCTTTCTATAGCTTTCACAGTCTTTTAACAGGCTTTAAATGAGGAGGTATCGTCCTGAGCATCTGACATGAACTGCCACAGGGTCAGTGACTATGATAACTCAGCGTAGTCAGTTCACTTTGAAACTCTGTTGGTACAGATTTGCTCCTACATGTACTGAACACCTCCAAATGACGATGTGTTACTATTTTCCAAACAAGAAATAGTAACCCTCTGCTGGACAACAGTGAAAAGCATTACACCTTTTCATTGTTGTCCAGCAGCAGGTTGGATTTTTATTTTTATTTTTTTTGACTTGTGTTAATGTTGATATTTTTCAATCTTCCATAATACACAGACTCCTAATTAAGACCTTTCAAATCAGGTCAATTCTTATTTTACTTTTAAAAGCAGGTGGGTATAAAACAACCTGATAAGGGAAACCAACACTGAATAAATTACAAACACAATGTCACATCAATAGATAAATAAAATGGATACATACTTTACCCTGCATTGACCATGTGGAAGACAGTTTAAATAATGCATAAATTATTCAGTTGTTACACAATTCAAAACATTATTACATTTTCAAATATTCTTGTGTATGACATTTTCTTTCATTTCACAGTAAAACAATGTTGGGGCTCGTACTGTTTTACACACTAAGGGCCCTATTTTGACCGTGCAAGCAGAACGACAAGTGCAAGGTGATACATCTCAGGTGGTAGGGTGCATGGACTGTGTGGGCGGCCCCTGCTATTTTTGGTCATGTAGGTGCAACAGCACAATGTGCTGAGGTGGAATAGAAATTGGATTAATAAATTCACTCTCAGCCAGTCACACAACCGGTCTCATCACTTTGACAACATCTCAAGAAATGGAAAGAAGCTTCTCCAGGAAATCATGTTGTTGTATGGATGGTGTAGAGACCTGAACACACAGTGGCTCAACTCTGCAGCCAGAGGGAGATAGTGTGGGTTTTTATTTAATTTGTACAACGGTGATAGAAATAAATAATAAAAATGTTGATGAGGCCATTTATATGACCACATCAATCCTCTCTCTCTCTCTCTCTCTCTGTGTCAGTGACATTAAACAGCTGAATATCGCACCATAAGGGACCAGACTGATGTGCATAGCATTGTATGGGGGTTGCTTTGCTGCAGGCTGATCACTGTCATTCACACAGAATTTAATAATGATAAACAGTGGACAGTTATGAGTAATGCTACAGATTTATCATATGTGTGTCCTGCTGCCTTCAGATGGCTGCAGGAATTTAATGAACCAGTGGAAGATTGCTGACTGATTTACCAATATTCCTTCTTTAAACACAGTAAACATGAACTTTTTAATGCTGATTTAAACACTTCTACTGGCTGGAAATTGATTAGTTATTTACATTTTAGGCATTATTCCATTATTACTGTGCATTTGTGCTGTGTATTTAGTTTTATCCTGTTGTTAAAATCTCCAAAGTGGCAGCTGATGCCAGATGCATTTATTTTCATGGCACATTGAGCCATGACAAAATGTAAAAAAAAAAAAAACAACAACACGTTTACAGTGGTGAGTTACGCACTGCCTTTTATATACAGCAGGGTTTAAACACGTGTCGCTGACGATTGGGTAACACCTTTGACACACCGGCCAAACGAAGAAACATACCTGTAAAACCTGTTGCACACGGTTTTACTAGGTTTTGGGAAAACATGTAATTCAACTCAGAAACCATAGAAAAACACTGTGCTTTGTTTTTTAGACTGAACATGCTCCAGGCTTTGCATTGCCACATTTGAATGAAGCTCCCAACTGTTTGCACCTCCCCTATCACCTGTGCATTGTGTGGTCTGTGCTTGGCACCAAAATACCACACATGCGGGCCAAGTGAGCTTAAAGTTCAGAAAATTACCAAACTGTCTTTGCACAGCCAAGAAAATAGGGCCCTAAATAATAAATTCCAACCTTTACAAACTGTCCTATAATTACTGATTACTTTTTTGTAATTAGACATGGAAAATATTCCCTGTTCACTGGCATATCAAAGTATTTCAGACATGATTACTGCAAAACAGAACAGCCAATAATGGGTGAGAAAATCAGGTCAGAAAGGGCAGCGCACGGGAAAGTAATTTTGTGTTAAGTGCATCAAATGTGTTAGAGTATGCTGAGCTGAGGGAACTTACAGAAGTATGTATGGCTTGGCTCTTAACTTGGGTTATGCATGCAAACACTTTACTACTAATAAAGATGTGCCATTAGCCTCAGTCATCCCTGGAGGATGACTGCACTGTATAGAGTGGGAAAGTCATGTGAGTATTTTGGCCTTTCATTTGTAGAATTAAAGTTGCACCACATGGTTTGAGGTCAATGTGATTCCACACTTTCAGTGTGGTTAGTTTGTTCAATAGTTATATAGTTAAATGACCTTTAAGTGCATTTCTTATTTTCATAATCGATTAATTGATTACATATTTTTTATTTCACAAAAGTAAATGGTAAAACGGTAAAACTGAATGAGGAAAGTGTTTTTTTTTTTTTTTTACACTTCTGATCTTTCTACTGTCACATGTCAAAATGTCTTCTGTGGAAAAGGCATTTAGAATTAATGTGAGTGTGAAGAACCACATTGAAACCATTCCATACAGTAGGTACAAATAAATGGCAGAAATGTTTATAGAAAGAAGAAATCCTAAGTGACTCAACTCTCTAAATGTAAAATTCAGACGTATATGCAGTGTATACTGACTTACCTATTAAACAAGTTTCCAAGCATGTTTACTGTTAGGCTTATGACAACATAGTTTTTTTCATGCACATGTATGAAGCTGTTGTATGGTTTGTACTATGATGTGTATATGGACCCAGTAGAGGTAAAGTCTACTGAAACAGAAAGATATTCCCTGAAGGCTTGGTAATGGTGGGGTGCTTTTTCTACACTTAAACTAACACAATGTACAATAATGGTTATGTTGACTACCACTTTTATGACTCATGATAAAAGGTAACACTTTAAAGAGCGTCACACCTCTCACAGTTACCATCAATTCCTGTAGTGGTCACTGAAAATAAATTCTGTTATTCCGTCAGTATTGATTATGTAAGTGTAGATTTGAGGTCAGTTCATACATGAAGTTGCAGAAAGGCAACAGTGAATTTGCGTTTCCTTTACTTTACTTGTTCACGGCAAATAAAGGTATGATCAGCTGATCGGTGTGTGCATACCTGTGCCAGCTTCATCATCATGTGTGCAAAGACATGAAGGAACCCGACAATAGCATCCCACAGCCTGCTGTGGGCCAGGGACTGCTGGTTGCCAGTGCATGGGCCCTGAAGAGAGAAACAGTGTGTGTTATACACACAGCAAACAACCAGCTAGTGGAAAGGCCTGATATGTTCAAATTTTACCTGAATATATTCAGTGAGACTGTTGAAAATCTGTTTTGCCACCGTCATGGCTTTGGAGAAATTCTTTTTGCCTGGTTCATCAATGATGTCCTTCCCAGAGTAATACCAGTAGAAATCACTGATAGACTCCTTGATTGGAAAAAAATGAGAGGTAAGTAGAATATTCCTGTTCCATAAACATACTTATTTTTAAAGATTTTTTTTAAATCAGAGCAATAGGTTTTATTTGGAATATAAATCCCTTCTTAATCAATTTGAAATACTATAAACACAATACTCACAGTTTTCTGATCATGACTTTCTGGATTACCAAATAAAAAAAAAAACCTTGGAAACTATAAAATGAATGAAAGTCCATGGCAAAGTTGGATATGCACATCCAAGCAACCAGCTACACATTCAATACCACACCCTGTTATAAATGTAGTGTTGGGGAAAAAATAATTCCTAACGTGGCCTTGCAGACTTAGTTTTAATCCTTATTCATTTCACATTTGTGCTCTCAAGCAGCACCTGGAGTCGGAGGAGGTAATCTACGGTACAGATGATGATGTTGATGGTAGTTGTGCTGCCCGTCTGCGTCCGCAAGTAGTTCTGAAAATCTGCAGCAAAATAGAGATTGTTTTGGAAAATAGTAACAACCTCGGTCTGAATTTAATTTTTGCTTTTAATTTCGAAACACGGGTCACTCTCACCATTATTGTGACCCTCGCAAAGCAGCTGCAAGAAACGAAAGAGTTCACAGGTGAACTCATCATCTGCCATCACTTTCTCATCTAAAAAAAGAAAAAAAAAAGAAATAATAATAATTAAATGAATGAAAATTAAATGACATCCTTAAAGCAGGTTGAGATCGGACTCATAAAGTGGTTTAAAAAACAAGAGTCTTACTGGTAATTACTTTAACAGTTTGTCTAAACAGTGTGAGGATGGGAAATAATATTCGTCTCTCAACTTACCATCTTCATCTCTCAATGGATTTTAGTATCAGACAATAACCACCTGTGAGTGTTGTTGTTTTGTTTTTTTACTATAACTTAAAGAATGAGTCACACTAAATTGTATAAATAATATTAATAGAAGAAATACAAATGACTGTGATTGACAATGGTCTAACATACAATCAAATGTCAAACAACATGCAGGAGGCATCAGCGTCACATGCACGCAGCTAATGCACAAGTGAGTTGCAGTGAAACCTCAACACAGTAAAAGACAAACAGATTAGCAACATGTATAAAGTAAGCAGACAGTACAAAGACACTGCTGTACAGAAAGAAAGACAACATTGCAGTACTCGGGGGTGAACTGGTAACTGGTTTTACTTTTTTAAGTGTGTTTCGTCACATATACAAAATCACAGTACCATTTTGAAATATTCTTCAATATTCTTCAAAAATGGGCCGTGTACTGCATACATGGAATAGTACTTGATACCAGTTCACCACTGGCTGTAATGTATAAACACACGCGCACACACACACACAGAGTCATGCAGCACACGCCAACTTTGCTCTACTGCAGCAGAGTTAAATATCAGAGAGGTTGGGGCATTGTCCATCAAAATGTTGAAGGGAATCCAGTGCTTGATAAAGTACATCAGAGACGGGAGATGGTGCGACCTATAGTTCAATCCAAACTACAGTTTAAGGAGCTATTGACTTACAACTATAGACTTCCAACAGACTAAATTCAAGATATCAGAATGTTCTTTTTATTTTTTTGTGTTTAAAAAGGCTTAAAAAGTATTACTCTGATAGGTTTGTACTTGCTGAGTCTTTTCAAACTTGATGCACATTACAATTATTGGGATTGGCTGGAATTACAGCAACATTTGTAGCCATAATTCAAAAAAAGAACAACCTCTATATAAATGATGTGACAAGAAGTTGGTCTTGAAATAAGGAGCTCTATCAGTGTTTATAAAAAATTTTTTTTAAATAAAAGTTTCACACACAGTTTTTTTGAAGAGCTGTAGAGACCAGATTCCATTCACTGCCTTTTGAAATGAACAAGAAATGTGAGGAGGGGCACGAGCTGTGAACATGAAAGATGGACAGAGGCATCCAATCCTCTCTTGGTAGAATTTTTTAATGTTAGCAAAAGAAGTGATGGAGAGGTCAGTGGAGACAGCGAGAGAGAGGAATCAGAGGAACGGAGACGCAGATGGACAGAAACATGATTTACCCCGATCTAGGTTCAAGTCTGAGGACCATGAAAGAAGGGACAAGGGAGAAGTGGCAGTGATCGTGGGGAAGGGAGAGAGGATCAGTGTGTTGACAACAGTAGAGGACTAAGAGATGAGGAGGGGGAGATTAACAACATTCCATGGCAAATTCATTCAGGTAGAATTTCAAATGAACCCCCAGAATTAGATGACAAAAGTTGGTAAAACAGTAGGTAAAGCCCAAATCAACAAGTCAAACTACCAGACATACTAAGGAAAAAAAACCTGAACTAATTCAAGTTGAATCAAAAACGAAACAAAAGCTTAAATCGGATTCTTTAACCGTTATCCAAGTGTTAATAATATTTTATGTTAGGAAACTAATCATTCAATTAAATAAAAGTTTCTACAATAAATGGCACAGATGGAAAGAATTTAGAGAAAGATGAATGAATAGATGATCAGAATGTCTCAAATGTATTTATTAATTCAAGTCTTATTTTGATTTATTACCTTGTTTTCTATGTTGTCTCTATGCTGATGATACCTTTTCTTAAAGTAACAAACAAAACCATCATTTGATCTGGATTTTCCATTTTGACCATTCTGACTTACTATACTGTAAAACCTGATACTGGATAGAGTTGTCTGCTCTATGATTATTGTCTCTAATCTACAACGCACAGAAAGAACATATTTGGGATTTTTGGGACATATGCAGTGCTAAAGTGAAGTGAAAACAAGACCTGTGTAATGAGATGGGTGAGGATGTATTCAACAATGCAAACTGTAGCAAACAGTGCAGATAATCTATTACATGATAATATTAAACAATGGCTGCATTGTGAAGTTTTCCCTGCTGTATCTTAGGCCCTACTAAGTGTGAAAAGGTGATGCTGAAGAAAAGAATACAGAGACTTACTAGTGCCCTCCTCTGAAACCATGCCCAGCCCCTCTGCCTTGTTCTGCCTCTCAAAGGCATTTAGATCCAGGACACTGCAGAGAACACAGACCTCTTTTTAGATGCGCAAATACCCACTCTTCAAATGCAAACACCTTAATTACTTTGCTATTCCGAAGTTGACAGGTGTGTTCACTGATTGGAAACTGACCAGCACGTCTGCATCAGTGCTTGGACACTCAAAAAGAAGCCCACGTCCTTCTTATCCTTCAGGTACTCCAGCATTTTCTGACAAAGCAAAAGAAGGTGTAGTCCATAAAAATTCAGATTCACCTCATCTAAAGGATTCGTTTACAGAACACATACCCGTTGGACCTCACTGTTTCCACCATTAAGGATAGAAATACCCAGCTCGAGGGTTGTAGACACCATTGGGCCAGTCTCACCTAAAGGAGAAAAAAAAACAGAGTCATAAACTCATGAAGGTAAACTGAAGCACAGTGAAGCACATTTTCTGCAGACAGAAAATGTGGACTGAAGATAAGGAGCCTGACTACCTTTACAGGCACTGATCATCTGCAGGACCATCTCTGCAGCGCCACGATTATGAAGTCTGGACTGCTGGTACAGGAGCCTTTGTTTCTCCATTTCTTTTTCCTGTGGAGGACACACACATTATGAGCATTTGGTATATTTTACTCTTATTTCACAGAGAGGATTTAAATAGATAGAATGGACTCTTCCAGGTCGGCTGTTTAAATGTTTTAAAAAGGTTTTTTTATTCAAAAACTTGTCCATTCTATCCATTCATATTCTCAATTTCAATTCACATTCACTCTCCTTTCACCCAAGTCCCTAACTTTTCACCTTATTACTGTTGAATCAACTTACCGTTTTTTTTCTAATGATCGCTTTAAGCATGTATGCAGACAAAGTATCTATTAATTGATGAGTTCTGTGAATTACCTGTTCACAAAATCTATATCACGTGACGATTTTTCCCTGTGTTGCAAATCCAAACATTCTGAGACAGTTTTCTTTTCTTTTCTATGTACAGTAATATTGTCTTTTCACAAGCATTTGCATTATGGCTCCTTACTGTCCATTTAAAGTACCTGTCTGACCCTGACTCGCACACATTCTTTCACCCAACTTTATTAGTCATGGAGTTGTTACACTACTTCCTCACGTTTGCTGGCTGGAGCAAGCGTTAGACTACAGGAAACAGCCCCCATGGCTCACCGTTTTAGCCATATAGCTTCCCAAAGTGTCTTTATTGCAGTAGCCCTGCAAATAAGATACTTTGGACAAAAGCCGTAATCCCTCTGTATCGGAGATATTTCTTTGGCATTTCTTAGCAGTGTGCCTTTGCTCTAACAAATGGTTCAAATTACTTTGCACAATTTAAAAAAAAACAAAATAACTAAAACCCAAACATTGCTCTGGCTCTAAACGGCCTTTAACCTCTACCTGTGCAGATGCACAATTGTTTATTTATAGTATTACGCAAACTGTGAATTAAATGCCATTTGTAGATGTCAAATGAATATCTCTGAATTCAGAGGACAAATAGACATTCCTCTGTTCGGCCACATCACAAATCAACTTGTAGCATCCCACATCCTGACCCTTAAATACCAACCCCCCGCCTCCCTCCCCCCCACCACCCTCCCACCTCCCCCCCCCCCCCACTCCCTCCCTTCCCACAACCAACCCCACCCACCCACATATGCCTGGCCATGTTCTACCCACTACGTGTTGTGCAGCTGGACCTGAATCTTACACTGCAGTCCCTGACTATCTAATGAAGCCTGATTACGAACTATGCGCTACAGGATAGGATGCGTGTGAAATGACTATGTGTGTGAACGCATAGCTTTTTAACGCTGTATGTTCTACACTGGCTTTCACTGTAGTCTGTCAGTACGCTATGTGAGTGGGGGCAGGGAACACTGGTCAGTAACATTCAGTTAATGAAGACTGGTGTTATGAAGGTGAGAGGGATTACATGGAACTATGGCGAAAGAGACAGAGAGGAAGACAAATGGGACAGCTATAAAACTGGGAGGAATGACATCACTAGTCAGTGAGTTTGTATTAAGACGTGTTCACAATCATTTTCAGTGGAAGTCTCAATTTGAATGGCCTTTAATAACAATATCATCTCCAGGTTGTTGTTGTTGTTGTTTTTTTTTTTTCAAATCTTGTAGCATGTCTAACTCCCCAGTTTGATATAAGCCCTCACACGTTTTGAAGGCATTTTTGGATTTGTAAATATTTTTTAGTAGTTTAAAGCGACAATACGTGTTGAAAAAGCACAGAAATTGCTTATGGTCAAACAAACAAAAACCTCAGTGGAGCTCTTCAATAGTTCAGCTCCAGCTGAAGTCAGTACAGAGTGTATCAATGAGTTCAGTATCTGAGACTCATAAGCTTGACACAAGGCATGTAGTCAAGGCCTGCACAGTGGAAGGTGGTGTTGCGTTTCAAAGTACATAAAGTATAAAAAGCTCTGCCAAGCCCATTCAAATTCTATGAGCTGTACATGTTAAAACCAGATGAATCGATAGTGTGCTAAGCCCTATGGTGCTTTATGGTGTAACAGAAAACTTACATTACCTACATTATTCTTACACATTGCTGGATTTTCTTTACTTCATACCAGTTTGCATTCTTCCTTCAAGTTGAGTTGATAACTGATTTTATCATTATTATTATCATTATTATTATTATTATTAATGTCATGAATATTTTGAATATTATTTTGGTTATCGTTATTGTTGATGTTAATTTTACATTAATTCAATTCAATCTAATTAGCCCCAATCCAGATTCCAGACACAAAAGTTGCAGTGCTTTCAATTAGAATTTCAGTATAATAACTTTTCGTCTCGAGTTATAGAGGGATTTGGAAAATCAGGGTACACATGGTAATTGATACAGTCGAAAAATAAACATCTGGATTGGAGCTTTGAGTCTCTAAATCAAGCAGCTCACAATGAATGAAGCACAACATACAGACAGAGACAGAGCACAGACAGAACAGACAGAGGGCATGAGACAAAACAAAGACGACGACGACTTCAAAGAAGAGATGTGGTTGTGAAGTAATGTTCGGATGATGAGGTCACTCAATGCGTCGAGAGCTACCGCTCCACTGTGTTCCTGGTCCCTAGCCCCTGGCCGCCCATTACCAGTTCTGACTGTCGCACCTCAAAGGACATCTCATCCTCAGCCTTTTCCACCATTTCCTCTCCTCCTTCTTCTTCCTCACCAATATGGCAACTCTAAAGAAAGCGATAAAGAAAAAATATGAGCATTTCTTAGTGTGTTATGCACACATCGAACCTCAGCTCACACCCGAAACCCTCTGCGAGGACTCACCTTTGCCATAATATCTGCATAAGCCATGTAAAGATGATCTGTATCAAGTTTACTGAAATAGGAACAAGAGAAGACAATAAGTAAATAACGGAATAACATGTCTCCCTGCGCTTATACCTCATTTCTGCATCTCAGAATCATTTTACTCTATCAGCGAGGTACTATCTAACCTCTTTTCTGTTAGAGCGGTACGACTGAAATGCAGAATGAGCTGGTGGAGGGGATCTGGCTTTGTTTCTTTCTCCTCCTCTTCATCTCCTTCCTCTTGCTCCATTGCTTTCTGGGATGCACAGGTAGAGTAAGAGTGAGTAAAGGCGCAAAAAAAACAAAAAAACAAAAACAAACAAAAAAAGAACAACTGTAGTTGGAACAAATGTGAGATGTCACTCACAGACAAGTCATCTATCATCCTGTCTTCAAATGAGTAACCCTCAGTGTGAAGCCAATTTCGTTTGTATCCCTCAAGGAACATATTTGAAGCTCTGTGCCTGCAACGCACAAAACAAAACCACATTTTACATTTTAGTCATTTTGTGAACATCCCATGCTGTAATCGTCGGTTCTGACACAGGTGTATTTTCCTCACCTTGGAATGTTGTATAGTGGCGTCATCCTAAAGCAAGCGACCACAGCCCTGCGCCTCTGTTTGGACAACAGCTTGTGCCACACCATTTTCTTGGATTTAAACGGGTGCTCCGTCTGCATCAGAGAAGGTAGTCATTGGCAAAGTGGCCAAAAGAGTTCCTGTGGTTAATTTTTTATCTACAGCAGGAAAAGCCTGAAGTCACAGTTATAAATTATCAAGGAAATCAAGGGGAAAAAAGCACAAAAACAACAACAATAAAGGGAAAAACCCTCCTCTCACTGTAATGTTGTTCTTCTTTATCATCTGTGCTGCACATTCTACACCTACCAAACTCAAAAATATTAATCATTTCTCTTATTATCTTCACATACACACAAAGAAGCAGAGTGTTGATATCTAATTCAAGTTCTGTGTTGGATACACAGTATGCATCTGCTACAGTTACTGTGGATGACGTTGTCCACTCACCACTTCCAGGTGGTAGAGGACAGCAGAAACCTCCTGCACTCTCTTGACAACTTTCACAGGAGCATCAGCATCTTCAGCCTTCCCTGCCATCTCCTTGTACAGAGTCATCTGCCAGCGCATGGATGGGTTGTCCACCTTTCCACAACACAGAGACACAGATCTTTCTGAAATGTATACTTACTGAAAATCTGGTATCATTTATAGGTTATCTTGCTTGTTAAAAAAAAAAAAAAGTGTTGGACTAAGTCCAGGAATTATACCTTTCCCTGAAGATGAAGGTTGTTCTGCAGGAACTCTCTTACTTCTTCATCAGTGTCTCTCTGTAAAGTAAAAAAGTTTCATCATTGACCTCCTAAGATCCTAACGGTTTGGGAGGTCAAACAGTAATACAGTATTTACAGAATCTAATTCAAAGTCAGAAAAAAAACTACCAAAGAGTATCGGATCTTGGCCAAGTTAATGAGCTCCTGATCGGCGGGAGAGCACATGTTGAGGCCTATGGGGAGCATCTTTTTCAAGGCAGCCACAATAAGTGAAGTCTGCACAGAGTAACGATCTCCCCGTCTCTTCTTCTTGGTGCGTTCAGTATCTGAGCCTCCACCCTGAGAAAACAGACAATAAACCAACAAAAAAAAAAGCATTCAGAGTATCTTTGATACCTGCAGCACAACACCACTGTTGACACTGCTTTGTATCAAACACACAATGCTAGGGATGGCTGCAACACCACTAAAGCAAAAATGAACTAATTCTATCTATCTATCTATCTATCTATCTATCTATCTATCTATCTATCTATCTATCTATCTATCTATCTATCTATC
>JBBMJY010000004.1:10043816-10090783 GCA_037833715.1 Toxotes lorentzi
TCTATCTATCTATCTATCTATCTATCTATCTATCTATCTATCTATCTATCTATCTATCTATCTATCTATCTATATATGCGATTGTATATTACACAAAGTAAATATAGAATAAGTTTGTCAATACAGTCAGCATTCATTACAATTTATGACAATTTATGACTATGGGTATTCTAAAACATGTTACTGTCAACAATGTGTAGATAAAATGTTTAGGTGTCTATATCCTGCGATTCCCCAGCCGTAAAAATCATTGATTCTCTGAGCTCAGACTGGTAAGTAGAGGGTATAGTGAAAATGTGAGGGCAACGTGGGGACATAGCTGGCTTTAGGGAAAGGGAAGCTGAAAGGAACGGGTCTTATAAGAAAGTAAATCAGTGAAATTACATTTATAGAAACATGCAAAAGAAAATCGATTTTATTCAAGTGGCAACCCATTCAGCATTCCATGAACAGGATAAAGAGATAAAACAAACTTGTGAATTAAACGTTATCACAAGAGCAGCATTAAATTATTAGAAGAAGTTACAGAACGACACTCCTGAATTTAGAAATAGACTTGTTAGTAGCAGGCTGTTAAAGTCACACAGCTACTGTAAGACAGGCTATGGGATCCGTCCCTGTGCTCGCCTCCTGAACTCCTGTTCTGCCTCTGCGAGAGTTCAGTCCTTCTGCTCTTTCTGGAGTCTCTTCTGGAGACTTTCTAATAGCAATCTTTTCATTATAGGTGTTTGTTGGGGAGTCAGATATGTAGAGTAAAATCAATCTCAGAGGCCCAACGCCCCCCTGTTCGAGTTAAACAGTCTATCAGTACCAGATGTTCTGCTTCTGCTTCAACTCAGTACCAGATGCACGTATGTTATGGAAGACCAGTTTAGAGGAGACAGGGTGCAAAGCATTGTGGGGAATATTTTAGGTAGTAAGTGTGAGTTAATGTAATGGTTAGGGTCACGGTCACTTTGAGCACATTCTGAAGAGGGAATCCAACAAATGCTTCAGGAAATCTTTTTCTTCGGTGACATTAAACACCAAGTCACGTGTTAGTGTGGATACTAGGGAGCGTAAAGGAAACTAAACCATGATGTGCCATGGCATTTCCAGGGGAGAAGAGAAGAAAGAGCACAGAGAAGACTAACATTGCCCCCTAGTGGCAAAAAGCTACATTACAAAAGCTACAGGTCAACCATCCTTCGACGAAAGGAAACAAAAGACATACTAGAAGACTCCAACTCAACTATGATAAAAAAAATAAAAATAAAAAAAAAAGAGCAAACTCAGTGACAGGATGATGGCACTGTGCTCTCACTGCCACCTTGGGCTTGGTGTAAAGCCCAGTGCCATGAGCCCAACTCTACAGCTGAGTACTTTCATCAAGCGCCTCCAGACTCCCCCCCTCACACACTGGCAGGACTGGGGACGGCCCACAGATGGGGCTTGCCCTTTTGTCCAGTGATCCTTTGTGAGAATAATGTGAATGTCTCTCCTAGTGTAAAATGTATTAAGTTTGTGTGGACATAAATCTGTAGTATTGCATACAGTGTGGCCAGTCTAAGACTGCATCAGTGTACAAGTGCAGCTGCTTGTATGCTGGGGTATAGCAATGCTAATGACAGTGTAAGTGGATCCAAACTCCATTTGTCGCTCCGTTGAAGAAATTTCTGGCTTGGATTTTCATATTCTATTAATATAAATAAGTACACATTTATAGCAACGGCAAATTCTCAACTGAGTTTTGTTCCACCCATTAACACACTAAAGTATTCATGACTAAGCAGACGCAGCTGCATGAACAGAAACAGCATTTGTCGCTGGCACTGATTTAGTTATCTAGGGTCATGTCTCTCTGAATGGAATGCGCATGTGTGTGTCTGTGCACATGAGTGAGTAACTGTACTACTTTTGCGTGTGTGTGTGTTTGCGCGTGTATGTGGATCAGATGTGCCAGTGTGCTGGAGAGGTTGATGAAAAGCTCCCCCAAAGTGAGGTGCCATGCGGTCAGCACAGCGGTCGTGCAGGAACAAAGTCTAACCTCTGAGTCCCCGCCCTGGAAACCCAGCCGCAACCCAAAAGAAGAGGACAAGGGACAGCCAAAGAGAGAATATTGTTAACACAACTGCTATCGTTCTCAAAATTGCGAGTTTAAAATCAAAGCTCCAACAGTTATAGCAGGCTTCGATATGTTTCACCAAGCCCAATAAACAAAACTACAGAGCAAGTACAAAATGAGAAACTTTGAAATGCTGTACCTGGTAAAGATGGTGCATTTCTGTCTTAGATTGCTTTGTTGGATTATAATCAGTGATACAATATTTTGAATTTCCTAAAGCCATTCTAAGAATAATACAGAGTTTAATAAATGACCATTTATCACTGGCTGAAAATGGTTGGTAAAGTAAAAAAAAAAAAAAAAGTTAAATTATAACAAAAAAATCAAGGCACAAAGAAATGAACACACACAGTTGTTTTACAATATGCCTGCAATACAATCCTAAATATTTTTTCTTCAGCTGCCTGATTTGAGATCTAGCCATCTACCAGCCTCCCTTTGGCAATGGCTCAGTCTTTCATTAACCCACCTTGCTCATTTTGCTCTTGCTATCAGCGGTGAGGAATGACATGTTATTGATCTCATTCATCACCACAAAGTTCTGCTCCTCTCGCTTGAAGTTCTACAGCAGAGAGAGAGAAATGGGGAACATATAGTAAGTAACGTGAGCTGCTACAAGCGGCTGCATTCAAAGGCCAAATGAACGTACTCACATGAGATTTGGACCAGAAAATAAAGACTTCTCCAACCATTCGGAAGAGCTCCTCTGCATCTGGATCTGGGCACGTCAGCCACCTTGCCCTGTAGCAGAGCAAATTATTTTAAGTTTGGTTAATGAACAATGCATGAAATATTCATTGCTCTGTGTCGCGATTCTGCCAGTATCAGGCAGAATTCACAGTTCAAGATTTTTATTATTGTTGTTAATGTTGTGTGTTTTTAACTTTCTTGTACCTGTTGTTGTCCACGTAGCGAATAAGAAGAGGGTAGAGAGCATACAAGTCTCTGCAGAGGACAGCGAACTCATCACGTATAGTGCCATCTTCTTCATCTCCCTCTGATTTCCCTTCCATCCGCAAATGGTCCTCTTCAGCCACCACCTTCGATGTGCGTTTCTTCAGCTTCTCCATTGTTGGAATGAAGTGTGACTTGAGCATTTCTGGCTTTGCCCTGCTTACAATGGGCTGTGAAAACACTAGGACAGAAAACAAATGGTGTCACCTCACTTGTGAAAAAAAAAAAAAACATACAAAAACACACATCAGTTGAGTTTGAAAGGATGCTCACCTGCCAACCTCTTCATCCAGGAGGCCTCATCAATACCCAAGTTGTTGACTACAATTTTCATGATGCTGCCCAGCAGCTGATTAAGGTGTTCTGATGTGACCTCAGTGCAGAGCCGGCCCTCCATCTCAGGGAAGTTCTCAGGCCCCCTCTCCCACCAGCGAGGCAGGTAGTTACACAGCATGGGCAAAGTGATTTCAATCACATGAGGCATCTCAGTATATCGAGCCCCTGACTCCGCCAAGTCTCCGATCTCCTTTAGCAGAGCATCCAGCTCTGGGATGTCTGGACATAATTCCTGGACCTCACTGGGAAGGCCCAAGACTTTGGCATTCACAAGAGAAGAAGTGAAAGAAAGAAAATTCAGAAAAGAGACTTTGTTGGACAGAAAACAAAACTGAGGAAAGGCCATTGCACTCACTGGCTCTCTCCCTGGGTGTTTTTGTGGTGTACACTGAGAAAGCGTTGAATTCATTTAGACGAGGTTCTAAAAAGGCCACTGGCATAGCTGCCGCAAGGTGAGCCAAACACTCCCCAAGAGCTGGCCTCTGCCTGTAAATATAAAGAACGAGTGAAAAAAAAAATGCTCCCAAGTTACTTCACAGATTCTAATGAGGGCAGATATGGAGTTACCTCTCAACATGCGGATTCTTGACAGTCCCTAAGGAGTAGATGCTACACATGATGCGATAGCATGACATCTGTAGGTCATCCACTGCATGTAAGAAACAGGGACAGGTTAAAATAATAAATAAACACCATGTGAAATCAGAACTAACACAGATGTAAAAAAAAAAAAACAAACTTACGGATGACATCATCTCCAAACTGGTGTTGCGCAATGTGATCAAACAGGGAGGTGAGCACTGGGAGCAGGGCAATGGTGGTGTAGTTGATGTTCTGGGACACACCTTTAACTTGCTTTAAGGGAGAGAAGCAGCATGTGATCATGGACTCGAGATACTGAAGATCCAAGACCCATTTCAAATATTGTGTTCCTCTCTTACCTGATTGCCTTTGGACACTTTGCCCAGTTTGAGGTTCTCTACCATCTTCTCGATATCATCAGCAGCACTCTCAAAGAATGACCGCAGCCCCGCTTTCACAATCTCAGGCCCCGACTTCATTACTGTCCTAATAAAGCAAACAAGAAGAATTAGAATGAAAAACAAGCATATTTTTCCTAATGGTGAGCGTGTTGTGACAAAATTAAAAATACTAAACCTTGCATCCAATGACCGAGCCAGAATGTGGAGACAGTTAACGATTGCTGGAGCATCCGTTCCTGCACATACAAATAAAGCTCTGCTGTTATATGATCTTTTCTACACAATCCATATCACCACACACTGTACGTGCATATCAAACAAGAGCCACTGCACTTCCTCTAACATGGATCACTGAAAAAGACATTGCAGCCATCACAATAGAGCCACATATAAGAAACGTAAAAAAAAAAAAAAAGAGTGACGAGATTCCGAAAGTTTGACGTTGAGAAATTGTCATCTTACCAAAGAGAGAAACTCTGTGTCTCACCAGAGCGGACATTTTACAGAAGATACTATGATGAGAAGGAAAAGAAAAGGAAGAAAAGGAAATACACAAAAAAGGGAAAAGGTGATACAAGGGGGAAAATGATATATGAAATAAAATAAAGCAATCTCTGTGTGTTACTTCTTTATATGAGAGAGATCACCTTGCAATCATCTCTTTCTCCTTATTGGAAGAATGGCCACCACTACCCAGGACTTTTGCAGGTGTTGACAAGAAGTAGAGGCAGTGGTTTTTGAAATACTGGTTGATGAGAGGCATCAAGATCTGAGAGCGAGAGTTTTCAGAGAGAGTGAGTTTTCACACAGCACAGCAATGAGGACAAGTCTTCAAAAGTATGTCCACTCCAGCTTCAAACAATAATTTCACCTTGGCAAAGAATTTGATTTCCTGCTCATGAGGAGACTTTTCTACTCGTCCGCTGCTTACAACAGCCTCTGTAAAACACAATGCAAAACATGACGACGCCGCAATAAAACTGGCAAAGACACCACTTTAAGTTACGCCAATACAGCTTTATCAGATGTTACAGTATCTGTTCTTCATCACAGTACCAAGATGAGCGATGAACTCCTGAGCTATTTCCATCCATTTCAGCAGCTTCTGCAGGAAACCGTAAGCAAATCTCTTCTCGATGGATGAGATGTCAGACTCCATATCTTTCAGGCCCCTAAAATGAAGCAGAGTTTTAACTATTTGTGCTTCAACTTAATGAAAGATTTGTATTAATATATAGAATGACAGCTACATTCATCCACTCATCCAGTCTGTTTTGCATCAGCTTATTTTGACTGCTTTGATTAGTATAGATGTGACCTGCTGCGCTTTAATCGCGCTTGTGTCATTTGAATGGGCAGGTGATCTGAAGATACTGTCCACTTTAGGGCAACACAATTAACGTAAACAGAAAACATGTTAGCATGTTATAAATAGTGTGAAACAAATATAATTTACTGCTAAATTTTGTCAAAAAAATTATTCTCTTGTTTTATTACCTTGTGACAGCATATCCATTAAGCTGCAGGAACTTGAGCAGTTCATAAGCCTTCTCTCTGTCTCGTGCCTTTTCTTTTGCTGTCAGAGTGTCGTAGGGCACCAGCAGAGGATGTGTTCCACCTCCTATACAAACAGACGCGCAAACAAAACTCTTAAAGAAAGCGAACAAAAGCCAAGTCTCTCATTTTTCACATGTGTGTGTTCCCTCCTTTGTGTCTTACCTTTAGCCTGCAGCTCCAACTTTTTCTTCCGCCCCCAGGTGTTGTGGTAATTCTCTGCCAGTTGCTCTGCCATAGACTGTGAACAGATATGAACTCTGATTATTGACCAGATGCTAAGATTATAGCACAAAGGGTTCAAACGCCTACTGCCATACCTGCAGGTCTCTTGAAAGAGCCATGTGTGAGATATCAATGGGCTGTGGACTGTAACCATGGCTCGGGTCATAGGTAGCCTAAAACAGAAAGATTAGAAATTATTCAATAAATAACCCTGCTCTGATAACATTAGTATTTGTGCATTCATCCAGCTGCTCAGGTTTACCTGAGCAGTCTGTGAAATTTTTCGTGATGCTGCCTTCTTCTTTTCCGACTCCTCTTCCTCTCTAGCTTTGTCTATGTTCCACTCCCATGCAAGCATGGCTTTGATGGACTCTTTGATTGGCCAACGGTAGATCTCTTTGTCCTGCCAGAGGAAAAATCAGAGCGATCTGAAGCAAAGATAGATGAGGGTAAAAGTACAGGAAGATTCAATGCACAGTGTGACTGGGAGCCTACCTTCTCTGAGAAGGTTTTGTACGGTCTGAGCATGGGATGAGTTTTTGCATTTTCATCCAGCACCTCACCATAAGACCAGTTATTCTGGATCTGAAACATACGCAACATATATTACAGCAGTTATTCATGCTTACAGATATGCCCTATGCTGGCATTTAAGGTAAGGCTGTTCTGATCAAACTAACAAAACATGTTGCTCCTGAATTAGCTGATGAAAAGTATTAGACTATTGTAAGTCATGATGGTGGGTGAAAACAAAAGGTCTACCTTTTCAAAGGCCCATTTATCATGTGTATATTCAGCATATTTGTTGATAAAGGGATCCAGTCTCTCTGGGATGATAGTACTGCGGATAGGGGGAAGGACAAAAGCATGTTTAGCTTCAGTTATTTTGCTGCAGAGAGATACTTTATGTATTGAAAGGCATAATAACAAAAATCCTCTCACTTTGTGGTCTCTACTGGTTTGGGATCAAAGTTTCCTTCTGCATCTACTGATGCCTTTTTCTCTGTTTTGGAGGAGTAGCTGGCGTCTACATAGTCGGGAGGAATGGCTCCAGCAATGGCACAGATGCATGGCATTGAAATTTTGAATATCTCAGGATCAAATTTCTGGAATCACAAAAACAAGGTATTACAGTATGTGCATTATAGGGAATAAGAAAAGTCCCATATTGCAGGAGTTGCACCTTGTGTGCCAGAGATTCAAAGATTCCCCAAAACAGTTTGCGGGTCAGATGCAGCTCCTCCTCTGATGCGACTCCAAAGTTGGCCCAGCCATTAGGGAGGCAATAATATTTCCAGCAACGCTCATAGTGATTGGTCAAAAGCTGCAGGACGCAAACATATAGAAGTGAAAAATTAATTCCGGAAGATCTGGTCTCCAGTGGAAACCGGGTTTAATGGTTTAAAGTTCAATACCTTCAGTGGCATTTTGGCGTACTCATTGAGAATGGGCACATCAAACACCAGGCGTCTCAGCAGGTGCTGAAGCATGGATGGACGTAGATGTCTGAAAACAAAGTTAAATTCTACTGTGAACCTGGCAATATTAACTGACATGAAAAGTTTTCCATGGGGTTAAACTCACTTGCACAAAGCCATTAGGCACTCCTCAATGATGTCTCTTTGGGCCTTTGTGAAGGCTCGTCCTCGAGACAGCCGGTAGATTGTGTGCAACATGGAGTCGATCATTATGGCTCGGTGGTCACTGCCAGCAAAGAGTGGGGCACACTTGGTGATGAGTGGTAACACAGCAGAGCACAGGTAGCGGTTCAAAGCCAGGGCCATCTCTGTAGTGCTGAAAGCAACCTGTTGGACAGGAATTCAACAGACAGGTTATAATCCTACTCTGGACTTCTCCCCAAGGACCATATGCAGAATGACTATATGTTGGTAAATTGTTTGAGGCTCACCGTGTCCAGAGAGGCAGCAGCCCTCATGTCAGGTAGAAAGCCCACCTCCAGCACGTGGAGCAGGAAATCCTGGTTATCAATTCCATACACTCTGTCCAGGAACAGCACCATGGGAGCCTTGTGATCTGGCACAAAACTAGCTGACATCTTTGGTTCTATGATGCTGTTGTCTAAGCATGACATTAAAAAAAAATTATTAACAATAAGTTGGACAGAAATTATCTGATGACACAACAAACCTTCAGCATACAGCTATAAACTATGTATGGTAACGTTGCGTGTAGTCAAATCTTGAATTAACGCCAGCCGAGATACTAACATCATTCAATGTATAAACACTGATTAAAGTCGCACAACCAGTTCAGTGTAAGTATTTACCTTTTCCAAAAGAAGGAATCTGAACAGGAAGGCTGATGACTCCCACCAGATCCTCAATAGGGACCAGAGACCTCAGAATGGCCCTGATCCTCAGAGCCTCACCTTTACCAGCCTGGATCAACTGCAGAGACAAAAGCTTAGCTTCTCAATAAAGACATTTTCAACCAGATTTCCTATTCTTGTATCTTTCTTGGGTACTGTAGCTACTAAACAGCTTACGTGCATCTCTGGAGCACAGCGTCCCAGCAAGTCAATGAGGGCAGAGTAGAAAGACATGATGGCATTTCCAAGGTGCACCCTGTTCTCCTCATGCTGCTCCTCTCCTCCAAACCTACCAGAAAAAAGACAGTGGCTCTAAATATTTCATTGCACTCACTGGCACCTCACTAATTACAAACCTAAGAGCCCTTACATGGGAAAGCGTCTGTCTTTCTTGACACTAGGGCCGTCCCTCGCAGGGTCCTCTGATATTTTGATGGCCTCCTCTATTGCTGCCAGCAGACCATTGCCACCCTCCCCTCTCAGGGCTGGACCAAAGCACTCAGGCCTGCGAATGAGGAGACGTACCACCACGTTGGCGTTCTCCTCTACGCTCTCTCCTACAGTAGGCAAAGAAACACACTGTGTGATTCATGAGGGAGAAAAACAGAAACAATATGGCTGTCAGAATTATATACCGCATTTTGAGACAAATTAAGAATCAGACCGTTGACAAACACAGCAAAACGAAGAAAGTCGAGGTATTTCTCTCCACCACAAGGATTCCAGCCAATGTCAGGGTAGCCTTTAGACAGTAGCATTGGGCAGCTCTGCAGCCCACATCCGGCCAAATACTTCACCACCTGGAAAGACATCAGTGTACTCCATCGATGAACAATATTGCACAAAGCTTGTTTTGTAAGTAATGATTACACTCTTACCATTTCTAGGTCCTGCTCCTGGAGAGCCAATGCCAGCTCGTTGTTGTCGATACAAGAGGCTGCTGCCACGTCCAGGGGGGTGGAGCCCCGCATTCCTAAAGAACGGCACATAATGCGGAGCTTTATCTCAGTTCGCATAACAAAAAAAAAAAAACATCAAAAATAACGCTGGAACTCAACAAAGACAATCACCAAGGCCGATGCCACTGTTCTGGAGAAGGTAGCTGAGGTGGTCAAACATAGAGCGCTGATTCTGGCGACTGATGCGACAGAAATAGCAGAGAAAACGGCAACAGTTTGTCACCACTCGAGGGAATCTGATCTCCTGTTGGAAGAGAGCACGTTACAAATGTAAAGTTAAGTAACATATAAGGTTGGTATTATTGCCTTCTTTTGTCTGTCCACTGACGGTAAAAGAAATCAAGGTCTATTTATAAATGGAGCATACTTACAATGCAGCTAAACGGAACAAAAAATATTTACCTTTGAGTCTCCACCGCCCAGTACGTTAACCATAACCTCCATGACAGTTTCATGCATGCCCAGAGCTCGCATCAAGTTTGGGTGCTGATAGAAAACTTTGTTACTCATGATGTTCCTAAGGGAGACAAAAATTAAGTTACTGTATAGTTTCAGTGACATGGATTTATCAAAGAATTCACTTAAAGAGAAGACATTCAGAATAAATTTAAATCTTATACCGACCCGATGCTTTGAATCATAAGCCTCTCTTCTTCTGGACCCATCTGGACAATAAGCAGTGAGCGGATCTGGCCCAAGCATTCCAGCAGGTCCATGGTGTCCTGAATTGACACTGCGTTGATGGTGTAGGCCTTGGGAAGGGCACGCATGAGCTCACCCAGCCCATCATACTGCCTGTGAAGGAGGCTGAACATCATACGCACTAGCTCAGGGTTCTGGATAAACGACTCCTGGGCCCAGTGGATCATAGTATGGGAAATCAGCTCCTGCAATGTGCCTGGTAAACAAAGAAGTAATTAAAAAAATCTATGTACTGTAGTGATTGTGATAGGAGATAAAACAGGGATAAAAGTTTTTTTTGAAGAACAGACTACAAATGTTCAACAAATCCTACATTTATAATTAAATAGTTAACAAAGCCACTGCCATACTTCTGCCAGGGCCAGAGTTGATGCTAGATGACCAATAAGTACCATTATGATTGGAGACTTTTGTCTGTACTGATATTTTAATCACGAGTTACGAGTTAGCCACATGGCATGTGTTTCAGTGCATTTCATAATGAGAAGCACAGAAAAGTGACTACTGATGCTTTTACAGTTCTAATACATGTTCTAATATTCACCGATCACTAAACATGGTGAAGTATTTCCATTTTCTCCAGCTTTACTGCAACTGTGCATTATGAAATGCAGAAGATGACAGGCTCACTTGGTTTTTTATCTTCCTGTGGCTCCGGCTCCACCTCTACCGTCTTCTCACGGAATTTTTTCACCCTTTCCAACAAACGGAGCAGTCGCCCACGGACGGAATTATCCACTTCTTCCTCTTGTTCCTCTTCTTCAATATGAACTCCTGAGAACAACGTTTTAAATAAGGTATTGTTACTTACATGCCATCCGCAGTGTTAATTTCTAATGCTGATGTTGGCAGACTCGATACTGTAGATGAAAACTGACCACAGTGAGCCAGCAGAGCATTGTGAAAAGTCAGCAGGGATTCGCGGACCTCGTCAGGAACAGGGCAGTCTTCATCCTCAGTGCAGTTCTTGAAGTTCATGAGCATGTTGACCTTCGCAACAACAAGAAAAGGTACAAGAAAGTAGGCTAATTTTATTGTCAAAAGCCAAAAATGGTGATATCTGTTGTTTGAGGAGTATATTATGTCTCATAAAGAAAGACGAAGTTCTTGCATGCAAGCACTGGCTGGGATGAGTTTCTTTGGTAGGATATAGTGCACATAATTTCTCCCCCATGAACGTTTTCAAGAAGTAGATGAATAGAAGTTGTGAATTTTATATTATTTCACCTACAGTGAAATTTTCTTTATCTTAACAATTCCCTACACAGTTTTACAGTCAACAAATGTACTCTTTTTATATGCATTCGTTTGAGTGTACCTGCTCCTGGGGTGGGGACCGAAATTCACGGGTCTTGCGGGCGGTCTCGGCAGCACTCATGGTGAAGGCCATCATAAGTTCATTGTAGCGCTGCCTCTGGTTGGACTGTATCTGGCTGACAAACTGGTCTGAAAAGGCAGTGATGGCCTCCACTCTGTGACGTAGCTCACAGTCACAGAAATACTGCAGTAGAGTACACATCTAAAGGACAAAAGCAAAGAGAAAAAGTCACTAATCCTATGCAGCAGATACCAACAATTTCACTGGAAAAAGGATTTTTTTTTGTATATTCTAAAAATACCTGCAATTTGACAGACTCTGGAAGCTTCATCTGGAAAAGTCCTTGTTCTAGATGTTCTTCTTTAGCGTCCCCTCCTGTCTCTACAGGTTTTGTCTCTTTCTCTGTTTCCTCAGCGCCTTTTTCGCTATTTGCTTGCTCTGTCTTTTTCTCTTCAGGTGGCACGATGGATTCTGTCTCCTCTAATTCTTCCTCTTCCTCAATTTCTTCCTCCTCCTCCTCCTCTTCGCCCAAGCCATCATCCTCATATTCTTCTTCTTCTTCCTCCACGGCTTCCTGCGCTTCTTCCTTCACTGTTCCTACTTTTGGGGATGCTTTTTGCTCTTTATCTTCCTTCTGCTTGGCGTTCTCGTCGGCAGGCTCCTCTGCTTTCTTGCCACTGAAGACAGTGGGCTCAATCATCTTCAGGATGTGTTTGACATCTTCATCATCAAACACACCCATGATGAGGAGGGTACTGATAAGCTTTAGGATCGGAACAAAATGAAACTCAACGCTGCCTCCCACAGGATCTCTCATGGCTTGACCTCCATCTTGCACTGCTTCAGTCAGCATGTTCAGGGCCTTGGTCTTCAGCACCTGGAAATACAAGCAAAACTTATGATTATTAGTGAGTTGAGATTTCCCTAAATTGCCAAACCTGCTCCACTTCACCTGTAAGGGGATGACTGGACTCAGTGTGTAGATGTCTGGATCTGTTCCCACAAACCCAATGGAAGAGAAATGGAGTTTGGGACGTAGACATGTGGTGAGGCCGACCCCAGGTAAAGCATGAGACTTGTCAGAGTACAGAGTGATACTGCGCGTTTCGTCTGTCATTGGAACTATGAATTCCTTGTTGGTTCCCAGCCGGTTTCTCTTGGCAGACTCCAGGTGCATGCTGATTAGCAGGTCATAAAAGCCGCTCCTCATTGGTCCAGGTAGGTAGGTGTTCTCTATGGCGTAGAAAAGCTGGGACTCGTCCACATGGCTGCACAGAGCGTGAGCCACACGGTTGTTCCCCAGAGCACACACCGAGCCATACAGCTTCAGAGTATGATAGTGGAACTTCAGCAAGTCCATACGCTCAGACAGCTCCAGGATGTCAATACACCTAGAGAATACCAAGGCGTTAATTTTGCTGGGAATAAAACAGAAAATTTTTGTAAATCGTCACAATTCAGCAGGTAAATGTCGAGTTCTGCAGCTCTGACCTGTTCTCCTCTGGGATGTGGAGGGCCATCATGGTAAGAGGCTCCTGACACTGCACCATCCAGCCCAGTCTCTCACTAACACGCCCTGTCTCCGGAGCCAGGAAGTGGTTGGGCATGCGGCTCCAGATGACTGGGGTTAACATTTGCACATCCAGTCTAGGAGGGCACTGGGGGACAGGGTTCTTGCGCTCACTCCGGAACATGGCAGCAGAGATCGGCATAATGTTCTGGCAAGACAAGTAAAAGAAGACAAATTATGTATTACAAAAAACAGTTACAGAACAAAGTCAGAAATGTGTGTGTTGTAGTCTCGATTGACTGACCTTGAGTTTGCCTAGTTCGAACTGAATCATATTCTGACTGGAAGGAAGGACAAAGACAGCTGGGAACAGCTTTGTGTTGGGCTCCACCTGTAAAAAGTGAACTTCACCCAGTTACTTTAAATGACCAAGACTTTAAGAGGAACTGTCTGAATACTAGACTGAAGCTTTTCTGACCTGGTAAAACGTGTTTATCTCTTTTCCATTGGCAGTGAAAGTCATGAGTCCTGTGTCCAGATCAATGAGACAGCCAATCACAAAATCCTCCTGACTGACTCGGGTCTGCTGGGAGCTGCTAAACTCCCCTCCCCACACCATGTAGCAGTTACTGCGTTTTATACTGAGGAAGACAGAAAAAAAAACAATAAGAAACCAATATTCATTACATGTTTGTTACTATAAATGAAAACATGCTCAGTTTTGTTTTCTGTCTACAAGACCAACATACCTGTCATGAATGTTTCCTTTATCATCACCTACAGTGACTGTTACATTTCGCACTTTGCTCATGTCAAAATGAAGGTCATACTGGTGATAGTCAGGTGTGATCCAGCCCACCCACACACCACTGGGCTCCTGCCCAGCAAACACTCGCACAGAATAGTAGTACTGGTAAAGGAAGAAGGGAATGGTGGGAAGAATAAACATTAGTATATTTGAGAACAAACCTTAGAGCCATAACAGTACTGACAGACAAGTTCAGCCTTACAAACACTGTATTCGTGAATTTATTATGGTTATGGAATATGATAACCATAAAAGTTTTGGTCATACTGTAGTTGTGTTGAGGATTATGTCAATGTCATCCCTGTCATCGGGCACCACATCTTCCACCAAGCGGGGCATGGTGGGAACAACAGGCGGAGGTGTTATTAATGCGGCCTTCTTTGCCTTGAAAAGGAATCTGTAAACAACAGCAGTAATTACTCACCATAAATGAGAAATTAAAAACAACATCCAAACTGTAGCCTTCTAACTCCTCACACACCCCTTCACAAGTCACTCTGCATGAATCAATACACACCCTTTCTTCTTGCTTTTCTCAGTTGAAGCATCCTTCTCATTCTCTCCATTTTTGATGGCAGGGATCTCTTTAGGTACAGAGGGTTCTTTCTTCTCCTCCTCCTGCTCTTTGCGAGTAGCAGACTTCTTGAGTATTTCAAAGTCAGAGTCTGGGTCCACCTCGACCACCTCGTCCTCGGGGATGGTCAGGGCACGAGTGAGAAGAGTGGTCCCCGCTGGGAGTTTGAAGGTCTCATGAAACTCAACTGGCATGCTGAGTCTGAAGAATAGCAGATCTGTGTTGGCGTTCTGAGATCCGAATGTCTTGTGAGTCGCTTTGAGACAAGGAGCAGTTTCCACCGTCCCATCAATCCGGGACACCTAGAGCATAAATAAAAGGGGGCCAGGTGGTGATCTAGAAAATAATAACTCATTCAGAATGGGGACAAAGAAATATTTCATCAAAACACTGTGATAATTGATGCTCAATACCTCAATGTGAGGATGATCAGTAGGTACAGTGATGAACTGGGGAAGGCTCTTGCTGAACCACATGGTAATGTCTCTTTTCATGTTGATAGCAAAGGGCTCAAATCCCTCCTGCAGGCCGCAGATGGTAAAGTAACGAAGACTGCTGACATTCTGACCCAGGTTGATCCTTCCGACCTGGGACAGGCCCAGACTGCACACAGGTATGAAGCCTGGGGATGTTCAATACATGCATGAATGTGCATCAGAAATACAAACCCACATGTGCTAATCTCCAGTGTCTGCTTAGTGTTTGCTATCAGTTGTTACTGCACTTACCTTCTCCTATCTCGATATCCTTGAAGGCCATCTCTGAGCCCGAGTCACTGATCAGCATTTCTCCATTGAGTGTAAACATGATGTTCATTTCCGTGAGGTCAATCATACAGCCCACCACATCACCAGACTGCCACTGACGACCAAATGGCTCATTTCCGATGTGCCAACGTTGGGCCTGAAAAAGACTGTCTTAACTTAGTATTACAGAGGCTTTGGCAACCTTCACAAGCATGTACATGAACTAGATCCTTCTCCCACCTTAAAACCATTGAAGACATATGCCAGCTCATCTGCGCCGAGCTCTGTGTCTGCACGAACGCAGGGCCTGGCCCAGCCCACTCTCATCTCCCCGACTGTCACAGCTTCAAACTCAAAGTACCACTTCCCCTGTGTGACAGCATAAGATTTCTCTGCTCTGAACACTCTGATCTTATCTCCACGGGAGCTGCCTGGTCCATGCCCACCTACATTAAGACAAACACAATACCATTTAATAGAACAGCTGGTAGATTTGATAAAACCCCTGTAGCTATAATAATTAATCTTGTCGTACTGCATAAAAAAGATCCTAATTATAAATAGCAATGCAAACTTACTGCTCTCCTGATCAGGTGGTTCTATGTTGTAACCATAGCCGATGAGAGTGCGAACAGCTGCACAAACAGTGTCTCTGTTGGTTTTTTTAGTCTTTTCATCCAGTAGGTTATAAGGCACCAGACGGGGATTGCGCTTGTTCATTATATCCTACACAAGAAAATAACAAATCAAAAATATCTTTACTTATTTCTTATCAATATTATCATTATTATCTTAGGGACTTCTTCATGAAAAGAATGTTGGCACCTGCACGATACTGTATGTCCAGCCCTGGCGAACTCGGTCTCTTGCCCACACATTGTGTCCGTTTTCTGCTAGTCTCTCAACAAGAGTGTTTTGATTAGGAGTCAGTTTGACATGGTTGAGGTCCAGAGGGGCTGGCTTATATCCATTACTCTGCATGTAACTGACAAACAATGCTTTATGGTAAGAATTGGTCCTGGAGAGCCTTTACAAGATCATTTAGAGTATACATGATAAAAGAGAGGCAAAGTCACAAAAAGAACGAATGCCTTGCAGCTCACGTTTTGGGGAGCTTGGTCCTTTTCAGATTTTCCTCTGCTTTCTCATCTCCCATTCCCACGTGACAGCCTAGTGCCAGCAGAGTCCTTCGAAACGAATCACACGAGGCATTACAAATACAAAAAGACGAAAGCACTGAGCTGTTAATCAAGTGAAGCCACTGACTTACTTGAGTGTCTCTCCTGACATGGCTAAATTGTAGTTCTTCTCCGGTTCAGGCAAACTCTGGAAATCTACCAGGCAGGGGTGCAGCTTCTTGTTGTCATCACGAAACTTGACATTGATTTTAAAAAAGGAAGTGTAAAGATTTATTATAGTAAGTTATAATTGGTGTACACAACAACATTTTCTATGGGAAAGATGATCAACTCTGAAAACACTCACTGGTCCATAGGTCCATCCTTGTTCAATGCGAGTAACAGCCCACAACTCATGGCTGTTTTCTGCAAGCTTCTCTCGAATGCGCTCCAAATGAGGAGGAAGTACAATCTGAAAGGATAATAAATTCAGTGCAGAGGAAAAGAGGAAGATGAAAAAGAGATGGAATATCGTTTTACCTGTATAGTGTCCACAGGGCAAGGAGTGAAGGCTGTATGAGAGAGGGACTGAGTTGGACCCAACAGGTTTCGGATGCCGTTGAAATCATGCTTATATTCCTTGATGGGCTCAATACGCAAACGGTCCCGGGGCAGCACTGCTTCATAGCAAGGAGCATAGCCTGGAGGTGGAAGGAACTTGAAATCTCCATGACGACCTCCGAGAAGAAATTGCAGTCTTGGAGTCAGAGTGGAAAACTGACATTAGTCTCATTTGTCATAACTGTACTCTGCTTATTAAACAAAAAAAAATAAATTCATAATCTTTCATTTATACATTCACAACACCCTACTTAATGCCTGCAGAGAAGCTGACAACGGGGAAGAACAGGCCGTCCAGGTTGAAGTTTTCAAACATTCCCTGAACAGGATGCCCATTGATGCGGAAAGAAATACTGGGCACGCTGAGATCCAAACAGCAGCTGACCACGTCCTCTGCTGCCAGGATGTGCTGACTGGGTGTGGCAACATGACGCGGAACACGTCCTGTGTACACACAGAGAATGGAAACTCATACTTTGTCAAGATACATAAAATTTTAAGAGGTTTATCTGTACAACTTGTGGGCATGGTGTAGGAAAACATAACTGGTACGGGCAAAAAAGCACAAGATCAAATGCATGAGAAAGAATACAGGTAATACATGTAATTATTTTTGCAGGTGAAAAGCATATAAAAGACAACGCCTAAGTATTACCATGTTCACTTTACCTGACCAGAGGTGGAGCCCGTCAAAACCATAGGAGTAGAGGTCATCCCCGACCCCATTGCCTCCCCAGCCTTCCCCTCCACCAGGGTAAGGACTGTAGCCCTCCGTCAGAGCCCAACCCACACGCAGGTGATAGGGCTGAGCTGTCAGGAACGGCTCCACATGGTCCACCATCACCTCAAAGTACCACTTCTTGTACTGAGTGGATCCTTCGCAGGTTCCGAGGAAAATGTTGGGTCTCATGCTAAGAGAGGATTACAAAAAAACACCTAGCTCGGAGCAGCTAGAGAAAGAGACAGAATAGAAAGCACAAAGCATTTGAGCCTGTTCTGAAGCGTGGTTTTACAAACTTACCCACCTGGTTACATAATTGATAATGTTGGTTTGAAGTAGGAGGTCACGACCTGGAAGTAGATTCTCAGTGATGAGATTCTGATTTGACCTCACGGCCACCCCGTTACACACACACAGAGAACAGAGCACATCCAAGACCTGGCAAAAAAAAAACAAGGGGGATAGAAATTCATGATAACTGTTCTGGTGCTGCTTGATTTATTACTCAGGAAGTTTGGGTTTTGTTTTTTTTTCCAACATGCTCAGTGAAAAGTATTACAAGTTCCTGACCTTATGATTGCGTCCATGCTTATCTAGCAAAGAGATGATTGATTTGATGTGATTCTCCTGGATAATGTTCAGCACCTCTGGACTCTCAATCAGAACACAATACAACACCTCCAGGATTCCTGTCATAAAAAAATGGACAATATATAAACACATAAGCATTGGCATATAGCATGTAAAACATTGGTTTTATGTGTTATGGTAGAAAAGCACAGTACAAAATAATACACTAGTATTTGTCTCAGATACCTGAAGATGCCTCCAAACGATCCAATTTACTGACCAGCCAGTCAAGGTTATCACAGAACAGGGCACAGTTAGCACGATTACCTCTGATCAAAGAAGCTTCATGAAAGAGGAGAAGCAGAAGAGATTGTTAATGCATTGTATTCACAAATTAAAGAAAGGGTGGCTGGATATGGGAAATATAAATGACAAATGTAAAATCATCATGAATGCATAGAACGGATCACCAGATGGACATACTGTACCTAGCAATTCATACAGTAAATTTACTATCTCCTTCCATGAGTCTGCAGCTTCCTCCCCGGCATACTCTGAGAAGTGTGCTGCTGTGTTGTAGACGTTGAGCCGATCGACACAGTCCAGAACAAGAGTGATCATTCCCTGTTCAAAACAATCAAAACTTATAGAGAACGGCAACACAAATGGAAATAAATCAGCCAAACTAAATTTACATCCAAGCATAACAACTGTTACATATTTTCATGAAAAGTCATTCCTCAGTAGGTAGACCAACCTCTTCCTGGAAGAGGTTCTGTCTGTTCTTCAGGGAGCGAAGCTTGAACTGTTTGTCCTCGTGCTCCAGCTCCTCCTCGGGGGGCCGGAAGTAGAAAATTAGATCCTGCAGGGAGAGCACCACTGCGTCCATAGGCAGAGATGGGGGATTGGCAGATTTGTTTTTCCCACTCAGAGCATCTAGACCTCTGCAGACATGCGAAGAGCATGATGAGACGAATACCACAATGAATACAGCATTCTCAAAAGCAAAAATGTGGCTATTAGGAAAGATTTGAATAAAATACAAGTGAAATAGAGCTACTTGATGAACTGATTGAAGAGGCCTGTTGTACTGTAAATCATTCTGGCAGCTTGGGACTCTTCGGTCTGAGATCTAGCCACCGTGAGTGCATCATCCATGTGGCCTTCTTTGTGGAGTATGGCCTGAGAATTTAATACAGTTGCTCTCAAAACACAAGTACATACTCGACGACTCAAACACATTTGACAGAATGAATGTATGAGTATTTTGCTGACCATCTTGGCGTATAATTCTGCTTCACCTTTCTCTTTAGAGGACCCAGACGGGCAGATTTAGCATCGACAGCAGCATATGTAAGCCAGAGGCCTGAGGAAGCATGCTGTACGAAACACATGGACTCTCCATACTTAATCTCAGGAATGCCCATGCCTTCCACATCTCGCTTCTGGGTCACTTCAATCTTTTCCTGTGGTTTATATAAAGAGAATATTTTTCATTAAGCCTGGTAAGAATCGCTATACTGCACAATGGAGTTTAAGACATTTAGCAGAATTCTGGCATAGTTTACTTTGCATAACAATGACCTTCGAAATTCTGAAGCAGAAGGCAGACATCTTGGAAGCGGCCTTCTCTGGGTCCACCAACAGCAGTCCTTTTTCTTCATCCAGACAAAGGTACCTGCCCGTTGTTATGTGACGTATCCGGAAAGACTGGCCCCATTTTATGTGACCTCCGCTCCAACTACCAACACAGGCACAAATGAATGAGCATTAGCATACAGTTAAGTCACTTAAAGTAAACGCAAGGATACAAGTAAATGAAAAATACTCACGCGATGCGTAGAGGCTCAAGTCTCCATAAGGAGCGGGCATGACTGCATACAGCCCCTCCTTCATAATGAGCAACTCTGAAAAAAAAATAAAAAAAACATGCTAGTCAGTGATGTGGAACTTGTATGAGAAAATATAAAACATGTGTGGCCAAAAAAATCTAAGCTGAAAAGATTAGGAGCCTACACCCTACACCGCCATGTATCATGAAACATGCAATTCCAGAGGTGTGTTGACATAAATGATGTAAAGATGTAAAGCTAAATCCACCAAAATCGAAAAAAATGCTTAATTTATATATAATGTTTTACTTTATTATGATACTTAGAGATATGAAAGATATATTTCACCTGCGCTGGTCGTCCCCTTGGTCAGCTCCTGGGATTGCCAAGCACTCGTCCATGTGACCATGGAAGAGCCTGAGCACATATCCTCCAGTCAGAAAACCTAGAGGACATGAGACGTATTGCTAAGACAGTTGACAGAGTTGACAGATTTACAAACTTCTTTTTTTTTTTTTTTTTATTTTAGCAACAGCAAATTTACAGACCTTCAGCTAGCTCACATCCAGACATCACAGGGGTCATAGTCCACAGTGTTTGCATGAAGGAAGCATCTACCATCAAGTCACCACTGGCATAGGACAGATGCTAAAAAGAGTGCAGGTGGTAATACTGGTAAGTTTTATATTTATAGACAACAAATTCAATTACAGTGAAAGTACATAAAATTGTAGTTACCAGGTATCGCTCTGAAGAAACACTGACAAGAATAAGGTCATCTCCCACCCTGACCTTCTCGCCCTCAGACCTTTGCTTGGAGGCTGGATGGATGGTCCACCAGCAGGCCTCCCCTGTGACGGACAAATGATTTAGAATACAGAAATCTGCATTGGCTTGTACGGGGTGTAATGGGCAGTGAAGTTCATAACCACCTGTGGAGTCCTCCTGCAAGCCCACGTCAAAAGCCAGTTTGTCTGTCAGTGAGCGTGAAGTAGTCAAACAGCTCAGGTACTGCAGCATAAAGAGAGTGATGACAACTTTGTGTCATGATTTGATTGGACATGCGCTCCAAACAAATTAGAGAACAATAATCTGCAAACTGCTGCTTGGAGGAGAAGACAGGATAGAGCAACAGAAGCTGCATACTTGATGATAAATGTGCTCACCATGCTGGAGTGAGTGTGTTTCAGGAGGATAGCATGTCCGTACAGCAGGGTTCGGTGACCTCCACCTTGTGATGACTGGGAGCAGAGGTAGTCAGAGGGAGTCAGTTAAATGTGCAAAAGATGTAATTCGATTATTTATCAAACTTAACAACTTAATATCAAAATAACAACAGTGCACAGTGACAGAGAAGAACATGCAAGCATACCCATTTGTCCAGATCAACAGCCTGTGGAGGAAAGAAACATGGGGGATCAAGTCAGAAAAGAAATGAGAGGTTTCAGTTGTTGAATGAGCAACATACTGTACTTGTCCCATGCTATGGAAAAGAGGCACCTTTTAACCAAACATTACTTATTCCCCTCTAATTGTGTCTTACCTCATCCATAGAGGAGTTGGACAGCATCTCCTGTAGTGCCCGCACAGACAGGGACTGCTCCAAAATGAAGCAGCAGATAGCAAGGTCTGGAGGGACATTCTGAGACACGGCACAACCAGTAAAAGCTGGTGAATAGTAGCAATTAGCAATGAGGAAAGAAAAAAAGGCATTAAAGAGTCCTTTCAGTACCTGAGCGTTCGAAGTGGTCTCCAGGAAACACAGACGATTCCCAAACCCTTCACATGACAGACACAGCTTGATCTGTTCCTTCAGAATAGATGCAGTGCACTGCAGCACCACTTGGTCGTCCTGCAAAGACAAACCAAGTCAGGGGAAACATGGCATTTTGAGTTTCAGATTACTCTTAGGCTATTAAGCAGTTTGTTTAAAAAAAAAATTCAAAACTACTGTGATTTAAAAAAAAAAATTAGAAAATAGATGATATCAGAGATATTGTCATTTTTATTTCATGCATTCTTTTCGTTGTCAAAATCTTGTGTCTTCAGGACCCATAATGTAACTAGACTGCTGACAGATCTTTTGGAGAACTGAATGTGTGATTCTGGTAGCGGCTAATGTCAAATGTCATATTAAACTCCATTCATGACTCTGATAGGTCAGATCTACACTATCTTTGCAAGGGTTGGCACCGCAAGCAAAACTAATTTAGAGGTGTCTCCGGGAACAAGGATAGTGTAGATGTCTGACTGCATATCACCACATAAGTGAGACATTTTTTTGGCAACCAAACCTTTAATCAAAGACCAGCATAAATAACAAAAATATAGGACAATGCATGAACAAAATAACCTGCAAAAAACAACAGCTCCCCTGCAACAGCTGTTTTCCTGACCTTCACATGAATGTTTTCTGTAACTGCAACACACCAACCGCTCCCCCATAGCTCTCTATTTCAGGCCGCTGCACCTGCCGTTCACACGTCTCTTTCTGGAAAGCCACAGTTATTTATGATTCGATGGCCAGGAAACAAATTGGCCCACATTGCTGATTCAGTAATGCTATTAGTCAATTAATTTGATTCACCTCAGCCCAAAACTTCACTCTCAGCTCTATGTGTTTTTATCTGCAGTTGTTTCTGATTCATTTGTACCCTTAATCAAGGCACATGTCACAAAGTAATAAATGTCATTTTAACAAAAAGGACCAGAGGTGAGATCTGACCCAGGGAGGGATTGTCATTATTCCTACAAAATCACATTCTCAGTATGACTCACCTTAGGTAAGGTTTGGTGGTCTTTGTATTCAGGTTAAAGGTGCAGCACAGTGAGCCAGTTCTACTTTTCATTGCGATGTGGTAGATTTTAAGTGTGTGTCTAAGAGATTTTTTTTTTTTATCATGCCTGTGTAACAGTTAATGAGACTGAAGTGTTGTAAAAAGGGAGTTGGTGCAGTCTGTTTCCTCTTCATTAGTCTCATGTCCTGAAAAGATGGGCTATAAATACACCATTTAAAAATGACAATGAAACACCTCTTCTTTACAGTGGACATAAAAGTTGGTAGTTGTGTAATAATTTACAACAGACATTAAACTGAAGCACCTAACAGTACTGGAACCTTAAAGACAAGTCAGCCAAATATTGGAGACCATTTAATAAACTGACAATCGTACCATAACACATGACAGAGGAAGGTATCAAGTTTCTGTCACGTTCTCCAATACCAACAGACTGACAGACAGGCTGACTGAAAGACAGATGCCATCATAACAACATGAGGCAGGCAGTTAGGTGCTTTAATAAAATTACTTTAGCCAGAAGGTTTGCTGTGTAAGAATTACTCGCTAGTACTACTTTAGTTGTAAAGGTCCTACATGCATGGACTGACGTAAGCAGGTGCTGAAATGGGCCAATGCTTTGAACCTGTTAATCCTCACACAGTAAATATAGACCTCAGCTGAGTTCAGAGTGAACAGCAACAGACTGACAGTGACTTTTAACACACTGTTTTTACTATACTGCTTCAAGCAGTGAGACAATGCCAACTGAAAACGTGTTTGGGTTTTTCTTTTTAGATTTCTGTAAATGCTAGATCAAATGTGTAAAACATGTCTGAGCAACTTCCATGTGTTCATTCTCATCACAACATTAAGTAAACGTTTCTGTGAACAAGAAGACAGGCTGCAATCACACTTTAGGACAATAATGCAACTTATGCTCAAGTGACAGTTAGTTAGAGTTTCAAGTGATACATGTAGTCTATAGATAATCGGTGTCTGGCTTACATCAACGCTAGAGTTACCAGGATCTACAGGAAACTCAAGTGACGCTATGTGGAACATCTACAATAGCTGAGTACCGGTGCTGGCCATCCAAATAAAGTGCTACATACAGTAGCCTAGCTTGCAAGGCCACAATGCCCTTCTGGGGGGCTTTGGCAAAGAGCTCTAAAGAGGAAACCTGATAGCTCAGCGGTGAGTAATGCAGCAAGAATAAACTGATTTAAACTAAATATTTTAGAACATGTATAATCAATTACATCTACACTTCAAAGTAGAACTCCAAAATGTATGGAAACTTCCCTAATCAATATATGTGTATGTATATGTATGTATATTAAAGATAAATGTTACCTAAAATACAAAAGGGGGCTGCAGCAGAAAAAGACCTGAGAAGAAATTGATACCTTGTGAGAATGGGTGAGCAGTCCTTGAGATATCAGACTAATCTAGTTCAAATAGGTTCTTGACACAAATGCATTATGGGCACACTGCCCATAATACTTAAACTGGTCCTATTTTCATTTTCTCCAAAAGCAAAAAACTAAACTATAAAGTATTTAATGTGGAATAACATCGCAACAAATACAGTGATATGGTGAAGTTGAAGGACTTCGTTGTCTCACAGAGTTTTGGCTGAAGCTTCATTACCATATCTGCATTATTCTGTTGTAGATATTCAACCAAGCATCCACACTCCTATAAAACCACAATGCATAGTACAACTGGCTGCAGGATTTCACACAACACCCACAAATAAGAGAAGTCTTGACGCCTGCCTCAGCCACAGGAGCAATGTTCTGCATCAAGCACTCAGGACCTCACTACAAACTGCACAAAATGTATCATGCAATTCCTGATTACTGATTGATGATGGGGTCAGGGTCAACATTGACTGTGTGAAAATGCTAAGTAAGTGTGTCTAAATGCTCTATGTGTTAACTGTCACCTGGCACCAGAAGTTTTCTTCTCTGTGACCAAACAGCAACATATCAAGCACCCGGATATAAATAGATAACAATACCAACACAACCAGCCACCTGTCCTTGTCAGTCTCTACTCCGAGCAAAGACAGTTACACCACACAGAAAATGTTTGTCTATTATCTGTAATGAAGACACAAAAGTCGTATTTCTGTACATTATTGACTGAATGAGTTTAATAACAGTTGTAAACTACTTAAGAAGAGGCAGACAGCATCTCTTACCGTACGCAGGAACTGAATCTCTTCCTCTCCATCTGCACCTTCTGCCATCCTCCCAAGGCATTAAAGGCAAAACCTTGAGGGAAATGGTAAAAACACTTGTCTCACGGTTCTGTGCCTGTACGCCCACCACATAAGGCGAAAACAATGTTGGCTCTGAAGGGCAATGCTGGTGCTGTGCCTCTCTCAGGCTGTGTTATGAGGCAGAGGGACTGACTGTTCATTCTTGCTCATTACAGCATCATAAAGAGGTGGAGCAAGCTGACAAAGCTGAACCAGCGATTCCTAAGTTATGCTGTCTTGCATTCAATTTCAGAAAGTGGCAACTATCATAATGCCATAAAAATTAAAGACTAGTTTTAAAAGGAGCACATCCTAATAAATTGAACTGGCAGCAGTAGTAAGTTGTGTTGTTAGTGTTCATTTGTGAATAAAAATATGTGTATGATATGAAAACTTTGATCTATGATTGTGACCCATATATTAACCTATACAATTTACATTCACAAACAATGCTGTTACTTCTATTATTTATTTTATCAAACTACTTATTGATTATATTTAGATTTATTCTGTACATTTTAAATATGCTGTAGCAAGACTAAACTAATAAATGAGATACTAAAGGCTTTTTCAGTGTAAATGCATGACCGTAACTAGTTCACTATACATTAAAAAACAAACAAACAAAGAAAAAAAACGAAGCGGCTGTAATTAGCTAGCTCCCCAGGAATTAGCTTCAGAGCTGGATCCCCAACCATACAAAGCTGGCAAATGCCCAGGGGCTCTAGACCCTCAGGGGCCCCCAAAGCCCCAGGTTTAGGTTTACTCCATGTATTAATAATTGGTAATATAAAATCTATTTGCAATAATGTCGACGTTTCATGACAAATTGAATGTATTAAATAACGTCCTGTGGGGGGCAGCAAAACGCAGCGTCCGCTGGTCGTCATCCAATTTGAGTAGACGAAGAAAATGGTACGTCGGAAAAACAGTTCCCTCTTCACTTCCGAAACACGGAGTAGCAAGAGCTATTAGCAGTTTATTACGAGCACTATCAGCTCAGTTAATCCGTTATTTGCCAGTATGTCGCACAGAAATAATATATTTGCGTTTAAAGTCGAAAGAGGAATCCAAATGTTGTAACTGGCTCTTTTGCTAACTTAGCTGGTAGCTTAGCTCGCTAGGCACCGCTGCGTTATTGTACGAAGTGGCTAATGTTTTTACATTGATCAGTTCATGCTAATGCTATTCATTTGTAGCTGAACTGCCAGACTCTTTCAGAACTATAAAAAACCGTTTGCAAGTCGACTGGGAGCAAACGCATCAGCTGGCGTCGGTCCGTTGATTTAAACGAGGTTTTGTGTGACTTCGTACGCGTGTTTTTCTTGGAGACTTGGAGAAGAATGGATGCTCTTACACATATGCTCACAGACCCTCTTGATCCAAAAGAAGAAAACGATGGACAAATCACAGAGGAATGCATGCTGGGGAACTGCAGAGTGAACCTTCCAGAGGACCTACTTGAGGACGTGAGTTGTTTGACGCTCAGTTACTAAATGCTGCTCTTTCCATGCGTTGTTCGAGTGTAAGCATGTTGAAACACAATGCAGACGATGTATTCACTTTTGCTGTTTACTTTTGTTTTCTACAGCCTGAAATTTTCTTCTCTGTGATGAGCGAAAGCACCTGGAGCGAAGTACTGACGGATTCCCAGAGGCAGCACCTTCGTCAGTTTTTGCCGCAGTTTCCTGACAACAACACTGCGGAGCAGGACAGCACCGTCAGTGACCTATTCAACAACAGGAACTTTAACTTTGGAAATCCCCTTCACCTTGCTCAAAAACTATTCAGAGGTTCTTCTGATTTACCCATTTCTTTACCCACCAGCACACAAATATGTCACGCTGGGTGAATTGTTGAAACACTTTCTGATCATGACCCTCATTATCTCAAACCAGATGGTTACTTCAATCCTGAGGTGGTCAAGTACAGACAGTTGTGTGCCAAGTCCCAGAGAAAGCGACAGTGGTACTCCCTTCAGCAGTATTACCACAGACTGTTGAAGCAGATCCTCGTCTCCAGAAAGGTATTTTTCTATAAGTTTGAAGTACAAGCCACACGGCCTCATGCATTTAGTCATGACATGTCCTCTTGTTGTAGGAGCTCCTGGACTTTGCAGTTCATAATGGTCTTGACTTTCCACCAAAAAGAAAGTTACAGACCAAGGCTCATGCTGAAATGCGGGAGCCAAGGGTGAGAAGAAGATTGAGCCGCATATTAAAGGAGGTCAAAACTGAGTGTGGAGACAGTAACGCTTCATCTGATGATGACGGTCAGTCTGTTCTTTCATTAGTATCACTGCGGATGATAATACCTTTAGATTCTAAAGCTCTTCTCTAACATTAGAGTTCACAGCCAATAGTAATATATGAAAGTAATGAAGTGTCAAATGAGGATGGATTCAGACTTTTGCACGTTTCACATTGCTTTCGGTTGTAGACATATCATTATGGACTCCGGCACCACAATCACCTTCCTCTCCGACACCCACTGTCTCGCTCAGAGTTCTTCCCAGCCTCTCCACCCAAGACATGAAGACTACTGGTCAGTCATCTCTGCAATATCCAGAAGAGGTGTTACTCTCATGTTTGAGTAGTGTGAATATAATACTAAAAGACATTTTATATCTAAACAGAAAAAATAGAACTGGGTGAGCAGGAATTGAAGGCCATGCTGCAAAATCATCGAGAGAAGAGGAAGCGACATCCAGTACGTGGAAAAAAAACAAAACACATATATTGTTTAGTGTTGAATTGTACTGTATATCACTAATGATTGATTTGCTCAGGATCATCCAGACTTGATGACCTCCGACATCCACCTTGGAGACATACTTTCAAGAGCAAATATTGGTCGGAAGGGGACTATGTGTGAGTAAAAAATAAATAATGACAAATCTTAACCCAAAGTCTTGTTTTTGCTTATTTCATGACACAGTTTATATGTTTCTTTTTCTTTTTTTGTCTTCCAGCAATCTTTGATCTGTCTCTGCCTAAGAAGAAGATTAGAGATGAGAGAAGGAAAAAGAAAATGAGAACAATAAAAGTGGAATCTGAGGATCCCTATGAAACTCTTGCACCTGCAGACACTCCATCGGCTCCGCCGGCGAACATTATCAACTCCCTGCCGGATACACCATCGACTCCACTGCCCAACATCAAGGAAGAGTGAGTGTAGTTCCACGCTGACCTAAAAAATATTACAGTGTGTGTGTGTGTGTGTACTGAGTCTCCATCATTATTGCAGGATCGTGGAGGAGTGTCAGAGCAGCCCAGTTACAGTTGAGGAAATAGCTGTCAGTTTCTTCAGCTTGTTGGAGAGCATCTTGAGGGCAGAAAACCTTGCTAGTACTTCAACGGTATGCAATCATTACCAAGTCTTGCATACGTATTACAGAACTGATCACAGTTCTGACCACATGTTTTAACAGCTATGTTTTGATACTTCAGCTGGAGGAGAAAGTTCAAATGTGGCAGTCCTCTCCAGCCAGTTCCCTCAACGTGTGGTTTTCATTCGCCTCCTGTTGGTCTGACTTGGTTCTTCAAGGCCTGCAGTTTCTTGCAGGAGAGACTAAAGGTAAGTAGCAGTAGACTCACACTGAAATAGTCAGACATTTATTTTCCCTCCCATGTTACTCATGTATTTTTTTTTTTCTCCACACTTTTACATTCACTAATCAGATGGCATGATGGCACTCCCCAGTGGCTTTTGTCCATTTGTGGAATTTTCTGATGAGTCCCAGCAGTGGAGGTGGATCGGTAAGAACTTCCTGATTGATGCAGAGCTTGGTTTTCAGGTCGGTTCTCTTCATTGAGATTAATGGCCATGACTTATTTTAGGTCCCACTCAGGATACAGAGAAGGATCTCAGTGCACTCTGTCAGCTGTGGCTGGACTCCAAAGACTTAGTTGTCAAGGTAGTAGAATTATCATTGTGTTACAAATACTGTCTCAGCACTGACTCTAAAGTTTGTGCTGCATTTGTTTACATTGCTTTTTTTTGTCATCCACAGACAGAAAATGAAGACATGTTAGAGATGACTTCTCCCACTCCAAGACTGTAAGATTCAGATTATTTTGGTGGTTTATAGATAATGCTTAATTTCTTTATAAAAATGATCACTATCTGAATTGTAAATAAAGTTATTTGAAGCCTTACATGAAGTATAGTAGTATGAAGTAGAGTTTGAGTCTGATTATCGAGGTTGTTGAAGTTAACAGTATAATGTCTCTAATCACGCAGTTCGACTGATTATGTGGTGCGTCCCAGCACTGGAGATGAAAGACAAGTGTTTCAAGTCCAGGTGTGTTTGCACTAAAAAAATTTTCCTGTTGTGCTCGGGCATGAGCTCTCTAAGCTAACATACTTCTTATTTGCTTATCAGGAGCAGCAGCGATACAACCAGCCACATAAAGCTTTCACCTTTAGGATGCACGGCTTTGAGTCTGTGGTGGGGCCTGTTAAAGGAGTTTTTGATAAGGAGATGTCTCTGAACAAAGCCAGAGAGCACACGCTGCTCCGCTCGGACCGACCACCATACGTCACCATCCTCTCTCTGGGTGAGACCTTCTGCTTCACTCTGACTCTGTTTTCAAGCCGTGGGGAACCAGAGCTTGCAAGTACGTGCAAAAGAAACCAATCACACAAAAGAAACCAATCACACAATTCTACCCTCTTTCTTCTGCAGTGCGGGATGCAGCAGCCAGGTTACCCAATGGAGAAGGAACGAGGGCAGAGATCTGCGAGCTGCTGAAAGACTCACAGTTTCTTGCTCCAGATGTCACCAGTGCTCAGGTGTGATTCATTTAGCATTTTTCATTTTATTCATTCATCATACTCCGGCATTGTGGCTCATCATTTGACTAAGATGCCAGCATTATACAAGATGTAGTTTTGTGCGTAGCTTACTTTCCTGCTTTGCTGAGGCGGATGTTGCCTTTAAGCTGGTGACATATGGAGACATTTCCTGTGAGTAAGGAGCTTTGTTTTTCCAATTAGGTGAACACAGTTGTCAGTGGGGCTCTGGATAGACTTCACTACGAGAAAGATCCCTGTGTAAAGTATGACATCGGCCGCAAACTGTGGATTTACCTGCACCGCCATCGCAGTCAAGAGGAGTTTGGTAAGCAAGGATGTGCTTGATCAAGAAATTTCTTTTCTTTGCTCTGACATATTTTAGGTCTCTAATATAATAGTTTTGAGTGGAGGCAGCCAGTAAGAAGCCATTTGTCTACTTTCATTGTCTGTTATTGTCTGAAGAGAAGCTTTTTAAGATTTTTTTTAGCTCTGCTTGACACATATATTTTAATTGTTTTTAAAACCATAATGTGTAGAATTTCAAACTTCTTGATCTTGAAGATCAAACTGGTTTTAAAAAAAAAAAAATAATTCTTGTGCTCTTTTTTTTCTCCCATCCAGAGAGGATCCATCAGGCTCAAGCTGCTGCTGCGAAAGCAAGAAAAGCTCTACAGCAGAAACCTAAACCAGCATCTAAGCCTGTAAGTTCACTGCCATCATTTTTCCTGCAGGAAGAAAAAACACCTAGCTACATTTGGGGTTTTACTGTTTAAATTTGAATTGCTGATTGTGAATTTCAATCACTGTTTGTGTTTTAGAAGTCTGGAAGTAAAGACGCGGGCAGTAAAACCCCTGGATGTCTGGAGGCAGGACAGGATATAGGCTCCAATCCCATGTCGCCGACCCCTACAACCCCCACTCCAAACACACCTGGAACCCCTAAGTCACCTTTACCCTGCACAGCCACCACGCCAACAAAAACTGGAGTCCCAGATACAATTAAAACCAGCCCGGGGTCAGTGTGACACAAGATTTTTTGTGCTGCTTTATATTTTAGAATACCTAAAGTACATCAAATTTTCATCAGTGCAGTTTGAAAATGACTTTTCTCTTATCATTTCCTTCCGCCCCTTCTCGCTCTCCTAGTGTTCTGCTTGTGTCCCCTCCCTCGTTGCCCCAGCTGGGAGCCATCTTACCCACGAGTCAGGCTGGTCCACCAGCTTCACAACCAGTCCCGTCCCAACACGCGGCTCGAATAGTGAGTCACCTTGCGGCAGGCTCGCTCCCTCAGGTGCGGGTGGTTTCTACTCAGTCTGGTTTGGGCTCTTCAGCAGGAAATCAGCAGGCTACACTGGTACATCAGACCCCTCACCAGATCAGGGTGCCAGTGTCAGTGGCAGCCAAGGGTATTTCACAGGTAACCAGAACAACTAGTAGTTAAACATCCGATTAAAATCTGTGGCTGCATATTGCGAATGTATAATTAACTGAGTGTGTGTTTATTGTGTATATCAATAGACAGTGGTGTCTGTGCCTCTGAGGAGTCAGTCTGCTAGTAGTCCGGTCCAGGTACCGACCACCCTGTCTGTGTCTGCTGTAGCTGTGGCCAAACCTCAACCTGGGTCACCTGGTAGCCCAGCTAACAACCCTGCTTCCTCTGCTGTGCTGCAAGGAGTTGCCAGCCCGAATATCAAACAGGTGAAACATGGGAACAGTCTCGAACTACAAGCATGGCTCAGTCGGGCTGCAAGTGTTTGTCATGACGATGATTACAAGATTTATCTTTTGTTGTGTTAAATGTTTTTTTTTTTTTTCTTTTCTTTCAAGGTGTCCATCACAGGACAGCTAGGAGTGAAGACTCCAGGAGGAGCAGGAATTCCGATAACGGCTACAAACCTACGCATTCAGGGTAAAGATGTCCTACGTCTTCCACCGTCCTCCATCACCACAGACGCTAAGGGCCAGACCGTGCTGCGGATAACCCCAGACATGATGGCAACTCTTGCCAAATCTCCGGTTGCAACTGTCAAACTCACCCCCGACTTTCTGGGCACCACGGCCTCAGGCAGCAAGAGCATATCAGCCACTCTCCATGTGACGCCGTCCCACCCTTCACCTTCTTCTGCCTCCAGTGCTGCACCCTGCACAGGGGAAGTACAGACCACTAAGGCAGGCCCCGTGGCCTCCACCTTGTTGAAGGCAGCAGGAGACACAGCCATACGTCTGATGCCGACACTGGCTGTCACAGCTGACCAAAAATCTAGGACCTTCTCCACTGTGGCCTCCCCGGACAAGAGTGGCGCCACCATTCGCATAATGCCAGGCCTTGGCGTTATTCCACAGAAACAGGGTCAGACCATCACAATGACAACCACCACTGGAAGTAAACCACTCACGGTGTCTACATGCGCTAATGTAGTGACCATGGCTGCCAGTGTTGTTGCTGGTGCTAAGGGGATCACAGTGGGTCCTGGAGCCTCGGGCTCACCTCTGACGCTAGGAACAGCTACAGCCACTGTGCGGCAGGTCCCTGCTACAGTGGTTACTACCCAAACTGTAAGAGAATTATTCACTTTCTGTACACGTTCTGTCAGATGAGATACGTAGTTCAGTGTGATCAAAGCTATTGTACACCAGACATCTAAACTTAATACTTTCAGCCATGTTTGAAAGTGTTTGTAGCTTTTTAGAAAGTCAGTTTTAGTCGGTTGGATTAAACCATTTCAGGATGTACATGTAAGAAACATCATGGCCTCTAGGGGCCACTGTTAGATCAGTCTTTGACTCATTCCTCATCTCTCTTTGTTGGTTCCTGTGGGAACATTACTATAACACATCTCTTACAGGAATTTTTCAGTAACATTGTACAAGCTAAACAGTTTTTTTTTTCATTGATAGATCTTTATGCCATATCAAAGTAGAGTTGTCATATGTAGTTCTGCAGGATAAACCAAATGCTTGTCTTGGTAACTCGCCCATGCAGGTCATGGAATATCAAGCAAAAGAAGGTCAAAAATACTGGCTCCTAAAGTAAGAGGATGCATGTAACCACAGATCATAGTCAAATATGTGTATATAAGGAAAATATCACACGAGCAGCTCACATTTTCCTATGCCACATGACCCAGATATGTTTTCTTTGTTTTTTTTCCTGCTCACCAGCAGCTACAGTTTCCAAAAAAAGGGAGTAAATGAAATTGTTTATTAGTGGTCATTTGAGTTGCAGTTGGACACCAGGTGAACTGTGAGCTGACCGTAGACACAGTGTGAATTTAGGTATCTGAACACAAGGTTTAAATGAGTTAAATGGGTTAAACTTTAACTTAAAATGACTGCATACTTACTCCCAAATGCCTCTCTGAGTGCTGGATTTATTGAATTGCATAGTTTCCTCCTGCGAGAGTTGGAATTGAATGATGAGGAATGCATCAGCTTCTTTCTTAGTTTATTCGCTCTCCAACAATTCTACTTCAGCTTAGTAAATTACTTTGGACTTAAAATTATAAATGTTTAGTTATTTTCAGTACTTACGAGTATAAGCACTTTCTCAATAATGGGATTTTTAATGACTTCTCTGTTGTGAATATTGATCCCCTCTGCGCTGTTGAAGAAACTCTTCAGCCATGCCTCAGTATTCAACTGTACCTTCTATAAGTCACATTACTCAGCAGCGATCCTCTTCTCTGTCAACTCTGTAGGGGAAGTTACCTGCACGGATCACTGTGCCCCTCTCTGTCCTCAACCAGCCACTGAAGAGCAAGAGTGTAGTGACCACACCAATCGTGAAAGGAAGTCTTAACGCAAAGTAAGTCTCATAGTCCATGAAATTTTTCTCACAAGATCCTCTCCAGACAGAATGAACGGAGAATTTGACTGTAAAGATTAAACAAAAATAAAAAGTGCATTATTTAGAGATTTCCACTATATATTTCATTTTAATGTGATGTGCTTTGAGGTTTAACTTCTACTGGACCTCCCTTGACACAAGATGACACCTACATTGTAACTGTTTATTTCTGTTGTTTGTACATGTAGTTCACACTGCAGTGGCAGAGGTACCATGTGTAGAGCCTCTTAAATATATTTATTTGTTGTGGTCTTGTCTGTTTTTCTTTGCAACTTGTATGTTTTGCTGTTAGACTGACATGTTTTTGTCCCTTTTCATCTCTTTTCTGTGCAGTATCAGCAGCCTGGGCAGGAACATCATCCTGACCACCATGCCTGCTGGCACAAAGCTGATCGCAGGGAACAAACCAGTCAGCTTTGTCACGGCGCAACAGTTCCAGCAGCTTCAGCAGCAAGGACAGGCCACACAGGTTAGCTTACAGGGAATAATGTATTTTCTAACAGCTGTTAGACTGAATGTTAGAATGACTGGTACTTATAATAAATACTAAATGGCTTTTTGATTTATGGTTCATCTTAAATAAACACAGAGCATCCGAAGGCTAACTGTCTGTCTCCCTTCTTTTAGGTTCGCATCCAGACAGTTCCGGCACAGCAGCTCCAGCAGCACATGGCCACAGGCTCTCCGAAATCTGTTTCCACAGTTGTAGTCACAACAGCACCTTCACCCAAATGTGCACCTGATCCCCCCCCTGCACCTCAACAGTGATCCCATCTTGTCAGCCAGTAAGAATCGTAGGTCCAGTGCATAATACACATGCCTATAACTGGTTGTTTGAGGGCTTTGGTTCTCAAGCTTTTTTTTTTTTTAAGATCATTTTACTTATTTTTTGTCTAACATTGTTATTACAGTGTGTAACAAGCCTCTGTTTGTTTTCAATTTGGACAGTGCCCACAAAAGCCAGAAATACAGTCTGCGAATCCAAGGGGCTTGTGTTCAGATTGATACTCCAGTATCACCAGTATGATGAAAGTTGTCATTATTCCTCAAATCATACCCACCTTGTTATTGCCCACCAGGCTGTCGACAACTGCAGCCGGGCAGGTTGCAGGCTTTGAAAAGACCAGTTGCTCTGTCCACCTAAATAATAACCCAAAAATGCTAATTGTTAATTAATATTAATCTACCATTTCAAATTTCTGGATGGCTGTCATTAGATTGTTGTGTGTTTCATCTCTTTAAATGTATGATGTTATACAATATTAGTAAAATTGAAGTGAGCTGGACTTAACATCTGATTTATTTGAATGTTGTGACTAGTTTTTTGTGTTAATACATTATTTGTTCTCTTACCAGGTGTGTGTATTTTATTTGATAGTAGGCCATACACTCTAGACATACAGTACAGGTATCAGACCTTAATAACAGATTAGATAATAATAATAATAATAATAATAATAGATTTGAGTTTTATTTGTTTTTCTTTCTTCTTCTTTTTTTTTTTTTGCAAAAACAACTTTAAGTACAGTGTGCAAACAGCAGTCATGGTCTTACACATGGACCATCAATATAGAAAATGAAATTAAATTGAAGAACGGTAAGAAAGCATTCACTCTTCATCTGACTCTTCAAGCAAAGCTTTCTGGCTGCTTGTTTTGGAGGATGTGTTTCGCATTCCAATCTCGATGTCCCGTCCCCTTCCTGAGAATCGCTTCACTGTGCTATTGGAACAAGAGGGACATTTTTTAAGGAAACAGACACAGAGACAATCTCATGTCTTCTTTCTAGCAGTTTCAGAGGACTGTAAAAAGTAGTAAAACAGAAGAAGAAGAAGACAGCAAAATGATGTAAACAATACAGGTTTCAAAACAAGGAGGAGTGTCCTAGTAAACACTCATTCAACATGTTTAGTAAAGCCTTAAGGAGACAGTGCATTCAGGTGAGAAATGTTGAATGTAAACAAAACCATATTGACGACAAAAACTTAACAAGGTACCTTAAAATACACCTTCAGACATCGGAATAAAACTCAAAACGCTGTTCAGAGAATTTGATCATTTGCTATAATTAATAGTATCTAAAACTATTGATAAGATTTCTTATTCCTGTGTTGACATACTGTATAATGCAAGAATACAGGAACACATTCGTAGCCTAAACTAGAGGTTCCCATATACTAAATGGATTGTTTTATTCATGGATTTCCACATTCCAATTGTAGCTCAACAGTTAACTGTATTGTTGCCCTTGAAACCTCCCCTCAGAATGAATTCTACCCGTAATGTTACTAAAAAACTGAAGTGAACTTGTGAGATGAACCAATATTGCCCAGTGCTGCGATCACCCATCATTTCCTCTGCACCTCTGTCACAAATACACAATATACAGGGTAACATGTGCTGAAATATTAAACTCTTTTGCAGCTTACAGGAAAGGCTAATTTGAGTAAATGTTTATGGCACATTCAGTAACTATTTTAGTTCTCAGGCTTGTATAGGTAAAAGATGGGATACTTACAACCAAACCGCCGAAGAGGTACAGGCGACTAAAAGCAGGGCGATGGCTAAATGCCAGCAGAAGCACATTGTGACGAACATGATGTTGTCGTGCAGGTTCAAGTCCCACTCTGGTCCACTCAAAGGGTATAGTACAAATCCAATCTGAAATTTGAAAACTAAATTTATAGGTGCTAAGGAAAACATTATGTTTGAGAAGGAGACAGGTCTGAGGTTAGTGTGATAGATGACAAATTATCTGCAAATAGGCCAAGATTTGGTGCTGAATAATCATTTGGTTCTTTAAGACTTACATTTTTTTGGGGGATTGAGTGCACATTGGTATTGTGTTGTACCAAATGGTTGTGTCTCTGAGAGCTCAAGAAATGTTTATGGCCACATTCACAAATCCCATTCAGCACGTTGTGACATTTTCCTCATCTCATTTTGCTAATCACCTGGTAGAACCATGAGCCCTGCAGGATGAACAGGCACGCCCTGAGCAGCTCCAGAATAATGTTGTCTCTTATGAACACCTCCAACATAGTACTGGCCGATCCACCAAACACAGCCACCAGCAGCAGGGTGTGGATGTGAGCATCCAGTGGGGGCCGACTGTGCACATGGTAATAGAACAGAAACCCTGGATGATACGGGAGAGTCAAACAGAAAACACAGCTCAAATACACGTCAGAGGGACATAATTGTGATGTAAAGGAAAAAACATTGTGCTTCCACACGGCTTACCTTCAACAAAAAGAGCCAAGGAGAGAGCAAGGCGGTCAACGCCAAGTGGCACCAATTTGGATGCGGTACTGGCAACCAGTGCTATTCCACAGATCCCAAAGAACAGGTACATTGTGCTGTGCTGCCAGTTCATCAGCTTGACCCACGAGTCGTTCTCATTGTCATAGAGGTGGGCGTGGGGCCCGTCCACCACAAACTGTTCAACCATAATACCTGTGACAGTACAACATCAGACAAATGAGATGAGTGAAGAAGAGGTTTGGAGAATAAGTGCCGCAGCTGGATTGTGAAGAAAACTGACCCACAAATGAAGCAAAGATTTGGAATCCTCCCTCGACGTACTCCATTTTGTTAAAAAAAGGTGGCATATTATGTCGTCCTTTGGGTTGATTTGTCTTCCAGTAGTGTTGCAGAATGTGTTTCACTGTCAGCCAAAAGCCATAGAACAGGAAAAAGGAGCCAGGAATGGCATGTCCTCCAAAGTTGGCCATCGCTAGGCCTAAAAACATATAGAAATATAGCTTAGTAATCAGTAATATACATTTGAGAAAAGCAAGTGTATTATTTTGGCCTAATGCTCTTATTCCTTTGAATGTAAAAAGACTCCACTCTGAGGTTAAAGTGCAGGCTCATAGCATTATTTTATGGTGTTTTGAGCCATGTAATGGATGATAGCACAAGTTGTCAAGGGTCAACTGAAGGAAAGGAAAAGGAAATAAAAAGAGCAGCATTATAAGATGAGAGCGAGTTAACTTTGAGCCCGAACATCAGTCTTGTCTAATATGAGTAAGGTTCATTTCATATCAGTTTCACAAAATATTTAACTATCTACCATACAATGGAAATGGTACTTGGTACCATATAGTATACCCTCTGATCCAGGCAAAAGTCAATCATTTGTCTTGCAAAAAGAAAATTCAAATCAGACATGGCACTTTGGTAACTGAACATGTTGGCTACCTGAGCAGTGAAGCAAGTTGTGTCTCTGTTTTGAAAAGCTGCGCTATGTGCTTTCAGGATGATGGTGCCACTGAAGTATTTTTATGAATTAAAATGAGACGTGTCTTCTTGTAGCCTTGGCAGCCTGTTGGGGCTTTTTTTTTTTTTTTTGTCATTCATTGCAGAATCAATACACGACCATGTGTAACTTCCTCTTGCCCTCAGTTTCAGTGGGCAAGAAGCACAGGTGTGTTTGGGATCTGCATGTTTAGTCAGACAAGTTTTTCTTGACAAGCCCTGTTTGACTTGATGGGACTGTATTTGTTTTTTTCCTTTCACACTTTCAATTGCCAAGAGACACAGGCATTTAAGTAGATGTAGTTTGTACAAAATACATTATTAGAAAAAAGCTTTGACAGCAAATGTCATTTCTGCATCTAAAGCATAGCCTAGCTATTGAAGAACAGTCCCCTCTACAGATACTAGATGTGAAAATGAGCCTTTATTTTCAGAGTTAAGAGATAAGATAAGATAAGATAAGATAAGATAAGATAAGATAAGTTAAGATAAGATTACAGTACAGGGTTTTCTTAAAAAAAAATGCACATACCTTCTTTAATTCCCAAATTTCAAAGTTCAGGAGATCAGGAGAAATCTGTGAACCTCGGCAGCTGTCAGAGTGAGAGCTCTCTGGTCTGTGTAAACTGTGCGCACCTGTTGCCTACACCTTTAACCTGTGTTGACATCACAACATGGCCCCACCCATCATTTGCATTGGTCTCTGAGACCAAGGGACACCCTCCTGGGAAACAGCAGTACCATTCAGGCAGAAAAACAATGCCTGGCTGCAGATCATGTTGTTTATTCAGGTATTAATCAAAAAAAATCTTACTGGAAAGAGTGTAGTGTAAGCAAAAAGGTTGTTTTTTTTTCATTCTGTGTGAACAACAAATGCACATTTTTTCTTTTGATTTAATATCTTACAATTAGTCAATCTCACACATTTATTCCAAAATATAATCAAAGATTTTTTTTAAACTTTAGGAAGTTTTAAAACAAGTTAGTGAAAACTTTTACTGAGGAGTTAATATATAAGCTATGTGCACAAGGAGAGGCAGCAGCACTGGCACTGTGTAAATGAACTTTGCACCCATTTTCAATAAATCTTTATTGTCATCATTATCATGTTCAAATGATGATCAGTCCTCGGGTAAAGTCAGTTACCAAACAGCTACTCAAATGAAAATGAAAACTGAGTGTTGTACAAAAGGTTTTCGTGTTGTGCTTGTTGTGCAATTAAAGATGACACCGAATTCACACATTAAAGTAGGTATAGGTGTCAGTGCACTGATAATGTAAATACATCTAACATTAACATTAACTTTGTTTGGTGCATGTGAGGGTTATAATATTACACAGAATAATTTCTTCTCTCGAAATGGGTTCTCAGAGGAAGGTACTGGTGTCACCAGGGGGTCCTCTTTGGCGTGAGCTTCACAGTAGGCCATCAGCTCAGCTGCCGCTTTGGATACCTGCACAAAAAGGCTGTGTTAAAGTCGGTGTGTGTGCCAATTTAATTAATTAATTATTAATCGATTATGTTCATTTATTTTTAAAGCACCCCCGTTTTCCTTGATTTGATTTATTTCCTCTTGAAACATGATATCGATTATGGAAATGAAGCCAGTTTTAGTTGACTGAAGGGGTCTGAATGTTCAAAAATCCTGATTTTACTGGTTGGAATGTCTATATTAAAGTGAAACATGCACTGCTTTTCAGAAGGTGAAGGAAGATGCTTGGCTGTGTGCTTCAATAATGTGCTGACTCACCATCATCCTCTCTATGTTCACCTCCAGTTTCAACTGTTCTACCGTCTTTCGAGCATCTGCTATCTTGGCCATGTTGTTGGACATCCTGCCCCTTCACTCTAAAGTCAGTCAGCCTGAAGCAAAATGTCAAGAGTTAAGTTATGAGACAGAGAGATAAGAGTGCACATGACCAACAAAGAAACCGAGTAGAAGGAAATTACAGACATCATTACGCAGTGTGTGACAAATTACTGAAGGTCTCTCTGCCGTGGTTCACGTCTGTTTCAATTTGCTTGTTAATTCTGCTCCCTGGGTCTCAGCTGCATGTGGCACAGGGAGGGTCTCAAAGGAGGAGGGGAGGGGAGGGGAGGCAGGGCAGCCCTCACCATGGGGGTTGGGGTGGGGGGTGGTGGTATAAGTATTCTCAGGTGGTAAACTGAGAATGTAAATACATCTAACATTAACATTAACTTGTTGCTTTTAAAAGTACATTTGTATTTTAACTGCAGATGTAGAGCTGCTATTATGTTCCTCTATTGCTGGCATAAATTGCTGAACCTCTTGGATGGCAGTAAATGATAAGCATCATTTATCAACAACCAGAGACTCGTTTTATTTATTTGTCAATATCTGAGTGTGAAATTCATTTGTCAGCTCCATCAAGACAAATCATTCCTACATATACTTCATACTAATGAAATAGGCTTTCAGTATCAGCACACATGCAGAGCTATGTTGAGATATTTAATCTGATATGAGCTGTTTCCATGCATCTGTACAAATGTAAATAAAAACAAATAAATAAATTATACAGTTTCTCGAATTTTATCGTCACTCATAATAATTCACAACATCACTCACCACAAGACCGACAGCAACTGTTGGGCTCCTAGAATGAAAAATGCGCTTATCTTCAACAGGGTACTCCACACCAACTTACAGTAACAAATGAAGTGAGTTTAATGGCAAAGATGAGGAGGAAGGCTCATTAGGTTCCCTCCTTCAAATAATTAGCTGTGGTTCTGCCCCCAGGATGGGCTCAGTGCAGCACTTAAAGGCAACATGTGGTGTGACCTTCATCTCTTGAGTCTCCATCACTCGCTTACCTGAGATAATAGAGGAGCTTGTGTTCTGAGATGGTATATTTAGTATAGGTTTTTTTTTTTTTTAAGAGAGTAAATACTACTTTTCTTTGAATAGTTAATAGTATATGAAATATACAGATACTGTTTTTCCCTAGCACCCCACTACAACTTGAAAAGGCAGTAGACTGTTATGAAGAATCTCTCGAGAGAATAGGCGAGGCTGTTTTTCATGACTGTAATTAATTTTCCTATTTGGAATTAATCTTTAGACAAGCATGAGATCTTTAATACTTGGAGATGCTTTTATAAATAACATTCACTGTAAGCTCACTGGACTTGTTTTAATCTTAAGAACACAAAATAATGAATAAGCAAAGTTTATAAAAAGTTTATTACTACGTTTATTATTTGGCTCAACTGGATGTTATAATCTAAAATAAAAGTGCTCATCACTGCTTTGAGCACTTAGAAAAAAATGCTCCTTGTGCCTGTACAAAAAAAAGAGCAGATTTTGACAAAGTTAAACTGAGGAGTGTGAGCATTGTGTAGATTTACAACGTAACGATAGTAAGCAGTTACATTAAATCACAGGTGATATACTGATGTCTTTCAAGGGGGTGTGTACAGTATAAACAATGAAAGTCTTATCAAGCTTCGAACACATACTTTAAGAGCCTAATTCTTTCTTACAAAAAATACACATGAAGTCTGGATAACATCCAATACAATCAATAGTAAGTTTGCAAGGTGTGAGTTTTCTCACACAACGTTATTTGCCTCATGCTGAAGCCATCCTTTACAACGCTGCCAGTCTTTCCTGTGGCGCCGACAGTTATTCCACACAGCAGCAGGGGGCAAAGTGGCAGTGTTATGGAGTTAAATGTCAAGTGCCTCATTAACATTTGTTTCCCTGTAGTAATTGGTCTCTCTCTGTGGAAGACATGGGTCCATATGAGTAGAAAGAGTTGCTGCTTCATCTAACCAAACCATACCACCGAGGGCCCAAAAACACTATTTGCCCAGTGCTGCCTTGCATATTTCCAGCAGGGAAGGTTCATGTTCTGTGGTACTTCCTAGTAAGAACTTAATATTGTTGCCCAAGCTTGCAGCAGTGTGTCTCTTCTTTCAGTCCGCCCACTTTTGATAGATGCTACATCACTAGCTCAATGAAACCAGGGAAGAGCACAATAGGGCTAAAAAGTGTACATGAACTGACACTTGATGTACATATTTTAATGATTGTGTAGTGAGCTGTGGCCTAATTCCTGTTGCTCTAGTCCCACAGATCATAGTGAGAGAAAAAAAATCTACCAAACAACAGGTTTGTAAAGCTTTTATTTTCATGTGTAGCATTAATTGAAGTGATAATAATTTATTTTTTTTTGCAGTGCAATTTTAATATATAGACAGACCAAAACAAGAGATTATGAAGGGACTTACCACTGTTTACTGCTGAATTAATAGATCTACATATATTTACTTATAAAGAGAAATTATCTTTTGTGGTATAATAGTAAATACTCACCAGGTAAATACTGGTGAGTAAATACTCACTGGGGGAAATTGCACTGAGGGATATCAAGACAAAAAAGAACAGGCACCTCTACAATAGCTGCTTAAAACAAGTCACAAACCAGTTTTTCTAGTCTGTAGCTCCTGCTGCTCAAGGTGTGACAGACTTATCAGCACGATATGACTGGAATTCACACGTGCTTACTGGAAATATTGTTATCCTCATTTTGTATTCTTTGTAACCTTTGTAAGTCATTTCACAATGAAAAACAAGGGATTTCATTATTAATGACAAACAGCAAAATAAATGTCCTTTTACCATGTTTGTAAATTAATTATAAAATGGTTATAAGAGTGTCTTGTGTTTCATTCATAGACATTTTATTTCTTTGTTTTAGGTGTTTGGCATTATCTTCCATATTAATGTATGCATTTGTAACTGGCTATAGTGCATTTCTAATACCTGTACAGCAGTTGTGTGAATGTGTATAATGTGATAATACTAGATATGAATTATAACTTAGTTCTCTGGAAAACAGGTAAGGTAAACATAGTTTACCACACAAATGGCATCAGATATCCTCCTTACAGTTTAGCCTCTAAGGTAAAACAAAAAAAAAACGATAAATATAATAAATAAATAAAATAAGTGTCCCACCCTTTTTTTTTTTAACATGTATTAATATCGTTATAAGTGTTCTGCAGCCACGAGAAAAGGACAGTATTTGAATGAAACTCACAAAGCAAGCTGAGTTAGCCAAGTTAAGAATATTCAACAGCACCCTGGGTTGTACCATCTTTAGGGTTAGGGTTACTGTGGTGGTGGGCGTGTACGAACAGTTCGCTGCTAGCCACAATGATGAATAACTAGTGACTACATTAAGCTAAATTTTCTCGCCTGGCTGTTACCTGATAGCTTAGACTGTTGTTGGGGTTAAGGCGAAATGAAAACGTTTGTTGCGACTCTTAACAAAGAAAGCCCTTCATAGCATTTGAGCTAGCTTCTTAATCCTTAAGTTATCAAAGACACATAAGACTGTGACTTTAACGGACAACGGTGATTCGGCGTGCTAGCTAGTGAGAAAAAAAAAACCCCGAAAGGCTCAACAATCCCTAACGTAACATTCATTGATGCCAACGTCCATATTTGTATGTCTAGCTATCGTTTTCGGATCTCGCCAGCGTTATTAATTGCTGGGTTTCTATCTACCAAGATGTATGGGATGTCGGGATGACAGGAAGATGGCAAACGGGGTTGGAAGTGAGTAACGTCGTGTACATAGCAAATGTCATGACATGCTATCCGTTAGCGCTTAGTGTGTCGTACTGTCGGTAACTTCCTGCGTGGCAGCCTCCGCTCTCTGCAGGGGAGCATGCAAGGATTAATGGCTGTCATCGCGAGTTGACAGCTCCGTTTACACTAGTGTTACTGTTTACCACAAACAGTATAAACGACGTGCGGTCTGCGTGCTGATTCCATGCGGTTATTTATGTGCCCGTGGAGAATTGCAGGCACAGCCGGCAGCTTTAGGTGCAGAAAAAAACTGAAGCCAAGCTCAAGAGATTATCAATCCTGTCGATACCAGGACTGAGAACGGTAGCGGGCAATCAGTTGAACATGCATGACACATAGGCTTTGTGAAAGTATTAAAAGTATGTGTCCCCTTTCCACCACATCTGCAGAACACAAGCTGCTTGTCATTGGACCACCAGAGCCATGGTCAGTGAGGGAGAAGCTGTGTTTGGCCACATCTGTCATGAAGAGTGGAGACCAGAACTGGTAGTGCATTTTTTTTGCCCTATTTTTTTTTGTCTTTTTTTAAAGCTGTTGTCAGTTATTCTTTGTTGTGTGCAAAATTGTATGTGTCATAGGTCTATGCTATGGTAATTTGCAGTCATTTGTAGTTTGAACAGTTGTCAGAAGTTACACGGTACAGTCTGGTAAGAGTATATTTGTGTGGTCACCTCACGATGTATGGCATGGCATGCTATCCATGATGTTGACCAGTGCAATGCAGGCTTTAATTGTGCATACATTTACAACTAAAAGCCTTAAATAATAATGTTAATAACACATAAACTGACAAAATAGATTTAGAAGAATTTAGAATGAGAATAGAAAATGGTTTTAAGAATAGTAGCCTGCTGTGGGCTTTAAGTATTGTCTGTGTAGTGTCTGTTTCATCTTGGGTCATCTTACAACATTTCCTCATCTAAACAGGGTATCTGTCAGTCGAGCCATCAAACCATTTGCAGAACCTGGGCGACCACCTGACTGGTTCTCTCAAAAGGTAGGACAAAAGGCGATCTCTCTGTACTGCAGAACACAAAGACCAAAATCATGATCCCTGCAGCAGGTTTGCCACATTATTATTCTGTCCTGTCACAAAGCTGTTCTTGTTCTCAATTCTCCTTTGGCTTCTCGCAGCACTGTGCGTCCAAGTACTCTGAGCTCCTGGAAACAACAGAAGCCCCAAAGTGAGCACATAAGTGACTTCTACCTCAGGCCTGCCTTTGTAGCTAAAATATATTACATAACTTTATACTATTTGGCACTAAAAATATATGGCAGAAAGCAGTGTCTTAAACTAATGACATGTTTGTTAACTTCAGGAGGAAACGTGGTGAGAAAGGCGAAGTGGTGGAGACGGTGGAGGATGTGATAGTACGCAGACTGACAGCGGAGAGGATGGATGAGCTAAAAAAGTTGATCAAAGAAACACAGGAGAAGCACAGGTACACAAGCATAGCTTTTACAGCATGGATGCATCATCACCATTGTGAAGACAAAAAAAAACATAGTAGTTGTATTATAAACTGCATCAGTGAGATTGATTGACTTGATGCTGTTTTCATAGGAAGCTGAAGAGAGAGGCAGAACTGATTCAAGCAGGACATCTAGATTCCAAACTAGAAGAGCTATGGGAAGAAATTCTGCAGTAAGAATCAGCAAACTTTCTATTTGACCTGTTTATGCAATGAGACATTTCATCATTTCTGTTTCTGTTTGTAAAGATTAGACATTAGACACTTTCTAATAATTAGAAAAATTAAATTATCTGTCTGTGTGTCTGTTAGGAAGAAGAAACAGGAGGAGGAGGAAGCAGAGATTAAAAGAAGAAACACAGATGCTGCTTATCAGGGTATCTCCTTCACTTTTAAAGTGTTGTTTTTTTTTCAGGGAAAACATCAATATAGAATTATGTTTTCATTGACGCTCCATATTCAGTATATTTACATCTGGAAAACCACTAGGATTAAAAGTAAAGCGGTTCAGTTGAAATGTCTGTTGAAAAGCTGCTCGATCCACAATATCCTGGCCTGTTTGCTGTAGACATTATCCATTATTTACCCTAAGAGATTCTTAAGGTGGTAGCTTTTCTGTAGCTGTTACTGTATTACTGTTAAAGAATGTACTTGGAAAAAATAACTTCTAAGATATTTCTTCCCTGATGGACCTGACACTCACTCACTCAAAGAGTTGAAGTGTTGAGCGTCAGCCTTTGTGTGACTGATAAGAAAATCCTCTCTTTGCTGCCCCTTCACTCCTCCAGCCAGACAGGTGGCAAAGAGCACACATAAGCGAGTACCCGGTGTCACCATGCATTCGCCTTCAGGCTGTAGCTCCCCAAACCAGGAGTTCTCACCAGGCGACCCACTCGAGAGCTTGACACTGGATCTTGCATCCACAAAGAATGTAAGTCTCTGAAAGTTCAGGGGTATTAAAAGGTCTGCCCTACTTTTCAATAATCAGACCTCCTATTGGGGCAATGTTTAAAAACAAGAAATTGATAGTATTTTTAGTAGGTGAGATGCTTAGGAATCTGTAAGTCTGTTAGTATTACTGCAGACCAATCAGTTTTCCTCTCTGAGATGGTCATGTTTGGATTTGTTAAAGTAATTTGCAATTTTCTTGTTCTTGTAAAAACCAAGAGACCTCGTGCTATCTTCACAAATACCCTGCACACTAAATTTTAACTGCTGAAAGTAACTAGTTTGAACTGCTATAAGCATAAAAGCAGAATTACAATATACCTTAATTAATTATCTAAAGGGATCTAATATGTTTCCCCGAGGAAATGGCCATGAGCATTCAGAAACACATTAGGGACAGAAACACCTTAGGGACACTTAACAGAGTTCATTACAGGTCGATCCATGAAAGCAGTCCTGGATTGGAATGGCAAATATGACTTCACGTTTCCCTCCTTCTGTATCTAGGGTTCAGGATCAGCCAGGTTAATGACATTTGCTGAGTCTGGACTCGGTAATGATGACGTCAGCCACATGTCACTTCTAGATGACCCCACCCAAAAGAAACTCCTGGGCCAGAAAGCTACTCCTCCGCCATCTCCGCTTCTGTCAGAGTTACTGAAAAAAGGCAGTATCTTGGCCTCAAATTCCAGACTGGTATGTTGAGAGAACTTGTGCATGATGCCAACGGTGCCAAGTTATGTAATTAAAATGTCAGAGTCTGCAGCGGCATCTCACCTTCATGTCATCATCTGTAGAGTTACAGTGCATTGAGGAAGTATTCACATAATTTTGTCTTCCTTCTGTTTGTAGTAGTTTTGGCAGCTTTGGTTTGTTTTTCCAGTTGTATTAAAATTTTAGTCATTTTTGAAAATGTATTTAATTTGGAACACAGAAATATTATCTATCTATCTATCTATCTATCTATCTATCTATCTATCTATCTATCTATCTATCTATCTATCTATCTATCT